>CM060926.1:278208456-278827563 GCA_030737875.1 Allium sativum | reverse complement strand
AATCCCATCAGCCTCTAACCATAAATTAGTAAGAGAACAATTCCCTAAGTATTAACCCCGAAGGCCGAAACCAACATCAGATTAATACCCAGGAAACCATTCAACTTAACTAATCTCCAGTCAGTTTCTAATTTTCTTAACTCCATTAGGTTTAAGAACAGTATTATTAAGGATACCATTAACGACAAACCCAAAATCCAATTTGATATTAAATACAAGACTCTGAATAGAAAATATATCGGCTTATATTCAATATCAAATTCTGAAACCAACAAATATCGTATTGGAATAACGATATTTATATCTTCCAAATTCCTCCACAATATCTGTATAATCACGAAATTCAATATCGAATTATTCCGAAGATAATTTCGATTCAAATCCATTCCAACTCATATATTGGAAATTCCGGTTATTTTCAAAACCATTTCAAATCCAAATTATTTATTTTTAAAAATAAATAAATTATTTTTCTAGTTCATAACTGGTTCATTTTGATTAAAAAAACATTTTTACCTTTTCAAATATGGAATTTTTCATCCCAGTTCTTTCCAAATCATTTATTATGATTTTACACAAATTATTGATATTTTTAATAATTTTATCAAGGCCCGCACAGTCGATTTCAACAAATGGACATCGAACTGCAATTACATCGACCTTCTCCAAATTTGATTTGGACATATTTCCAAATCCAACAATTAGATTTCAAATCTCTCATATTCGTTAGAAAGCTCTTTTCAATACGAACCCAATGGTTCTGGTTTTAGGAGAATCCGACGGTCGGATCTTCTGTAATGTCCGTTCGAAATCAATGGTCGAAATTCAAGAACTGCCACAGTGCGATGCATTCTATTCAGGCCATTATATATATATATATATATTTATATATATTTCGTCGATTTCCTTTTAAAACATATTTTATAAATCGTTTCAAATTTGTTTTCATAATGATTTCAACTTTATATTCAATTTCAAATCAAAATTGAATATTCCATATCATCGGTATATAAATGGTGATATTTTCAAAACATATATTTTGAAAGCAATTCCTTTTCGATATTCATTATAAAAATGAATAAAATTGATATAAATATCATTCACGTCAAAATGGCTTTAATCTAATTAACACGGCTTTATATATTTAAATATATTCATGTCCATCCCAAATCGGACATCAAAAATCAGATTTTGACCTTTTACTGAATATAATTTTAAAATATTCATTCTTTTAAAATATTCGTTATTTTAAAAATATTCTTTCTTTCTGAACTGGAATAAGGCACAGTCAATTATCATATAATGTGATTTATATGTATTTCATACACACATGTACACAACAACAACGATAAACAATCAACCATCACCCAAAGTGCATTCTACTCTGCATAAGCATCAAATATAAATATTTAACGCTTATAACAGCCTGTCAATCAGTCAATCGACGTACAACTAATTATTGGGACAAGTGTATCTCCAATATCATCCCAATACCCTTGTGGGGTTTCAATTAACAAATAATGAATTTTATTTATGCAGTTGGGTGATGTGTAAAATTTATCGTCCCAATCAATATCAGTCAAATGTGTACATAAACAAATCGTCCGATTTGCTTATAAATATTTATTTTATTTATATACACGTTAAAAAATATATTTTTAACTATAAAATATTTTATTCCATTCCACATCACATCATCAATTTTCACAACACAATCAAACAAACAAACAAGTCGTCCATGGCCTGTGGACGACGGGTGTCGGGTGCTGCTAAGCAACGTTTGCATCCTATTATATATTTCTAACTAGAAAATAAATTAAAGTGAGAAGTTCTCACCTATGGGATCGACTCCTCCATTCTTTGGTTGTCGATCTATGTAGTATACCTACGTGAAAAATCATATTTTAACCAATCAATAATTATTTCTTTGTATGATTATTGTATAAATAACATACATAGGTTAAAAATCACATTTTTATATCTTCATTTCATGTATAAAAATCGTATTTTTACTCTATCGCTACATATACAAAAATATCGCCTTTCTTTATATAAAAATATCGCCTTTCTATATATAAAAATATAATCTTTCATTTACAAAAATCATATATTTCCATTCACAAAAATCATAACTTTTTATTTTATTTTCTATATAAAAATCTATTTTTTACTTTCTATGATATCTTCTATATAAAAATCTACTTTTTACTTACTATAATATCTTATATATATAAAATCTACTTTTTATATACCCGAATACATATAGAAATCAAATTAAAAGCTTACCGGCATCACCGAAGGCGGAGGATTGCAGAGGAGGGCCAGCTTGGAGTGTCGGTGGCGACAGGGGGCGGCGGCGAGTCTATGGTGGCATGGTGGGCCTTGGTGGCGCGGTTTAGTCGATTTGCGGGGCTTAGTCGGAGACGAGGGAGGCTGGAGGGCGAGGTGCTGCATTGGAGGGGTTCGCCGGACTGGGGGAGGCCGACCTGAGGCGGCGCGGCGCTGGAGCTCGCGGAGGTGGCACCGGAGGGGCAGGGAGGCCGACGAGATGGAGCGGTTCTTCCCCCCTTTTTTTATTTTGTTTATTTGATTTGAAATCAACGTGGGGTGGAGGGGCTGAGGAAATAGTTGACCATGGGCACGAGAGAACAGGGTTTGACCATATGTGACTAGGGCTTATATATTCATTTATAATTTAATTTATTCCAAAAGTAACTTTTCAAATTGAACACCAAATCGAACACAACGACTGTCACCCCTAGCTAATCACCCCCATTCCGAACACAATGGGATATGTACCGTAAGCCGATTCGACTTTTTCGATCAGTTTCCATGAAAATTAAAATATGAATATGTATATTCAATTTTAAACGTACATTTACAATTTACTGGGGTCACATACTAACTCTAAAAATTCCTAAACATTATTTTCTAGCTTCGTATTGACGATACGGTTCTAAAAAATCTAGTTTCGACAAATTTGGAGACCGTTTGAAATAGGCTATTTTCTGGTTGATCCAAATTGACTGAAACTGTCAACACATTTTACTTAGCCACGCTCACATATTGATTTAAAAAATTATGAATTTTGGAATCTAGCAATAACTTGACATCCCGGATCCAACAAAAGTGGTTTGGTCGAAAACGGAGGTCGTTTGCAAAATTTCCATTTTCAAGGGCTATATTTCATAGCGACTATTCCGAATTTTCAACTGGGCATAAGTTTTTATTCCCGCTATGAAATTTCAATTTTTCAGATTTGTTGGAAAGATATTTTCAAATAGATTCAAATATTTCTTGTTTTACTAAAATCCGGTTTATTTTGAATCCTGTACATTCATTTGAAATTTGAAATCGAATTTTCAAACTACCACGCCATTTTCAATTTCTTTTATAATTAAAAATAAATATTTATATTCTAACGTCGATATATATAAATATATATGTTCTAATTCTTTTCAAAATAATTTTCTCGTTGTTATTATTTAAAATAAACCATTTTAAATATTCAAAATTCATTAAAATTGCCAAAATAAAAATTTTAAATTGGTTCGGATTTTCCTGGTTGTTACAATCTGTCCCACTTAAAATCTTTTCGTCCTCGAAAAGGAATGGAGCTGAAAGTTGTTTTACTAATCAACTCAACCTTCGTTATTTTCATTATGGCTTAAGTTCTTCGACTTTTTAGTTTCTAAGAATTTTCCAATTCTTCAAAAATTTGGCTAACACCCTAAATTTTCGAAAAATTTCGCCATAACCTCCCATGTACGGGTGCACCGGGAACATCCCCAAACCACCACACAGGCCTCTCCAATCAAAAAGAAAAAGAAACAGCCAAGTAGCTAGCCAATCGGCTCATAAATTCATCAAAAACTCCAAGAAATACAATAAACATGTACTTATTTGTCAGGCAAACAATTTTATTCCTCTTCTCTAGCCTCCTTACTATGACCTGTTCACAATATATATGCACAAGCATGCATTTCCAAACAATTTTCAATACAGTTCAATATTTGGTTCAATTTGGCCTAAATTTACCTCTCTTTCACATGTTGATTTAAATGAATAATCACACAACATAATCATCAATCAATTAGTGGATTAATGTTTCAAATTCATAATTTTGATATACATATAGAAAATCATGTTTTTGATGCCAATTCACAACAATGTATTCTATCTCGTTTTGGTTCTCACACCAGTCTAATGGAAATATATGGACATCCCACTTTCGAAACTTGAAAATAAATACTGGTGATGCTATACTTCATCATCATGATCATGTCCGGGCGACTAGAGTGTGACTCTATATCTATCCAGTATATTAAAACTTCGAATACACATTTCCAAGGAGTATATGCAAAATCTTTATATATTGGATTATCCAAATTCAATACAAATAAATATTCAAATACATTGAATAAGGTTTAAATTTTCAAAACAAAGTTGGTTTTCATTTTTATTTTAAAAATAATACTCTTCACACTCGTTCTAGGATACTAGTGATCCTATCTCTAACGAGTCATTCTCATTGGATATTACTAGTCCAATCTCTGATGAATTCTGTCGTATGGTTCTAATGTGTCTTGTTCTCGAGCTCTGTAAACCAGAGCTATGATACCACCTGAAACGACCCGAACTTCCCCGTGAAGGAAAGCACGGATTGAGTTGAGAACAAGCCACATCGGGACATAAATAGAAGAATATTTCATTGCTTATTACAACAATTTCATCAAAATACAAGAATATACAGAGTATGAATAAATATTATACATCAGAAAAATATCAGAGATTTAAATACATAGCAGCGGAAAAACAATACAAAACACAACTGAAAGAAGTACATGGATAAATAGCTTTCCGAATATCGCTGCAGCTGTAAATCAGGATCTTGTGAATATAAATCTGCAAAACCAAAACTACTAGCCGCCCGTGTGGAAAATAGGGGCACCCAGAGTTTAGGTTAAAACAATAAACTCCAATTCAGTCATGTGACTGATGTGAGAACTAATAAAAATTTACTTTAAAAGAGAGTAATTCAAGGGACCACGTCGTACAACACGGAATGGGTTTCCTCCCAAGAATACTAGTGTAGAGAATAAACAACGCAATGCTTTTCGGAAAATGAAGCTATTATAAGATCAGGTCCCATCACACAATGCAACGCAAGCCGGAGGATAGGGTTTTCCCTTATAATAGCCAAATAATGCTTGATATGTTTAAAACAAATTATTTTGATACTATTATAAGTGTAAAATGTATGAAAACAACTTCAAATATTAATGTATCAATCATAGATAGCATAGTTCCCCATACCATCATGTCGCTATATTAGGCTCTACAAATAAAACCGAAATGTCACGTATTGGAAATTGGATTTCCGTCATGAGTCGAGGCCAAGGATGGCTCCTCACCGCTTCGAGACACTCTATCAAATGCCTCAGGATCTCCCGCTGAAGACCCCTGGATCTTCAGGGCCGGTCCTCTATTATGTTTGAGGATTAGTTATTCCTGAACACACGTTTCCCGGTCCTATCGGACCTATATCCATCAGCTCCGAAGAGACCGATATATCCAAGGCGCCTCGCAATCCAACAACCACATAGGTAAAATAACAACGATGTCAGGGCAAGTAAAACGGTGGCACCACCCATAGCTAGAAAGAAATGTCGTGCACTCCCTGCAGTCACGATCCCATTTTTGACTCATACCGAGGTGTGAGGCTTGCAAGTTAACGCTATACACAAAGATACGCTGTATTAAAGCAATGCTTTGATCATCAACCACAAGACTCTGCTTTTCAACAAAAGCCTTGATCACTGCATCTCAGCATGCCACATAGGCAATTCATGCCATGCTACTAATATCTATAGGTATATAACCTCTGAGCTTGTACGTCTCAGAGAAGGGCGTTAAGCAAGAGAATAAATTCTCCGCCGCCAAATAGATATATATTTAAAAGAAATCAATCAGCACAGAATAAAAATCCAATGTCAGACACACAATCAATTTATAAGTCCGTTCTGGGTCTAAACGAAACCGGGGGTACCTTATTCCTCCCCCACATTTCCAATACAGGGGAGAGGTCCTCAAAAATCTGTCGATCTCCAAGTACGCCTGGACGATCACCACTTATTACCTTGCCTTGGGTGTACAGCCCAATCAAGACATCAGTAATCATCTAAACGATGTGAAGACCTCCGGTCTTCAACCACCGTCTTCATCGTCGATATATCGTCGAATCAGTTATTCAGAATGGGTATAGACCCGGCCTTTCTGAATATCGCGTATATAATAAACAAGTGCTAGAAAAACACAACATGCGCCTTATTCCAATTCCGAATATTCTTTTATTCAAATATTCACATTCTTTGGGAAAGGTTTCCGTTAATTTTATCAAAGATAAATTGTTTTAAATTTTTTCTTTAATCTTCCTTTGGATGTTAATTCAAACAATATTCTGTCTTTAACTGGGTTAAAGAACCAATATCATTTAAAAAATTGTTCACAATAAACCCAAAATCCCATCAGCTTCTAACCATAAGTTAGTAAGAGAATAATTCCCTAAGTATTAACCCCGAAGGCCGAAACCAATGTAAAGACCTGATACTTCCCCAGTAAGGAAAGAACGGATTGCCTTGAGAACGACACACATCGGAATACAAACAGAAGAACATGTCATTGCTTATTACAACAATTCCATCAGAGTACAAGAATATACGGAGTATAAACAAATATAATACATCAGAGAAATATAAGAGATTTAAATACATTACTGCAGCGGAAAAATAATACAAAATATAACTGAAAGAAATACGCGGATGCAGAGCTTTCCGAATATCATTTCAGCTAAAAACCAGGATCCTGTGAATATAAATCTGCAAAACCCAACTACTAGCTGCCCGTGTCTAAAATAAGGGCACCCAGAGTTTAAGTTAGAACAATAGACTCCAGGTCAGTCATGTGACTGGTGTGAGAACTAAAACAGTTATTAATCTTTATTCTTAAAGTTAGGTAAATCAAGGGACCACGCCGTATAACACGGAACGGGTTTCCTACCAAGGATACCAGTGCATAAAACAATAGCGCAATGCTAAATAAAGAAAAATGAAGCTATTATATGACCTAAGTCCCATCACTCAATGCAACACACGCCAGAGGATAGGGTTTTTACCTTATAATAGCTAAAGAATGCTTGATACGCTAAATTTCATCTTTTATTATTACTATAAGTGTATAGTGTCAAAACAATTTCAATCATCAGAAACAATCATAGATGGCATAAGTGCCTCATACCACTATGTCGCCATATATAGGTTCTACAATCAAAACCGCAAAGTCACGTATTGGAAGTTGGATTTCCATCTGTGAAACGAGGCAAGGGATCGTCCTCACCAAATTCGAGACTCTCTAGCCCGAGCCTCAGGACAAGTACTCAGTCATGCCCTTGGATCGTCAGGGTCGGTCCACCGATATGGATTAAAATGCCTGAACACTACATTTCCCCACCCTTTGGGGCATAAATGAGCCAAATGACTCCATCGGCTCCACATAGTCACCGATATATCCGAGGCGCCTCGCAATCCAAAAACCACACAGGTGAAAATAATATAAATGTCAAGGCTGATAGGTCACTAACACCACCCTAGCTAGAAAGAAACACATGTCCTTCCTGAGGTCCTCTCCCGTTTCTGGTTCACAATCGGGGTGTGAGGCTCGTGAATCAACGCTACACAAAGCTATGCCACACAGGCCGTGCTTTGATCATCAACCACAAGACTCTGCTTTTCAATAGAAGCCTTGATCATTTTCATCTTAGCATGCCACACAGGAAAACCACTCCATGCAACCGATATCCATCAATCACACAGAATGATATTGTAATAACCCGGAAATCCAAGCCAATTTAAAAATTTTATTTTGGCAATTTTAGCGAATTTTGATTATTTAAAATGAATTATTTTAAATAATAACGACGAGAAATTTATTTTGAATAGAATTAGAACGTATATATTTATATAGATCGTCGTTAGAATATAAATAATTATTTATAATTATAAAAGGAACTGAAAATGGTGCGGTAGTTCGATAATTCGATTTCAAATTTCAAATGAATGTACCGGGTGCAAAATAAACCGGATTTTAGTGAAACCAAAAATATTTGAATCTAATTGAGAATATATTTCCAACGAATCCGAAAAATCAAAATTTCATAGTGGAAATCAAAAGATATGCCTAGTTGAAAATTCAGAATAGTCGCTATGGAATTCTGGCCCTTAAAAATGGAAATTTTGCAAACGACCTCGGTTTTCGACGAAACCTCTTTTGTTGGGTCCCTGATGTCAAGTTATTGCTAGATTCCAAAATTCGTAATTTTTCGAATCAATATGTGAGCGTGGCGAAGGAAAACGCGTTCGACCAGTTTCAATTGATTTTAATCGACTGGAAAATGGCCAATTTTCAAACGGTCTCAGAATTCGACGAACTAGTTTTGTTAGGACCGTATCATCAATACGAAGTTAGAAAATATTTTTCAGGAATTTTTAGAGTCCGTATGTGACCCCAATGAATTGAAATGCGCGTTCAAATTCAATATATAGAGTTATATTTTGATTTTGACGAAAACTGATCGAAATGATCGAATCAGCTGATGAATCATATCCCATTGTGTTCGGAATGGGGGTAATTAGCTATGGGCGACAGGCAGTGAGTTCAATTTCGAGGTAGAAATAAAAAGTTGCTTTTTGGGAATTTAAAAGAATTTAAAATATAATTATATAATGGGCCAAGCCCCTTTCTCTCCCTCTCTCTTTCTATTCGGTCAACGATGAAATAAAAAAAACTGCACCCACTCAGACTTGCTCCCCAAATCGCCCTCCCCCCTAATCTCGCTTGACGCGCGCTCACCTCGCCAGAGCGAAGCACCATACCACTGCCCATTCAATCAACTGCGACGCGCCCCCAAATCCCCCCCCCCCAAACCGCTGTACCCAAGACCCTATAGCGCCGCCACCCTAGAGCGATTCGCCACCACAGCTTTGCCTCCGACTGCACCCAGACCCCTTCCCCTGGACCACCTTCGATGCATTGAATCCCTCTCTCTCCATTTCGGTGTATAGGAACCCTCGAACAATAGAAAAATTGTGAGTTTTTCAATATTTTATTTACCTTCTTTATTTTCTTATTTTTAAATATATGGTGTTAGTTTTAAAGTTTATATTTTTATGAAATTAAAGATTATATTTTTTTTATGATGAAAAAGGTATGATTTTTAATTAGAGAAATATAATTCATATGATTGGAAAAAAATTTGAAGTAGCAGAATTAAAATATGATCTTCATATAAAGGAAATTGTTTTAAAGATAGGATTTTTATTTATGGGAATAGCGATTAAAGTTATGATTTCTATCATAATAAAAGATGAGATTTTTATGCAATAGAAATATATGATTTTTAATATCATAAAGCTTTGATCTTTATTTTTGAAAAGCTTTAATGTTATTTTTGAAAAAGCTTTGATCTTTATTTTTGAAAAGCTTTGGTCTTTAATTTGAAAAGTTTGATTTTTAAACAAGAAAAGTTTCATAATATAAATATGATTTTTTATATGTATGGGAGAAAAAAATATATATAAGTATTATTTTTATATATGTAGCGAAATAAAATTGTGATTTTTCTATATATAGTAGCATTGTTAAAAAATATGATTTTTAATATATAAATTTCGTGAAACAGATCTTGATGAAACCACGATGAAGATTTCCTACATATGAAGAGTCGCGACATTTGGTTTAGCTCGTAGATGAGAACTCCTTACTTTTATATTTATTTCTAGTTTGAAATATATACTAAGATGCAAACGGTGCTTAGTAGCACCCGACACCCATCGTCTACAGACCATGGATGACTTGTTTGTTTGGTTGCTATGTTGTGAAATTTGATTGTGTGATGTGGAATGAAATAAAATATTTTATAGTGGAAAATATTTTATAGTTAAAAATATAATTTTTAATGTGTATATAAAAGAAATATGTATAAACAAATCAGAAGATTTGTTTATATACACTGATTTGACTGATATTGATTGGGACGATAAATTTTACACATTGTCTAACTACACCAATAAAATCTGTGTTTGCTGATTTGAAACCCCACACGGGTATTGGGATGAGATTTGACGTACACTAATCCCGATTGTTTAGTTGTATGTCAATCGATGGGTTGACAGACTGTGTAAGCGTTAGTTATTTATATTTAATGCTTATGCAGTTGTGTGGTGCACTCTGGATGATGGTTGATTATTTATCGTTGCTGTTATATACATGTGTTGTAGAAAATCCATATAATTAACATTATATGGTAATTGATTGGGCCTCGTTCCAATTTAAAATAAATAAATTCACGTGTTGAATAGAAAATAAATTCATGTGTTGAACTGAAAATAAATTCAATTTTTTTTTTGAAATTTGGTTCACTTTATTACTTCAAAACCAAATAAAACCTCCTTTATGAGCCTCGTTAAAACCCTATAATCCCCCTAGTGGGTACCTTATAGGGAAAAAGAGAACTCATAAATTTGGTATACAACATTTCATATTCTAGCTCATGGTCTAAATAAAATACAACAAACAAGAATAAAACCAAAATAAACTTCCTCGGCCCAAAACCTATTCTCCTTCTCCAAAGCCAATCAACAGGCCCGGTTTGAAACCGACACTTCAAGTCTTCTTCTCCCTTTAACCGGCATCATTCAGTTCTATCCCCCACTTTTGCAAAAGGAAAACATTCCTCGATGTCCGAACTGTCTTAGATCCATTGTTCTTCATGAAAAACATGACCTCTCTTTCAATCTTCATCAAAGTATTAGTTACATGATTCCTCTTAATCTGGAAAATTCTCCAATTTCGTTCTCGCCATATAAAGTAAATTGCCGTTGAAAAAGCTCCAAAAGCCAAATCTCTTAGCTGATCCTTTGTTTTGAAGTTTACAAGAAGAAATCTAGCTTCTTCCTTCAAATCAGACAAGTTTCCCACTTAAAGATCCAATTTTTGCCTCAGAGAAAGCCAAATAAATGCTGAATAATCACACTAGAAGAAAAGATGGTGAATTGTTTCTGTATGGCTCTCGCATAATGGACATAGATCATTTTCAACTGAATTGAATCGCAAAAGCCTATCTTTCGTATTCAATCTGCCTAAAACAGCAAGGTACATTATAAAGGACATTCTTTTGCTATTCTTTTTATGCCATACCACTGAAAAAACTGGATCAGAAATATCATGGGTTCTGGTAAACTTCCAAACCTTATGAAACATAAAGTCTCCTCCTTCACACCATTCATACCTATCTTTCTCGTAATTAGGATGAATTTCAACTGAGTTAATTTCATCTAGTTTTCTTGTTGCAGGATGTAATTCAGGATGTAGATCTTCATTCCTTATAATATCAGAAACCTTCTGTTCATCGTGACCAAGCATATGCAACCTATCATGACCAAGCAAGTCCACCACGCACTTACAATTTATCCAGGGTTCAAACCACAGGTAAGTATTTTGGCCTCTTGCTACTGATTTTTTGAATAACTGATTTGAATTTGTTCTTAGCTTGGGGATGGATTTTCAAGTACTAGATGCATTATAATCTATAGCCATAGACCAGAAAAAATCCTTTTTACAATATCTGTTATGAACCCACTTACTCCACAATGATGTATTTGATAAAAAAATTCCATAGCAATTTTATGCAGGCCACTTTCTTAAGTTCTGAAAACTTCTTTAGACCTATACCCCCTTCTTCCTTAGGTTTGCACAATGTATCCCATGCTACTTTATAGGCTGTTCCTCCCCAGAAAAAATCAGCACAAAGAGATTGTAGTTTATTTAAAGTGTATTCTGGAATCTGGTAGATGAATAGCCAGTACAATAAAATTGGGGTTATGACTGAATTTATCAACTCTGCTCTTCCTGCAAAACTAAGTAACTTTGTTTCCCATCCTTGTATTTTTTGTTGAACTCTTTGAATCAGTGAATTACATTCTGAATAATGAAAATAATTAGATGATAATGGCACTCCAAGATATTTTATAGGTAGAGACCCCTGCTCAAACCTTAAAATATTTAAAATGTCTTCTGAGTTTGATACTGAGTGACTAAAGAAAATGTTAGTCATTGAAGCATTTACATTCAGATCTGCATATTTACTCAATCTCTGGAAAATAGATTTAAGAGTATTTGCATTTTGAATTGATGATTTTCCAAATATCATGAGATCATCTGCATATAAAAGATGTGATATAATTGGCTGCACTTTACTACTTGGCTGGAATTCTTTTGATGATGTAGCTTCATCCATCATATAAGTGAAATACTACATTGCTATAACAAAGAGATATAGAGATAAAGGATCTCCTTTTCTTAACCCCCTTGTTGAAGTTATAAAACCCTTAGGCACCCCCTGAATCATAATAGAAAAAGTAGCAGTATCCATGCACTCATATATTAAATTTATAAAATGTGTACGAAAGTTCATTCTAGCCATAATAAAGCATATCAAATTCCTGTTTACTTTATCATAAGCTTTCTGCAAGTCAACTTTAACACACAATTTTGGCATTCCTACTTTCCTGAAGTCTCTCAACAGTTCATGAGCTAGCAAGATATTATCCCCAATATACTTTTCTTGAATAAAAGCACTCTGATTTGGTGATATTATGTGAGGAAGAAAAGGTTTAAGTCTATTACATAAAAAATTTGATTTTTTTTATAATAGACATTACAACAAGAAATGGGCCTATAATGTGAAATTTCTGAAGGTCTCTCATTCTTTGGTATGAGTGTAATAAATGTGTGATTCAATGATTCAGGAAGTTTCCCTGAGAGGAAAATATCTGATAAAGCAGCATATAAATCATCTTTTAGAATATCCCAATGCACTTTAAAAAATTTAACACTCATTCCATCTGGCCCTGGACTTGAATCATCATGAATAGAGAATACTGCTTCTTTAATTTCAGATAGCTCAATGTTCTTTAATAAAAATTTCTGACCATTTTCATTTACTGATGAAACAGGTTGAAAAGCAGGAAAAACTTTAGAACTATGGCCATTAAACATGGAGGTAAAATATTCTAAAGCTTCATTTTCAATCTCTTTCACATTTATCAAAAGATTTCCATCTTGATTTATGAGAGCTCTAATATGATTAAAATATCTTCTATTTGACATTCTAGAATAAAAAAATTTAGAATTTGTATCACCTTGTTGAAGCCAAGATATTTTTCTTGTTGTTTTAATCCACTGAAATAAAGTATCTGCAAGTCTTCATAATTCTTCTTAGCTTCCAAATAATCATCATACATCTGAACATCATCAGGATTTTGATCTGCTAAAGATTCCATCTGAGAAACTACTTGCTCTACACATTGAAGGTTTGAAGAATTTCTGCATCTTACTTTATTCCATTTTTAGCTCTCTTTTGCAATTTCTTAATTTCTCCAAGAATTGATAACTATGAAACCCCCACACATTTGCACTTAAACCATTTTGGATTGCTTCATAATACCCTGCTTGGCACTGCCAGTCATTTTTGTATCTAAAAGGGTAGCCTTTAAAGTCTGATGTAGGAATTACATCCAACAAAATTGGATTATGATCACTTAATCTCTGAGACAAAGAGAGGGCCTTCATGTTTAAAAATTGATTCATACACACATTGTTCACCAAGATTTTATCTATATGTGTAGCAATTCCTCTTCTTCTCCATGTAAATAAGAAACCCAATGGCTTAATCTCAGTAAGGCCAGTTTGAATTATAAATTTCTGAAATTCCCTTATTTGATGATAAGGTACTGTGAGCCCACCTTTTTTATCATTTGGAGATAAAACATTATTAAAATCCCCCATTAAAATCCATGCATCTATGTATGAACTAGATACCCTTACTAGTGGATTCCATAAATTTATCCTTTCCACAAAAGTGTTACTTCCATATACTACTGTGAAAGTCATATTAAAACCTCCCCTATTTGTTGATTTTACAGTCAAATGTTTAGGTGACATTGATAGAGTATCTAACATCCAAACATTAAAATCCCACATCAACAGAATTCTACCATTTGACATTGGTGAATTATTTGTTATCAGCTTCCATCCATTGTGTAACATTGAAGAAAAAAAACTAAATTAGCTGGGTTTAACTTTGTCTCAACTAAACCAACAATAGTTGATTTAGTTTTATTTAGGAGAGTAAACACTTCCTTCATTCTAAAAGAAGTGTTCATCCCCCTAACATTCCACACTAAAATCGTCATTTAATGGATGAAGAACTCCTCGTATTTCTTTTAGCAAGAGTAGGATTTATTGTTTTTGCTGCTTGTAAATAGCTTGTATTTCTGTTAACAAAGGAGGATACATCTACTTGCTTGCCTTTATCCTTCACTTTATCATTCTCAGCTAAAGTATCTGCAATGTTGTTTAAAGTATCTGGAATTACCTGTTCAGGTAATTTTTGCCTCAGATCATCAGATGTAGAAGAAACATTAACATGAACTGAAGAGCAACTTATATTAGGTACATTAGGGATTTCTTTTTCATTTAAAGAATTATTCACTGAAATATGCTCTTCAAAGTTCTTTGCTAGATCCTGTTCAGTTCCTTCATCATTTTCTTGTTGTTCCTCTTGCTCATCAGGGGAAATCCATCTAGCATCTTTTGAAACTTCATGGAACTCATCTTCATGACCAAACAAATTACACTGAAGACACTTCAAAGGTATAAACTCGTATTCCACTGATATAGATATTTTTTGTCCATTATGAAGCAAAATTGGGATTTCACTTTTCAATTCTGTTTGAGTATCAATTGATATGAGAACTCTTGCATATTTTGTGAACTTTTTTTCCGTGGTATTTTCATCAATCATCAGTGGATTTGAAATAAAACTTGCTAAAATCTGAAATGCTTCAATAGTCCACAGTTCTAAAGGTAATTCATGTAATCTAATCCAGATCTGGGCTTCATTACATGTTTTACCCTTGAAATTGAAACCAGGATACCAAACTTCAACATATAATAATCTCCCAAAATATGAATATGTGTTACTTTCTATGATTCGATTAAAATCCATCTTACTTTCAAACTGTACTACAAAATCGTAACTAGGAGATACATGTATATTAAAAGACCCAGATGGCTTCCATACCTTCGAAATATAATCTTTTAACTTTACTGTAGTTAGCCTACAATAGATTGGAATCAAAGCTATTGAGTTAACCCAAGTAATTTCTAATAGATTATATATTTTTTCCGGTACGAAAACATATTCTGAAGCTGGTCTCACAAAAACGAGCTTCCTGCTTTTTGTTCCTTGTTCCAGATCTGGATTCGAAACTTGCTGAGAAGATGTATTCTGCTTTGGATTCACCGATGTAATTGATGTATTATGTTTTCCTGAAGATGAAACTGTATTTTGATTGTTAGATTGATTTTTTGTATTTGGTAAAGTTAAAGAAGAGAGATGAAAGTTTTCTGCCATTAGAGATGTAAATCTGAAATTTGGAAATTTTCGTTGACACTGAAAATAAATTCATGTGTTGAATAGAAAATAAATTCATGTGTTGAATAGAATAAACACTCATGTGTTGAATAAAAGCCGTGTTGATTAGATGGACGCCATTTTGACGCGAACAATATTTATATCGATTATATTCGTTTTTATAATGAATATAGAAAAGGAAGTGATTTCAAAATATAACATTTTGAAAATATTATCATATATATATATATATATATCGATGATATGGAATATTCAATTTTGATTCAAAATTGAATATGAAGTTGAAATCGTTTTGAAAACGAATTTAAAACGATTTATAAAATACGTTTCGAAAGGAAATCGACGAAGTATATATTATATATATAATATAATGGCCTGAATAGAATGCGCCGCGCCGTGAAAGTTCGCGAATTTCATCCATTGACTTCGAACGGATATTACGGGAGATCCGACTGTCGGATTCTCCTCAAACCGGAGCCGTTGGGTTCATATCGAAAAGAGCTTTCTAACGAATATTAAAAAATAGAAATCTAAAGGTTGGATTTGGAATTATGTCCAAATCAAATTTGGAAAAGGTCGCTGTAAGTGCAGTTCGATGGCCGTTGATGGAAATCGACTGTACGGGCCTTGATAAAATTATTAAAAATAGTAATAATTTGTGTAAAATCATAAGAAATGATTTGTGAAGAATTAGGATGAAAATTTCCATATTTGAAAAGATAAAAATAGATTTTTATCGAAATGAACTAGTTTTGAACTAGAATAATAATTTATTTATTTTTAAAATAAATAAATTGGACTGGAAAGGGTTTTAAAAGTAACCAGGATTTCCAATAATTGAATTGGAATGGATTTGAATCAAAATTGTCTTTGGAATATTTCGATGTTGGATTTCGTGATTATACACATATTGTTATAGAAATTTGAAAGATATATTTATATCGTTATTTCCAATATGATATTTGTTAGTCATAGAATTTGATACTAAATATAAGCCGATATATTTTCTATTCAGAGCCTTGTATTTAATATCAAATGTGATTTGGGTTTGTCGTGAATGGTGTCTTCATTAACACTCTTCTTAAACCCAGTTGAGAAAAAGATTAAATCTTTTTATTTAGATTTTATGAAGTGTACCAATTAAATGGTATTTAATTGGAATTGAATTCGAATTGATTTTTGGGTTTATCGTGAATGGTGTTTTAAATAACACTTGTTCTTTAACCCGATAATTAATGGAATGTGATTTTGGGTTGTCGTGAACGGTATCTTCAATAATACTGTTCTTAGACCCAACTGAGTTAAGAAAATCAGAAACTAACTGGAGATTAGTTAAGTTGAATGGTTTCTTGGGTATTAATCTGATGTTGGTCTCGGCCTTTGGGATTAATATTAGGGAATTGCTCACTTGTTATTTTATGGTTAAAGGCTGATAGAATTGAATGTGATGTGGGTATTGTGAACCGTGTTTTAAATGACATTGGTTCTTTAACCCAATTAAAGATTAGAACTAAGTGGAGTTTTAATGAATCTTTAATTAGATTGAAAAGATCGAGGATGGAGTATCACCAGTTTTGCTCCAGGCAATAGTTAAATCTTTAATCAGATTTGAACGTGAAATGGTAATTGAATTTACCAATCACACCGTGGTGTTAGATATGAAGTATGACCAGTTTTAATTCATGGGATGAATAGGTTGGGATTGGGAAATAAAATAAATGATTACTTCGGTGTGGTTCGCTAATCCCGACTAGTTGAATTGATATTCAAAAGAAGATTAAAGAATAAATTTAAAGAATTTATCTTTGATAAAATTAATGGGAACCTATCTCTAAGAATGTGAAGTTTAGCAACTAACTGAAGATTAGGTAAGATGAATGGTTTCCTAGGTATTGATCTGATGTTGGTTTCGGCCTTCGGGGTAAATATTTGGGGAAATGTTCCCTTACTAATTTACGGTTAGTGACTGATGAATTGGAATGAGGCGTATGTTGTTTTTGTGTAACACTTGTTTATTATATACGCGAGTTATTCTGAAAGATTGGGTTTATCCCATTCTGAATAACTGATATGACAATAAGTCGAAGTTGAAGACAGTGGTCGAAGACCGGAGGTCTTCACGTCGTTTGGATAATTACTGATGATCTTGATCGAGCCATACACCCAAGAGGAGGGAACCAGTTAGTGGTCGTCCAGGCGTACATGGAGATCGATGGATACGCGAGGTACAAGGTGCCTCCGGCTTCGTTCAGACCTAGAACGGACTTGTAAATGGACTGTGTGTCTGACATTGGATATCATTCTGTGTGATTGATGGATATCGGTTGCATGGAGTGGTTTGCCTGTGTGGCATGCTAAGATGCAAATGATCAAGGCTTCTGTTGAAAAGCAAAGTCTTGTGGTTGATAATCAAAGCACGACCTGTGTGGCATAGCTTTGTGTAGCGTTGATTCGCGAGCCTCACACCCCGGTTGTGAACCAGAAACGAGAGAAGGAACTCAGGGAGGACATGCGTTTCTTTCTAGCTAGAAGTGGCATCAGTGGTTTTACACGCCCTGACGAGTTTGACTTATGTGGTTGTTGCTATTGCGAGGCGCCTCCGATTTATCAGTGACTATGTGAAGCCGATGGAGTCATTTGTTGGCTCATTTACACCCCCAAAGGGCGGGGAAACGTATTGTCCAGGGTTGAAGTTTAATCCACATCGGGTGGACCGGCCCTGACGCTCCAAGGGTCGATGCATTCTATCCCTGAGACTCGGGCTAGACAGTCTCGAATCGATAGAGGATGATCCCTTTCCTCGGTTCACAGATGGAAATCCAATTTCCAAATACGTGATTTTGCGGGTTTGATTGTAGAGCCTAGTATAGCGACATGATATATGGTACCCATGCCGTCTATGATTGAAATTGTTTTGACACTATACACTTATAGTAATAAAACATGAAATTTAGCGTATCAAGCATGCTTTGGCTATTATAAGGTAAAATCCTATCCTCCGGCTTGTGTTGCATTGTGTGATGGGACCTGGGTCATATAATAGCTTCATTGTTCTTTATTTTACCATTGCGCTGTTGTTTTATGCACTGGTATTCTTGGGAGGAAACCCGTTCCGTGTTATACAGCGTGGTCCCTTGATTTACCTAACTTTGACTGTTTTAGTTCTCACACCAGTCACATGACTGGCTTGGAGTTTATTGTTTTAACCTAAACTCTGGGTGCCCTTATTTTGACACGGGCAGCTAGTAGTTTTGGTTTTGCAGATTTATATTGCCAGGATCCTGATTTACAGCTGAAGTGATATTCGGAAAGCTCTGTATCCGTGTATCAGTTTTCAGTTGTGTATTGTATTATTTTTCCACTGCAGTAATTTATTGTAATCTCTGATATTTATCGAATGTATTTTATTTGTTTATACTCTGTATATTCTTGTATTCTAATGAAATTGTTGTAAATAACAATGAAATGTTCTTCTGTTTGCGTTCCGATGTGGCTTGTTCTCACTTCAATCTGGGCTTTCCTTACCGGGGAAGTTCGGGTCATTTCATTTTGGTATTAGAGCTTTGGTTTACAGAGCTCGGAGAACAAGACATATTAGAACCGAACGAAAGAATTTATCAGAGATTGGATTAGTAATATCCAACGAGAATGACTCATTAGAGATAGGATCAGTAGTATCCTAGAACGAGTGTAAAGAGTGTTGTTTTGAAAAATAAAATTGAAAACAAATTTTGTTTTGAAAATTTAAATCAATTATTCGTATTTGAATATTTATTTGTATTGGTTTGGACTATCAGGTATATAGAGATTTTAATATACGTCTGATCCACGTGTATTGGGAGCCTCCAATATACTGGATAGATATAAAATCACATTCTAGACACCCGGGGATGATTCTGATGATGTGGCCACATCATCAATATTTAAGTTCGAATTTCGAAAGTGTGATATCTATATATTTCCATTAAACTGGTGTGAGAACCAAAACTAGATAGGGCTTATTGTTGTGATTTGGCATCAAAAATGTGATTTTTGGCTATATATCAAAGTTATGAATTTGAAATGATAATCAACAAACTGATTGATGGTTGTGTTGATTGATTATTGTTTGATTAATTAAATATTGAACCTTTAGCCAAATTGAACCAAATGTTGAACTGTATTGAAAATTTGTCGCATTTGCATAAATATACATGTAAACAGGTCATAGCAAGGAGGCTAGAGCAGAAGAATAAAATTGTTTGCCCGACAAATAGGTACATATTTATTGTATTTCTTTGGGTTTGGATGATTTTATGAGCCAATTGGCTAGCCGCTTGGCTTTTTCTTTTTCTTTTGGATTGAAGAAGGCCATGGGAGGCTATATGAAATATCCCGAAGCTCCCGGTGCAGGAGAGGTTATGGCGAAATTTTTCGAAAATTTAGGGTATTAGCCAAATTTTTGAAAAATTTGAAAAGTTCTTAGAAACTGAAAAGTTGAAGAACTTAAGCCGTAGTGAAAATAATGAAAGTTGAGTTGATTAGTTAAACAACTTTCGGCTTCGTTCCTTTTTGGGGACGAAAAGTTTTAAGTGGGGGAGATTGTAATAACCCGGAAATCCTAGCCAATTTAAAATTTTTATTTTGGCGATTTTAGCGAATTTTGATTATTTAAAATGAATTATTCTAAATAATAACGACGAGAAATTTATTTTGAATAGAATTAGAACGTATATATTTATATAGATCGTCATTAGAATATAAATAATTAATTATAATTATAAAGGGAACTGAAAATGGCGCGGTAGTTCGATAATTCGATTTCAAATTTCAAGTGAATGT
This sequence comes from Allium sativum, assembly GCA_030737875.1. Taxonomy (NCBI): domain Eukaryota; kingdom Viridiplantae; phylum Streptophyta; class Magnoliopsida; order Asparagales; family Amaryllidaceae; genus Allium; species Allium sativum. Next base: position 278,807,189 of record CM060926.1, on the reverse strand, counting down.
ACCGAGTGCAAAATAAATCGGAATTTAGTGAAACCAAAAATATTTGAATCTAATTGAGAATATCTTTCCAAGAATCCGAAAAATCAAAATTTTATAGCGGGAATCAAAAGATATGCCCAATTGAAAATTCAGAATAGTCGCTATGAAATTCTGGCCCTTAAAAACGGAAATTTTGCAAACGACCTCGGTTTTCGACAAAACCACTTTTGTTGGGTCCATGATGTCAAGTAATTTCTAGATTCCAAAATTCATAATTTTTCGAATCAATATGTGAGTGTGGCGAAGGAAAACGCATTCGACCAGTTTTAGTTGATTTTAATATACTGGAAAATGGCCATTTTTCAAACGGTCTCAGAATTCGACGAAACTAGTTTTGTTAGGCCGTATCGTCAATACGAAGTTAGAAAATATTTTTCAGGAATTTTTAGAGTAAGTATGTGACCCCAGTGAATTGAAATGTGCGTTCAAATTCAATATATAGAGTTATATTTTGATTTTGACGAAAACTGATCGAAACGATCGAATTAGCTGATGAATCATATCCCATTGTGTTCGGAATGGGGGTAATTAGCTATGGACGACAGGCGATGAGTTCGATTTCGAGGTAGAAATAAAAAGTTTCTTTTTGGGAATTTAAAAGAATTTAAAATATAATTATATAATGGGCCAAGCCCCTTTCTCTCCCTCTCTCTCTTTCTATTCGGTCAACGATGAAATTAAAAAAACCGCACCCACTCTGATTTGCTCCCCAAATTGCCCCCCAATCTCGCTCGACGCCGCCACCTACGGCCTCAACTGCGCCATCGCTCACCTCGCCAGAGCAAAGCACCCCACCACCGCCCATTCAATCAACTGCGACGCGCCCCCAACCCCCCCCCCCCCCAAACCGCTGTACCCAAGACCCTATAGCGCCGCCACCCTGGAGCGATCCGCCACCACAGCTTTGCCTCCGAGCACACCCAGACCCCCTCCCCTGGACCACCTGCGATGCACTGAATCCCTCTCTCTCCATTTCGATGTACAGCAACCCTTGAACAATAGAAAAATTGTGAGTTTTAAATTATTTTATTTACCTTCTTTATTTTCTGATTTTTAAATATGAGGTGTTAGTTTTAAAGTTTATATTTTTATGAAATTAAAGATTATATTCTTTTTATGATGAAAAAGATATGTTTTTTAATTAGAGAAATATACTTCATACGATTGGGAAAAAATATGAAGTAGCAGAATAAAAATATGATCTTCATATAAAGGAAACCGTTTTAAAGATAGGATTTTTATTTATGGAAATAGCAATTAAAGTTATGATTTTTATCATAATAAAAGATGAGATTTTTATGCAATAGAAAGATATGATTTTTAATATCATAAAGCTTTGATCTTTATTTTTGAAAAGCTTTAATGTTATTTTTGAAAAACCTTTGATCTTTATTTTTGAAAAGCTTTGGTCTTTAATTTGAAAAGTTTGATTTTTAAACAAGAAAAGTTTCATGAATATAAATATGATTTTTTATATGTATGGGAGAAAAAAATATAAGTATTATTTTTATATATGTCGCGAAATAAAAATGTAATTTTTCTATATATAGTAGCATTGCTAAAAATATGATTTTTAATATATAAATTTCGTGAAACAGATCTTGATGAAATCATGACGAAGATTTTCTACATATGAAGAGTCGCGGCGTTTGGTTTAGCTCGTAGGTGAGAACTCCTCACTTTTATAATTATTTCTATTTTGAAATATATACTAGGATGCAGACGGTGCTTAGTAGCACCCGACACCCGTCGTCCACAGACCATGGATGACTTGTTTGTTTGGTTGCTATGTTGTGAAATTTGATTGTGTGATGTGGAATGAAATAAAATATTTTATAACGGAAAATATTTTATAGTTAAAAATATAAATTTTAACGTGTATATAAAAGAAATATTTATAAACAAATCGGAAGATTTGTTTATATACACTGATTTGACTGATATTGATTGGGACGATAAATTTTACACATCGCCCAACTGCACCAATAAAATCTGTGTTTGTTGATTTGAAACCCTACACGGGTATTGGGATGAGATTTGATGTACACTTTCCCGATTGTTTAGTTGTATGTCAATCGATGGGTTGACAGACTGTGTCACTGTTAGTTATTTATATTTAATGCTTATGCAGTTGTGTGGTGCACTCTGGATGATGGTTGATTATTTATCGTTGTTGTTAAATACATGTGTTGTAGAAAATCCATATAATTAACATTATACGGTAATTGATTGGGCCTCATTCCAATTTAAAAAATTAAATTCATGTGTTGAATAGAAAATAAATTCATGTGTTGAACTGAAAATAAATTCATGTGTTGAATAGAAAATAAATTCATGTGTTGAATAGAATAACCATTCATGTGTTGAATAAAAGCCGTGTTGATTAGATGGACGCCATTTTGACGCGAACAATATTTATATCGATTATATTCGTTTTTATAATGAATATAGAAATGGAAGTGATTTCAAAATATAACGTTTTGAAAATATTATCATATATATATATATATATATATATATATATATATATATATATCGATGATGTGGAATATTCAATTTTGATTCAAAATTGAATATGAAGTTGAAATCGTTTTGAAAACGAATTTAAAACGATTTATAAAATACGTTTCGAAAGGAAATCGACGAAGTATTATATATATATATATATATATATATATATATATATAATATAATGGCCTGAAAAGAATGCATCGCGCCGCGGCAGTTCGCGAATTTCGACCATTGACTTCGAACGGATATTACGGGAGATCCATCCGTCGGATTCTGCTAAAACCGGAACCGTTGGGTTCATATCAAAAAGAGCTTTCTAACGAATATTAGAAATTAGAAATCTAAAGGTTGGATTTGGAATTATGTCCAAATCAAATTTGGAAAAGGCTGGTGTAAGTGCAGTTCGATGGCCGTTGATGGAAATTGACTGTACGGGCCTTGATAAAATTATTAAAAATAGTAATAATTTGTGTAAAATCATAAGAAATGATTTGTGAAGAATAGGGATGAAAATTTCCATATTTGAAAAGATAAAAATAGATTTTTATCGAAATGAACTAGTTTTGAACTAGAACAATAATTTATTTATTTTTAAAATAAATAAATTGGACTGGAAAGGGTTTTAAAAATAACCAGGATTTCCAATAATTGAATTGGAATGGATTTGATTGGAAATTGTCTTTGGAATATTCCGGTGTTGGATTTCGTGATTATACAGATATTGTTATGGAAATTTGAAAGATATATTTATATCGTTATTTCCAATACGATATTTGTTGGTCGTAGAATTTGATACTGAATATAAGCCGATATATTTTCTATTCAGAGCCTTGTATTTAATATCAAATGTGATTTGGGTTTGTCTTGAATGGTGTCTTCATTAACACTGTTCTTAAACCCAGTTGAGAAAAAGATTAAATCTTTTTATTTAGATTTAATGATGTGTACCAATTAAATGGTATTTAATTGGAATTGAATTTGAATTGATTTTTGGGTTTATCGTGAACGATGTTTTAAATAACACTTGTTCTTTAACCCAATAATTAATGGAATGTGATTTTGGGTTGTCGTGAACGGTATCTTCAATAATACTGTTCTTAGACCCAACTGAGTTAAGAAAATCAGAAACTAACTGGAGATTAGTTAAGTTTAATGGTTTCTTGGGTATTGATCTGATGTTGGTCTCGGCCTTCGGGGTTAATACTTAGAGAATTGCTCACTTGCTATTTTACAGTTAAAGGCTGATAGAATGGAATGTGATGTGGGTATCGTGAACCGTGTTTTAAATGACATTGGTTCTTTAACCCAGTTAAAGATTAGAACTAAGTGGAGTTTTAATGAATCTTTAATTAGATTGAAAAGATCGAGGATGGAATATCGCCAGTTTTGCTCCAGGCGATAGTTAAATCTTTAATTAGATTTGATCGTGAATGGTAATTGAATTTACCGATCACACTGTGGTGTTAGATTTGAAGTATGACCAGTTTTACTTCATGGGATGAATAGGTTGGGATTGGGAAATAAAATAAATGATTACTTCGGTGTGGTTCGCTAATCTCGACTAGTTGAATTGATATTCAAAAGAAGACTAAAGAATAAATTTAAAGAATTTGTCTTTGATAAAATTAATGGGAACCTATCCCTAAGAATGTGAAGTTTAGCAACTAATTGAAGATTAGTTAAGATGAATGATTTCCTAGGTATTGATCTGATGTTGGTTTCGGCCTTCGGGGTTAATATTTGGGGAATTGTTCCCTTACTAATTTACGGTTAGTGACTGATGAATTGGAATGAGGCGTATGTTGTGTTTGTGTAACACTTGTTTATTATATACGCAAGTTATTCGGAAAGACTGGGTTTATCCCATTCTGAATAACTGATATGACGATAAGTCAAAGTTGAAGATGGTGGTCGAAGACTGGAGGTCTTCACGTCTTTTGGATAATTACTGATGATCTTGATCGGACCGTATACCCAAGAGAAGGGAATCAGTTAGTGGTCTTCCAGGCATACTTGGAGATCAATGGATATGCGAGGTACAAGGTGCCTCCGGCTTCGTTCAGACCCAGAACGGACTTGTAAATGGACTGTGTGTCTGACATTGGTTATCATTCTGTGTGATTGATGGATATCGGTTGCATGGAGTGGTTTGCCTGTGTGGCATGCTAAGATGCAAATGATCAAGGCTTCTGTAGAAAAGAAAAGTCTTGTGGTTGATGATCAAAGCACGGCCTGTGTGGCATAGCTTTGTGTAGCGTTGATTCGCGAGCCTCAGACCCCGGTTGTGAACCAGAAATGGGAGAAGGGCCTCAGGGAGGACATGCGTTTCTTTCTAGCTAAAAGTGGCGTCAGTGGTTTTACATGCCCTGACGAGTTTGACTTATGTGGTTGTTGCTGTTGCGAGGCGCCTCCGATTTATCGATGACTATGTGAAGCCGATGGAGTCATTTGTTGGCTTATTTACGCCCCAAAGGGCGGGGAAACGTATTGTCCAGGGTTTAAGTTAATCCACATCGGGTGGACCGGCCCTGATGCTCTAGGGGTCGATGCGTTCTGTCCCTGAGACTCGGGCTAGACAATCTCGAGTCGGTAGAGGATGATCCCTTGCCTCGGTTCACAGATGGAAATCCAATTTCCAAATACGTGACTTTGCGGTTTTGATTGTAGAGCCTAGTAAGGCGACATGATATATGGTACCCATGTCGTCTATGATTGATATTTATGATTGATTTTTTTTTGACACTATACACTTATAGTAATAAAACATGAAATTTAGCGTATCAAGCATGCTTTGGCTATTATAAGGTAAAATCCTATCCTCCGGCTTGTGTTGCATTGTGCGATGGGACCTGGGTCTTATAATAGCTTCATTGTTCTTTATTTTAGCATTGTGTTGTTGTTTTATGCACTGGTATTCTTGGGAGGAAACCCGTTCTGTGTTGTACGGCATGGTCCCTTGATTTACCTAACTTTAAAATAAAGATTAATAACTGTTTTAGTTCTCACACCAGTCACATGACTGACCTAGAGTTTATTGTTTTAACCTAAACTCTGGGTGCCCTTATTTTGACACGGGCAGCTACTAGTTTTGGTTTTGCAGATTTATATTCACAGGATCCGGATTTACAGCTGAAGTGATATTCAGAAAGCTCTGTATCTGTGTATTGTTTTCAGTTGTGTATTGTATTATTTTTCCGCTGCAGTAATTTATTGTAATCTCTGATATTTATCGAATGTATTTTATTTGTTTATACTCTGTATATTCTTGTATTCTGATGAAATTGTTGTAATTAACAATGCAATGTTCTTCTGTTTGCGTTCTGATGTGGCTTGGTCTCACTTCAATCCGGGCTTTCCTTACCGGGGAAGTTCGGGTCGTTTCAGATATCCAATGTCAGACACACAGTCCAGTTACAAGTCCGTTCTGGGTCTGAACGAAATCGGAGGCACCTTGAACCTTGCATATCCATCGATCTCCAAGTACGTTTGGACGATCACCAAATAATTCCCTCCTCTTGGGTGTACAGCCCAATCAAGATCATCAGTAATTATCCAAACGATATGAAGACCTCCGGTCTTCGACCACCGTCTACATCCTCGACACATTGTCGAATCAGTTATTCAGAATGGGAAAAACCCGGTCATTCTGAACAACCCGCGTATATAATAAGCAAGTGTTACACAAACACAACTCACGCCCCATTCCAATTCAGAATATTCTTTTATTCAAATATTCTTATACTTTGGGAAAGGTTCCCATTAATTTTATCAAAGATAAATTCTTTAAATTTATTCTTTAATCTTCCTTTGAATATCAATTCAAACCAAATTATGGTTTTATCCAAACTAGTCGAGATTAACGAACCTTACCGAAGTAATCATTTGTTTTAATTTCCCAATCCCAACCTATTCATCCCATGAAGTAAAACTGGTAATACTCCATATCCAACACCACGGTGTTATCGGTAAATTCAATTACCATTTCACGATTAAATCTAATTAAAGAGTTAACTATCTCCTGAAGCAAAATTGGTGATACTCCATTCTCGATCATTTCAATCTAATTAAAGATTCATTAAAAATCCACTTGGTTTTAATCTTCCCAAAAATCAATATTAATGATTGTTTAACTTAGGAAATCATATCCTGTCTTTAACTGGGTTAAAGAACCAATGTCATTTAAAACACGGTTCACGATAAACCCAAAATCACATTCTATTCCATCAGCCTTTAACTGTAAATTAGCAAGTGAACAATTCCCTACGTAATAACCCCGAAGGCCGAAGCCAACATCAGATCAATACCCAAGAAACCATTCAACTTAACTAATCTTCAGTTAGTTTCTAATTTTCTTAACTCCTTTGGGTCTAAGAACAGTATCATTGAAGATACCGTTCACGACAACCCTAAATCACATTCTATTTACAATGGAATTTTCATGGAAACAAATCTATATATATAATCGATACAAACTTCCATATCCGACTAATAATTTAAATGGAATAACGACAAAGCCTTTTAAATTCCAGATATATTAGTTGCCTTACTCCATAGAAATTCACTTCGATTATTACCAAATCAAATTCCATTCCATTACAATTTATTTTATTAGATTGGAAAACTTTACTTTGGAAAATCTCCTTTAAATCCTAACAAAATATTTATAAATTCCAACTCACATTTCACTGTAAATCAGATTAAAGAACGAATGTCGTTAAAATATAGTTCATGATAAACCCAATTCCCATTTGATATTAAATACAAGGCTCTGAATAGAAAATATAGACCAACCAATATCGTATTGGAAATAACGATATAAATATATCTTTCAAATTTCCATAACAATATCTGTATAATCACGAAATCCAACATCGAAATATTCCAAAGACAATTTCGATTCAAATCCATTCCAATTCAATTATTAGAAATTCTGGTTACTTTTAAAACCCTTTCAAATCCAATTTATTTATTTCAAAAACAAATGGATTTTTAATTCCAGTTCAAAACTACTTCATTTCGATAAAAATCTATTTTTATCTTTTCAAATATGGACAGCCATCGAACTACACTTACAACGACCTTTTCCAAATTTGATTTGGACCTAATTCCAAATCCAACCGTTAGATTTGTAATTTAGTGTATTCGTTAGAAATCTCTTTTCGATACGTACACAACGGTTCCAATTTTATGACAATCCCACGGTCGGATCTCCCGTAATGTCCATTTGAAGTCAATGGTCGAAATTCGTGAACTTCCATGGCGCAGCGCGTTCTATTCAGGCCATTATATATATATATATATATATATATATATATATATATATATATATATATATTTCGTCGATGTCCTTTTAAAACATATTTTATAAATCATTTTAAATTCGTTTTCAAAATGATTTCAACTTCATATTCAATTTCTAATCAAAATTGAATATTCCATATCATTAATCTATAAAGGATAATATTTTCAAAACGTTATATTTTGAAATCACTTCCTTTTCGATATTCATTATAAAAAATGAATAAAATAGATATAAACATCATTCACGTCAAAATGGCGCATATCTAACCAACACGGCTTTATATATTTCAATAACTTCGTTATTCTATTCAACAAATGAATATTTTATTCAACACATGAATTTTCTTTTATTCAACACATGAATATATATTTTATTCAACACATGAATATATATTTTATTCAACACATGAATTTTCTTTTATTCAACACATGAATATTCTTTTACTTTCCAAATTGGAATGAGGCCCAATCAATTACCATATAATGTTAATTATATGGATTCCATACAGCACATATATATAATAGCAACGATAAATAATCAACCATCATCCAGAGTGCACCACATAACTGCATAAGCATTGAATATAAATAATTAACGCTTACACAGTCTGTCAACCCATCGATTGACATACAACTAAACAATTGGGATTAGTATACGTCAAATATCATCCCAATACCCGTGTGGGGTTTCAAATCAACAAACGCAGAATTTTATTTGTGCAGTTAGGCGATGTGTAAAATTTATCTTCTCAATCAATTATCAGTCAAATGGGAGTACATAAACAAATCGTCCGATTTGTTTATAAATATTTATTTTATATACATGTTAAAAATTATATTTTTAACTATAAAATATTTATTTCAACACATGAATATATTTCCATTCATTCCACATCACAATCAATTTTCACCACACAACAAAATCAAACAAGTCGTCCGTGGTCTGTGGACAACGTTTGTCGGGTGCTGCTAAGCACCGTCCGCATCCTAGTATATATTTAACTAGAAATAGAATTTAAAGTGAGAAGTTCTCACCAAGAGCTAAACCAAATGTCGCGACTCTTCATATGTAGAAAATCTTCGCTGTGATCGCCTTTTTCACTTTCGTCGTCCGTATTCACTACATATATAAAAATCATATTTTTTATAATATCACTATTATATAAAAATCATATTTTTGTATCGCTATCATATATGTAAAATCCAATCTTTATCACTTTGCAATCTGTATAAAAAAAAGTCAAATTTTCATTCTACTTCTTTATATTTTTAAAAATCGAACCTTTATGGTTTAAAAATCACCGCTTTATTGTTTTCAAAATCAACTCTCCTCATTAGTAAAAACTCAATCTTTATGTAAATAAAAATCATAACTTTAGCTATAAAGATCAAAACTTTGATTCAATAAAAATCTAATCTTTTCCTACTAATAAAAATATAACCTCTCTATAATAAAAATCGTGACTTTATTATCATTTCCCATTAATTTTTATCAACATAAAAATCTAATCTTTCTATGGATAACAATTATATTTTTCTATGAATCTAGATCATATTTTTATACGTTAAAAATATGATCTTTATTATGTTATAAAAATCAAAATCACTTAAAAGGAAATTAAAATAAACATAAATAGGAAAGCTTATAGTTTACAGAGGGGGAAGGGAAAGAGTAACTCCGGAGTGAGGATTGGAGGCGGCGTGGGTGACTGTGGGAGGGCTACATGCTGGCGGCGGCGGTTTTTAAGAAAAGGGGGCGTTAGGGCTTTGACAGGAGGAAGGGGGAGGCGCTGCCACAGTGCAGGGGCGAAGGGGGTGGCTTCAGGCGATGGGCGGCGTTAATGGGGAGGGTCGGTGCGGTTTTACTAGGTGATTTAGAGAAGAGGGGCTCTCCGTTCGAATGGAGAGAGAATAGGGAGGAGAGAGGCGCGATCCCGCGGCGCTTGGAAGAGGGCGGCGTCGCCCCTGGCAGCGGTGAGAGAGAGTGGAGCGATGGGTTAGGGCACAGCCCTTTCCCCTTTTTTTTCATTTCTGTTAAGTGAGGGAGAGAGAATAAAGGGGTGAGGGCTTATATAATATAATATATATATTTAATTATTTTAAATTTCCTAAAAGCAACTTTTTATTTTCAACTCGAAATCGAACCCACCGACTGTCATCCCTAGCTAATTACCCCCATTCCGAACAAAATGGGATATGTCCCATAAGCCAATTCGACTATTTTGATCTGTTTTGATTGAAATTAAAATATAATTCTATATATTCAATTTTAAACCTACATTTCAATTTACTGGGGCCACACACAAGGTCTAAAAATTCCAGAAAAATTATTTCTAGTTTTGTATTGACGATACGGTCCTAACAAAACTAATTTCACCAAATTCTGAGATTGTTTGAAAAATGGCCATTTTCTGGTCGATCAAAATTGACAAAAATTGTCAAAACACGTTTAACTTCGCCACGCTGACATATTGATTCGAAAAATTATGAAATTTGGAATCTAGCAATAACTCGACATCCCGGATCCAATAAAAGTGGTTTCGTCAAAAACAGAGGTCATTTGCAAAATTTCCATTTTTAAGGGCCAAAAATTCCATAGCGACTATTCTGAATTTTCAACTGGGCATAACTTTTTATTCCCGCTATGAAATTTCAATTTTTCAAATTCGTTGGAAAGATATTTTCAATTAGATTCTAATATTTTTGACTTCGCCAAAATCCGGTTTATTTTGAATCCTGTACATTCATTTGAAATTTGAAATCGAATTTTCAAACTACCGCGCCATTTTCAATTGCTTTTAAAATTTAAAATAAATATTTATATTCTATCGACGATTCAAATAAATATATACGTTCTATTCTGTTCAAAATAAATTTCTCGTTGTTATTATTTAAAATATTTCATTTTAAATATTCAAAATTCACTAAAATTGCCAAAATAAAAATTTTAAATTGGCTCAGATTTCCGGGTTATTACAATCTCCCCCACTTAAAACTTTTCATCCCCGAAAAGGGACGAAGCTGTAACACCCCGAATTTTCTGTTAGCGGTAAATTAGAAAATTAAGGTATAATTAATTCTAAATGGAAGAATTAAGGGAAACGGGTTACGCCATTGCGTTCGTCTCAGAATTCTGCTTTAGATAGAGTATGAGTTTGCATAAATCGGACTCCGTATGAAGGAGTTATGACCGCCGGAAGTTTCAGAATTCAATTTAAAATTCAAATGGTTCAAATTCTGTTCAAAATTCGAAAAACAGACCCAAACTGGGCTGGGCGGGAAAATTTCCGCCCAGGCACCAGGTCGACCATAGGGTCGACCTGGGTAACCAGGTCGACAATAGGGTCGACCTTGTGGTCGACCTGCCCAGTCGAGCTGGTTTGGCCCTGGCTGGCCTGGTCGGTTTCTGGTCGAATTTCTGAGCTTGGTTGTGTCACTAGGGCTGATTTGTCACATTCTGGTTGGCTCCTCTCGAAGTCAATGGTCTAGATTCATCTATGATCATCTGACAGCTCAAATCAATCTGAAATTCTATATAAACAACTTAATTTCCAACCTAAATTCACATAAAAATTAGAGACGGAGCCGCCATGCCGTCGGGAGAAAACTGAGAAGAGCCTCCACTTGTAGAAAAGCTTAGAGACGAGCCAAAACTAAAGTAAAATAAGAATCAATCAACGTTTGTCTACCCAAAGGAAAGCATTGCAAATTCAGAACTTAGAAATCAGAAAACAAGACCATCGTTTGTTGTAAGTATAGTGATTTTTCTGATGTGAATAAAAATAAAGACTTGATTTGATGTAAATTGGAAGTGGAATTGTGCTATTATATATCGATGATGTTAATTCATATCTATATATTAAATGATTGTATTGTGAATGGTTGGAATGTTTTTGGTTAAATTTACTTGGCGTTGGATCCATTCAAATGAAAACAACATCACATGCAAGTTGTATAGTTCATGTTATAATCTGCACTGTGATTATATAAGTTGTATGTGATATGTCCAAGTTAAGATCTCATGTATATACTTTATGCTAAAATCTCTATGCCTAAATGATTAAGTTCATATACATGCTCATATGTTTATACAAAAGTTGCAAAGTTCATAATTGAATCCATGCCAAGATCCATTTTAATACAAGTTTCATGTCATAGTAGTAAACATGATTGGATCTAGTTCACACATGCGATGAAATTATTCATACTTTATGGACATGCCATATTCTTGTCATATGCTAGTGATGTTCGATGTTATGCCTAGATCTAAACATGTTTAGGCTTATGTTGTCTAAATCATATGCTAAATCATGTGACACCTGTTTACATAGATTCCCCTTTTTAATGCAAGTTCACATGACAAGTTGAAACCCATGATTTAGTCTATGTTGCAAATTCCAATATATGTATGTTGACTATTTTGCAAGTTCACACCTATGATGTTCATATTGACCATGCTGAAAAATGTCAAGTTTACTCCTATGTCATGTTTATTTTTATGAATTTCTTTATGCCAATTTTATGTACGCTAAATTAGGCTAAGTTTTTCGCCTAATATTATATGTTAAAAACCATGCGAACGAAAACTAGGCTAAGATTATTAGCCTAATATTTAGACGGGGTAACGTTGGGATAAATTGGTAATTATAGGAAACTTGACATGAATTGGTGAAAATATACGAAATTGGCATGTTTGTCACATGCTAAAATTGGTGGCACTTGAATGGTATAAATTCTTATACCAAAAATGTTAAACTTGGAAAGTGGGCCATAACATTTAATTGTTAGCAAATTTACATATAACAAGTAATAAAGGCAAATATGTAAATTTAGAAAATACGAGTATGCTTAACACGAGGTTGGATTGAGTTGTGATGTAAACCTGCCCGGACCCGCCCGGCTGTCCAGTAGTCACAAGAAATACCTATCCAATGTGGGTGGTTAAGCATTGAGCCCAATAAGGACCCGAGGTTAGACTGAGTTACGGTGTAAACCTGCCCGGAACCGACCGGCACATCCAGTAACCGTAACAATACCTGTCTAATGTGAATGGTCGGTGCTTTAAAAAGCTAAGGACAGACAAGTCAGGATGGTAGGGTTAAGTTAACTGAAACACTTATCCAATCCAACATGTTAATTAAAATGATGGGTGGGGTTAGGTAAATACATACACTTAACCACTTAACATGTTTGACTAGAAAACCCTAGTAACGGGGACCCATTTCGGCAGTAACCCAATTAGGTATCATAAACTAGGCAGGGTGGGACACGATTACTGGGCTGATTGTAAGTGGTCAAAAGCGACGGCGGTGGGTGCAACAGTGTGGGTTCTAACGGAGTGTGGGCGTGCAGACACTTCGGAGCAGACAAACAGGGCACTGGGGGCGCCAGTAGTATACCCTATGCATTCTAGGATTGTGTCGGGCCGCCACCATGGGACTTGATACACCCCATGGTGGGACCAGCATAGGTATCTACAATCTTTGGGGGCCATAAGACACAGATGGTTATGCGAGTAGGAGCCGATCTTTAGAAAAAGGGGATCACTTCACCCCGATCATGGGGTGCCAGTTGAGGCAATGCAAGTAGGTGCAGAGATTTAGTGTAGGGTGCGATAGTATATTCGTTTTAAACTACTTTATCTTAGTTTATACTTTCCTATTTCTAGTTTATACCTATCATGTCCTTTTTCTTATTCTCATACTGAAGAGTCACTAGACTTACCAGGCTTTATGTCTGACCTTATTTTTCTTTCGTCTTCTTTTCTTCCATTCCCCCCCCCCCCCCCGGTCCACAGGGGAGGAAACAACCCAGCTTAGTCAAACTCTTTGCAAGCTTCAAGATAGTTGATGTGCGGTTTGGACTCTCTTTCCTTGGCTATGGCTTTTGGACACATTCTATGGGGATTTATGCAGTTTTAATTAGACACATTCTATGGGGATTTATGCAGTTTTAATTATGTTTTATGCTTCTTTATTTAATAACCAAGACAGAAATGATGATGTAATGTTTTGGAAGTTATTATGTGACAGTATGGAAGTGTTTTGTATGAACACGTTTTTATGAAATAAAAAGTCTGTTTGTTTTCCGCTGCTTATATATATGTGTTTATATCTGTCTTGTGTTATATCTGTGAATTTTACTTACAAACCTCCACCAAAGTTAAGGCATTCCCTTTGTGAGTGACCTTAATGGAGGTGGGGTGTTTCAGATGCTGAAAGTTGTTTTATTAACCAACTCAACTTTCATTATGGCTTAAGTTTTTCAACTTTTCAGTTTCTAAGAAATTTTCAAATTTTTCAAAAATTTGGCTAACACCCTAAATTTTCGAAAATTTTCGCCATAACCTCCCCTGCATCGAGAGCTTCGGGATATTTCAAATGGCCTCCCATGGCCCTTACCAATCCAAAAAGAAAAAGAAACAGCCAAGCGGCTAGCCAATCGGCTCATAAAATCATCCAAACCCAAAGAAATACAATAAACATGTACCTATTTCTTGGGCAAACAATTTTATTCTTCTGCTCTAGCCTCCTTGCTATGACCTGTTCGATGTAAGTACATGTATATGCATGCAAATGCGACTAGTTTTCAATGCAACTCACTATTTGGTTCAATTTGGCTAAAGGTTCAAATTATAATTAATCAACCAATAATCAAACAACACAATCAACAATCAATTAGTTGATTATCTTTTCAAATTCATAACTTTGATACTTAGTCCAAAAATCAGATTTTTGATGCCAAATCACAACAATAAGCCTTATCTAGTTTTGGTTCTCACACCAGTCAATTGGAATCATATAGAAATCTCACTTTCGAAACTTGAACACAAATACTGATGATGCCATGGTCATTATCAGCATCATCTCCAGGCGACTAGAGTGTGACTCCATATTTATCCACTATATTAAAACTTCGTACACACGTGGATCAAACGTATATACAAAATATTTATATACCTGATTGTCCAAATTCAATACAAATAAATATTCAAATACGTTGAATAAGGTTTAAACTTTCAAACAAAAATTGTTTTCATTTTTATTTTTCAAAACAACACTCTTTACACTCGTTCTAGGATACCACTGATCCCATCTCTAATGAGTCATTCTCATTGGATATTACTAATCCAATCTCTGATGACTTCTTTCATTCGGTTCTAACGTGTCTTGTTCTCCGAGCTCTGTAAACCAAAGCTCTAATACCAAATGTAAAGACCTGATACTTCCCCGATAAGGAAAGAACGGATTGCCTTGAGAACGACACACATCGGAACACAAACAAAAGAACATTTAATTGCTTATTACAACAATTCCATCAGAGTATAAGAATATACAGAGTATAAACAAATATAATACATCAGAGAAATATCAGAGATTTAAATACATTACTGCAGCGGAAAAATAATACAAAACATAACTGAAAGAAATACGCGGATATAGAGCTTTCCGAATATCACTTCAGCTAAAAACCAGGATCCTGTCAATATAAATCTGCAAAACCCAACTACTAGCTGCCCATGTCGAAAATAAAGGCACCCAGAGTTTAGGTTAAAACAATAAACTCCAGGTCAGTCATGTGACTGGTGTGAGAACTAAAACAGTTATTAATCTTTATTTTTAAAGTTAGGTAAATCAAGGGACCACGCCATATAACATGAACGGGTTTCCTCCTAAGGATACCAGTGCATAAAACAACAGCGCAATGCTAAATAAAGAAAAATGAAGCTATTATAAGACCTAGGTCCCATCACACAATGCAACACAAGCTGGAGGATAGGGTTTTTACCTTATAATAGCCAAAGAATGCTTGATACACTAAATTTCATCTTTTATTATTACTATAAGTGTATAGTGTTAAAACAATTTCAATCATAAGTATCAATCATAGACGGCATAAGTGCCCCATACCACTATGTCGCCATATATAGATTCTACAATCAAAACCGCAAAGTCACGTATTGGAAGTTGGATTTCCATCTGTTAACCGAGGCAAGAGATCGTCCTCACCGAATTCGAGACTTTCTAGCCCGAGCCTCAGGACAAGTACTCAGTCAAGCCCTTGGATCATCAGGGTCGGTCCACCGATGTGGATTAAAATGCCTGAACACTGCGTTTCCCCGCCCTTTGGGGGCGTAAATGAGCTAAATGACTCCATCGACCCCACATAGTGTCCGATATATCCGAGGCGTCTCGCAATCCAACAACCACACAGGTGAAAATAATATAAATGTCAGGGCTGGTAGGTCACTGACACCACCCTAGCTAGAAAGAAACGAATGTCCTCCCTGAGGTCCTCTCCCGTTTCTAGTTCACAACCGGGGTGTGAGGCTCGCGAATCAACGCTACACAAAGCTAAGCCACACAGGCCTTGCTTTGATCATCAACCATAAGACTCTGTTTTTCAACAGAATCCTTGATCATTTGCATCTTAGCATGCCACACAGGCAAACCACTTCATGTAACTGATATCCATCAATCACAAAGAATGATATCCAATGTCAGACACATAGTCCATTTATAAGTCCGTTCTGGGTCTGAATTAAACCGGAGGCACCTTGTACCTCGCATATCCATCAATCTCCAAGTATGTCTGGACGATCACCAACTGATTCCCTCCTCTTGGGGTACATCCCAATCAAGATCATCAGTAATTATCCAAACGATGTGAAGACCTCCGGTCTTCGACCACCGTCTTCATCCTCGACACATTGTCGAATCAGTTATTCAGAATGAGGTAAACCCGGTCTTTCTGAAAAACCCGCGTATATAATAAACAAGTGTTACACAAACACAACTCACGCCTCATTCCAATTCAGTATATTCTTTTATTCAAATATTCTTATACTTTGGGAAAGGTTCCCATTAATTTTATCAAAGATAACTTCTTTAAATTTATTCTTTAATCTTCCTTTGAATATCAATTCAAACCAAATTATGGTTTATCCAAACTAGTCAGGATTAATGAACCTTACCGAAGTAATCATTTGTTTTAATTTCCCAATCCCAACCTATTCATCCCATGAAATAAAACTGGTAATACTTCTTATCTAACACGACGGTATTATCGGTAAATTCAATTACCATTTCACGTTCAAATCTAATTAAAGATTTAACTATCGCCTGGAGCAAAACTTGTGATACTCCATTCTCGATCATTTTAATCTAATTAAAGATTAATTTAAACTCCACTTGGTTTTAATCTTCCGAAAAATCAATATTAATGATTGTTTAACTTGGGAAATCATATCCTGTCTTTAACTGGGTTAAAGAACCAATGTCATTTAAAACACGGTTCACGATAAACCCAAAAACACATTCTATTCCATCAGCCTTTAACCATAAATTAGCAAGTGAACAATTCCCTAAGTTATAACCCCGAAGGCCGAAACCAACATCAGATCAATACACAAGAAACCATTTAAATTAACTAATCTTCAGTTAGTTTCTGATTTTCTTAACTCCGTTGGGTCTAAGAACAGTATTATTGAAGATACCGTTCACGACAACCCAAAATCACGTTCTATTTACAGTGGAATTTTCATGGAAACAAATTGATATATATATATATATATAATTGATATAAACTTCCATATCTGGCTAATAATATAAATGGAATAACGGCAAAGCCTTTTAAATTCTAGATATATTAGTTGTCTTCCTGCACAGAAATTCACTTCGATTATTACCAAATCGAATACCATTCCATTCCAATTTATTTTATTAGATTGGAAAACTTTACTTTGGAAAATCTCCTTTAAATTTTAACAAAAGATTTATAAATTCCAACTCACATTTCACTGTAAATCAGGTTAAAGAACAAATATCGTTAAAACACAGTTCACGATAAACCCAATTCCCATTTGATATTAAATACAAGGCTCTGAATAGAAAATATATCGGCTTATATTCAATATCAAATTTTACGACCAACCAATATCATATTGGAAATAACGATATAAATATATCTTTCAAATTTCCATAACAATATCTGTATAATCATGAAATCCAACATCGAAATATTCCAAAGACAATTTCGATTCAAATCCATTCCAATTCAATTATTGGAAATTCTGGTTACTTTTAAAACACTTTCAAATCCAATTTATTTATTTCAAAAATAAATGGATTTTTAATTTTAGTTCAAAACTAGTTCATTTCGATAAAAATCTATTTTTATCTTTTCAAATATGGAGTTTTTCATCCCAATTCTTTCCAAATCATTTCTTATGATTTCACACAAATTATTACTATTTTTAATAATTTTATCAAGGCCGTACAGTCGATTTCCATCAACGGCCATCGAACTGCACTTACAACGACCTTTTCCAAATTTGATTTTGACATAATTCCAAATCCAACCGTTAGATTTCTAATTTCTTGTATTCGTTAGAAATCTCTTTTCGATATGAACCCAACAGTTTCGGTTTTAGGAGAATCCGACGGTCGGATCTCCCGTAACGTCCATTCGAAATCAATGGTTGAAATTCGTGAACTGCCGCGGCGCGGCGCGTTCTATTCAGGCCATTATATAATATATATATATATATATATATATATATATATCGTCGATTTCCTTTTAAAACGTATTTCATAAATCGTTTTAAATTCGTTTTCAAAACGATTTCAACTTCACATTTAATTTCTAATCAAAATTGAATATTCCATATCATTAATCTATAAATGATAATATTTTCAAAACGTTATATTTTGAAATCACTTCCTTTTCGATATTCATTATAAAAATGAATAAAATCGATATAAATATCGTTCACGTTAAAATTGAGCATATCTAACCAACACGGGTTTATATATTTCAATAATTTCGTTATTCTATTCAACAAATGAATATTTTCTTCAACACATGAATTTTCTTTTATTCAACACATGAATATATACTTTATTCAACACATGAATTTTCTTTTATTCAACACATGAATATATGTTTTATTCAACACATGAATTTTCTTTTATTCAACGCATGAATATTCTTTTACTTTCCAAATTGGAATGAGGCCCAATCAATTACCGTATAATGTTAATTATATGGATTCCATACAACACATGTGTATAATAGCAACGATAAATAATCAACCATCATCCAGAGTGCACCACACAACTGCATAAGCATTAAATATAAATAATTAACTCTTACACAGTCTGTCAACCCATTGATTGACATACAACTAAATAATCGGGATTAGTGTACGTCAAATATCATCCCAATACCCGTGTGGGGTTTCAAATCAACAAACAAATTTTTTTATTTGTGCAGTTGGGCGATGCGTAAAATTTATCGTTCCAATCAATTATCAGTCAAATCGGTGTACATAAACAAATCGTCAGATTTGTTTATAAATATTTATTTTATATACATGTTAAAAATTATATTTTTAACTATAAAATATTTATTTCAACACATGAATATATTTCCATTCATTCCACATCACAATCAATTTTCATCACACTACAAAATCAAACAAGTCGTCCATCGTCTGTAGACAACGGGTGTCGGGTGCTGCTAAGCACCGTCTGCATCCTAGTATACATTTAACTAGAAAATAGAATTTAAAGTGAGAAGTTCTCACCAAGAGCTAAACCAAACGCCGTGACTCTTTATATATAGAAAATTTTCGCTGTGCTCGCCTTTTGTCACTTTCGTCATCCGTATTCACTACATATATAAAAATCACATTTTTATAATATCACTATTATATAAAAAATCATATTTTTATATAGCTACCATATATGTAAAAGTCCAATCTTTATCACTTTGCTATCTATATAAAAAAAAGACAAATTTTCATTCTACTTCTTTATATTTTTAAAAATCAAACCTTTATGGTTTAAAAATCACCGCTTTATTGTTTTCAAAATCAACTCTCCTCATTATTAAAAATTCGATCTTTATTTAAATAAAAATCATAACTTTAACTATAAAGATCATAACTTTGATTCAATAAAAATCCAATCTTTTCCTACCAATAAAAATATAACCTCTCTATAATAAAAATCGTGACTTTATTATGATTTCCCATTAATTTTTATCAACATATAAATCTAATCTTTCTATGGATAACAATCATATTTTTCTATGAATCTAGATCATATTTTTATACCTTAAAAATATAATCTTTATTATGTTATAAAAATCGAAATCAATTAAAAGGAAATTGAAATAAACATAAAAAGGAAAGCTTACAGTTTACAGAGGGGGAAGGGAAAGAGAAACTTCAGCATGAGGATTGGAGGTGGCGCGGGTGACTGTGGGAGGGCCACATGCTAGCGGCGGTTTTTAAGCAAGGGGGGCGCTAGGGCTTCGAGAGGAGGAAGGGGGAGGGCGCTACCGCGGTACAGGGGCGGAGGGGGTGGCTTCAGGCGATGGGCGGCGTTATTGGGGAGGGACGGTGCGGTTTTACTAGGCGATTTGGAGAAGAGGGGCTCTCCATTCGAATGGAGAGAGAATAGGGAGGAGAGAGGCGCGATCTCGCGGTGCTTGGAAGAGGGCGGCGTCGCCCCTGGCGGCGGCGAGAGAGACTGGAGCGACGGGTTAGGGCATAGCCCTTTCCCTTTTTTTTCATTTTTTTTAAGTGAGGGAGAGTGTAACGACCCGCATTTTTCCGCAACAGAATAATTAATTAATTTAATTATTTGAATAGTGATTTAGAGAATTAAAGGGTCGTTGAATTGAATTATAGTGAATATTTAATTAAATTAAATAATTAAATAATATATTTAATTTCTGAATTTATCAGAAATAGTGAATCGACAATATAATGTGAACTGGACAATTTAAAATATATAATTCAGTTTATATTGGATTTTTTTGGCGGAAATATTTAAATAACGACAGTTTGAACGTATAAATTATATTATAACTATAATCGAGCTCGAAATGGCGCTGCAGTTCGTAATTTGGCGATCTAGACTTTAAACGAGTATACAGAGTCCGTTTTAAGCCGGATTTCTATGAAACAAGAAACGCGTGGAGCTGGTGGAGTATATTTTTCTAGTGGAAGAGAAAAATCTGGATTTCGTCGTGTAGATTTTGTTTTATGTCCAAATCAAATTTTAGAAAAGTCGCTATGAAATTCCTTTATGATTTGCGACGCTTTATATACGTTATAAATCGATTTTTCGATACGAACTGAATATCGATCAAATCGAAATTCTGAAAATCAAGTCCTAAATTATGGCAGGATATTCTGGAGCCGTACGACATCATCTGCGGATATATACGAGAATATTAATTTATTAATATTAAATTTAATAATATTTAAATATATTTATATATTTAAAGGGTCAGTTCAGCGCTTGAAAAATAGCCAGTTTTTCATACGACCTCCGTTTTCAACGAAACCAGTTTTGTTGGATCCGCAATATCAAATAATTGTTAGTTTTCAAGTTTCGTGATTTTTAGAGTCAGTGTGTGGCCGTACGGATTTTTAGAATGAGAAACAGTCAGTATTTCGACGGTTAAAAATAAGCTGTGTGAGCATACGGAGTCGGAATTCGATGAAACCAGTTCCGTTGGGACCGTAATGTCAAACTGAGGGTGCATGTCCAGTTTCGTGATTTTTGGGTATTGTATGTGAGCACAGGGACTTTTAAACAGCATATACAAGTAACGATTGATTAAAATAAAATAGGATATTCGAATAAAAAATTATTAAATCTATACTATATAATATCCTAACTCTTTCTAACCCTAAACCTCATTCTCCAATCTTCTGAAAACTTGCGCCGCCACTTAAAATAAATCTACAGCAAAACTCCTCACTTCAAAAATCATAAAAAAATTCAAAGAAAATTCTATAAATTATCAAACGTATATATTTGCAATTCTTAGGGCTTGCTCTTCGTTCTGGTATGCAATTAGAAGGGTGCGACGTCCTTTTGGGTTCACTGAGTTTTTCCAGTTTATTGCTAGGGCTCGGATGCAACATCGAATGAAGGGGTTTTAATTCAATCCGAGTTTGGTTTTGTGATTATGGCATCCAGTAAGCGGATTTGGGATTTTCTGGTGGGATTTCGTGATATTTTCGTTCGGTACATCACTGTAGCCGACCAAATGAGGAGCTCGACGGAAAAGTGCAGGGAGTTGCGAACTTGATGTAGATGGTAGGAGTTGGTAGAGATTTGAACGAGAGGAATTTTGGTTATTTTATGCGGATTTATAATTGAAGAAATGGAAGGTGATTGGTGGTCAAAGGAGACGCAATGGCCATGAGTTTTACCTGGAGCGTGATTCGGTTTTTGGGGAAGAAGAGGCTGGTCGTGTTGGGCTTGGAAGATGTGTGGGCCGGGTTTAGTTTAAAGGGGGTGAGGCCAATTCATTTAAAAATAAAATCTTAGTTATTTAAAATAGTGTTTAAACTTCGTAATGCTATAACTTGGTCATACAAAATCAGATTGACGAACCGTAAGTTGCGTTGGGACCGTATGGAAGAGCACTACACAATGGAACGGACCGCAAGTGGATTGAAGCTCGTTCGAATGTATGGTGAAATTAAACGCTTGAACCAAATCAATGAGCGTATATCGTTATTTAACGATCTCCGACCAAAGTGAGTAAATCTCACTAACTCTGAACACTTTATATTTTTATAAAGTATTTTTAGAATTGATAATCATTGGTTGAATTGCTGTGTGTTGGCTGTTTGGTTGAACTGCTAGTCAGTTGATTGAAAACATCGATAACGATATATATAAATCGTATCGAAATATTGATTCTGATTATCAGAATAGTTTACCTTCATGCTATATATGTTGACTGACATCTGTGGATGCAGGGGAACAGGTTGGAGGGACCCAACTGGGTTCCTCAACATTTATTTTACTGTCTTTCATATATGTATTCTTATATATGATGTGCTATATCATCGGGCTGAACCTGTGTGTTTGGATGAAAATTTACCCTTTTGAATTGGTATTTTTATACCATAAGCGATACTGAAAGTGAAAAGGGATTTCCAAGAATATTTTGAAAGTAGATTATTTATATAAAATCAACGGGTTATATATATGGAAAATATTGGTTTATCAAAGAAAACCTTTTATAAGTCAAAGAATATAGAGAGAACATATTTGTAAATAAATATAGAGAAAATATTTGTAAAACAAATATAAGGACAAATATTGGCAAAATAAGGAAAAGGGAGATATTTGCAAATCATTTTGCAAATAGAATAAATAGAAAAGAAAAGGGAAAATATTTGTAAATCATTTACAAATAAGATAGAAAGGGAATTATTTGTAAACAATTACAAATAGGAATAAAAAGGAAGTCATTTGAGAAATATTTACAAAATGGAAATAGAAAGGAATATTTGTAAAACAATTATAAATGGATTAAAAGGGGATATTTATCAAGAAAATGAACTGAGTTATGGAAAGGAATTATTCATTTAGAAATTAAATAGAATAATGAAGTACTTGAAATGGATAAAAGTGTAATAAAGGAGAATTTTACACTAGGAAGAATTTAGGCCTGTGCTTCGCACACGGGTAAACAGAATATGAATTCGAAGTGAGAATTTAAGAGAGATCTGTTTTAACAGATAAAGTGAGAAGGTTAATTTATAAATAAAGTTTTATAAATTAATTTAGTTATTTATCTTTGGGTAAATAGAGTATATAAGTCAAGACTTATATAGGGAAGTAAAAATCGATTTCCACATCGATATTTGAAACTGAATATGTATGAAAGAGAATTTATCGAATAAGAGTTATTCGAAGTAAAGCTATCGGATATCAGTTTATTCGAAAGGGAGTTTATTGAATATTTGTTATTCGAAATGGGTTGATCCAAGAGAGTAATCCCATAGAGTTAATCCAATAGAACAAATTGATTGAGATCAACCGTTAGAGTTAAACTATTAGAGTTGAACTGTTAGAATTAAACTGTTAGGGTTAAACCGTAGAGTTAAACCGTTGGAGTAAAGATTTAGAGTTAGTTAGTTAGAGTTCTACAGTAGAGTCAAATCGAACTAGAAATTAAAACAGTAGTTATTTAAGATAAGTTACCAGTTAGCACGGCTGCTAGCGTAATTCGCAGGGCTGCAGATAGCCTAAGGCGGTCGGATGTTTCCTGAGGGAATCAGGCGTAACCATTGTGATCGCTGCGATCTAGAGTCGAGCGAATGGTGTCAAGTCAAATATTAGAAAATTGATAAAAGTAATTTAGTCGAGTTCATTAAGCTGAGTTAGTCCAGTTGAACTGATCAAGTAAGGGGGTCAAAATGAGTAAATCAGACCGAGTTATCTGAACAAGGGTTAGTCCAGTAAGAGTTAAATAGAATAAGAGTAAATTGAATAAGAGTTACAACTTAGAGTTAACCAAGTATGAGTTAATAGTTTAGTTCGTTATTTATTCGAGTTAGAAAATCAAAGTATTTACAAAGTCATTACAATTCGGATGCAGGGGATTATAACACCATTGTTATAATCAAGTGTTTTTTTCTGTACGAGAAGCGGATTTGTAAATAAAATCCGAGGATGTCGTAAAGAAGTGTTAAAGATTTAGAAATATGAACTTTGCCTATTTCGAAGTTAGAAATGTTGTTCAGTTAAGGTCTGAGAGGTAACTATACCCCGACTTGATTGACTTCGTTTTTAACTAAGAAATGGTTAAGATTCGATGGTGAAAAGTGGTTAAGTGGAAACCAAAGGAAGGAGATTTGGCATAGTGATGTTTATTCAAACATCTGTTTAATCAAATGAAAGAGATTTGGAAATGTTTTCCAAATGAGAAGCAGAATTGTTTTCTGAATATCGAAACAAGAGCTGGAAATGTTTTCCCAATGATAACGATACATATTTTCTAAATATAGTGAATAAGAAACATTAAACAACAAGAATAAGGAAAAGGGTAAATTTATGATAATTTGATGATGAATGATGATTGATCGATAGAATTTCCATCTGGAAATAATATCGTTGTTTGCACACCGACATGTTTTTAATTGATAGTTAAATCACCGACTATCAAAGTTTTGACCATTTTAACGTTGTTAATATGGAGAGACCGGTTGGATTATTATCCAGAGAACCACTCCGTATTGGCATAAGCGTTGCGAATCAAGTATGCTGGATATATTGAAGACGGAGTTATGCAAGGGCTATCCTGTTTACAGAATAGTGCTTTCGGTTTGTCCAGTCCCAGGACAAACGTATATGGAAGGATGTCTGACAAAGTATATCCAAAAGATCGCGTAAGTTGATCTCTTCAAACGTACTTACGTTTGGTGGCGGAGGAATTCGTTTCTCTTAGCTGTATACCCGTGGTATTTTTGAGAAAATCAATTTGTGATTCGGCGGGTATGACGATGTGGCATTCAAAGTAATGTAGGTGTGATCTGTCAAAAGATACGTTATGACCTCAAGCCTCATCAACCAGGAAATGACAAAAATCGGGCAGGCAGCATGGCTAAGTCGGTCGCTCCGAAGTAGGGTGTATGATCACCTATCTAGAGAAATTCCTTTTGTTCTTAAATCTATCGATGCTGTCCCATTTCGGGAGGTGGTTGCTGATCCCAACCGTCGGTGATATACATTCGATACACTCAAGCGAAATGAGTGGTCGGTCATGTGTGGGCCGGGTTGCAAGATGTTCTTGTTGAACCCAGTGTATTTGCCTCTAGAGATACACGTTCGGAAGGTGGTCCCATACCTTGTCAAGTTGGAATCCAATCTCCAATAAGCGCCCGCGGTTTTTGATTATATACTATATACGTGGAGCGTGAGATGCAAGCGTTCTGCTAGATTGCTAATTACTTGTGATTAGACATTATTATAATATCAGATAATATATGATTTCCACAAGTGTTTTGGGTTATCGTAAGATAAAAACCGTCCGTGTTTATGTGTGGATCGGTCTTACGATTATCTTTTCTTTTGAAAGGATTTTGAAAAGTTAAACCATATGATTTGAGTTTACTCACACCAGTCCCATGACTGACCCAGAGTTTATTTTGTTTTGTTTTCCCTAAACTCTTGGGTGCCCAAATTTTGTACGGGCAGTCAAGTAGTCAGGATTTTACAGATATACTTGGAGAGCTTGGAGCAGGAGGCTTCAGGATTTATGTAGCTATTGTGTATTCCGCTGTATTGTAAGTGCTGTACTCTGATAATGTTGTAGTATACATATACTGCTTTTGATTTCAAGTTATGTTGTATATTATACTTTATTCGTTCCGCTGTGAGATTCGTGTTACTCTGATGTTGTGATCGTCTTCTTCTTCTTCTATTCTATTAGTTCTATCTTATCTATCCTCACCCTCTAATTTCTCTCTTGGACTATCCGGTAATTTCGACTTTTGATTGTTCGATAGGTGTTATATATCGGATAACCAAGGTCGTCTTTTTCCCGGGTCGTTACAGTGGTATCAGAGCTGAAGGTTAAGTATTACCTTGGCTCTGTGGCATGATTCAGTAGAGATGGGGTTAGTAATACCCTAGACTGAGTTTTAGTGTATATATAAGAGTGAACGTATTTGTTATTTGATATAAAATGATTTTATATTGTGGAGATTTATTGGTTGAGTTGTTTATGAGTTCTAGTCGATCAGTTTGATCCACTTTATCGATAGGAGTTTATAAACACTTGAATACGATGGGTCGACACGATATATTTTGAAAAAAAAGGGTAAATGAAATAATTTTACCCAAATTATATTTTGATATAAGCAAAGTAAGGATATTTGAAATTATTATATGTTGGATGTGTTGATTGTGATTATAATCGGATAAGATTATAAAATGTGAAATAGTTATGTAAATAACAAATCAAAATTCATATTAGTGAAATATATGAAATCAGATGAATTAAATCTAAATTTAAGTTCAGAATTGGAATTAAAATTGCTAAAATTTGAATAAGCGTTGTAAATGGAATTAAATTGAATATATGTGAATTTTAAAATCCTGGGAGATTTTAAATTTGATACCAGCATTGAAAGGGATATTTTGAAATGGATTTCAAAACGGAAGCGTTTAGAAATGATTTTGAAAGTGACATAGTATTGAACTCACTTCAATAGCTGGAAAGTAGATTCCGATGATGATCCGGACATCATCGGTGTTCATTTTCGAGTTGTAAGTGACGGATTACTACCAAAGATTTTGTTTTGAATTGTTTTGAGAAACCGAGTTGTTTTGATATTCCAAAGGGATATTTGATTTTTGGAAAAGGCGAAGCTATTTGAAACTCCTAGGTAAGAATTATTTGAAATAAACACAAATTAAATAGAAATTTGTGAAAGCAAATTTGAAATAGAAATAAAGCCAGTTCAGTGGAAATTGAATTGAATTGGATTAGAATGGTATCAAGTAGAGTTGGACTGGATTAGAGATAATCTGGGATGCAAATGTATTGTTGAGCAAGAAATTTGAATTGAGATTGGAATTGCAGTTGATTGAGATTTGGCTTGGGTAAGCGAATGAGTATGTTGAAAATAAAAGTGATTGAGTTTGGCTGGGATGACAGTTGGGTATGTTGGATTGGCAGCAGATGGAAGTAATATGATGAATACCGACAAAAAGGTACACATTTATATTCACATGAGTTTGATGAGATTTTGATGAACCAAATTGGCAAGCCGCTTGGCTGTTTGATTTTCTTTTGGATTGGAGAGGCCTGTGTGGCGGTTTGGGGATTTTCCCGATGCTTCCGGTACAAAGGAGGTGCTGGCGAATTTTTTTGGAAATTTCGGGTCTTAGAAAATTTTCAGGAGTTTTGAAAATTTTCGTTTATAGAAATGAAGTAATAAATTAATTGAAATAAATAAATTCAGTTGAAACTGAAATTAAAGAAGTAAACGAATAATTCGAAACCAGTTAATAGGGGTGTTCTCTACCTTAACAATTTCGAGGACGAAATTATTTTAAGGGGGGAAGAATGTAACGACCCGCATTTTTCCGCAACAGAATAATTAATTAATTTAATTATTTGAATAGTGATTTAGAGAATTAAAGGGTCGTTGAATTGAATTATAGTGAATATTTAATTAAATTAAATAATTAAATAATATATTTAATTTCTGAATTTATCAGAAATAGTGAATCGACAATATAATGTGAACTGGACAATTTAAAATATATAATTCAGTTTATATTGGATTTTTTTGGCGGAAATATTTAAATAACGACAGTTTGAACGTATAAATTATATTATAACTATAATCGAGCTCGAAATGGCGCTGCAGTTCGTAATTTGGCGATCTAGACTTTAAACGAGTATACAGAGTCCGTTTTAAGCCGGATTTCTATGAAACAAGAAACGCGTGGAGCTGGTGGAGTATATTTTTCTAGTGGAAGAGAAAAATCTGGATTTCGTCGTGTAGATTTTGTTTTATGTCCAAATCAAATTTTAGAAAAGTCGCTATGAAATTCCTTTATGATTTGCGACGCTTTATATACGTTATAAATCGATTTTTCGATACGAACTGAATATCGATCAAATCGAAATTCTGAAAATCAAGTCCTAAATTATGGCAGGATATTCTGGAGCCGTACGACATCATCTGCGGATATATACGAGAATATTAATTTATTAATATTAAATTTAATAATATTTAAATATATTTATATATTTAAAGGGTCAGTTCAGCGCTTGAAAAATAGCCAGTTTTTCATACGACCTCCGTTTTCAACGAAACCAGTTTTGTTGGATCCGCAATATCAAATAATTGTTAGTTTTCAAGTTTCGTGATTTTTAGAGTCAGTGTGTGGCCGTACGGATTTTTAGAATGAGAAACAGTCAGTATTTCGACGGTTAAAAATAAGCTGTGTGAGCATACGGAGTCGGAATTCGATGAAACCAGTTCCGTTGGGACCGTAATGTCAAACTGAGGGTGCATGTCCAGTTTCGTGATTTTTGGGTATTGTATGTGAGCACAGGGACTTTTAAACAGCATATACAAGTAACGATTGATTAAAATAAAATAGGATATTCGAATAAAAAATTATTAAATCTATACTATATAATATCCTAACTCTTTCTAACCCTAAACCTCATTCTCCAATCTTCTGAAAACTTGCGCCGCCACTTAAAATAAATCTACAGCAAAACTCCTCACTTCAAAAATCATAAAAAAATTCAAAGAAAATTCTATAAATTATCAAACGTATATATTTGCAATTCTTAGGGCTTGCTCTTCGTTCTGGTATGCAATTAGAAGGGTGCGACGTCCTTTTGGGTTCACTGAGTTTTTCCAGTTTATTGCTAGGGCTCGGATGCAACATCGAATGAAGGGGTTTTAATTCAATCCGAGTTTGGTTTTGTGATTATGGCATCCAGTAAGCGGATTTGGGATTTTCTGGTGGGATTTCGTGATATTTTCGTTCGGTACATCACTGTAGCCGACCAAATGAGGAGCTCGACGGAAAAGTGCAGGGAGTTGCGAACTTGATGTAGATGGTAGGAGTTGGTAGAGATTTGAACGAGAGGAATTTTGGTTATTTTATGCGGATTTATAATTGAAGAAATGGAAGGTGATTGGTGGTCAAAGGAGACGCAATGGCCATGAGTTTTACCTGGAGCGTGATTCGGTTTTTGGGGAAGAAGAGGCTGGTCGTGTTGGGCTTGGAAGATGTGTGGGCCGGGTTTAGTTTAAAGGGGGTGAGGCCAATTCATTTAAAAATAAAATCTTAGTTATTTAAAATAGTGTTTAAACTTCGTAATGCTATAACTTGGTCATACAAAATCAGATTGACGAACCGTAAGTTGCGTTGGGACCGTATGGAAGAGCACTACACAATGGAACGGACCGCAAGTGGATTGAAGCTCGTTCGAATGTATGGTGAAATTAAACGCTTGAACCAAATCAATGAGCGTATATCGTTATTTAACGATCTCCGACCAAAGTGAGTAAATCTCACTAACTCTGAACACTTTATATTTTTATAAAGTATTTTTAGAATTGATAATCATTGGTTGAATTGCTGTGTGTTGGCTGTTTGGTTGAACTGCTAGTCAGTTGATTGAAAACATCGATAACGATATATATAAATCGTATCGAAATATTGATTCTGATTATCAGAATAGTTTACCTTCATGCTATATATGTTGACTGACATCTGTGGATGCAGGGGAACAGGTTGGAGGGACCCAACTGGGTTCCTCAACATTTATTTTACTGTCTTTCATATATGTATTCTTATATATGATGTGCTATATCATCGGGCTGAACCTGTGTGTTTGGATGAAAATTTACCCTTTTGAATTGGTATTTTTATACCATAAGCGATACTGAAAGTGAAAAGGGATTTCCAAGAATATTTTGAAAGTAGATTATTTATATAAAATCAACGGGTTATATATATGGAAAATATTGGTTTATCAAAGAAAACCTTTTATAAGTCAAAGAATATAGAGAGAACATATTTGTAAATAAATATAGAGAAAATATTTGTAAAACAAATATAAGGACAAATATTGGCAAAATAAGGAAAAGGGAGATATTTGCAAATCATTTTGCAAATAGAATAAATAGAAAAGAAAAGGGAAAATATTTGTAAATCATTTACAAATAAGATAGAAAGGGAATTATTTGTAAACAATTACAAATAGGAATAAAAAGGAAGTCATTTGAGAAATATTTACAAAATGGAAATAGAAAGGAATATTTGTAAAACAATTATAAATGGATTAAAAGGGGATATTTATCAAGAAAATGAACTGAGTTATGGAAAGGAATTATTCATTTAGAAATTAAATAGAATAATGAAGTACTTGAAATGGATAAAAGTGTAATAAAGGAGAATTTTACACTAGGAAGAATTTAGGCCTGTGCTTCGCACACGGGTAAACAGAATATGAATTCGAAGTGAGAATTTAAGAGAGATCTGTTTTAACAGATAAAGTGAGAAGGTTAATTTATAAATAAAGTTTTATAAATTAATTTAGTTATTTATCTTTGGGTAAATAGAGTATATAAGTCAAGACTTATATAGGGAAGTAAAAATCGATTTCCACATCGATATTTGAAACTGAATATGTATGAAAGAGAATTTATCGAATAAGAGTTATTCGAAGTAAAGCTATCGGATATCAGTTTATTCGAAAGGGAGTTTATTGAATATTTGTTATTCGAAATGGGTTGATCCAAGAGAGTAATCCCATAGAGTTAATCCAATAGAATAAATTGATTGAGATCAACCGTTAGAGTTAAACTATTAGAGTTGAACTGTTAGAATTAAACTGTTAGGGTTAAACCGTAGAGTTAAACCGTTGGAGTAAAGATTTAGAGTTAGTTAGTTAGAGTTCTACAGTAGAGTCAAATCGAACTAGAAATTAAAACAGTAGTTATTTAAGATAAGTTACCAGTTAGCACGGCTGCTAGCGTAATTCGCAGGGCTGCAGATAGCCTAAGGCGGTCGGATGTTTCCTGAGGGAATCAGGCGTAACCATTGTGATCGCTGCGATCTAGAGTCGAGCGAATGGTGTCAAGTCAAATATTAGAAAATTGATAAAAGTAATTTAGTCGAGTTCATTAAGCTGAGTTAGTCCAGTTGAACTGATCAAGTAAGGGGGTCAAAATGAGTAAATCAGACCGAGTTATCTGAACAAGGGTTAGTCCAGTAAGAGTTAAATAGAATAAGAGTAAATTGAATAAGAGTTACAACTTAGAGTTAACCAAGTATGAGTTAATAGTTTAGTTCGTTATTTATTCGAGTTAGAAAATCAAAGTATTTACAAAGTCATTACAATTCGGATGCAGGGGATTATAACACCATTGTTATAATCAAGTGTTTTTTTCTGTACGAGAAGCGGATTTGTAAATAAAATCCGAGGATGTCGTAAAGAAGTGTTAAAGATTTAGAAATATGAACTTTGCCTATTTCGAAGTTAGAAATGTTGTTCAGTTAAGGTCTGAGAGGTAACTATACCCCGACTTGATTGACTTCGTTTTTAACTAAGAAATGGTTAAGATTCGATGGTGAAAAGTGGTTAAGTGGAAACCAAAGGAAGGAGATTTGGCATAGTGATGTTTATTCAAACATCTGTTTAATCAAATGAAAGAGATTTGGAAATGTTTTCCAAATGAGAAGCAGAATTGTTTTCTGAATATCGAAACAAGAGCTGGAAATGTTTTCCCAATGATAACGATACATATTTTCTAAATATAGTGAATAAGAAACATTAAACAACAAGAATAAGGAAAAGGGTAAATTTATGATAATTTGATGATGAATGATGATTGATCGATAGAATTTCCATCTGGAAATAATATCGTTGTTTGCACACCGACATGTTTTTAATTGATAGTTAAATCACCGACTATCAAAGTTTTGACCATTTTAACGTTGTTAATATGGAGAGACCGGTTGGATTATTATCCAGAGAACCACTCCGTATTGGCATAAGCGTTGCGAATCAAGTATGCTGGATATATTGAAGACGGAGTTATGCAAGGGCTATCCTGTTTACAGAATAGTGCTTTCGGTTTGTCCAGTCCCAGGACAAACGTATATGGAAGGATGTCTGACAAAGTATATCCAAAAGATCGCGTAAGTTGATCTCTTCAAACGTACTTACGTTTGGTGGCGGAGGAATTCGTTTCTCTTAGCTGTATACCCGTGGTATTTTTGAGAAAATCAATTTGTGATTCGGCGGGTATGACGATGTGGCATTTAAAGTAATGTAGGTGTGATCTGTCAAAAGATACGTTATGACCTCAAGCCTCATCAACCAGGAAATGACAAAAATCGGGCAGGCAGCATGGCTAAGTCGGTCGCTCCGAAGTAGGGTGTATGATCACCTATCTAGAGAAATTCCTTTTGTTCTTAAATCTATCGATGCTGTCCCATTTCGGGAGGTGGTTGCTGATCCCAACCGTCGGTGATATACATTCGATACACTCAAGCGAAATGAGTGGTCGGTCATGTGTGGGCCGGGTTGCAAGATGTTCTTGTTGAACCCAGTGTATT
Organism: Allium sativum; assembly: GCA_030737875.1. NCBI lineage: Eukaryota > Viridiplantae > Streptophyta > Magnoliopsida > Asparagales > Amaryllidaceae > Allium > Allium sativum. Next base: position 278,774,409 of record CM060926.1, on the reverse strand, counting down.
TGCCTCTAGAGATACACGTTCGGAAGGTGGTCCCATACCTTGTCAAGTTGGAATCCAATCTCCAATAAGCGCCCGCGGTTTTTGATTATATACTATATACGTGGAGCGTGAGATGCAAGCGTTCTGCTAGATTGCTAATTACTTGTGATTAGACATTATTATAATATCAGATAATATATGATTTCCACAAGTGTTTTGGGTTATCGTAAGATAAAAACCGTCCGTGTTTATGTGTGGATCGGTCTTACGATTATCTTTTCTTTTGAAAGGATTTTGAAAAGTTAAACCATATGATTTGAGTTTACTCACACCAGTCCCATGACTGACCCAGAGTTTATTTTGTTTTGTTTTCCCTAAACTCTTGGGTGCCCAAATTTTGTACGGGCAGTCAAGTAGTCAGGATTTTACAGATATACTTGGAGAGCTTGGAGCAGGAGGCTTCAGGATTTATGTAGCTATTGTGTATTCCGCTGTATTGTAAGTGCTGTACTCTGATAATGTTGTAGTATACATATACTGCTTTTGATTTCAAGTTATGTTGTATATTATACTTTATTCGTTCCGCTGTGAGATTCGTGTTACTCTGATGTTGTGATCGTCTTCTTCTTCTTCTATTCTATTAGTTCTATCTTATCTATCCTCACCCTCTAATTTCTCTCTTGGACTATCCGGTAATTTCGACTTTTGATTGTTCGATAGGTGTTATATATCGGATAACCAAGGTCGTCTTTTTCCCGGGTCGTTACAGAGAGAGAATAAAGGAGTAAGGGCTTATATAATATAATCCTAAAAGCAACTTTTTATTTTCAACTCGAAATCGAACCCACTGACTGTCGTCCCTAGCTAATTACCCCCATTCCAACACAATGGGATATGTCCCGTAAGCCAATTTGACTGTTTCGAACTGTTTTGATTGAAATTAAAATATAAATCTATATATTCAATTTTAAACCTACATTTCAATTTACTGGGGCCACACACAAGCTCTAAAAATTCTAGAAAAATTATTTCTAGCTTCGTATTGACGATCCTAACAAAACTAATTTCATCAAATTCTAAGACTGTTTGAAAAATAGCCATTTTCTAGTCAATCAAAATTGACAGAAACTGTCAAAACACGTTTAACTTCGCCATGCTCACATATTGATTCGAAAAATTATGAATTTTGTAATCCAGCAATAACTCGACATCCTAGATCCAAAAAAAGTGGTTTCGTCGAAAACAGAGGTCGTTTGCAAAATTTCCATTTTTACGGGCCAAAAATTCCATAGCGACTATTCTGAATTTTCAATTGGGCATAACTTTTTATTCCCGCTATGAAATTTCAATTTTTCGGATTCATTGGAAAGATATTTTCAATTAGATCCTAATATTTTTGGCTTCGCCAAAATCCGGTTTATTTTGAATCCTGTACATTCATTTGAAATCGAATTTTCAAACAACCGCGCCATTTTCAACTCCTTTTAAAATTTAAAATAAATATTTATATTCTATCGACGATTCAAATAAATATATACGTTCTATTCTATTCAAAATAAATTTCTCGTCGTTATTATTTAAAATAATTCATTTAAAATATTCAAAATTCACTAAAATTGCCAAAATAAAAAATTTAAATTGGCTTAGATTTTCGAGTTATTGCAACCAACATCAGATCACTAAACAGGAAGCCATTCAACTTAACTAATCTCCAGTCAGATTCTGATTTTCTTAACCCCATTGGGTTTAAGAACAGTATTATTAAAGATAACATTCACGACAACCCAAAATCTCATTCCATTGTTAATCGGGTTAAAGAACAAATGTTATTTAAAACACCGTTCACGATAAACCCAAAGACCAATTTCAATTCAATTCCAATTAAATATATTAAATTGGAAAACTTTACTTTGAAAATTCCCGTTAAATCTTATTAAAAATATTTATAAATTCCAAATCTCATTTCACTGTAAATCGGGTTAAAGAACAAATGTCGTTAAAAACACAGTTCACAACAAACCTAAAATCCCATCAGTCTCTAACCGTAAATTAGTAAAAGAACAATTCCCTAAGTATTAACCCCGAAGGCCGAAACCAACTTCAGATTAATACCCAGGAAACCATTCAACTTAACTAATCTCTAGTCAGTTTCTAATTTTCTTAACTCCATTGGGTTTAAGAATAGCATTATTAAAGATACCATTCACGACAAACCCAAAATCCAATTTGATATTAAATACAAGGCTCTAAATAGAAAATATATGGGCTTATATTCAATATCAAATTCTGAAACCAACAAATATCGTATTGGAATAATGATATTTATATCTTCCAAATTCCTCCATAATATCCGTATAATCACAAAATTCAATATCGAAATATTCCGAAGATAATTTCGATTCAAATCCATTCCAATTCATATATTGGAAATTCCGGTTATTTTCAAAACTATTTCAGATCCAATTTATTTATTTCTAAAATAAATAAATTATTTTTCTAGTTCATAACTAGTTCATTTTGATAAAAAAATATTTTTACCTTTTCAAATAAGGAATTTTTCATCCTAGTTCTTTCTAAATCATTTATTATGATTTTACACAAATTATTGATATTTTTAATAATTTTATCAAGGCCCGTAAAGTCGATTTCCACAAACGGCCATCGAAATGCACTTACATCGACCTTTTCCAAATTTGATTTGGACACAATTCCAAATCCAACTGTTAGATTTCAAATCTCTCATATTCTTTAGAAATCTCTTTTCAATACGAACCCAACGGTTCTAGTTTTAGGAGAATCCGATAGTCGGATCTCCCGTAATGTCCGTTCGAAGTCAATGGTCGAAATTCACGAAATACCGCAGCGCGACGCGTTCTATTCAGGCCATTATATATATATATATATATATATATATATATATATATATATTATACATATTTCGTCGATTTCCTTTTAAAACATATTTTATAAATCGTTTCTAATTCGTTTTCAAAACGATTTCAACTTCATATTAAATTTCAAATCAAAATTGAATATTCTATATCATCGGTATATAAATGGTGATATTTTCAAAATATTATATTTTGAAAGCAATTAATTTTTGATATTCATTATAAAAATGAATAAAAGAGATATAAATATCGTTTACGTCAAAATGGCGTTAATCTAATCAACACGGCTTTATATATTTAAATATATTCGTGTCCATGCCAAATCAGAAATCAAAATCAGATTTTGACCTTTTACTGAATATTATTTCAAAATATTCATTCTTTTAAAATATCATTTATTTTAAAAGTATTCTTTCTTTCTAAACTGGAATCAGACACAGTCAATTACCATATAATGTGGTTTATATGGATTTCATACACATATGTACACAACAACAATGACAAACAATCAACCATCACTCAAAGTGCATTCTACACTACATAAGCATCAAATATAAATATTTAACGCTTATAACAACCTGTCAATCAATTGATCGACATACAGCTAATTATTGGGACAAGTGTATCTCCAATATCATCCCAATACCCGTGTGGGTTTCAATCAACAAATAATGAATTTTATTTGTGCAGTTGGGTGATATGTAAAATTTATCGTCCCAATCAATATAAGTCAAATGTGTACATAAACAAATCGTCTGATTTGCTTATAAATATTTATTTTATTTATATACACGTTAAAAATTATATTTTTAACTATAAAATATTTTATTCCATTCCACATCACACCATCAATTTTTACAACACAATCAATCAAACAAACAAGCCGTCCATGGTATGTGGACAACGGGTGTCTGGTGCTGCTAAGCACTGTCTGCATCCTAGTATATATTTCTAACTAGAAAATAAATTAAAGTGTGGCATTCTCACCTTCGGGATCCACTCCGCCATTCTTTGGTTGTCGATCTATGTAGTATAGCTACGTTAAAAATCATATTTTTAACTAATCAATAATTATTTCTTTGTATGATTATTGTATACATAACATACATAGGTTAAAAATTATATTTTAATCTTTCTAAAAATAATTTCATATTTTTATAACAACGCTACATAGATAAAAATCGAATCTTTCTCTCGCTAATGAATACATAAAAATCACATTTTTACATTGCCATTCAAATGATAAAAATCACATTTTTATATCTTCATTTCATATATAAAAATCGTACTTTTACTCTATCGCTACATATATAAAAATATCGCCTTTCTATGTATAAAAATATCGCCTTTATATATATAAAAATATAATCTTTCATTCACAAAAAATCATATATTTCCATTCACAAAAATCATATCTTTTTATTTTGTTTTCTATATAAAAATCTACTTTTTACTTTCTATGATATCTTCTATATAAAAATCTACTTTTTATATACCCGAATACATATAGAAATCAAATTAAAAGCTTACCGGTGTCACCGAAGGTAGGGGATGGCGGAGGAGGGGCGGCTTGGAGTGCTGGTGGCGACAGGGGGCGGCGGCGAGTCTGTGGTGGCGTGGCGGGGCATGGTGGTGCGGTTTAGTCGATTTGGGTGGCTTAGTCGGAGATGAGGGAGGCTGGAGGGCGAAGTGCTGCGTCGGAGGGGTTCGCCGGACTGGGGTAGGCCGGCCTGAGGCGGCGCGGCGCTAGAGCTCGCGGACGTGGCAGCGGGGGAGGGGGGCGACAAGATGGAGCGGTTCTTCTCCCTTTTCTTTTTTTATATTTTGTTTTTTCGATTTGAAATCAACGTGGGGGGGGAGCTGAGGAAATAGTTGGCCACGGGCATGAGAGAATAGGGTTTGACCATATTTGACTAGGGCTTATATATTCATTTATAATTTAATTTATTCCAAAAGTAACTTTTCAAATTGAACACCAAATCGAACCCAATGGGATATGTACCGTAAGCCGATTTGACTTTTTTGATTAGTTTCCGCCAAAATTAAAATATAAATCTATATATTCTATTTTAAACGTACATTTCAATTTACTGGGGTCACATACTAACTCTAAAATTCCCGAAAAATATTTTCTAGCTTCGTATTGATGATACGGTTCTAACAAAACTAGTTTCGTCAAATTTGGAGACCGTTTGATAAATGGCCATTTTCTAGTTGATCCAAATTGACTGAAACTGTCAAAACACGTTTTACTTCGCCACGCTCACATATTGATTTAAAAAATTATGAGTATTGGAATCTAGCAATAACTTGACATCCCGGATCCAACAAAAGTAGTTTCATCGAAAACGGAGGTCGTTTGCAAAATTTCCTTTTTTAAGGGCTATATTCCATAATGACTATTCTGAATTTTCAACTGGGCATAACTTTTTATTCCCGCTATGAAATTTCAATTTTTCGGATTCCTTGGAAAGAAATTTTCAAATAGATTCAAATATTTCTGGTTTCGCTAAAATTCGGTTTATTTTGAATCCTGTACATTCATTTGAAATTTGAAATTTGAAATCGAATTTTCAAACTACCGCGCCATTTTCAATTCCTTATATAATTAAAAATAAATATTTATATTCTAACGTCGATCTGTATAAATATATACGTTCTAATTCTATTCAAAATAAATTTCTCGTCGTTATTATTTAAAATAAATCATTTTAAATATTCAAGATTCATTAAAATTGCCAAAATAAAATTTTTAAACTGGTTCGGATTTTCCGGGTTGTTACAAAGGACCATTACATCACTGCCACTATGAGAATAACTTATGATAGTTTTAATTATATTCCATGTAGTTTTTCTCACGTTGGGTCAGACCAATACGATATTCTCTAATACGTATTTATGCTTTGACAATAATGTCACGTATATTAATGATTAGTGAGATGTGATCATTAGTCAATCAACATACTAGTCTCAACGTTTTATTGTTGTCCTTTGTATACAATAAAACATGACTAGGGACATTTAAGAATTACAATACTTAACATATTATATAATCTCAAGTTCAAGTCACTTACTCGAACTATATATATATATCTGTATTGTTATTCCAAGGACTTTTATTATGTTAATATTTATATCTTGTAGTAAATATATAATATAACATAATATTTTATTCCAAATTAAATAACATAAACAATGTTATTAATCACATCAAATGGATTGCCCCTTGGGGATAAACTCTAACAGGAAATACCAACAAAAGAAAATACGTTATATCATGGAGTTTACCTTACTTGTATTTTCAAATATTTTGGTGTTGATTTCAAAGGACAAGAGTTCGTTTCTATAAAAGTTTTCAATAGCGGAAATATATCTCTTATGAAGATTCCACTTGTATTTCTTCCATATGAAACATATGCGAAAAAACGAGTATGATTGGAACAAGAAGAAGAAACCAATCAAATGGATATTGAAGAAGAGGAAGAAGATACCTCGTTATAAAGCATTGAATTTCTCACTAATCCTTCCAAGAAAACCATTCTAAAAAACAAAATGATTCTAGCCAAGAACCCAAAAACACTTAAGAGATCATTTACTAAGAAATTTTAAAAGATGTCTACTTAAATGAGTAAGTTCTTTGGGTATGTTAGGGAAAACTTGGCTTATCATCCTCCACTTCCTCCTCCTCCACTGATTTAATATCGTATTATCTTGTATTTCAATTTCTGCATTTCTATCTTATGTTATATACTTGTTTCATGCATCATTATTATTAGTTTGAAATGAAGCTCTTTCTTTATATTAATTATTGTTTAAAAATCTTTAGAATAGTTATTAAAACAATAAAAAAATTATATAAGTCGAAATTTATCACAAAATAACAAAACTCTTTAAAAAATTAAAAATATACATGCATATTTTGACATACGAGTTTATGCATATCGACACATAACTATATAATTTCTAAAACTGTTTGAATTTGAAAATTTCTCTAACCAGGTCATGTCTATTTAATTCAAATGAAAATTATAGCCTATTTATACCCTTTTCTCCTAGAAAAACTTCTATATTTATTCCTCTTTCATTCCCCTCCATTATTTCTTAATAAATTCAAAACTATGGCTACTCAAATCCATAATCTAAGTGAGAATCTTGAAGAAATCCTTAATTCCTTCAAGGATATTTTCTCTATCATTCTCCATAATCAACGTCACTTAGAATTAAGTCTAATATAGATGATCAAAGAAGTGAAACATTTTGATGCAATTTGATGTATGATTTCTTCTCTTTCAAAAGATGAAGACAACAATATCACGAGAGCACCTCTCACCAAAGACAACGTAGACTGGGATGCTATAAAGGCTGATCTAATCTTCAGTGGAGATGGTTGGGTCAAAGTTCCTTGATATGTATGAATTTAGTTTCAAATATTTGTGTAATTTGATTGGTTTGCTTCAAAATTTGAACTTGTAAATATATAACTTTAGGAATAATTTGGAATGATACTTATTGGTTTGATTTTTATGGTTTGAATGATTTGAATGGATTGGTTTGATTAAAAAGAGCTTATATTCATTCAAGTTATTCATAATAGTTAGATTTTTGGTTTATTTACCCGGAAGTGGTATTAGAAATTAGGTTTTGCTCTATAATAGATTAATATCATTTTTAGTACTATGCCTTAGTTTTAGGTTGAGTATTAGAATCTAGTTAGGATTATATAGTTTTTGTTGATAACAAAGGGGGAGAATTATAAAATAGGACTTAGATTAAGGGGAGTTAGTAGCTTCAAGAAGAGTTCATTGAGTAAGCGGGAGTAACTAAAGGATCAAAAAATCAGGTATGAATATTTATAAACCAAAGTTGTCATCATCAAAAGGGGGAGATTGTTAAGGACTAATATGTTGATGATGATGGTTTTGATAACAACAACCTCATTTCAACTTTGTTTCAGTTATTATTATAAAATATATACTAACATTATTTTCTAGAATATATATGTATAAATGTAAGTTTATACAGGAAATCTATGCAAGAATTTGTTATTAAAGATTGTACAGTTCGAAGAATCAAGATTTCAATGTAGAAGAGTTCAAGCTTCAAGACTCATGAGTATCAAGAAATCAAGAGTTCAAGAATTATAGAGTAAAAGTGTTTAGATATATTGTAAAAACTCCACTTAACACTGAAGTATGATTTCAGACTTAATTCCGATTTCAAATTCTTTTTCAAATGATTTCAAAATTATTTTCTTGTTTTTAAATCTAGTTTTCAGTTGATTTCAAAATTACTTCCTTATTTATAAATATATACTTCTTTATTTTGGTAAATATTTTAACTCTTTTTTTTTTAAATTATATTTAATAGATTTTAACTTCTAATTAAAATAAGTTTTACTTACAAATTTTATTATAGTTGCTTATGTTATCAATTTCCTTATTTATATTAAGTTTTAATTCAAAGTTTTATATTTATACTGTTACATCATTTATATTTAACTTTTAATCATTTTAATGTATGTTTTTAAATTATATTTTTTCTTGAAATACTCTATTCAAATATAAAGGAATATAGTTTTTTTTACTCTGGATTCACCATAATTTATTTAAACATTATTTACTTTGTTTCAAATTTTCATTTTTTGATTTTACACTAGCATATGTCGACATCAACATTTTTATATCTCGACATATTAGTTGTTGGGTTGTTTTTTAAATTTTGAAAAGAAGGGTCTTTTGAATTCAAACCTTTTCTGAAATTTTGTGGCTGATAATACCTTCCAGAATTCGAATTTTTTAACTAGTTTTCATCTCCTTCTAGCTGTTGGAAAACTATAATACCTTCTAAAATTCGAATTTTTTAACGAGTTTTCATCTCCCTCTCTAAACATTCCATCATTATTGTTCCTAGCTTCTTAATTTTCTGCAATTATACTCTGCCGATTTCAATATAAATCATATCATTCTTCACTTTCAATTCTAAATCAAAATCTCTTTGAATTCAAGTGTTCCTCAAGAGTTATAGAATTTTTGTAATCAAAGATCTCAAGATCAAGTCTAATCGAGTCAATACTTCACAAATAGATAAGAGAAGGGTGTAGTTGAAACACCTCACCTCCGTTAAGGTCACTCACAAAGGGAATGCCTTAACTTCGATGGAGCATTATAGGTAAAAGACATAGATAATTTACAAGACAGATATATATATATATATATATATAAGCAGCGGAAAACAAACTTTTCTTTATTTCAAACATGATTCAAAACAAAACATTACAGCAAACTGTTTCAAACCAACTCCCAAATTATTACATCATAATTTCTGTCTTGATCATTATATAAAGAAGCATAAATCATAAATAAAATTGCATAAATCCCTAAGTCTAGCGTGTCTAAAGCCATAGCCAAAGATAATAGGTTCCAAGCCGTACATCACAGAGTCTTCAAGCTTGGAAAGATGAACAGTCTGAATTAAGCTAAGTTATTCCCTCCCTGGCTACCTGAGGGGGGGGGAACGGAAGAAAAGAAGACGAAAGAAAAATGGGTCAGACATAAGTCTGAGTAAGTCTAGTGACTTTTCAGTGTGTGAATAAGGAAAAGGGTCATGATAGGAATAAACTGAAATAGGACAGTGCCAGAACAACAAACTAACATAAAACTATATAAGGCAGGACAACCGAATATACAACGCACCCATGTTTAATTCTCTGCACTTACTTATATTTGTCCAACTAGCACCACGTGTTCATGGTGAAATGATCCCCTTATATCGATCAGCTCCTACTAGCATGCATTTATCACGTGTATCCTTCGGGCCCCGCTTGATGGTAGATACCTGTGCTAGTCCCACCATGGGGTGTATCAAATCCTATAATGGCAACCCGACACGATTCAAGATGCACAGTGTATGACTACTGATGTCCAGTGCCTGCTTTTTCGTCTCCGGAGTACGTGCATGCCCGTACTCTGCCGGAACCTACACTGATCCACCACCGCCGATGCTTTTTGACCGCTTATCATCATCCCAGTAATCGTGCCCCACCCTGCCTAGTTCAGGGTCCCATGATACATCTATGTGGGTTACTGCTGAAATGGATCCCCGTTACTAGGGTTTTCCAGCCAACATGTTAAATAGGTTAAGTGTCCGAATTTACCTAATTCCACCCATCAGTTTAGCTAACATGTCGAATTGGTTAAGTGTTTCCTTAATTGACTTAACCTACCACTCTTGACTTAGCTTTATTAGAGCACCAACCACTCACATTAGACTGGTATTGTTGTGGTCACTGGATGTGCCGGTCGGTTCCGGGCAGTTTTACACCACAACTCAGTCTAACCTCGGGTCCTTTTTGGGCTCAATGCACTAAGCACCCACATTAGACAAGTATTGCTGTGGTCACTAGATGTGCCGGTCGGTTCCGGGCAGTTTTACACCATAACTCAGTCTAACCTCGGGTTAGGCATATTCATCTTTTCTAAATTTACATATTTATCCTTTTATGTAAATTAGCCAACAATTTATTGTCATGGTCCACTTTCTTTCTAAATCAAATTCATAATTTTTGGTAAGTAAATTGTACCATTTCAATGCAATACCATTTACATGGTTATGAGGCAAGTATGTTAATTAGGTATTATTCTCATGTTTTCCCAACGTTACCCCCATTGTACGTTCGCAAAATTACATAGGATGTTAGGCTTGACATTTTAGCCAAACTAATAAACTAAAAGGGGAAAAAGAGGAACTTGCAACATTCCAACATCATACAAAAAAATATGGATCTAACTACAGATGTGTCACATGAACTTGGCATAATATACTTTTAATTATGAACTTGCAAACTAGATCTATACAACATGAGTCATAAAATTATAGTTTTACAAAGAACTACCAAAATCTAGTTAGACATGTGGTGGTGAACTTGCATAGGGATTTAATCTTGCTAATAATGATCTACCATAAAGGAATATGGTTCTAACATATAAAGTTGTGGATTTAAACATATAGGTTTACATAATCATGTTTTTAACCTATAAACTTGCATGTATTCATAACATGATAGCATCACTTAGCTTGCATAAACTTGGCATAATTTTTAAATTGACATACAACATATAGATATAATCACCAAATTATACAAGGTCGTAGATCTAAACATGTATGCATAATGGATCTAAACAGTTAGGCATAAACTACATGACTTAGCCTAAAACTTGTATAATATCACCAAACGTATATATGATAATTTCATAACATCATAGGTTTATTTACCAATTTCCACATAGCCTAATAATTTCGATAGACCATAATAATTCATAGGCATATACGATAGAATAGACATGAATAAACATAAATCAGCATCACATACAACTTGATACAATTCTACTTTACAATTCATTACAAACCATATCTTTAATTCATTCACATCTGAAAGATAACTACACTCACAAACAAAAGGAATTCTTGAGTTCTGGGATCTGTATTCTGAAATTGAATTGCTTTCCTTTGGTGTATATCATTGAATTTTCTTAGTTGAATTAGATTAGATTTAATTTTTGACGTAGCTTCAATCTTGCATTTGAGTTGAAAGAGATGGCAGCTATTCAAGGTTCATCATTGACGGCATGGTGGCTCTTGGTATGAATATTTGTGATTTAGGGTTGAGAGTTAGGTTGCTTTTATAGAGGTTTAATTAATTTAGAGCCGTCAGATTAACCCTAGAAGTAATCAAGACCATCCAGTCAAGATAGGATAACACCTCAGTCCTAATGACTCAGCAAGGAGTCAGAAATCGTCATCCTTTCAGATCTTCCCAAGGGCTAGGTCGACCCCCAGGTCGACACTAGGGTCGACCTGGCCTGGGCGGGAATTTTTCCTGCCCTACCCTCTTCTGTGTTTAAATTTGAATTTTGAATTTTTGAAACTGCCGAAGGCCATAACTTCTTCATACGAAGTCCAGTTCACGCAAACTCGGACTCTATCTCAACCAGAATTCCGAGACGAACGCAATGGCGTAACTCGTTTCCCCTAATTCTCACATTTAGAATTAATTATTCTTTAATTCGTTACTTTAAGGTTTATCGAAAACACGGGGTGTTACATTCTCCCCTCCTTAAAGGATTTCGTCCCTGAAATCTTCAAGTCAAGAGGAACGTATATCCTACCATCCAATCGTCCATCTACTCAACCATCAAACAAATGAATCCATTGTCCTTAAAAGACTTCTAATGCTTCATGATCATATTCATTGTGTGTGTGTACATGTCCTTATCTAATGCAAAATCAGGCAGTCTACTGATTCAGTTGACCTCCTTAATGCAATTCATGTTGGTGTCGTGCATCCATAATGTAGGCAATCTTCCCTAATCATACTTTCTACATGAGTGCACAATCATTCATACAAATGCAACATCCACATGATAACACATCAAGTTTCAATCATATATAATTCCATATATGCATATGCAATATGAAAATGACTGAGCCGATCTAATACCTAAAGTGTGTGTATATGCATCCACGAGCAACCACTTGCAACCATTAACCATAGCATGTTTCAAATACACGTTTACATCCATTGATTTCTACCTAAGGATCGAGAACAACACTGAGGAAAATACTAAAAAGATAGATACGAGTATGAACAAACTTAAGGAAAAAGAGATCAAAGATGTACCCTCAAAAAGAAAAGGGTAGGCTGCGCGTATTTTGGCCTCAGTCTCCCAAGCCGCGTCTTCCTCAGCGTCACTCCATTGAACTTTTGCAAGTTTGACTTCGCGGTTGCGTAGCTTTTTGACTTCTATGCCCAAGATACGAGTTTGAACTCTTCTCACAGTTGCCTCTCGTTCTACTTCTACTTCCTCTAATATGCTTGGTTCCACCACTTCCGCAGACTCGTGTAGGCACTTTCGTAAGTGAGAAACGTGAAAGACATTATTAACTCCAGCCAATCTTTCGGGCAGCTCTACTCTATAAGCCATCTTCCTAATCCTTTCAATGATAGGAAATGGCCCTACAAATCTTGGTGCCAACTTTCCTGCGGATCCGAAGTGAACGACATTCCTCAAAGGAGATACTTTAAGGAAAACCCTGTCCCCACCCTCAAACTCAATGTCGATCCTTCTCTTATCTGCGTAGGACTTTTGTCTATCTTGGGCAGTCTTCATTCTTTTTCGTATCAAGTCCACCTTCTCTAAAGTTTCTCTAATCATATCTGGTCCAAGTATGAGCTTATCTGTGGACTCCCACCAACAAGTTGGTGATCGGCACGGTCTTCCATATAAAGGTTCGAAGGGTGCCATACCTATGGTGGCTTGGTAGCTATTATTGTAGGCAAACTCCACCAAAGGAACATGATCCTCTCATGTTCCTCCGAAGTCAAGAATGCATAATCTCAAGAGGTCTTCTAATACTCTGTTCACTCTCTCCGTCTGACCATCGGTTTGGGGGTGATAGGCCGTGCTTAAGCATAACTATGTGCCTACATCTTCTTGCAAACTCTTCTAAACTCGCTCGTAAAGATAGGATCTCGGCCGCTAACAATGCTGGAGGGTATCCCATGGAGTCATACTATCTCTTTAAGATATATGGATGCTAGAGATGAGGCAGTCCTTCTACTCTTAACGGGTATGAAGTGAGTGCTTTTTGTGAGCCTGTCCACTATTAACCAAATACTGGTAGTGCCTCTTCTTGACCTAGGCAGCCCATCAATAAAGTCCATCGAGATGCTATCCCATTTCCACTGTGGTACCTCTAAAGGATGAAGCAAACCACCAGGCTTCTTTTGTTTTGCCTTGACTTGCTGGCATACTAAGCACTTCGAGACGAATTCAGCTACATCCCTCTTCATGCCATCCCAAAAGAAACCCTTTTGATGTCTTTGTACATCTTGTCTCCACCGGGGTGTATGGTCAACTTGGAATGGTGTGCTTCTTTAAGAACTTTATTCACCAAATCCCTTGCTTGTGGGATGCATAGCCTTCAATCCTGTCTCAACCAACCCTTATCATCGATGGAGTATCTATTGAGGTGACTAGAAGTCTCATCCCTACTTAACTTATCTATCACATCAACTAGCTGAGGGTCTTCACGTTGTGCAGTCCCTGTTGAGTCCAAAAGAGTAGGATGCACCTCTAGCGATGCTAACAAACCAGTCACATGATCGACAGAGGGTCTAAAATCAAAGTTGGCTATATACTCCAAGCTCTGCCTTTCTACAAAGAGAGGGCTTAGGGTCAGCTTCTTTCTACTCAAGGCATCTGCTACTACATTGCCCTTGCCAGGGTAATAGGAAATATCGAAATCGTAGGATGCCAAGAATTCCATCCACCTTTGTTGTCTCAAGTTAAGATCTTTCTGCGAGGAAAGGTACTTCAACGATTTATGGTCAGTATATAATTCAAACTTCTTACCTAGGAGATAATGGGACCAAGACTTATGCGCAAAGATGATGGCAGCCAATTCTAGGTCGTGGGTTGGGTAGTTTTTCTCATGTTCCTTCAGCTGTCGGCCTCCATAAGCTACTACCTTCCCTTCTTGCATCAAGACAGCTCCTAGTCCCGTACCACAAGCATCCATGTATACAGTAAACATCTTGCTTCCATCCGGCAATGTCAGAACCGGGGCTGTCGTTAGAGCTATTTTTAAGCGTCGGAAAGCAATATCGCAATCCAAATCCCAAGTGAAAGTTAAGTTCTTCTTTGTCAACTTTGTAAGTGGAGGTGAGATTTTCGCAAAATCTTTGATGAACTTCCGGTAAAAGCCTGCTAGCCCGAGGAAACTTCGGACTTCGGTTGCATTCCGTGGGACCTTCCAATCTTGCACCGCAACTACTTTTGCAGGGTCCATAGCTAATCCCTCTTTGGACACCATGTGTCCAAGAAACCTTACTTCTTCCCTCCAGAAGTGGCATTTGGAAAATTTGGCTTTTAACTGGTGTGCACGAAGAGTGTCCATGACTTCCTTTAGATGTTGAGCATGCTCTTCCTCACTCTTCGAGAAAATCAAAATGTCATCTACGGAGACCACTACAAACTTATTGAGGAACTCCATAAACACCCTGCTCATCAAATTGACGAAATAAGTGGGTGCGTTTGTCAGGCCAAAAGGCATGACAAGCCACTCGAAGAAACCATCCGGAGTTCTGAACGCGGTCTTGTCAATGCTGTCTTCAGCCACTCTCAGCTGATGAAACCCGGTAGCTAAATCTAGTTAGGAGAAAACTGATGCTCCTACAAGCTGATCGAACAAGTCGTCTATTCTTGGAAGTGGGTGTTTATTCTTCTTAGTCATCTTGTTTAGCTCCCTATAATCAACGCATAGGCGAAGCGAACCGTCTGCTTTAGTTGCGAACACTACTGGAGCACCCCATTCAGAAATACTCTGCCTTATAAACCCCTTCTCAAGCAACCCTTTAACTTGCTTGCTGAGTTCTTTCCTCTCCCTTGGAGCCACATGTCTAACGGGTAGAGCGACGGATTTTGCATTATCAACGAGGTATATGCGGAAGTCTATCTCCAGCTTCGGAGGTAACCCTTTAACCTCTTCAAAGACATCTGAGTATTCACGGACTACTCTAACAGACTGCAAATTCTCAACAGACGCATCAAAAGATTCTAGATAGCGGAGCATAACAGAGTTCATGGGATTACAAGAAATTTTGAGAGTGTTACCAAGGCGAGTCATGAGTCTAACCACTCCCTTTTCATAGTCGAGGATGGCACCATTACTGGATAGCCAATCCATGCCTAGAATCAAGCCGTAGCCCGTGAAGCCCAAAACATAGGCATTGCATCTAAACCCCACACTTAATATAGAAATTTCCAAATCCAATCAAATCATTGACAAATAAGTTGAGCCCCCAATTGGATTTGAAACAACCAAGGGATCCTCTACTAAACTGGTGTCTAGGTGCAGAGATTCAACTAAAGCAGTAGATATAAAAGAGTGCGATGCGCCAGAATCAAAGAGTGTACGAACAGGATGATCAAAAAGAAAAACTAAACTCTCAACAGAAACATTTCTACATTGTTCTTGCGGAGGTGCCATGAGAGCGTGAACCTGCCCTCCAGAAGTAGATCCAACTCTCTGCCCGCCCTTGCTTTCTTGGGCAGTCCCTAGCCATGTGTCCAGCTTCGCCGCAATGGAAATAGTCACCCATCTTCCTTTTCTTCTTCCTGCAGTCCTTAACCAAATGTCCAGGAATGCCACAAAAATTACACTTCCTCTTATCACGGGTTTTGTTGTTCTTCCCGCCTTTCTTGGAATATGTCTTCTTGCTCTGTGATCCTTCCCCTTTCTTATCTTGAGATGCTTCCACCTTTGTCTCCTTCTTGCCTACCTTATCTTCTTCTTGTAACAGTGCCATGTCCACCAGTCTCTCATAAGTCACACCCATAGGTGTATGGGACATAGCTACATTGTGCAGTGGCTCATTCAATCCTTTAACAAATCAGAGAGCCTTCTCATGTGGAGTGTTCACTAACTCCAATCCGAACCTATCCAGCTGATTAAATTGGTTAACATATTCCTTGACTGGCATACTTCCCTGTCTGAGAGCTAAGAACTTCTCCATCCGTAGGCTTCGTTCAGCTTGTGAGTGGAATTTCATTTCAAACCTCATCCTAAAATCCATCCAAGTTTCAATTAGTCTTTCAGCGTTAATGACTTCCCACCAATAGGAAACTTCGTCTTTGAGCAACCATACCGCCAACTGTATCTTCTGCCTATCATCCACTTTGAAGATATCGAACAGATCCTCATTTTCTTTGAGCCAGTTTCTTGCTTCCACGAAGGATTCATTTCCACTAAGTTCTTTCTACCCATGGCTCGAAAGTCCCTACATATTTTTGAGAAAGCATTTGCACGAGGAGGAGGAACCGCTGCAGTTGGGGGAGGAGGAATGTCTGCTGGGCCTGCGTCATTGGCCCTAGCCTCTAGGTACCTCCTGAACCAGCCGAGTATCGGTACACCCTCTGGAAGGTTAAGATTCCCAGACATGCTGAGAAGAAAGAGGAAAGATTCAAAACAAAGGATAGAAAGATAGTGCATATGGCTTTGGGGGATTATGCCCTTTAAAGTAAAATAACACTTTTTCTGGAAAAAAATGCTTCTTTTCGAAAATAGTTTTAAAAAACTTTTATCTAATCTAGTAAACCTTTGCTCTGATACCAAGCGAAACACCCCCCTCCGTTAAGGTATCTCACAAAGGGAATGCCTTAACTTCGATGGAGCATTATAGGTAAAAGACATAGATAATTTACAAGACAGATATATATGAGCAGCGGAAAACAAACATTTCTTTATTTCAAACATGGTTCATAACAAAACATTACAGCAAACTATTTCAAACCCACTCCCAAATTATTACATCATTACTTTTGTCTTGATTATTATATAAAGAAGCATAAATCATAAATAAAACTGCATAAATCCCCAGGTCTAGTGTGTCCAAAATCATAGCCAAAGATAATAGGTTCCAAGCCGTACATCATAGAGTCTTCAAGCTTGGAAAGATGAACGGTCCGAATTAAGCTGAGCTATTCCCTCCCTAGCTACCTTGGGGGGGGGGGGACAGAAGAAAAGAAGACAAAAGAAGAATGGGTCAGACATAAGTCTGAGTAAGTCTAGTGACTTTTCAGTGTGTGAATAAGGAAAAGGGTCATGATAGGAATAAACTGAAAATAGGACAGTACCAGAATAACAAACTAACATAAAGCTATATAAGGTAGGATAACTGAATATACATCGCACCCATGTTTAATTCTCTGCACCTACGTATATTTGTCCAACTAGCACCACGTGTTCATGTTGAAATGATCCCCTTATATCGATCGGCTCCTACTAGCATGCATTTATCACGTGTGTCCTTCGGCCCCCGCTTGACTGTAGATACCTGTGCTAGTCCCACCACGGGGTGTATCAGATCCTATGGTGGCAACCCGACATGATTCAAGATGCACCATGTATGACTACTGATGCCCAGTGCCTGCTTTTTCCACTCCGGAGTACGTGCATGCCCGTACGCTGCCGGAACCTACACTGATCCACCACCGCTGATGCTTTTTGATCGCTTATAACTAGCCCAGTAATCGTGCCCCATCCTGCCTAGTTCAGAGTACCATGATACATCTTTGTGGGTTACTACTGAAATTGGTCCCCATTACTAGGGTTTTCCAGCCAACATGTTAAATAGGTTAAGTGTCCGAATTTACCTAACCTTACCCACCAGTTTAGCTAACATGTGAATTAGTTAAGTGTTTCCTTAATTGACTTAGCCCTACCACTCATGACTTAGATTTATTAGAGCACCAACCACTCACATTAGACGGTATTGTTGTGGTCACTGGATGTGCCAGTCAGTTCTGGACAGTTTTACACCACAACTCAGTCTAACCTCGGGTCCTTTTTGGGCTCAATGCACTAACCACCCACATTAGACAGGTATTGTTGTGGTCACTGGATGTGCCGGTCGGTTCTGGGCAGTTTCACACCACAACTCAGTCTAACCTCGGGTTAGGCATATTCATCTTTTCTAAATTTACATATTTATCCTTTTACGTAAATTAGCCAACAATTTATTGTCATGGTCCATTTTCTTTCTGAATCAAATTCATAATTTTTGGTAAGTAAATTATACCTTTTCAATGCCATACCATTTACATGGTTATGAGCCAAGTATGTTAATTATGTATTATTCTCATGTTTTCCCCAACGTTACCCCCGTTGTACCTTCGAAAAATTACATAGGATGTTAGGCTCGACATTTTAGCCTAACTAATAAACTAAAAGGTGAAAAGGGGAACTTGCAACATTCCAACATCATACAAAAAAAAATGGATCTAACTATAGATGTGTCACATGAACTTGGCATAATACACTTTTAATTATAAACTTGCAAACTAGATCTATACAACATGAGTCATAAAATAATAGTTTTACAAAGAACTACCAAAATCTAGTTAGACATGTGGTGGTGAACTGGCATAGGGATTTAATCATGCTAACATTGATCTAACATAAAGGCATATGGTTCTAACATATAAAGTTGTGGATCTAAACATATAGGTTTACATAATCATGTTTTTAACCTATAAACTTGCATGTATTCATAACATGATAGCATCACTTAGCTTTCATAAACATGGCATAATTTCTAAATTGACATACAACATATAGATATAATCACCAAATTATACAAGGTCGTAGATCTGAACATGTATGCATAATGGATCTAAACAGTTAGGCATAAACTACATGACTTAGACTGAAACTTGTATAATATCACCAAACGTATATATGATAATTTCATAACATCATAGGTTTATTTACCAATTTCCACATAACCTAATAGGTTCGATAGGCCACAATAATTCATAGGCATATACGATAGAATAGACATGAATAAACATAAATCAGCATCACATACAACTTGATACAATTCTACTTTACAATTCATTACAAACCATGTCTTTAATTCATTTACATCTGAAAGATAACTACACTTACAAACAAAAGGAATTCTTGAGTTCTAGGATCTGTATTCTGAAATTGAATTGCTTGCCTTTGATGTAGATCGTTGAATTTTCTTAGTTGAATTAGATTAGATTTAATTTTTGATGTAGCTTCAATCTTGCCTTTGAGTTGAAAGAGATGACGGCTATTCTAGGTTCACCATTGACGGCATGGCGGCTCTTGGTATGAATATTTGTGATTTAGGGTTAAGAGTTAGGTTGCTTTTATAGAGGTTTGATTAATTTAGAACCGTCAGATTAACCCTAGAAATAATCAAGACCATCCAGTCAAGATAGGATAATACCTCAGCACTAATGACTCAGCAGGGAGTCAGAAATCGTCATCCTTTCAGATCTGCCCGGGGGGTAGGTCGACCCCCAGGTCGACCTATAAGGTAGGTCGACACTAGGGTCGACCTCCTGGTCGACCTGGCCTGGGCGGGAATTTTTCCTGCCCTTCCATCTTCTATGTTTAAATTTGAATTTTTGAAACTCCCAAAGGCCATAACTTCTTGATACAAAGTCCAATTCACGCAAACTCGGACTCTATCTCAACCAGAATTCCGAGACAAACGCAATGGCGGCACCCGTTTCCCCTAATTCTCACATTTAGAATTAATTATTCTTTAATTTGTTACTTTAAGGTTTGTCAAAAACACGGGGTGTTACAGTAGTCATTTTCCGTATAAAGTGATTGGGTGCGATTGTGTCTCAAAAATCGATTAGGTGTAAAGTTGTGGCCTGTAAATCAACTAAGTCTCACTGTACGTGGAATCAGTCAGGGTGTGCCCTTGTAGCCTTGAAATCAAGGATTGTAATTGGATTTTTGAATACAAATCTAAATCAACCCAGCGTTGTGTGAGACTAGATGTAGTGATGTCCTGAACCAGTATAAAATCTCGATGTGTACTTTCTTTTACTGCTTTTACTTTTATTTTCTGCATTATGTGATTGATTCTGTGTTTGCTAATATCTATTATCTTCATACCATTTGTTTAATCCAAAATTATTTCAAGAATTTAATAAATTTCATAAAACACTATTCTACCCCCTTTAGTGTTAAGATTTCCTTTAAATCCTTAATTTGCATTTCAAATACACAGGGTCAATTGAATCAATAAACTGTCTAATTTTTTGCATTAATTGTGGACATATACACTACATGTTTGCACAACTACATAAATAGCACTAAAAAACTTAAGGGCAATAGATGCTAATGGATGATGTTTAATAGATGGTTGTAAACACATGTATGAAAATACTTACCCTATTCTTCTACCCTTGGATATTTCGTGGACAAAATCCTTTAAGGAGGCAAGAATGTAGCCACCTGAATTATTAAGTCATGGTAATTAATTAACAGATTAATTAATCAAATAATAGGTTTTAAAGTTGTCAGAACTTGGCAATGAGACTTACAATGCTGGGTTCTTTGCAGATTTCTAGTCAATTTACGTATTTATTTTGCGAGAAACAAACCTAAAACAAAGAAGTTATACCTATTTGAAAATTAGAAGAAAAAAAGGTTGGTTTGACCCAACCCATAGTTAGGTTGACTTAATGGTTGACCAAGGCAAGAACTAGGTTAATCCGCTCCACTGTTTTGGTGCAATCCGCACACAGGCACGAGAATCTTGAGTCGAACAATGTTTTTCTCATTTTCTTGCATGTAAAGGAGCGGACGTGGTAGAATATTATTGGTTTAAATTTCAAACTTTGCGGACGTGGCTAGGTTTCATTGGTCGTGTGACATGGTTGACTTAGATTTAATCCAAAAATCCAACGGCCTAAGATCTATAGCCTAACCTATAAATAGACCTCTACGCCACACTCAGTACTCACAACACAATATTTTCCCCGCTAGGTTTATCTCCTGAGACAGACCTAACTAGATGAAAAGAGTTATAATAATAAATATCCATACACACATATTTTGGAGGTGGGATCTATGAGGGACACGGAGGAATGCTTTGACCATTGTGAGTTTTATAATTATTTAGATTTTTGGTATCTTAAGGTAAATCGGCGTTATAATAATTTTAGATTTATGTAGTTTTTCTTTACAGTTTTTTTCTTATTGTTTTTTTTATCTTCTATAAGTTAATAGTTTCCTGTAAAAATATTTATGTTGTTTTTCAGTCTTTTTCTAATAGTTTTATTTAATTCATATTCAAATACGTAATATATGTTCTCAGTTTTCTTCCCCCTTTCTGCATCTGATTTTACAGTTTTTGTGTTTATTTTTTGGTTATGTTCAAAACGTGCCTGAATTTGCTAATAATAACATTATGACAACTGATTTAAAGCGATTGATTTAATCCTACGACAGGTTATAATTCTTTTATTTTCCACACAAAGAAAATAGAACTGAATTGAAATTGTGTAAAATGTGGATTAAATGAATTGAAGTTTTAACAAAGATAGAATGCAGAATTGTAATAAAAAACGTATTTGGACTAAAATAGATAAATTTACGCAAGATTTTTTATGACATAAGTTATGACTGAGAAAGGACTGAATATATTTGCATAAGTAATATTATGATATATTGTATAGACATACAAAGTATCATAATGAATATATTTGACTTAGATGTAGATATAATTATAACATGAGGTTATAGCTTAATGAAATGACTTATAATTACAATGAACATAAAATTTATGTTTAAGTCTAATAGGCACATGTTAGTAGTAGCCCATTCTGGTAGCAATGGGCTGATTGGGGAAAATAAACGGCCAAAGAGTAAACCCTAGATTACGGGGAGTCCATGCAGAGGCGCAAATTGGTATTTTTTTTGCAAGAACCAGTACAAGAAGCATTCCCTTTTAGGTTTATCACTAATGGTCTCACAAACAATGGATGGTGGAGGTTGGGCGTGCTTATGCTGATTGGGGTAAATAAGGGGTAAACATATATAGGGTTGTGTATATAGTGCATTCCGATGGTGTAATGAGCGTGCATATGTACTAACGAGTGAAAATAAGTCATTACCGCGACCAATAGCGATTATTTATGTATTTACAAATGGGTCGGATTAGATAAAGCCCGAGCCCTATGGTATCATAAGTTATCATATAAGATGGAAAATTAGCAGGTTATGTCAATCAACGGGTAGTACTAGGAAATTATTCTAGTTATGATTATCATGTTCAAAAGTCGTGAAAGTGCAAACAATCAAGACCGATTGAATGAGATAACCATCGACAAAGCCTTTACTTGCTCAGTTCAAGTATAATCCTTTGTATATCATTTCTATATGTTCACCTTTATATTTGCACATAAACACTTACCTTATCTGACATTAGAACTTTTATTCTGTCTATTTCCCTTAATTATCAATCAACCCAGTAACTATATAGCTCACCAGACTTTATGACTGAACAACTCTCCTTTTTCCTTTTGTTTGCCACCAGGCTCACAAGGTGGAAGTGATTTATGTGGATTTTTAAAAAGGCTTTTTTTTTGTAGATTAATCTTTGCTATAGATGTTTTCATTATTTGGTTCTTTACTTTTTGTTCCACGGTGTATACCATATTGATGGCTATTTTGGGGATATTCATTTCCATGTACTTTGATTATGACTGAGATGTGGTTTTTCATAAGGCATGTGATATTGGTGTTTAAAAACATATTGATTATGAGATTCTACAATAAATGAAATGTATTTTATTTTGAATATATTTCTATTGTGTTTTACTATTTATGTCTTGTGAATCTTAGTTTATGTGATGTATATATGTCTTTATACCTATTATGCTCCAAATTTTTTAGCGGGATCCTCATTTGGGGATTGTTTAAGAGGTGTTGGTTGTTTTACAAATGGATGGTATAAATCCTCAAAGGAACTCCAAATCAAATGATTGGATTCGATGATGGAGCAACAAAGCTAGGGATGGATTTAAAGATGAAGCGATGCTGGAGCTTGTAACCAATCTGAAGATGGAGGATGGACATGGCAATGATATCGATTTCATAACGAATGCTGGACATTTTCCTTAGATACGAATTTAACCAGTTTGGGTTAAATACATGATCCAAGTCTACATTATCAATTACTATGAAGTGGTTGACATTGGCTAGTATTGTTATTGATCACTCTTGATAATTTGACATGGATGGTGGTTTAATTTAAAGGAGAGTGATACGATGGTTCATTCGATGGGGACTTTGACAAAACGACTCTTTCATCAGTGGCTTCAACAAGTGCCAAGGATGTGTGCTTCTACGCAGTGATTCATCATTCAACGAGAAGAGGATGCTATGATGGATACTTTTCTCCGAGATGAAGAGCATTAAGTCGTATCGATGTGACTATTGGAGAGAGGGATAGGAGACACGTAATTGTATCCTAAGCCATATAATGACCATCAAGGATAGTCCCTAGATCGTGATGACTTCGGATGAGAGTCTTAAGAATAGTTAATGAGATGGATTTATTATAGAGAACGTGTGCAAAGAGGTTATTGGTATTGAGACTTTGGTTCACCTTTGAGATATTGGTACAAGGATGGATCAGAGTCAGTTTACATTTTAGACCTGTTGTGGCCAGACCCTACAGCTTGTTGAATTTTTGGACTAAGCAGGGTTATCGTCTCTAGTCAGCGACTTTGTGACAGTTCGATAGTTTGGTAGATTTAGTTGACGTTTTCAACTTATCAGTGCTTTGATTGATTGGGTGACCACAGTATTGAGTATTATATGCTTTACACATCGAGTGAGTGAGTGAGTATAAGGGTGGATGATGGATGTTATGGTTATTTTATACAGCCTTTAGTATTTAGTCACTTATCACACCCTCTTACCTGTTGTTTACCATAAAGTAGCAAATAACTATTATTATGTACTAACTCAATGGATTCGTGAGCAGGACAGGTATGATCCCCATACATTATGTGCCATATATACTATTATGGTTTTTATTGTGCTTTGAGATTTGTTTATCTCTTACACAAGATTGTTGTATGGCCCATTGTTTTATTTCCCACTTATTACCTTAGCTGCTCATCGACGATGCTAATGAGTAGACCACGTAGCATGTATGGGTATTATTAGAGCCGTGTAGGTAGATTTGCAAGAGGTGACATTTTAAATATCGATACTTGTATCCTTATTGCCCATTCCTTTATGTGAAATCGTAAAGACTTTACAGTGTTATAAATTCTTATTGGACACAGTTTTTCAATTGGGTTCGTTAATGCTTGTATAAAATCTGTTACTGTTCTGTATAACTGTATAAGCCTATATACTCTTATCATATGGTTTATATAATTATTATTGTCTAAAATGTTTTATATCTATGATTGATTATTATATATTATCTAATGCGTCGTGAGATATAACGTAGGTTCTGCGTGTTCTGGTCCTTTCTCTTCTCTTTTATTTTCTTCTTTTCTTTCCGTTTTCTCTTCTTTTCTACTATTTCTTTCTCTTGACAACCATTTTACGTTGATCAAGTTCATGTTCAACATGTTATTGAGTTATATAAGCATTGATGGTGTATAACAAGTCATCACACTCATTCTAGGGTCTCGCTTATAGTATCTCAAATGGGTAAACCCCACTAAAGCCTTGGTGTTCTCTCAATCGAAGCTCCGATACCATAATGTAAAGTCCTCCCTAAACGGTTGGTGCCAACAGGTGGTACTCCAAACCTGTTTTTACGGCCAACCTCTTGACTTGAAACCAACTCATGAAGGACTTATACAACCTTCACTGGGATGCATAGGAATAAAATTCTAAGCTTTAACACATTTTACAAAGCGAGAACAGCCTATCACTTTCAAGCTACATAGCAAGCAGCTCCGATCCCTGTAACTATTAAATATGTAAACAATGACCATACAAGGATTTAATTTTCCTATAGCAATCATCAAGCCTCTTTTAAAATTAATCTTCTATTTGCAAATAAATTAAACAATTGAAAACAACTATTTAATTTGTTTGGCTTTCCAAAACAAAAAGGGTTGTTGTAAAGGGTGCCGAACTCTGGGACCAAAATTATTTAATTAATAAATCCAATCAATTATTCCTAGAGTTTGATTGAAAATAACAGAAAATAAAGAAAAAGAGAGTTTTAATAATGAATTATAGCAATTAGGGAGCAGTGACATAAACTACATTAATATGAATTAATAACCAAACAGATTAATGCAGATCTAATTCATGCTTCTGTCATAAACATGAATCAATGATAATTAGGTTTCTAGAAACAAATAGATGAATAACGACAAGTATAGCCTATGCAGGAGCTAAGCTCTTAAACAACCGTAAGCTATCGGGACAAATTCACTATTTTATTTCTAAAACCCTAAAAGTTAGATCTAAATCTGATAAGCATTATATCGAACTCGAATATACCCTGTGAAGGAGCATATCTCTTAAACGACACAGGGTATGAAGGTTCAGATCTAACCCTTGGTTCAGATCTAGATCTATATAAATAAAGTCCTCATCTCTTTAGCTATGTGATTCGTATTGAATCTAATTTAAGCGCCATCACCCCCTAATTAAAGGAGATTAGCTAGACATAGCTAAAGAAGAAGAAGGAAAAAAAGAAAAGAAATAACATAAACATAAATGAAACAAAACAAAAACTAAAGAAAACAGGGAGAAGATTAGTTTTTTTCCAAGAGAAGGATTACAGAATAAAACCCAATGTAATTACAAATGAAGGAGATATAGTGTATATACAGTTGCTATGGCCAAGACTAAGTAGCCAATTACACTATGTGGGTCAAAAGCCCTTTTCCCAATTAACAAATAAACCAAATAGCTAAGTGTGAACGCGTGTGAATAGACATGCAAATGTCATAGCTTGCGAGCATCAAATGGCATCAATTTTAATTGTTTAGAACATGAATAAGAACTCCATAACGTCTAAGACAAGCGATCTTTATGAAAAGACATCGAATCTATAAAATATGCGGCAGAAGGTAGTTGAACAACAACATTTCTTCTGGTCTTCAAGCTTTAATCTGGCTCTAAAAATCAACACTCTTCTTACACTAATTCTTCAAGATTTTCAACAATTAAGTGCAACAATTCATTTATCTTAAATAATATAAAAACACAACTATAAATACACAGTATTAATTATTTTAAATAGAAAACCAAGATAAATAAGCGGATAAAATATACACATTTACGTGTATATCAAATACCACCACACTTATCTTTTTATTCGTCCTCGAATGAACTAAACTAAGATTATCACACTTTTGTAGGAAACACGATTGCATTTAGCATATGCAACAAGCCGTTAAACCCCTATGTGTCCCTATTAGGACGAGTGTTGTCTCGTGAGGGTTTTTAGTGGATACTACCCGCAAAATCCAAAGTGTCTTATGTACGCTGATTAATCAAATAATATGTTTAAGGTCTTTCACACTCCAAGTACTTTACTTAATTTCAATAATAACGGTTTAGTCCTAAATTGTCCATCCCATTTTTAGTGCAAAAATGAACAAAAAATTTCAAACTGAATTGTAATTCCTTGATAACAATGTAATTGCCTTGAAGGTTAAGAGCGTGGTGTCAACCATAGTTCTGCACATCGACAATGTGCACCCAATCATTTATTTATTCTTTTTTTTTGAATAATTTTGCACCAGTGTAACTGTAATGTATTGGATGTGAGTTATGCATAGATGAAGGAAAATTTTGTAAGTTCTAAAATTATTATAGATAAGAGGGCAAGTGTATTAGTTGAACTTCAAGCTACAAAAGATAAAGTAATACTAAGGCACATATGGACGTTTTGTTTCCTTTCACCTCCTCTACTACAATCCTCACTTCTAAGTACAGTATGATGGATGTGGATGGAATGGAAATGAATGCTTTATAGTCAAGAATGATGAATGTCTATTTTATTCTTGGAGATTTTCTCTTTATTGCAATTTTTTTTTTTTGCATGATGAATGATGAGTGGAGATGGAATGGAATGATAATGTATATTATTTCATTTGATTCCTCCTCTACTAAGCGAATAATAACCAGCACTTCACGAAAGGAAAATTTTGTGCACTAGTTACTCTACTTCTGTAACCCTAATTCAACACACAAGTCTAGATTGATGTTATATAAAAAGATGAAAGGAGAGATAAGCAAAGTTTCGTAAGATAGATACCCATATAAAATAAGATGTGGTATATGGTTATCCTACCTTAAAACAAGTACGGAGTGGGTAGTATAATATTGTATAAAAAGTGACATTTTTGAACCTTTGAAAATAAATCAGTATAAGGTTCTATAGTATACCAATATAAGAAAAACTTGTTGAAACATGGATCTAAATCGACTAAAACTTTGGTTTAAATAATGTGGGGTATCAAAGAAGAACGCTAAAATGAGTCATTTCTCCTTAAGTGGGCCAAGTGGAATTTAGAACTTACAAGTTTGAAATTTTGAGTGGAAAAAATATTATGCATGAAAACGAACTCAGAAAATCGAACATACGTAGGTGCAAAATCATTTTTATTTGAATTATTTTTATGATTTATTTTTACTTGCACATTCTAACATGTATAACAAGGGTTGACACGCTTACCCCAGAACACGACTAACTTCTGCACAATCTCAAGCTAGCATCTTAAAAAGACACATTAGAACTCAATGAATAATTAATGTTCATTCCCATCACCCTACAATTCAACTTATCAATAAAGAACCAAGGTGTTAATTACGAATTTAAATTATTCCTTGTTCAACGAATGACCTAGTTCATAAAATTTGATTGCTGATGTAATGTAAATCCCCCTCCCCCCCCCCCCACACTAGAGTGTGACTATGTCCTCATAGTCGTTAATCAAACATATCTTAGTGAAAGGAAATTATTTAACATGATAATATTTACATATGTACAAAAGAGGGTCAGTGCGTCTTACTGAATGTAATGTGGATCATGGAGGACCATGAGCTCTTCCTCTTGGTTGGGTATTAGTTCCAAGTAAGGTTTAAGGCGTTGACCATTGACCTTATAGGATGATCCATCGATTGGATTCTCAATTTCTACCGCACCATACGCGAAAACGGTCCATACAGTATAAGCTCCTGTTGTAACAACCCAGATTTTCAGAACCAATTTAAAATGTTTGTTTCAGCTATTTTAATGGATTTTGATTATTAAAAATAATTATTTTAAATAATAATGACTAAAAATTTATTTAATTCAAAGTTAGAACATATAAATTTCTTTTAATTATAAAACGAAGTGGAAATGGCATGGTAATTTGAAAATTCGATTTTAAATTTCAATTGAACGTACCGAATTCAATATAAATAGGATTTGAGTGAAACAAAAAAAGTTTGAATCTGTTTAGCTATATCTTTCTAGAGAATGTAAGAAACTGAGATTTCACTGTATAGATTATAAGTTATGTCCAATTTAAAATTTAAAAAAGTCGCTATGGAATTTATATATATTTTAATATAATATATAGCCTTTAAAAATAGTCATTTTGCAAACGACCCTCGTTTTCGATGAAACCACTTTTGCTAGATCTAGAATGTCAAATTAAAGCTATATTCCAATTTTTGTGATTTTTGAAATTAATATGTGAGAATAGTAAATTTAAATGTGTTTTCAATTTAAATTTGGATTTAAATCGACCTTTAAAATGCCATTTTTCAAACGGTCTCCAAATTCGATGAAACTAGTTTTGTTGAAACCTTATTTGAAAAACATAGTTAGAATTCCAAATATCATAATTTTTGGAGCTAGTATGTGGCTGTACACAATAAATTGTGAAACGATCAGCCATTTAAGCCAGAAACAGAGCTTTCTAAGCAAACGAACTTGAAATTCGACGAAACTAGTTTTGTTGAGACCATAACGTCAAGACATAGCAGCATGTCAATTTTCGTTGCCAAACGGAGTTCGTATGTGACTGTGGCATCGGTAAATGTCGATTGGAAATAGCATATACTAGAGAATTAGTAAAATAACGAACCCCACTACTATATAACATCTCCTCCACTTTACAAACCTTCATTTATCTCCTCCACCGAAAATAGGCAGCCGCCCCTCTTGGAATTTTACAAAAAAGCCCTTGAAAGAAAAAACGATTATCTCTCAATCCACATGCAATTATTCCAAATGGCTTCTGGGTTTTGAAGATCATCATGGCCTCTACCTACTATAAAAAGTTAGGGACCTATCGTCGCACAGATTGGGAGAAATCAAGTGACAAAGCCAGAAAACACGTTTCAGATTTTGATGAATTGGGGCCAAACCGTGTAGTGTTTGATGGTGGTACAAAAGGGAAACTTGTAGATGAGAGGGAGGGCTACCAGTTTACTTCAGGTGGTTTTGTCTGAAAGTCGGCGTGGTGGCAAGAAATCGAGGTTCAACGTTGTCGACGTTTTCTGGCGAGCTGCGAATAAGGATGGTCGGATTCCGACCAAACGGTGGTGTTTAATGTGATGGCGGCTGAAGGGAAGATGACCAGGGAGGCAAGCCGTGTCGATCCATGGGGGTGCGATCGTGGTGGTCAATGATGGCGCCGGAAATTGATTCGAACGTGATTTGGAGCTATAGTCGATTTCAGGCGATTGGGGGCATCAGCGGCGGCGAGGTTTGGAGGGGAGTGGCGACGCGGAACCGCGGAGGTGCTGGTGGTGGCGGTCGAAACTCCGGTGGGCCCAGGCGGTGGGAATGACGAGGCAACTAGGGGGAACCAACGTTGAAGGGTTAAAATGTAAATTTTATTTTAATTTTCAAATTCAAACCTCTTTCGTAAATAACTTTTTGATATGAACTCAAAATCACATGAGACAGGATCCGTTGTGATCGTGGAGTTGACAGGTTCACAACGAAACTGACTGGGTCCAATTTGGAGCTCGTTTGAATTTGGGGCAAATGCAGACCCGAACGGTACCAGAATCGCCAGTTAAAGATGATGGATGGAACCCAAGGTGAGAACACCTTCTCACTCAATTTATTTTACAGTTAAATATATACTAGGTTTGCAGACGGGGCTTAATAGCCCCCGACACTATTTATTGTACAAACCATAGTTGTTTGTTTGGATTAAATGGTGGTGTAATTGGTTGATTATTGTGTATGGCGCGAGCCAGTATCAGGAGAGGGGTAATGCTAGACATTACTCCGGTTTTAATAACGTGCCGTTATAATGCCGAAATTTTCTGAAATAAATATTTATGCATTAAAAATATAATTTTTAATGTGTATATGAACTATTAAAAATATTCATGTGCAAATTAAAATGTTTGAACAATAAAAATATCATTTTTATTGAATGTATGAACTATATAAAATAGTCAAGTGTTGAAATAAATATTTTATCATTAAAAATATAATTTTTAATGTATATGTGAATGACATAAAATTCTCCTGAAATGAAAATAAATGTTCATTTACAAATCTTATGAACTATATAAAATAGTCAAGTGTTGAAATAAATATTTTGTCATTAAAAATATAATTTTTAATGTTTATGTGAACGACATAAAATTCTCCTGAAATGAAAATAAATATTCATTTACAAATCGGACGATTTGTTTATGTACACCCATTTAACTAACATGGATTGGGAAGATAAATTTTACACATCGCTCAACTACACAAATAATATTTAGTATTTGTTGGTTGAAACCCCACACGGGTATTGGGATGATATTTGACATACACTAATCCCGATTGTTTTGTTGTATGTCAATCGATTGGTTGACAGACTGTTGTAAGCGTTAATTAATTACATTTAATGCTTATGCAGTTGTGTAATGCACTCTGGATGATGGTTGATTGTGTATAATTATTGTTGTGTACATGTCTGTATGAAATCCATATAAATAACATTATATCGTAATTGATTGGGTCTGATTCCAATTCAGAAAAAAACGAATATTTTAAAATAATATTCAGTAAAGGATTAAAATGTGATTTTATTGTTCGATTAGGGAGTGACATGAAAATATCGAAATATATGAAGCCGTGTTGATTAGATTTGCACCATTTTAATGCGAACCATATTTATATTTATTTTATTCATTTTTATAATGAATATCGAAATGGAAATGATTTCAAAATCAGATATCTTAAAAATATTATAATGTAAATATTATAATGATAAGGAATATTCAATTTTGATTCGAAATTGAAAATGAAGTTAGAATCGTTTTAAAATATGTTTTAAATGGAAATCAATCAAATATATATAATATATATATATATATATTATATATTTAATGGCCTGAATAGAACATGCCACGCCGCCACTGCTCGCGAATTTCGACCATTGAATTCGAGTTGACATTACGGGAGATCCGACCATCGGATTCTCCTAAAACTGAAACCGTTGGGTTCGTATCGAAACGAGATTTCCAACGTATATAAGAGATTTGAAATCTAACGGTTGGATTTGATATTATGTCCAAATCAAATTTGGAAAAGTTCGTTGTAAGTGTAGTTCGATGACCGTTTACGGAAATCGACTGAAAGTGCCTTTATAAAATTATTAATTAATAATTTTTGTAAAATCATAGTAAATTATTTGGAAAGAATTGGGATGAAAAATTCCAATATTGTAAAGATAAAAATACATTTTTATCAAAATGAACTAGTTATTAACTAGAAAAATAATCCAATGGTTTTAAATAAATAAATTGGATAGGGAAAGGGTTTTAATATAACCAGAAATTTCTAATCTATGAATTGGAATGGACTCGAATAGAAATCATCTTCGGGATATTTCAATAATGGATTCCATAACTATACAGATATTTTGGAAGAATTTGGAAGATAGATATATATCGTTATTTCCCATACGATATGTGTTGGTTTCAGAATTTGATATTAAATGTAAGCCGATATAATTTCTATTCATAGCCTTATATTTAATATCAAAATGGATTTTGGGTTTGTTGTGAATCGTGTCTTCATTAACACTGTTCTTAAACCCCGTTGTGAAAAGAATAAATCTATTAGTTAAGATTATTAGAGTTTCCAATTATATTTAGTAATTGGAATAAAATGGAACGTGAATTGGGTTTATTGTGAACTGTGTTTTTAACGACATTCGTTCTTTAACCCGATTAACAGTGAAATGTGATTTGGAATTTATAAATCTTTTTATTAAGGTTTAATGGAAATTTTCCAAATTAAAGTTTTCCAATTTAATAAATTGGAATGGTATGGAATTCGATTTGGTAATAATCGAAGTGAGCTTCTGTGGAGGAAGACTATTAATATATATGGAATTTAAAAGGCTTTGTCGTTATTCCATTTATATTATTAGTCGGATACGGAAATTGATATCGATTATATATTGATCTGTTTTTTCATGAAGATTCCATAATTAATAAAATGATATTTTGGGTTTATCGTGAACAGTGTTTTAAATGACATTGGTTCTTTAACCCAGTTAAAGACAGGATTTCATATCTAACATTGTATTTGAAACTGTATTGTTGATCTCTACTAAATATATATCTGTTTGATGGTGGAGAATTTATTCTCTTGCTTAACACCCTTCTCTAAGACGTATGAGCTTAGAGGTTATATATCGATAGAAATCAATGGTACGGTGTAGATTGTCGATGTGGCATGTTTGATTTCCCAAAGTTAAATAATCATTAATAATGATTTTTGGGAAGATTAAAACTAAATGGAATTTTAATGAATCTTTAATTAGATTGAAATGTGAATGTGATAATTTAAATTATCAAATTTGGGAAATGATCGAAAATGGAGTATCACCAGTTTTGCTCCAAGCGATAGTTAAATCTTTAATTAGATTTGAACAGGAAATGGTAATTAATTTTTACCGATAACACCATGGTGTTTGATATGGAGTATCACCAATTTTGCTCCATGGGATGAATAGGTTGGGATTAGAAAAATAAAAGAAATGATTACTTCGGTATGGCTTGTTAATCCGGACTAGTTGGATAAACCTTAATTTGGTTTAGAATTGAAAAGATAATGAAATATTTTGAAATTGTTAGGGAGTGTGGAATGGATCATTCAGGCAAAGAAAATACTAGATGGGGGGTGAATAGTGTTTGTAAGAATTTAAAAAAAAATCTAAAGTGAACTACGAGATGAATCAAACAACATAAATACAATCACAAAACAGATTCAAATACAAAAGAAAAATAAACAGAAAATAAAAATGTAGAAAATGAAAGAACGCACCAGATTTTATACTGGTTCGGATCACTCCTACGTCCAGTCCCACACAACGCTGGATTGTGCAGACTTTTATTACTATCTCCAATAGTCAAATACAACCTCCTTGATATCACGGCTCAACAAGGAGACACCGACTCCTATCCCTTAATTTCACGGCTTAACAAGGGCACACCTATTCATATTCCTTGATTTCACGGCTACAAGGATACATCGATTACTCTTTGACTTGCAAACAGGGTTTATTCAAACCCAGCAATTACAGAAATACAATCATAGACACAGATTCAAATACAAAAGCAAAATAAAAGAAAATAAAAGTGTAGAAAAGGAAAGAAAACACCGGATTTTATACTGGTTCGGATCACTCCTACGTCCAGTCCCACACAACGCTAGATTGTGCAGAGTTGTATTACTATTTCCAATAGTCAAATACAACCTCCTTGATTTCACGGCTCATCAAGGAGACACCAACTCCTATCCCTTGATTTCACGGCTTAACAAGGGCACACCGACTCATATTCCTTGATTTCACGGCTACAAGGATACATCGATTAATCCTTTAACTTACAAATAGGGTTTATTCAACCCAAGCAATTACAAAGCAATGTAGACAGAAGAAGTTTGATCAATTCAGAAGTGATTCGGCAGAGTATAAATGTAAAAACCATAAAAACGATTAAAAATAATGGAGGGATGAAAGAGGATGAAGCTGGAGAAGAAGTTATATTAAAAAAAATTGGTTTTAACCTCTTTTTATAGAGTATGAAGGGTTGCAACAGTTCTGAAATTTCAAATAGTGAATAGACACTTCCCCTCAAAATTAGAAAAATAGATGTTACTTGTCGACATGCTATGTCGACATACCTATGTACAATTTTGATTTTCAAAGCATTTTAAGTGTTTTGATATAAAACTAGTTCTGGAAATTCTTGAATGAAATTCTAGTGTTGTAAATCAATGTCCTATGGTAGAAAATCATATGAAACCATACTTTTAAACTATATAAATATATGTATAAAATTATATGGTTTTAAACTATATAAAGTATAGATATAAAGCATAAAAAATTAAGTTTGAAAAAAGAAGAATAAAAATAGAAACACATAGAAAAACAAAATAGAGAAGATTGAGGAAAAAAATTGAAAACCAAAATAGAGAGGATTGAGGATAGAATTGAAAATCAAATTTTGAATTTGAATTTGAACCTGGAGTGCTATTTAGAGTCTTACAAAATCTAGACTCTACAATTATATTAATCTTGAACTATTGAAATATTGATTACTCATGAGTCTTGAAATTTCTCTAATCTTTAAATCTCTATCATCTTTATAACTGTACAGTCTTCAGTAATATTTCCTATATATAATTCCTGGACATATATATATATATCTATACAAAAAGTGTTAGCAAATATTTTATAATCAATGATAATTGAAATAAGGTTGTTGTCATCAAAACTCCATTCTCCACAAATCTCCCCCTTTTTTATGATGACAACCTTAGTTTATAAAATATCATACCTGTGTATACCTGTTCGATGATGATCCTCTTATACTCCTCCTGTCTATAAGAATTCTATAAAACTATGCCTATATTTTATAATTTCTCCCCCTTTGGCATTATCAAAAAGAAAGATAAAAGATACTTTCCCGAAGTTATACTATTCTAGAATCTAAGTGATATCTCTAAAAATATTCCCGCTAAATTGAATAATACTCTGAATAGAACATGAGTAACTATCTCTAATAAAAAAACTCCCCCTTAATTTGATGTTTATATAAATATGTTTTAGAAGGTTATAACTATATTAACCATTAATGATAATTTTATTAAACAAACACGTTTACATATACATGGATTTATACACATATACTACACATTATAAGAACGTAATAAAACGAAACCTAGACAACCGTTAGACACTTAATTATTTGACAATGGGAGATTTGTGAATTGGATAATTTGGATAATGGAGACAAAATTCTCCATTTTTTCAATCACATTCCATTTTCGTCAAATAGGACCTCTCCTACGCACTCAATTTTATCGTCTTCGTCCTTGGTTGAGCCTCTTATTTTTCTTCCTCCTCCATCATTTCTTCTTACTCTTCCGGTTCTTCTTCTGGTTCTTCCTCTTCTTCCATTGGTTGATTATCGTCATTGATGATAATCGGGTTAGTATCATTATCCATTATAAACTTTAAGATACTTCTCATTACCTTTCCTTTTTTTGCTCTTGACTTAGTTTAATTAGAAGTACTTGCATATCAGCCACAATTTGCAGTAAATACTCCATTTTCTTTTCGATTTTGATCACTCTAGAAAGCGTAGATCGTTGAAATGGACCCTTGGATTGTCCAACGTATGAATCAGCGTTGTTTTGAGTATTTGGATTAGTGGAAGCCATTGTAATTTTTAATTTAGAGTTTTTACAGAGAAGAAGAATGAGAATGAAGATGAAAAATCGAACTAAAGGATTTATATAGTTGAAATAAGTAACTTTTGGTGGGAATTAATTTTAAAAAAATTCAGTTATATGTCGACATAGCAGAAAATTCATGTCGACATAGTGTTGCTTAAAAATTTCATAAATTTTAATTCCTTATTTTACATATATATATATATTATTACTTTAATTATTCTAATTCACTTAATGAACATATACCTAATTTTCTCCTAAATTTAGTAAATGTTGTTTCATTTAATGGTTTGGTTAATATATCGGCTATTTGTTTATCTGTTTCTATAAATTCAAGTGAAATCTTTTCTTTACTTACATTATCTCTTAGAAAATGATGTTGCACATGAATATGTTTAGTTCTTGAATGATGAGTAGGATTTTCAGAAATATTTATAGCACTTGTATTATCGCAGTATATAGGTGATTTACTTATGTTTAAACCAAAATCGTTTAAAGTTTGTTACATATAAATTACTTTTGAACAAGCCAAAGCAACAGACATATATTCTACTTCAGTTGTTGATAAAGATACGGTATTTTGTTTCTTAATAAATCAAGATACAAGGGAATGTCCGAGAAAATGACATGTTCCACTATTACTTTTTTCGATCAGATTTACATCCTGCGCAATTAGCATCACAGTACGAAACTAGATCGAATGAATCATTTTTAGGATAAAATAATCCAAAATATGATGTATGCTTTACATATCTCAGAATACGTTTTACGGCTGTTAAATGAGTTTCCTTAGGTTATGATTGATATCTTGCACAGAGACATACACTATGCATTATATCTGGTCTACTAGCGGTTATATATAATAATGATCCTATCATTCCTCTATATAGTTTTTTATCAATGTCTTTTGATGTATCATCGTTATTTAAAGCAATATTAGTTGCTATATGTGTTGGTCTACCATTTGTTGTTGTTAGATCGTATTTATTAATTAAATCTCTCGCATATATTTCTTGATTAATAAATATTCTATTCTTTAGTTGTCGAAGTTGTAAACCTAAAAAGAATGATAATTCTCCCATATGGCTCATTTCAAACTCTTTGGTCATAATATCTAAAAACTCTTTGTTCATTTTTTCATTTATTGACCCAAATATTATGTTATCAACATATATTTGTGCTAATTGTATATCTTTGTTATTTTTCTTAATAAACAACGTATTATCAAGTTTTCCTATTTCAAAGTTTGATTGTATTAAATAATTTCGTAAACTATCATACCAAGCTCTAGGAGCCTGCTCTAATCCATATAACGCTTTCTTTAGTTTATATATGTGATCTGGTAATTTTTCATCTTCAAATAGGGTTGGTTGCTCTACATATACGTCTTTTTTGCCAAATCCATTTAGAAATGCACTTTTGACATCCGTTTGATATAATTTAAAATTATTATAGCTTGCAAAAGCTAGTAAAATTCTAATAGCTTCTAGTCTTGCTACGGGGGTAAAAGTTTCATCATAATCTATTCTTTCTTCTTGAGTATATCCTTGTGCTACTAGTCGTGCTTTATTTCTTACCACCTCACCATGTTCATTCATTTTATTTTTATAAACCCATTTGGTTCCTATAATTTTTTTATCCTCTGGTCTAGGAACAAGTTCCCATACTTCATTCCTAGTAAATTGATTCAATTCTTCTTGCATAGCAAGTATCCATGAATCATCGTAAAAAGCTTCCTTTGGATTATTGGGTTCAATAGTAGCTATAAATGAAGTATTATTCATATTATTTAATTGATTATGAGTTCTAACAACGAATTCAATATCCCCTAAGATATTTTCTACAGGATGATCTCTAAGTAATCTAATTCTTTTATTTGGTTGGTTATCTTCATTATTTACTTCATTAATTTCATCCTCACAACAGTCTTTATCATTTTGAGTTATACTTTTATAGTTTTCATCGAAAGATACGTTTAATGTTTCTTCTATAGTGTTGGTTTGAGTATTAAAAACTCTATAAGCCTTGCTTCTTTCTGAATACCCAATAAAAATTCCTTTATTTGATTTTGAATCAAATTTGTCTAAATTATCCTTTGTATTAATTATAAAACATTTACTTCCAAATATTTTAAAATATGATACTTTTGGTTTCTTGTTATATAAAAGTTCATAAGGAGTTTTATGAGTTAAAGGTCTAATTGAAATTCTATTAATAATATAACAAGCTATTGCTACTGCCTCAGCCCAAAAATCCCTTGGTAAATTACTATCGGATAACATAGTTCTTGCACATTCCTGTATCGTTCTATTTTTACGTTCAACTACTCCGTTTTGTTAAGGAGTTCTTGGAATTGAAAATTTGTGGGTTATTCCCTTTTTATTACAATATTTTTCAAAATTCTCATTTTCGAATTCTCCACCATGGTCGCTACGTATTATTTTAATTTTTAGTGATAATAAATTTTGAATTCTTCTAGAAAAAGTTTTAAATTGATCGAAACTGTTACTTTTATTTTTAAGAAACAAAGTCCAAGTGTATCTAGAAAAATCATCAACTATTACAAATACATATCTGTTATGATTTATTGATTGAGTTTGAGATGGATTAAATAAATCCTTATGTATTAACTCTAATGGTTTTGAATTACCAATTTCTTCTTTTAATTTAAATGAACACTTCTGTAATTTTCCGAATTGACAAGCATCGCATAAGTTATTAACTTTGAATTTCATTTTGGGTAATCCTCTAACAGAATATAATTTAGAAATTCTAGAAATATGTTTGAAATTTGTATGACCGAATCTCTTATGCCAAATCCAACGATCACTTGTATTGGCCATAAGACATAAATTATCGTTGGAATTTTCATACTTAATATATAAATATTTCTTTCTTTCTATCCCCTTCGAATATAACTATTTCTTTCTTTCTATCCCCTTCGAAAACAAAAATCTAAAGTGAACCATGGGATGAATCAAACAACACAAATACAATCACAAACACAGATTCAAATACAGAAGCAAAATAAATAGAAAATAAAAGTGCAAAAAAGTAAATAATACACCGGATTTTTTACTGGTTCGGATCACTCCTACGTCCAGTCCCACACAACGCTGGATTGTTCAGAGTTTTATTATTATTTCCAATAGTCAAATACAACCTCCTTGATTTCACGGCTTAACAAGGAGACACAGACTCCTATCCCTTGATTTCACGGCTCAACAAGGGCACACCGACTCCTAAGCAATTACAAAACAGCCCTGTAACTCTTCAATAGCACTTGATTCATAGAGTAAAGAGTAAAGAGTGTAGATAGAAGAAGTTTGATCAATTCAAAAGTGCATTTGGCAGAGTATAAGTGTAAAAACCATAAAAATGATTAAGAATAATGGAGGGATGAAAGAAGATGAAGTTGGAGAAGAAGATATATTAAAAAATTCGGTTTTAACCTCTTTTTATAGAGTATGAAGGGTTGCAATGGTTCTGAAGCGTTTCAAATAGTGAAAAGACACTTCCCTTCAAAATTAGAAAAATAACTATTATATGTCGACATGTTCTTTTTTCTATGTCAACATTCCTATGTACAATTTTGATTTTCAAAGCATTTTCAAGTGTTTTGATATAAAACTAATTCTAGAAATTCTTGAATAAAATTCTAATGTTGTAAATCAATGTCCTATGATAGAAAATCATACGAAAACATACTTTTAAACTATATAAATATATTTATAAAATTATATGGTTTTAAACTATATAAAGTATCGATATAATGTATCAAAAATTAAGTTTAAAAAATAAAGAAGAATAAAAATAGAAACACATTAAAAAACAAAATAGAGAAGACTGGGGAAAAAAATTGAAAACCAAAATAGAGAGGATTGAGGATAGAATTGAAAATCAGAATTTGAATTTGAATTTGAACCTAGAGTGCTATTTAGAGTCTTACAAAATTAGACTCTATAATTATATCAATCTTTAACTCTTGAACTCTTGAAATCTTGATTACTCATGAGTCTTGAAATTTCTCTGATCTTTGAATCTCTATCATCTTTATAACTGTACAGTCTTTAGTAATATTTCCTATATATAATTCCTGCACATATATATATATATATATATATATATTCTATACAAAAGGTGTTAGCATATATTTTATAATCAGAGATAATTGAAATAAGGTTGTTGACATCAAAACTCCATTCTCCAACAAAAATGATATCCAAAGGAAGATTAAAGAATAAATTTAAAAGAATTTATCTTTGATAAAATTAATGGGAACATTTCCCTAAAGATATGAATGTTTGAATAAAAGAATATTCTGGACTGGAATGCGGCGTATGTTGTGTTTTTATAGCATTTGATTATAAGATACGCGAGTTATTCGGAAAGACCGGGCTTATGCCCATTCTAAATAACTGATTTGATGATAAGTCGATGATGAAGACAGTGGTTGAAGACCGGAGATCTTCACATCGTTTGGGTGATTACTGACGTCTTGATTGGGCTGCACACCCAAGATAGGGGATAAGTGGTGATCGTCCAGACGTACTTGGAGATCGACCAGATATGCGAGGACCTCTCTCCTGTATTGGACATATGGGACGAGGAATAAGGTGCCTCCGGTTTCGTTCACTACGCCATAGATGGCCTACGACAACCCCAGAGAAGTGACGAAGTAGGTGCAAAAAAGTGTTGATGTAGGCAAAAAATGATCTGTGGCAACACTTTCTTGGGGTTGCCTTTTGCCGCATTGCCTTAGATCAAAGGCAACACATTTGCGACCTAAGGCAACATCAGCACAGGTGTTGCCGCATGTACTAAATTTACAAAAATGTGAGGCCCACTAAAATCTGTAACCCAGGTATACGGAATCACCACTAAAATCTGTAGCCCGGGTTCACGGAATCCAGTTGTGGGCCCACAAGCATAAATCTGTGGCAACAATTTTACCACCCAATGGCAACACTATATAATAGCTATGACAATATTTAACATCATATACTGCAACATTATGTCATATATATGGCACCATTACATAACATAACATCAAATTGAAATTAACAAAGAACTTTTTTTTAAATTAATTAACCAACAAACACAAGTAGTACATAGTCAACTACAAAATAACGAAACATAGCCACTAAATTCAATTTTACATACATTTCAGTTACAAACACAGCCAGTCATAAATTCATGTTTACATAAAACTAAAACAGTTTCAAAAAATATAGCGCAAGTGTCCGATGCGTTTAATGCCTCTACTGCATCGATCGTACCTCAAGTGCCTTCAGTAACAAGTTCTTGAAAATCCTCGTCACTTCCTCCTTCACCTGCATACATCAGTTGCATTTCAGCACAAAATAAGAGGTATGCATGCTTCAATTGCATTTCAACACAAACTATGGTCATAGTATAACTGAGTTTCCTTTCAGCATAAACTGAGTTTCATAACTGAATTCCATTTGCATTTCAGTATAACATAGTATATTGATCTAAACAATGTGTATACGAGTGTACTGATCTAAAAAATATGTATACAAGTGTATACTGATCTAAACATAACTGAGTTTCATTTGTATTTGCGTTTCATTTACATAACCAAGTTACATAACAGAGGCACAATGTGGATACAAGTGTATACTGATCTAAACTTAACGAAGTTACATAACGAAGTTACATAACTGAGTTACATAACTGATCTAAACAATGTGTATACAAGTGTAGACTGATCTAAACATAATTGAGTTTCATTTGCATTTCATTTACATAACCGAGTTACATAACAGAGGCACAATGTGGATACAAGTGTATACTGATCTAAACAATGTGTATACATAGTATAACAGAGGCACAGTGTGTATACAAGTGTATACTGAGTAAACAATTAGACAGTTACAATGTGGATAAATTTATTAGTAATCAGTAATTTAGGTTTAGTAGGAACTGTGGAAAAAATTATCACTAATCTGCAATGTGACAAAACTTAAAATTATACCTGAAAAACTATCCATGCATGTTATTTCATGTTACTTCACCGCTCTACATTGCCATAACAACATAGAAAAGAACTTCAAACATGATCCAGGACATAGCTAAAGCTTTTGCATAGAATTTTTCTCCTATCTCATGTTTTCCACATTCAATGCACACTAGGGCAAACTCTTCCTTCATATCTACCACAAATTCATCGGCTTTTTTCCTCTTTTGCTCTTGCTTCAGCAGCTTTTCTTCAATTGTCTTCTTTTCCACGAGTAATTGCGATATAGTCTTTTTTTTCAATCAACTTAATAGTAGTATCATCCAATTCAACATTACTGTTGATTTCATACACTTCGTCATGCCACATAAAATACCCGCAATCGCCATTCTACACATATCTTAAATTCTCGACTAAAACATCAATGAAAGATATGATAATCGACATGGAACAACCAAAACAAACCTAATTTATACTTACCGGCCACATGAAGCAACCAAAAAAATTCATTCCCGCATTCGACCCTACCTTCACAGTCCTCATCTTCGCTAGGATTTTGTGGTGGCAGTTCTTTCTCGCAGCCGCTGTTGACCAATTTGAAGTAGAAATTGATTAAGTGGTCATTGAACTCGAATTGAAGGAAGAATTGAAGTGGTATCACAAACGACAAATCATTCAGTAAACTTTCAGGCATGTATTTCATGTATTCAGTATTTGTATGCATAACCAAAACAAAAATGCGTATATTTATTAGCCAGTCTTACACGGGTAGCTCTATTCTCTCCCCTTAGTTTTCTCTTCTCACCCCATACAAAAAATTATTTTCTTCTTGACATAAATATACTTTGTAAAAATCAGAATTCAAACTTACTTCAAAACATTGAAAATTAAAACTAAAAGCAAAAATCCTTCTTCTCTAGAATCAGTTTATAATTGCATATAATTTATCTGCAACTATATTAAAAATCTGGACTGAAAATGTAACTAGGAAGCTACCAATTTTAACATCATACTGTAACTCTACCATTCATATTTGAGCAATACTAAAGAAGAGAATCGTCTCAGGTTCTCAGAAAATCCTAAGTATTAGATTATTCAATCCAATTTGTGTAGCATTTAACAACTTATACTAATTAGGAAAACAATTTAAAGACAGGATCATGGTTTTGACATATTTTTCTGCATTTTAGACTTAAAATTCCTTTATGAAAGAAACTCAGAAAGAAATGGAAAGAAGAAAAATTAGGTTAGATTCAGTTCTTTCAAAACTAGAAAAAAGGGCATTGTTGGAATTGATTGGGGTGGGAAGAGAAGATGATGGGGTGGGAGAGTTTTATGT
Source organism: Allium sativum (assembly GCA_030737875.1). Classification (NCBI taxonomy): domain Eukaryota; kingdom Viridiplantae; phylum Streptophyta; class Magnoliopsida; order Asparagales; family Amaryllidaceae; genus Allium; species Allium sativum. Next base: position 278,731,138 of record CM060926.1, on the reverse strand, counting down.
GAAATAATGGGGTGTTTAAGGCAAATATTGGAGGGTTGATAGAGCTAGCCATCTTACACACACACACACACTTAAGAATCATGCGTATACTAATTAGACGGTCTTATGGATACAGATTATGATAATACTTAAGAAATGATAACTATCATGTATATATAAGCATACTTAAGAAACCATTTTCATAAACCAGTGTATCATGTCTCAATCATCACAGGCAACAGCAACTTGGGAAACCCGAGCAGTTGCTTAGAACATGCAGCTCATATAAGGTCGATGGTCTAATTGTTCACAACCACACTTCACTAGGAACTAAAGTTCTGTGTTATTAAATTGATTAACAACCAAATAGCGGCTCAAAGAACATTTCAGTGAATCAACATACAATAGAACCACAAAAAAACACCACCAACCAAAAAAATATACTCATGGTGATAATAATTTCCGTTTCTCGGTACACTAATGAATAGCGATGATAAAAAAACCAACAGAAACGTACATGAGAAACACAGGATAAAAAGCTAGCACATTTCTTCTTGGATTGACTGTCGTTTGATGATGGGGAAGGGGAGAAGTGGATGCAGTTGGAGTCGAGGACTCGATGGAAGAAGTGGAGGACACAGAGAGGGTTGGAGTGGAAGAAGATGAATGAAAATTAGGGATTGGAATTGGAAATTTGGGGGTGAGAACGAACACATCTGAGAAATTGAGAAAGAGGAATCCATTGAGTAATGTAAGATGATTTCCTATTGCAGTGAAGTATTTTAATGGATTGGTGAGGTGTCAACTTCAGATGTTGTTTTTAAAAGGTAAATTGACAGATAGATATGCATCTTTTTATAGATGCAGATTGATGACGTGGCAAATTAAACTTATAAGTTTATAACAATAGCTACTGCAACACAATTTGATATCTATGGTAACACATTAAAGAGTGCATTGCAATACACAAAAATCAACATAGTTGTGGCAACATTTTAGCTGGCAACACCTTGTATTTTCGTTGTAGTAGGCAATCTATGGCGTAGGAGTTCAGACCTAGAACGAACTAGTAAATGGATGTGTGTCTGACATTGGATTTTATTCTGTGTTGATTGATTTGTACTAAATATATATCTGTTTGGTGGCGGAGAATTTGTTCTCTTTCTTAACACCCTTCTCTAGAACGTACGAGCTTAGAGGTTATATATCGATAGACATCAGTCGCATGGCGTGAATTGTCAGTGTGGAATGCTGAGTTGTAGTGATCAAGGCTTCTGTTGAAAATCATAGTCTTATGGTTGATGATCAAAGCACGACTTTAAATAACATAGCTTTGTGTATAGCATTAGTTCGCGAGCCTCACACCCCAGTGTGAACCAGAAATGGGTTGAAGGACCCCAGGAAGAACACGCGTTTCCTTCTAGCTAGGAGTGGTGTCATGGTGTGGATCCCAAACATTTTTACTTAGTGGATGATGGTTAGCGAGATACCTTGGATATATTGGTCACTAGGGATTGATGGATGATATGGTTGACATACTGACCAGATTTATGCCCCATAGGGAAGGGAAACATATTGTTCAGGAATTACTAATCCTAACATGTAAGGGAGGACCGGCCCTGGCGTTCCTAGGTTCAGTTGCAGCTGATCCTAAGACATATGATAGATTATCTCGAATTCGGTAAGGATGATCTCTTGCCTTGGTTCATGATAGAAATCCAACTTCCAATACGACATTGTGTGGTTTTAATTGTAGAACTAGTATGGCAATATGATATATGGTACCCATGTCGTCTATGATTGATAAATTTATATTTGAAGTTGTTTTTAAACACTATGCACTTATAACAGTATCAAAATGATTTGTTTTAAAAAGTACCAAGCATGTTTGGCTATTATAAGGGAAAACTCTATCCTCCGGCTTGTGTTGCATTATGTGATGGGACCTAAGTCTTATAATAGCTTCATTTTTCGAAAAGCATTACACTAATTATAAACTGTTTATGCACTGCTATTCTTGGGAGAAAACACGTTCCGTGTTGTACAGCATGGTCCCTTGATTTACTCTATTTCAGATTAAAGTTTTAAATAACTGTTTTAGTTCTCACAACAGTCCCATGACTGACCTGGAGTTTATTGTTTTAACCTAAACTCTAGGTGCCCCTTTTTCCATATTGGCAGCTAGTTGTTTTGGTTTTACCGATTTCTTTTTTTCAAGATCCTGGTTTACAGCTGGAGCTATACTCGGAAAGCTTTGTGTCCATGTATCTCTTTTTGTTGTGTTATGTATTATTTTTCCGCTGCTATGTAATGTATTTTAATCTCTGATATTTTCCGATGTATATTATTTACTTTTGTACTATGATGTAATTGTTGTAACAGCAATGAGATGTTATGTTTTTGTGTTCTGATTTGTTGTGTTCTCAACTCAATCTGGGATTTCCCGTCTCTTCGATGATTGGGGGATTTCGGATCATTATACTTGTTCATCTATATTTTAACTTAACCGGAAATAAATACAATTTTGAGTCATACAAAAGAATTTTTTGACCTGGCATGAAATTTTTACGTAAAATTGATTTATCATGAAAATTTTTCATTTTGTCCTTATAAATTCGTTCATTTTCATAGGCATCATTTTGAATTTCATCAAGTTCATTAAGTCGAAGCTTCCTAAGTTCACCTGCATGCTCTAAATCAAGATTTAAAGTTTTTATTGCCATATGTTCTAATTCAATGGGCAAGTTACATGCTTACCAAAAATCAACCGATAAGGGGACATACCTAAGTTCATTTTGAAAGCGGTGCGGTAAGCCCAAAGAGCGCCGGTTAACTTTTGGGACCAATCTTTACGATTTCGATTCACGGTTTTTTCAAGGATTTGTTTAATCAGCCTATTCGATACTTCAACTAGCCCATAAGTTTGAGGATGGTAAGGAGTGGATAACTTGTGGGTTACTGAATACTTTCTCATGAGGGATTCTAAAGAACGATTACAGAAGTGTGTTCCTTGTCGCTAATTATTGTGCAAGGTGTACCGAACCGAGAAAAGATTTTTTCTTTTAAGAAGCGCATAACAACCTTGTTATCGTTTGTTTCGCATGGAATAGTTTCAACCCATTTAGAAACATGATCAATGGCTAAGGGAATATAAAGGTTCCCAAATGAATTTGGGAACGATCCCATGATGTTTATACCCTAAATGTCGAAAACTTCGACTTCTTAAATTGGGTTTAGGGGTATTATATCCCGTTTAGAAATTTTCCCTAAGAATTGACATTGATTACAAGTTTTGCAAAATTCGTAAGTGTCTTTGAAAAGGTTGGGCCAGTAGAAACCCGGTTGGAGAACCTTTTCGGCTATCTTTTTGGAACCAAAGTGACCACCACAGGCTTGCTCGTAACGTATAGAGAGGACACAGTGAGTTTCAATGTCGAGAACACACCTTCGAATGATTTGGTTGGGACAATACTTGAAAAGATAAGGGTCGTCCCAATAAAAATGTTTCACTTGGGAAAAGAATTTTTGTTTATCCTACTTAGACCAAAAAGAAGGGGTCTACTTGGTGACTAATTAGTTGACAATGTTAGCGAACCAAGGATCAGTGGATAAAGAAAAGAGTTGTTCATCCGGGAAATTCTCGTTGATCGGAGAGAAGAAGACGGGGCATTTGGAAGATGAGACAAGTGGTCCACAATAACGTTGCCGAATCCTTTTTTATCCTTAATGGTAAGGTCAAACTCTTGAAGTGGAAGGATCCAACGAATGAGACGAGCCTTAGCATCCTTTTTAGAGAAAAGGTACCTAAGTGCGGAGTGATCGGTATGAACAGTGATGTGTGAGCCAACTAGATAAGGTCTGATTTTTTTTTTTGTAGAGCGAAAACAACTGCGCAAAGTTCTTTTTCAGTGGTTTTATAATTGATTTGAGCATCGTTCAAAGTCTTACTCATGTAGTAAAGGACATGAAGAATTTTATTGATTTGTTGTCCAAAGATAGCGCCTACAGCGAAATTCGAGGCATCACAAATAATTTCAAAAGGCAACTTCCAGTTTCGAGAGCACATGATAGGGACAGAGACAAGTTCATTTTTGAGACGCTCAAAAGATAAAATACAGTTAGAATTGAAGTCAAAAGGAACATCTTTACCAAGAAGATTAGTCAAAGTTCGAGTGATTTTGCTAAAATCCTTTATAAAGCGACAGTAAAAGCCAGAATGACCTAAAAAAGATCGACGTCCTTAATGGACTTGGGAATGGGAAGATTAGAGATAACTACAATTTTTTCTTTGTCTACTTCAATTCCTTTATTAGAAATGACATGCCCTAAAACAATGCCATGTTTGACCATAAAGTGACATTTTTCCCAATTAAGAGTTAAGTGTTTATCTTTGCAACGGTTAAGAACAAGATCAAGGTGATGTAAACTCTCATCGTATGAGTCCCCAAAGATGGAAAAATCATCCATGAAAACTTCCAAAAATCGCTCGATCATATCAGAAAAAATGCTAACCATGCACCTTTGGAAGGTCGCAGGTGCATTACAGAGACCAAAAGGCGTACACAAATGTACCGAATGGACAAGTGAAAGTGGTTTTCTCTTAGTCCTCAAGAGTGATAGGGATTTGATTATAGCCCGAGTACCCCTCAAGGAAACAGTAGTACTCGTGTTCAGCTAGTCATTCTAACATTTGATCTATAAATGGCAGATGGAAATGATCCTTACATGTTGCAGCGTTAAATTTCCTATAATCAATACAAACACGCCAACCTGTCTAGGTGTGGGTTGGGATAAACTCGTTAGCTTCATTTTGGATCATGGTTATCCCCGATTTCTTAGGTACGACATGAATCGGACTAACTTATTGCGACGACCAGCCCCGGACCAGTCGACATTTCACAAAATGCATTGTGCTAATGCCCGACCAGCACAGGACAGTCGTCAAAGGAAAAGGGTTTAGAACTATGAATCACCAAAGAACCTGTAGTATATCTCACAGCGCATGGAATAAAATATAGTAACAACACAATTTGACATAAAACAGGCAAGACAGTGCATAAGCTGAAAACTAAACCATCATAGCAGCCGAATCCAAAATACAGCTTATGATCCAAACCATCATTATTACAACTTCAAAATACTGTCTCTAAAGCAAAATAGAAAAGGCACACTACTAATGCCCAAAGTGGTGACCAACAACAACATAAGGAGAATATATGTAAATAGTATGTGGAAGCCTCCTGCTCGTCTCCGGATAGCTACTCGTGCATATCACCTAACCTATCTCTAGTCTGCTCGTTTAGGAGCACCTAGAGTAATAAGAAGAGACATAAAACTCTGGGTTAGACAAAAAGTCTGGTATGAGCGATAGCAGCAAAACAGAACAATAAATGGTATAAATAATCATACCTGAACATGTACCTGTAACCAAAGAGTAAGCACAACAAGATGTATCGTACTCTAAGGTAACACTAACATATGGTGTAAAGTGGAAGTGTGTATGTCATGGTGATAACAACATCAAACATAGCAATCAACCTCACATCTCTCACTCAGTGCATAAAGTATGAGATATCCTCCACTATGATCACCCAATCCTTTTGCTGCGATCATTTTGCCCTTGGGAGTCATAATGACCCTAATGCACTGATCTACAACCACTTATCCTTTGCTATGTCCACTTTGTCCCTTTGGGGTCATGACGACTCCATTGCACTGGCTCATAGTCAGGCTACGATCACTTGCCCTTGGGTGTCTTAGTGTTCCCATTGCGCTGATCCATAGCCACTAATCCATCTCTCAATGGTGAACTAAAGCTATAGATATTGATAACCTCTTTGCACAAGTCCCGCAAAAAAATCCAACTCACGAAGTTAACCCATTGGTTCCCATCTGGATCCCGAGTTCTAAATTCCTATTTAGACTATCTTTGCATCTCGGGTTTTTAGTCATCATCCCGGTTCGAGTATACGGTTCGTGGTGCTCTGTTCGTGAAACCTGCTTCGGCTCGTGGCTTCCCGGCTCGGCTCGTGGGGACCGGTTCGTGACTTGCCCTGGCGCTGGATCGCGGCTCGTGGGTGCATCGTCTGGTCCGGTTCGTGATGCATGGGTTTGTGAAGAAGCTTCGGTTCGCGGTTCGGGCTTGTGGCAACAGGTGACTCGTGATGCATTGGCTCGACACGTGGTAGGAGGTGCTTCATGGATCGGATCATCGTGGTTCAGCTCGTGGCATCGATTCATGATGCCTTGATCACGAGTGGGTCATGTCGTGGTGCCCTAGTCATGAACTGGGGTCCAGTACTATTTCCTACAACTTTCCAACATGCTATTTACGCCATACGATGACGTTTTCGACCATTCTAACTTTACTAAGCAACCATAAAACATTCCAAATAGTAGTAATAACATGTAGGATCAACCAAAAATACCAAAACAACAATGTAACATGTTAATACGGAACAAACATACTCAAAACCCATGTTTTCCCCTTAATCCCCTTAACCATGATTTAACCATAGGATTAGCAAAATATGTCCAAATTAACCCAAATTTCTTATAGAGACATAAAATAATATTTAAAATTTTCTACATATTTTTTCATATTTTTAACATGCATAATTTCGCTAATTATCACTATTCACGCCTAATTAGCCGTAATTAGTGAATAAAAGTGCTAATCACTCATCTTAGCCACAAATTAATCTCAAATCTGAAACTTTAACTGATTTGTCATGGATCCTAATGTATTCTAGCAGCTCTATCTCGATTTCTATGCTAAACCACCTTAATTTGATGTAGATTAGGCTAATATGTGTTTAGAAAGTGATTAAAAGGTGATTTGGGAGTTGGAGGCCATTGCTATGGTTAGAGGAAGGTAAATGGCGGCTAGAAAAATGAATAAAACTGATTTTCCAAACCAAATAAGCCCTCCCGTAACCCTAATCCCGAAATGGGTTATGGGCTTAGCCGCCAATCACCCGATTAAGCCCAATTATGTTGCTTTTCACCTTCGAAACCTTATTTCAGCCATATCTCCCAAACGGGAAGTCCGTTTGATTAATTTGACCACTCTACGGAAAGGTAAACCATCGTCTAAATTAAATGGAAGTGGTTTCAGGTCAAAACTGCTTACCAATCAAAAGTAATAGGCGAAACAAGATTCGTTGAGGGTAAAACGGTCATTTAAAATTCGGCAAAAATCGTGAACACGAGAGATGGCCCCAGTAGTCCTCTCCCAAAGTTACATGACCAAACAACTTCGTATGAAAATAAAATAAATATCCTATGATCCTCCGATGCGTAGAATGCAGGTCATTACATTCTTCCCCCCTTAAAAAAATTTGCCCCCGAAATTCCTTAGTCAAGAAAACAACCAAAAGGTCCCACATGCCTATCAACCATTTACAATCAATCAAACATACACGACAAACACAACAAACCTATCTTAGCATGCGGCAGGCAAAGATTTCTAGATGCGACTTCCTTATGTTCTCCTTTGTTTTCTAAGTACAGTCATTCTCATTATCGCCCCATTGAACCTTGATCAGTTTCACCACCTTCCTTCGAAGTTGTTTCATATCGTATCCGACAATTCAAATCGTCCTACGGCTCCCAACTGCCTCGAATTCTACCTCGATATCATCCAATTGATCTGGTGAAATAGTCATATCAGAATTGTGCACAAACATCCTTAACTGGGAAACATGAAATACGTTGTGAACTCCCGCCATCTTGTCAAGCAATCCAACCTTATTCGCCAAATTCCTAACTTGTTCGAGAACTGGAAACGGACCAACAAACCTTGGTGCCAATTTACCTCTCCTACCAAATCGATTTACATTCTTCCATGGAGAAATCTTGGCGAATACCAAGTCGCCAACGGAGAATTCCAAATCTCTTCGTCTTTTATCAACATAATTCTTCTGCCTATCTTGGGCAGCCTTCATTCGTGGTTGAATAACCTTGATCTTATCCGAAGTTTCTCTTATTACATCTAGTCCAAGCACAAACTTCTCATCGGTTTCCAACCAACATGATGATGAGTTGCACGGTCTTCCATACAAAGCTTCAAATGGAGCCATACCAATACTAGATTGATTACTATTATTATATGCAAACTCAACTAGATGCAAATGGTCATCCCATGATCCACCAAAATCCAATATAAAAGCCCTCAAGAGATCCTCTAATACACGATTCACCATCTCTGTTTGACCGTCGGTTTGAGGATGGTACACGGTACTGAGATGTAATTCTGACCCTAAAGCCTCTTGTAAGCTCTTCCAAAACCCACTAGTAAATAAGGGATCTCGGTCACTCACAATATCTTTGGGTACTCCATGGAATCTCACTACCCACTTCATATATAGTTTTGCTAACTTAACTGTCGTTCTATTCGACTTGACCAGTATAAACCTTGCACTTTTGGTTAATCAATCCACCATCACCCAAATACTATCGTGACCTGATCTGGCCCTTGGTAAACCATCAATGAAATCCATTGAGACTTATTCCCATTTCCATTCAGGAAGTTCCAATGGTTGTAACAAACCACCAGGCTTCTTTTGCTCGGCTTTAACTAACTGGCAATTCATGCACTTGGACATAAACTTCCCAACGTCTCTCTTTATCCCTTCCCAACAATAGGTCTGCTTCATGTCTTGATACATCTTGTTACCACCTGGGTTAATAGTTTCGTGTGATGACACCCTCTAAGCACTTCATCTCTCAATCCATTAACGTCGTATGCAACCAATTTCCCATTCTTTTGAAGCCATCCTTCTCTATTAAGTCCATATTTGTTCACCTCCTCACCGTTAGTACTCATCTCTACCTTGGAGATGATTTCCAATAGGTTAGGATCATCCCACTGGCTGGAACCAATCCGCTCAACCAAAGTCGATCTGATCGTCAAACTTGCTAACATCTCAGGATCTAGTTCACACTTAGGTCTGAAATCGTATCCCGCAATATACTCCAGTTTCTTCCATTCTAGAAACATAGCCACCAAACTAGCATGTCTCCTACTCAATGCATCAGCTACCGCATTACCCTTTCCGGGTGTATATGCTATACTGAAATCATATGAAGCCAAGAACCCTTACCATTTCTGCTAATGAAGATTTAAATTCTTTTGAGAGAAAAGATACTTTAATGACTTATGATCGGTAAACAACTCGAATCCTAAGAGGTAATGTCTCTACATCTTCAATGTGAACACGATCACTGCCAATTCCGAATCATGGGTAGGATATCATTTCTCATGTGGTTTCAATTGCCGACTAGCATAAGCTACAAGCCTACGTCCTTGCATCTGTACAACACCTAGTCCGGTACCACAGACATCCATGTATACCGTCATCTCTTCGTTCCCTTTAGGAATAACCAACATGGCGCACACGTCAACTTTTCCTTTAGACCCTTAAGTCCGTTTGATTAATGTGACCACTCTACGGAAAGGTAAACCATCATCCGAATCCAATGGAATTGGTTTCAGGTCAAAACTCCTTACCAATCAAAAGTTACAGGCGAAACAAAATTCACCAGGGCAAAATGGTTATTTAAAATTCGGCAAAAATCGTGAAGACGGGAAAAGACCCCAATAGTCGTTCCCCAAAGTTACACGACCATATGACTTTGTATGAAAATAAAAAAATATTCTACGATCCTCCGATGCGAAGAATGCGGGTCGTTACACTCTCCTCCATTAAGAAATTTTGCCCTCGAAATTCCTTAGTCAAGAAAATGTAACAACCCGTATTTCTAATAATCTGTTATAACATAAATTGAGGCAGAATTGAATTATAAAATGGGAATCAAGGGAAACGGGCTATGCCATTGCGTTCGTCTCGGAAAAATACGCGAAATAGAATCCGAGTTTTCGAAAATCGGAGTCCGTATGACCCAGTTAAGGCCCATTGAAGTTTTCAGAAAATTCTTAAGTAAAAACAGATTTAAATTTGAAATTAAAAACAAGGGTTAGGGCAAACTGGGCAGGCGGGAAAAATTCCCGCCCAGGACCCCATGTCGACAGGCCTGTCGACAGGGGTCTTAGCATGTCGACTGCCCTGTCGACAGGGGGTGCCCGGCTGTTTAGCCTGGTGCACCATTTCTGATTGGGGTTGGGTCTTGTGGCCTGTTTCTAGAGAGTTCCGAGATCTGATGGCCCTAATTCAACCTAGGGTTAATCCTATGGTCTAAATCACTAACCTAATCTATAAATAAGACCCTAACCTACCCTAAATCACTCATTATTCAATCTAGCAACTAAACTATGCCAAAATCCATCCTCTCATGGCCTCCACTCTCTTCATACAATTCCTAAACAAATCCCTAAGAGATTTCCATGCATACAAGGGTATTTAGGCTTGTATGATCCTCCTTAGTTTGCATTAAAGGCTTGTTTCTCTATTGGCATCATAAAGGAGGAGTCTTGATCAAGTTTGCTTGCATTTGGGGGTTTTAAATTAGTTGCATAAGGGGTTTCTTACATTTGCTATACTCATTTGAGTCCGCCTAAGCATTGTAAGCCCTCTTACCTTCATTTTAGAAACTCTAAAGTTAATATGTGATGAAAGTTGGGATTTTTGTATGTTTAATGAGTTGTGCATGCTTATGCGAGTTCACTATGCTATGATATGCATGTTTAATGAGTTATGCATGCTTATGTGAGTTCACTATGCTATGTTACACATGTTTGATGAAGTATGCATGTTTTGATTTGCAAGTTTAACAAGTTATGCATGTTTATGCAAGTTCACTATGCCTTGATATGCAAGTACAACAAGTTATGCATGTTTATGCAAGTTCACTAAGTCATGATTTGCAAGTCTAACAAGTTATGCATGTTTATGCAAGTTCACCAAGCCATGATTTGCAAGTTTATTTAGTTATGCATGTTAGGCAAGTTCACTATGACATGTTGTGCATATTTGACAAGTTATGCATGCTTATGCAAGTTCAAAATGACATGTTGTGCATATTTAACAAGTTATGCATGTTTATGCAAGTTCCCTATACCATGTTATGCAAGTCTAACATGTTATGCATGTTTATGTTAATATGCAAGTTCACTATGCTAAGTTATGCAAGTCTAACATGTTATGCATGTTTATGTTAATATGCAAGTTCACTATGCTAAGTTATCCAAGTCTAACATGTTATGCATGTTTATGTTAATATGCAAGTTCACTATGCTAAGTTATGCAAGTCTAACATGTTATGCATGTTTGTTGTGATATGCAAGTTCATCATGTATGATTATGCCAAGTTCCCTCTTCCTATCCTTTATGCGTTATTACGAATATGTAAGCGATAGAATGACGTTGGGGGGTTTGGGTAAACTTAAAATACATGAAAATATAAGATTGGGAATTTACCTATTAAGTTAGGTCTACCCCTTGGGAATTTACCTATTAAGTTAGGTCTACCCAAGTATTTGTTGACTTGTGATGATGTTTTGAAATAAAGTGGACATGACACTTAGAAACATAAGTGTGGCCAACTCGAGGTTGGGTTGAGTTTGTAGCGTAATTCTACCCGGAACCGACCGGCTTAACTAGTGGCTACAAACAATAGGACCCAATGTGAGAAGTTGGTCATGTGGTGCCAAGACCCGAGGTTAGACCAAGTTGTGGTGTAAAGCTACCCGGACCCGCCCGGCCTAACTAGTAACCACAACAAGGTCTAATGTGAGAGGTTAAGGTGCATTAAATTAATTAATGCCTCATGATTAGGGTTAAGTCAGGGTCCACTAATACTTAACCAATTTGGGGATTCGAGGGATTAAACTGGGGTTAAGTGGTGAACCGTTGGTTACACTTAACTAGTTTAATCCATGATTAGTGAAGGGTTAAATCACACTTAACCCTCTTGGGAAACCCTAGCAACGTGGTCTGTTCTAACAGTAATCCCAGTTTGGTATCATTCACAACCCTAGAAGCTAGGCTAGGGCGGGGCACGATTACTGGACAGATGTAAGCGACCAAAGGGCGATGGCCGAGTGGTACAGCGGTGCGGGTCCAGGCGGGCTACGGACGTGCGCGTAGTCCGGTGTTGGACAAACTCGAGGCACGGGTACCAGTAGGTTAGGGCTGTGCATTATTGCTTAAGTGTCTGGGGTTGACACCCGAGGGCTTGATACACCCAAAGGTGGACCCAGCACAGTCTAACTACAACCATATGTGGGCCGTATGGACACCAACACTTGACGTGTTAGATTTATAGGGAGCCGATCGATTAGACCGTTGGGCTGGACCTTGTATTAAGGTCACCTCATGTTATTGGGCCAAAGTGGGCTGAGGGATCAATATCTGTTATGTTGGGTTGCTAGTACACCGTGGTGCAAAACTTAACCATGTTTATGCGATGACACCTCTATCTATCTTGTAGTTAATTTATCATGCCAGTATGTTGTTATCTATGATCATCTCAGTTTCCATCACGTTGTTAACTTTATTAGTTTATAGACTGATCGTAGCAGGGCTTACTCAGTCTTTTTGACTGACCCGTTTTCTTTCGCCTCTTTTCTTCCGTTCCCCCCCCCCCCCCCCCAGGTTCTCAGGGAGGGAATACAGGAGCCTAGCTTGGATCTTAGCTGCTTTCTTGGAAAGCTCATGTATGCCTTGGACTTGAGCTCGCTATGGTTTTTCTTCCACTTTGGGGATAGCTACTTTTATGTTTTCTTTTTCAGTATCAGATGATGTATTTATCTAGACTTGTAATTTTGGGAAATTCACATTTTTGATGTACCAGACTTGTGTTTTGAAATGGTTTTAAAAGTCTTCCGCTGTTTTATCTACTTACTCTGTTTATTTACATATGTCATGTCCTGCCTTGCTATATCATTATGCATGTTTACCTTATTTAAAAACGCCCCACCAAAGTCAGGGTCGCTTGCAAGAGCCACCCTGGCGGAGGTGGGGTGTTACATTTGGTATCAGAGCCAGGTTTACGAGAAGGGATAAAAAGGTTTTTAAAACTTTTGAAAAGAAAAACTATTTTCAAAACCAATTATTAAGTATTTTCCAAAGAAAAGTCTAGTTATTTTCAAAAGGCTATTCCCCAAAAGCCATCAGCACTATCCTTTGACTCCTCGTTTGAACTCTTTTCTTTTCGTTTCCAGCATGTCTGATAATCTCATCTTGCCCGAAGGAGTAACAATACCCGATTGGTTTCGTCGGTACTTGGAATCCATGGCACCGGTCCCGGGTGTCCCTAATGTTGTCTTCCCAGTCGAGGCCGTTGTTCCTCCCCCTCCTCCCGTAGCTGATGTTCCTCTTCCCCCTCAGCCTCCACAAGCGGATTTTGCGGAAACTTGCAAGAACTTTAAGATGATGGGTGGCAAAAATTTTAATGGAACAGAGACTTTTGTAGAAGCAAGGAATTGGTTGAAAGAGACCGAAGATCTTTTTGCCTCCTTTGATATAGGTGACCGCAGGAAAGTTTTATTAGCAGTATGGTTGCTAAAGGAAGAAGCTGCACGTTGGTGGGTAGTCACCACCGCAACCAGGCCAATTGAGACTTGGGATGACTTTAGAGGAAGGTTTGGACTGAGATTCTTATCACTGAAGCAAGGGGACATGACTATTAGGGAATACATAGATAAGTTTAATCAACTGGCTCGTGTCGATTTAGACTTGGTTAATACAGCTCAGAAGAAGGCCCTACACTTTGCTCTAGGATTAAACGAGCCATTACATGGTTTGGCCATGTCTCATATACCCTTGGGGGCGACTTTCGAGAATTTGGTGAATTTGGCCCTACTTCAAGAAGAAGATGACAATGACAAGAAAGAGGTCAAGGCGAATGAGTCTCAAGACAAGAGAGTAAATTCCGGGAAACGGGGCAAGAATAACAACAACCGCAAGAACAAGCCAAGAGGGAATAGGAAATGCAATTTCTGTGGTGAAGTTGGACATATAGCCAGGGAATGTAGGAAGAAGAAGAGAAAGCGGGGCAAATGCTTTCATTGTGGTGAGTTTGGACATCTCAGCAAGGATTGCCCGAGGAAACAAGGGCAAGGTCAGACTCAGTGTGCAGGACTATCTGGAGGGCGAGTTCATCCCCTCAATACCGTTCGTCCAGCTTATGATAGAGGTAGTGTTTCTGTTGAAAGTCTTGTTTACACTTTCTGATTTTCCCTGTTCATACTTTGTTTGATTCTGGCACATCGCATAGTTTTATTTCATCTGATCTAGTTGAAAGTTTGCACCTAAGTACTAGCCTAGTTGATGATCCCGTATGTGTTTCAAATCCAATTGGGGGTTCTGCCCGTTTGTCTGTGGTGTGAGTGGATTTGAAAATTTCTATCTTGAGTATAGAATTCTCGTGGAATGTTTATATTCTCGGTTTCCGGGGATATGGGTTGGTTTTGGGCATGGAATGGTTGTCCTGTTTTGGAGCCATTCTGGGTTTTTGTATATAGGGTTGTGAGGCTCATGACTCGCCTCGGTAATACCCTAGAAATTTCGAGCAACTCTATGGGTCCCGTCATGTTATGTTATCTTGAATCCCTCAACTCGTCTATCGATAGTTTGCAATCTGTGAGGGTGGTCCGAGAATATCCTGATATCTTGGGGAAAAGTGAAGGGGATACCCCTAGACGTGGGATAGATTTCCGCATTATCTGGTTGGTAATACCAAGCCAGTTTCGTGGCCGGTTAGGCACATGACCTCACGAGATGAGAGTTAAGAAAGCAAGTCAAGGAGTTGCTTGAGAAGAACTTCCTGAGACGAGGCATTTTCGAGTAGGGTGCTCCAGTAGTATTCGTTACTGATGTGGACAGTTTGTTTCGCTTATGTGTTGATTATCGTGAGAGGAATAGATAACCGTTACCAAGGATCGATGATTTGTTTGATCAGCTTGTAGGAGCATCTATTTTCTTTTGATCTAGCTACCGGATTCCATCAGCTTAGGATGGCTGAGGATGGAACTGACAAGACTGCGTTTAGGACTCTAGAAGGGTTTTAGAATGGCTAGTCATACTATTTGGTTTGACTAATGCACCCGCATATTACGTAAACTGGATGGGTAGGGTGTTTAGGGAGTCCTTGAACAAGTTTGTCATGGTCGTCATAGACGATATTTTGATCTCCTCAAAAGAACGAGGAAGAACATGCTATACATCTCAAGGAGGAGATGGATACGCTTAGGGCCACCAGTTGAAGGTCAAGTTCTCCAAATGTCACTTTGGAGGAAAGAAGTTGGATTTCTTGGGCACATAGTTCCTAAGTAAGGCTTAGCGGTGGGTTCCGCTAAAGTGGTTGCGGGTTAAGACCGGAAAACTCTGAGGAGGGCAATTGAAGTAAGAAGCTTTCTCCGTTTGGCTAGTTAGTTAGCATTCCCGGAGCTTAGACTTACTCTTTTGGGTCAAGAAGGGGGTTTCACAGGAAGAAGACCCGCCGTTGGTCAGGAACATGGATCAGCCGATTCGAGGCGAGATGTTAAGTCACCTCGCTAGGTATATTATAGATGACCAGGGATGACTAAGGCGCGATGGGAGATTATGTGTTCCTCGAGTGAAAGACTTGGTAAAGAAGGATTTTGAAGAAGCGTACCACTCGAGGAGGTGGCCGAGTTGGTCTCAGGATGCATGTTGTGCCACCAGGTTAAGGCTAAGTCATAGAAGCCCGGCGGGCCATTACCTCCATTGGAGGTTCCGCAAGGGAAGTGTGAAAACATCTCGATAGATTATGTGGATGGACTACCTAGAAGGGAGTACGGGTATGTGGGTCATAAAAGGTAGACTCACGAAGAGCGCTCATTTCAGTCCGGTGAAGAGCGAGAGGACTGCGTCATGGTTAGCAACGGTTTACCCTCAAGAAGTTGGCCAGTTTTAAAATAGCTTACAGGAAGCCATGGGTAGGCAACTGAATCTAGGTAGGGCCTATCACTCATAGGCGGATGGTTCATTTCGATTAAGCATGAGTTATAGAAAATCACGTTTATAAGGGGCAATTGGCAACATGGATTGGTATTTTCAAGAAAAGTTCTGCTGCGTGGAATACTTTATAGTAAGTGGACGAGATCCAGGATTCACTAAGTGAATTCTGGAGAGCTTGCATGAAATCATGAGGTTATAGTATGTTTAAGCCAAGTATACAGAAGGAAGAATAAGTGGAAAAGAAAGACGAGAGGCGATAATGAAATGAGCCCCAACTCGAATTTGGGAAATAGGAGTTAGGAAGCCAAGGAATCATGAAGTGAAAGATAGTCAAAGCACAGTGGAGTTAAGCTCAAGGAAACGTGACTAAGAAGAGTGAAGACTAGATACGCGCATCATATCTCTTTTTAAGAGTGCATCCTTGATCCTTGTTTTTCTGTGGAGCTTGCTTGCAAGTTATCTTTTGTATATATCCTCTCGGTCCCATTCTCGATCTTATTTCCGTTGTAAACTCCATAAGGGGGTTATGATTCATCGGTTAGTACTATATGTCAGAATTTGAATGGATTTCTTGAAATCCAAAAAGAAGTTTATCTTGCTTATTTTCTAAGCATATCTCTCTATCCATGTTTATCTAGTTTATCATGTTTATCTTGTCATGAGAACCTTAGGTAGAAACCCTTTGGATGAAACATGTATTTGAAACATGTTATGCTTGATGGTTGCAAATGGTTGCAAGTGTTTGCAAGTGGTTGCTCGTGGATGCATTATACACGATTAGGCACTAGATCGGCTCGCACACTCCTCATATTGCATATGCATGAGTGTTTATGCTTATTCATGGATGGAAATTGTGTGTTATCACATGGATGTTGCATATGGATGAATGTTATGTGCACTCATATAGATACTATGAATTTAGGAATTTGCATACATATGGATTCATTTCACTAACATACATATGCATTAAGGAGGTTTACTGTATCAGTAACCACCTGATCTTTGCATTAGATAAGACATACATATGCATTAAGGAGGTTTACTGTATCAGTAACCGCCTGATCTTTGCATTAGATAAGTACATATACACACACTTTTGCATATGTTCATACCACATTTAGAATCTTTTAAGGACAATGATTGCTCGTGGATGATGCTTTGAGTAGATGGATGATTGGATGGTAGGATACGTTCTTCCTAACTTGAAGATTTCGGGGACGAAATCCTTTAAGGAGGGGAGAATGTAACAACCCGTATTTCTAATAATCTGTTATAACATAAATTGAGGCAGATTTGAATTATAAAATGGGAATCAAGGGAAACGGGCTATGCCATTGCGTTCGTCTCGGAAAAATACGCGAAATAGAATCCGAGTTTTCGAAAATCGGAGTCCGTATGACCCAGTTAAGGCCCATTGAAGTTTTCAGAAAATTCTTAAGTAAAAACAGATTTAAATTTGAAATTAAAAACAAGGGTTAGGGCAAACTGGGCAGGCGGGAAAAATTCCCGCCCAGGACCCCATGTCGACAGGCCTGTCGACAGGGGTCTTAGCATGTCGACTGCCCTGTCGACAGGGGGTGCCCGGCTGTTTAGCCTGGTGCACCATTTCTGATTGGGGTTGGGTCTTGTGGCCTGTTTCTAGAGAGTTCCGAGATCTGATGGCCCTAATTCAACCTAGGGTTAATCCTATGGTCTAAATCACTAACCTAATCTATAAATAAGACCCTAACCTACCCTAAATCACTCATTATTCAATCTAGCAACTAAACTATGCCAAAATCCATCCTCTCATGGCCTCCACTCTCTTCATACAATTCCTAAACAAATCCCTAAGAGATTTCCATGCATACAAGGGTATTTAGGCTTGTATGATCCTCCTTAGTTTGCATTAAAGGCTTGTTTCTCTATTGGCATCATAAAGGAGGAGTCTTGATCAAGTTTGCTTGCATTTGGGGGTTTTAAATTAGTTGCATAAGGGGTTTCTTACATTTGCTATACTCATTTGAGTCCGCCTAAGCATTGTAAGCCCTCTTACCTTCATTTTAGAAACTCTAAAGTTAATATGTGATGAAAGTTGGGATTTTTGTATGTTTAATGAGTTGTGCATGCTTATGCGAGTTCACTATGCTATGATATGCATGTTTAATGAGTTATGCATGCTTATGTGAGTTCACTATGCTATGTTACACATGTTTGATGAAGTATGCATGTTTTGATTTGCAAGTTTAACAAGTTATGCATGTTTATGCAAGTTCACTATGCCTTGATATGCAAGTACAACAAGTTATGCATGTTTATGCAAGTTCACTAAGTCATGATTTGCAAGTCTAACAAGTTATGCATGTTTATGCAAGTTCACCAAGCCATGATTTGCAAGTTTATTTAGTTATGCATGTTAGGCAAGTTCACTATGACATGTTGTGCATATTTGACAAGTTATGCATGCTTATGCAAGTTCAAAATGACATGTTGTGCATATTTAACAAGTTATGCATGTTTATGCAAGTTCCCTATACCATGTTATGCAAGTCTAACATGTTATGCATGTTTATGTTAATATGCAAGTTCACTATGCTAAGTTATGCAAGTCTAACATGTTATGCATGTTTATGTTAATATGCAAGTTCACTATGCTAAGTTATCCAAGTCTAACATGTTATGCATGTTTATGTTAATATGCAAGTTCACTATGCTAAGTTATGCAAGTCTAACATGTTATGCATGTTTGTTGTGATATGCAAGTTCATCATGTATGATTATGCCAAGTTCCCTCTTCCTATCCTTTATGCGTTATTACGAATATGTAAGCGATAGAATGACGTTGGGGGGTTTGGGTAAACTTAAAATACATGAAAATATAAGATTGGGAATTTACCTATTAAGTTAGGTCTACCCCTTGGGAATTTACCTATTAAGTTAGGTCTACCCAAGTATTTGTTGACTTGTGATGATGTTTTGAAATAAAGTGGACATGACACTTAGAAACATAAGTGTGGCCAACTCGAGGTTGGGTTGAGTTTGTAGCGTAATTCTACCCGGAACCGACCGGCTTAACTAGTGGCTACAAACAATAGGACCCAATGTGAGAAGTTGGTCATGTGATGCCAAGACCCGAGGTTAGACCAAGTTGTGGTGTAAAGCTACCCGGACCCGCCCGGCCTAACTAGTAACCACAACAAGGTCTAATGTGAGAGGTTAAGGTGCATTAAATTAATTAATGCCTCATGATTAGGGTTAAGTCAGGGTCCACTAATACTTAACCAATTTGGGAATTCGAGGGATTGAAATGGGGTTAAGTGGTGAACCGTTGGTTACACTTAACTAGTTTAATCCATGATTAGTGAAGGGTTAAATCACACTTAACCCTCTTGGGAAACCCTAGCAACGTGGTCTGTTCTAACAGTAATCCCAGTTTGGTATCATTCACAACCCTAGAAGCTAGGCTAGGGCGGGGCACGATTACTGGACAGATGTAAGCGACCAAAGGGCGATGGCCGAGTGGTACAGCGGTGCGGGTCCAGGCGGGCTACGGACGTGCGCGTAGTCCGGTGTTGGACAAACTCGAGGCACGGGTACCAGTAGGTTAGGGCTGTGCATTATTGCTTAAGTGTCTGGGGTTGACACCCGAGGGCTTGATACACCCAAAGGTGGACCCAGCACAGTCTAACTACAACCATATGTGGGCCGTATGGACACCAACACTTGACGTGTTAGGTTTATAGGGAGCCGATCGATTAGACCGTTGGGCTGGACCTTGTATTAAGGTCACCTCATGTTATTGGGCCAAAGTGGGCTGAGGGATCAATATCTGTTATGTTGGGTTGCTAGTACACCGTGGTGCAAAACTTAACCATGTTTATGCGATGACACCTCTATCTATCTTGTAGTTAATTTATCATGCCAGTATGTTGTTATCTATGATCATCTCAGTTTCCATCACGTTGTTAACTTTATTAGTTTATAGACTGATCGTAGCAGGGCTTACTCAGTCTTTTTGACTGACCCGTTTTCTTTCGCCTCTTTTCTTCCGTTTCCCCCCCCCCCCCAGGTTCTCAGGGAGGGAATACAGGAGCCTAGCTTGGATCTTAGCTGCTTTCTTGGATAGCTCATGTATGCCTTGGACTTGAGCTCGCTATGGTTTTTCTTCCACTTTGGGGATAACTACTTTTATGTTTTCTTTTTCAGTATCAGATGATGTATTTATCTAGACTTGTAATTTTGGGAAATTCACATTTTGATGTACCAGACTTGTGTTTTGAAATGGTTTTAAAAGTCTTCCGCTGTTTTATCTACTTACTCTGTTTATTTACATATGTCATGTCCTGCCTTGCTATATCATTATGCATGTTTACCTTATTTAAAAACGCCCCACCAAAGTCAGGGTCGCTTGCAAGAGCCACCCTGGCGGAGGTGGGGTGTTACAGAAAACAACCTAAAGGTCCCGCATGCCTATCAACCTTTTACAATCAATCAAACATACATGACATACACAACAAACCTATCTTAGCATGCGGAATAACTATATTGCTATTAAAACCCTACCAGGTGAAGAGTTCTGGATGCGGCTTCCTTATGTTATCCTCTATTTCCCAAGTACATTCATTCTCATTATTGCCCCACTGAACCTTGACCAGTTTCACCGTCTTCCTTCGAAGTTGTTTCGTATCGTGACCGACAATATGAATTGTCCTACGGCTCCCAATTATCTCGGATTCTACCTCGATATCATCCAACTGATTTGGTGAAATAGTCATATCAGAATTGTGCACAAACTGGCTTAACTGGGAAACATGAAATATGTTGTGAACTCCCGCCATCTTGTCAGGCAATCCAACCTTATACGCCAAATTCCCAACATTTTCGAGAACCGGAAACGGACCAATAAACTTTGGTGCCAACTTATCTCTCCAACCAAATTGAATTATATTCTTAAATGGAGAAATCTTGACGAACACCAAGTCGCCAAAAGAGAATTTCAAATCTCTTCGTCTTTTATCAGCATAATTCTTCTGCCTATCTTGGGCAGCCTTCATTCGTTGTTGAATAATCTTGATCTTATCTGAAGTTTCTCCTATTACATCTGGTCCAAGCACAAACTTCTCACCGGTTTCCAACCAACATGATGGTGAGTTGCACGGTCTTTCATACAAAGCTTTAAATGGAGCCATACCAATACTAGATTGATAACTATTATTATATGTGAACTCAACAAAATGCAAATGGTCATCCCATAATCCTCCAAAATCCAATATACAAGCCCTCAAGAGATCCTCTAATACACGATTCACACTCTTTGTTTGAATGTAGGTTGGAGGATGGTACGCAATACTGAGATGTAATTTTGACCCTAAAGCCTCTTGTAAGCTCTTCCAAAACCCACTAGTAAATAAGGGATCTCGGTCACTCACAATACGTTTGGGTACTCCATGGAATTTCACTACCCACTTCATATATAGTTCCACTACTTAGCTATTGTTATATTCGACTTGACCGATATAAACCTTGAACTTTTGGTCAATGGATCCACAATCACCCAAATACTATCGTGACCTTATCTGGTCCTTGGTAAACCATAAATGAAATCCATTGAGACTTGTTCCCATTTCCATTCAGTAATTTCCAATAGTTGTAACAAACCACTAGGCTTCTTTTGCTCGGCTTTAACTAACTGGCTTGGATATAAACTTCCCAACGGCTCTCTTCATCCCTTCCCAATAGTAGGTCTGCTTCATGTCTCGATACGTCTTGTTACCACCCAGATGTATAGCCAGTTTCGAGTAATGACACTCTCTAAGCCCTTCATCTCTCAATCCATTAACACTGGGTATGACCAGTTTCCCATTCTTTCGAAGCCATCCTTCTCTATCAAGTCTATATTTGTTCATCTCCTCACCGTTAATACTCATCTCTACCTTGGAGATGATTTCCAATAGGTTAGGATCGTCCCTCTAGCTGGAACCAATCAATTCAATCAAAGTCAGCCTGATCGTCAAACTTGCTAACATCTCTGGATCTAGTTCACACTTAGGTCTGAAATCGTATCCCGCGATATACTCCAGTTGCTTCCATCCCAAAAACATAGCCCCTAAACGGCATGTATCCTACTCAATGCACCAGCTACCGCATTACCCTTCCCGGTGCGTATGCGATACTGAAATCATATGAAGTCAAGAACTCTAACCATCTCTACTGACGAAGATTTAAACCCTTCTGAGAGAAAAGATACTTTAATGACTTATGATCGGTAAACAACTCGAATCTTTCTCCCAAGAAGTAATGTCTCCACATCTTCAATGCGAACACGATCGCTGCCAATTCCAAATCATGGGTATGATATCTTTTATTATGTGTTTTCAGTTGCCGACTAGCATAAGCTACAATCCTACCTCCTTGCATCAGTACATCACCTAGTCTGGTACCACAGGCATCCGTGTATACCGTCATCTCTTCGTTCCCTTTAGGGACAACCAATACTGGCGCACATGTCAACTTTTCCTTTAAACCCTTAAATGCATTCTCATACCTTTCGTCCCAGATGAAAGCTTGGTTCTTCTTGGTCAACTGAGTTAACGGTGTCGCTATCTTAGAGAAGTCTTGAATAAACTTACGATAATATCCAGCTAACCCCAAGAAATTTCTTACGCCTGTTGGGGCATTCGACTCGATAAGCAAACATACGTCCATGACTCGATAAGACCAAATTACGACAAATTATACTAAGGCTAGTCGAACCACCAATCATGTTCGTCACAACTAAAGGTTTATCGATAGTCTCGGGTTCCAATCCCAACCTATATATCAGGGCACTAGATACGAAGGAATGGGAAGCCCCGGTATCAAACAATACTCGAACAGGAACATCATAAATAGAAAGCATACCTTGAATAACGATGCCCTTTCCCTTCTATGCCGTAGTTGGGGCATTTGACAAAGAAGGAACAGATTTGATGGCATATGCTTTCACAATCTACTTCTCTTTAGGGGGTGGTGAACATTTGTCCTTATGATGTCCCACTTGGCCGCAATTGAAGCACTTCCTGTCCGCTGGCTTTGCTTGGCAATCTTTGGCATAGTGGCCCTTCTTGCCACAGTTATAGCACTCAATATCTTTCTTACTCTTCTTATGTCCATTGTTAGCTTGGTTATGTTCCCTCTTATTCTGTGAATTATTCTTGCCTCCACCACTTTCCTGCGGCTTTGGTTCTTTTGTAGAAGTAACAACAACCTTGGTCTTTGACTTGGGGTAAAGGCTTTAAGATCTCAATGCCTTTCCCACAATAGACTCGAATGTCTCATCTATATGATTTATCAGCCTTTCGCCCAAGTATTCATCCAAGCCAGTTATGAACTTTTCATTCTTTTCTCATCAGTATCGATATGAGATAATCCATACTTCAACAGAGTATCGAATTCAGCAATATATTCTGAGACTGCCCTACCATTCTGTTTAAGTTCCAAAAATTTCCTGAACAATTCGGATTTTTGAGTAGTTGGGATAAACTTGTCACTAAAGCGAGTCTTAAACTGATTCCAAGTAACTTGATCCTCAGGAGTAGCTGCTTTAATGACATTCCACCAATTCATAGCTCGTCCTTGCAGTTGACGCGATGCTAACTTCCTTTTTATTACATCATCGATTCCCAAGTCCTCGAAGATGCGCTCACAACTATCAAGCCAATCTTGAATTTCCGTAGCCGACTCTGTTCCGTGGAATGATTTCCCACTAAGACTAGTATAATCCTTGCAGAGCTTGGCGAAATCAGCTCTAGGCGCCTGCGCTGCTGCACCACCACTGTTAACAATATTAGGAACTGCTCCCTGAAGATCCCTAAGCATCTCTCTCATGAAGATAGTAAACATCGTCCTCATATCAGGGACATTCCTATTATTGTCCCCTGAACCCGTACTCCTCTTATACAGGCTCATCGTTCAATCTGTAAAGTGAAAACGATTAACCATCTCCATAGTGGTTGCCAGTGCAGTGCAACTTCATCCTTAGATATACTAATAGTATATATATAGTTTTTGAAAACCAAAATATCATATAAATACGCGCTCTCATCTACGTATACTATCTCTTCCTGATGTCTTCCCCTAGGTTAACTATGCAACCTATGCTCTGATACCAAGTGTGACGGCCCGCCCTGATCAGCCGACATTTCCCGGAAATGCATTGTGCCAATGCCCGACCAACACGGGACGGTCGTCAAAGGAAAAGGGTTTAGAACTATGAATCACCAAAGAACCTGAAGTATATTTCACAGCACATGGAATAAAATATAATAACAACATAACTTGACATAAAATAGGCGAGACGATGCACAAGCTGAAAACTAAACCATCATAGCAGCAGAATCCAAAATACAGCTTATGATCCAAACGATCATTATTACAACTTCAAAATATTGTCTCTAAAGCAAAATAGAAAAGGTACACTACTAATGCCCAAAGTAGTGACCAGCAACAACACACGGAGGATATATGTAAATAGTACGTGGAAGCCTCCTGCTCGTCTCTGGACAACTACTCGTGCATACCACCTAACCTGTCTCTAGTCTGCTCGTTTAGGAGCACCTAGAGTAATAAGAAGAGACATAAATCTCTGGGTCAGATAATAAGTCTAGTATGAGCGATAACAGCAAAACAGAACAGTAACAGGTATAAATAATCATACCTGAACCAGGACCTGCAACCAAAGAGTTAGCACAACAAGATGTACCGTACTCTAAGGCAACACTAACATATGGTGTAAAGTGGAAGTGTGCATGTCATGGTGATAACAACATCAAACATAGCAATCAACCTCACATCTCTCACTCAGTGCATGAAGTATATGATATCCACCACTTTGACCACCCAATCCTTTTGCCGCGATCACTTTTCCCTTAGGAGTCATAATGACCCCAATGCACTGATCCACAATCACTAATCCTTTGTTATGTCCACTTTGCCTCTTTAGAGTCATGACAACTCCACTACAATGGCTCATAGCCATGCAACGATCACTTGTCCTTGGGAGCCTTAATGATCCCATTGCGTTGATCCATAGCCACTAATCTGTCTCGTAGTGGTGAACTAAACCTGTAGATATCGATAACCCCTTTGCACACGTCCCAAAGCAAAATCCAACTCATGAAGTTAACCCATCGGTTCCCATCTGGATCCTGAGTTCTAACTTCCTATTTGGACTACCTTTGCATCTCGGGTTTTTAGTCATCATCCCGGTTCGAGTATGTACGGTTCGTGGTGCTCCGTTCGTGAGTCATGCTCTAACTCGTGGCTTCTTGGCTCGGTTCGTGAGGAGCGGTTCGTGACTCGCCCTGGCGCTAGATCACGGCTCGTGGGTGCATCACCTGGTCCGTTTCGTGATGCATCAGTTCGTGAGGAAGCTTCGGTTCGCGGCTCGGGATCATGGCAAAAGCCACGACTCATGATGCATTGGCTCGACTCGTGGTGGGAGGTGCTTCATGGATCGGCTCATCGTGGTTCAGCTCGTGGCATCGGTTCGTGCCGCCTTGATCACGAGTGGGGTCGGGTCGTGGTGCCCTGGTCAGGAACCGGGGTCCTTACTATTTCCTGTAACTTTCCAACAAGCTATTTACGCTATACGACGGCATTTTCGACCATTCTAACTTTACTAAGCAACCATAAAACATTTCAAACAGTAGTAATAACATGTAGGATCAACCATAGATACCAAAACAACAATATAACATGTTAATATGGATCAAATATACTCAAAACCCATGTTTTCCCCTTAATCTCCTTAACCATGATTTAACTATAGGATTAGCAAAATATGTCCAAATTAACCAAAATTTCTTACAAAGGCATAAAATAACATTAAAAAAATTTCTACATACTTTTCCAGATTTTTAACATGCATAATTTCACTAATTATCACTAGTCACCCCTAATTAGCCGTAATTAGTGAATAAAAGGGCTAATCACTCATCTTAGCCACAAATTAATCTCAGATCTGAAACTCTAACTGATTTGGCATGGATCCCAACACTCCAGCAGCTGTATCTCGATTTCTATGCTAATCCGCCTTAATTTGATGTAGATTAGGCTAATATGTGATTAGAAAGTGATTAAAAGGTGATTTGGGAGTTGGAGGCCATTGCTAGGGTTAGAGGAAGGTAAATAGCGACTAGAAAAATGAATAAAACTGATTTCCCAAACCCTATCAGCCCTACCATAACCCTAATCCCAAAATGGGTTATGGGCTCAGCTGTTAATCACCCTGTTAAGCCCAATTATGCTGTTTTTCACCTTCAAAACCTTTTTTCAGCCATATCTCCCAAATGATAAGTCCGTTTGCTTAATGTGACCACTCTACGGAAAGATAAACCATCATCTGAATATAATGGAGGTGGTTTCATGTCAAAAATCGTTACCAATCAAAAGGTATGGGTGAAACAAGATTTTCTAGGGGTAAAACGGTCATTTAAAATTCATCAAAAATCGTGAACATAGGAAATGACCCCAATAGTCGTTCCCCAAAGTTACACGACCATACGACTTCGTACGAAAATAAAATTAATATTCTACGATCCTCAGATGCGTAGAATGTGGGTCGTTACACTCTTCCCCCTTAAGAAATTTCGCCCCCGAAATTCCTTAGTCAAGAAAACAACCAAAAGGTCCCGCATGCATATCAACCATTTACAATCAATCAAATATACATGACAAACACAACGAACCTATCTTAGCATGTGTAATAACTATATTGCTATTAAAACCTTACCAGGCAAAGAATTCTGGATGCGACTTCCTTATGTTCTCCTCTGTTTCCCAATTACAGTCATTCTCATTATTGCCCCACTGAACCTTGACCAGTTTCACCGTCTTCCTTCGAAGTTGTTTCGTATCGTGACCGACAATATGAATTGTCCTACGGCTCCCAATTACCTCGGATTCTACCTCGATATCATCCAACTAATTTGGTGAAATAGTCATATCAGAATTGTGCACAAACTGGCTTAACTGGGAAACATGAAATATGTTGTGAACTCCCGCCATCATGTCAGGCAATCCAACCTTATATGCCAAATTCCCAACTTTTTCGAGAACCGGAAATGGACCAACAAACCTTGATGCCAACTTATCTCTCCAACCAAATTGAATTACATTCTTCAATGGAGAAATCTTGACGAACACCAAGTCGCCAACAGAGAATTTCAAATCTCTTCGTCTTTTATCAGCATAATTCTTCTGCCTATCTTGGGCAGCCTTCATTCGTTGTTGAATAAACTTCATCTTATCTGAAGTTTCTCTTATTACATCTGGTCCAAGCACAAACTTCTCACCGTTTTCCAACCAACATGATGGTGAGTTGCACGGTCTTCCATACAAAGCTTCAAATAGAGCCATACCAATACTAGATTGATAACTATTATTATATGTGAACTCAGCAAAATGCAAATGGTCATCCTATAATCCTCCAAAATCCAATATACAAGCCCTCAAGAGATCCTCTAATACAAGATTCACACTCTTTGTTTGACTGCAGGTTGGAGGATGGTACGCAGTACTAAGATGTAATTCTGACCCTAAAGCCTCTTGTAAGCTCTTCCAAAACCCACTAATAAGTAAGGGATCTCGGTCACTCACAATACCTTTGGGTACTCCATGGAATCTCACTACCCACTTCATATATAGTTCCGCTAACTTAACTGTTCTATTCGACTTGACCGGTATAAACCTTGCACTTTTGGTCAATCGATCCACAATCACCCAAATACTATCGTGACCTGATCTGGTCCTTGGTAAACCATTAATGAAATCCATTGAGACTTATTCCCATTTTCATTCAGGAAATTCCAACGGTTGTAACAAACCACTAGGCTTCTTTGCTCGGCTTTAACTAACTAGCAATTCATGCACTTAGATATAAACTTCCTAACGTCTCTCTTTATCCCTTCCCAAAAGTAGGTCTGCTTCATGTCTCGATACATCTTGTTACCACCAGGATTAATAGTCAGTTTCGTGTGATGACACTCTCTAAGCACTCATCTTTCAATCCATTAACGTTGGGTACGACCAGTTTCCCATTCTTTCGAAGCCATCCTTCTCTATCGAGTCCATATTTGTCCATCTCCTCACCATCAATACTCATCCTTACCTTGGAGATGATTTCCAATAGTCTAGGATTGTCCCTCTGGCTGGAACCAATCCGCTCAATCAAAGTCGGTCTGATCGTCAAACTTGCTAACATCTCTGGATCTAGTTCACTCTTAGGTCTGAAATCGTATCTCGCGATATACTCCAGTTGCTTCCATTCCAGAAACATAGCCCCCCAAATTAGCATGTCTCCTACTTAATGCATCAGCTACCACATTACCCTTTCCGGGTGTGTATGCAATACTAAAATCATATGAAGCCAAGAACTCTAACCATTCTGCTGACGAAGATTTAAATCCTTCCAAGAGAAAATATACTTTAATGACTTATGATCGGTAAACAACTCGAATCTTTCTCTCAAGAGGAAATGTCTCCACATCTTCAATGCGAACATGATCACTGCCAATTCCAAATCATAGGTAGGATATCTTTTCTCATGTGGTTTCATTTGCCGACTAGCATAAGCTATAACCCTACCTCCTTGCGTCAGTACAACACCTGGTCCGGTACCACAGGCATCCGTGTATCCCGTCATCTCTTCGTTCCCTTTAGGAATAACCAACACTGGTGCACACGTTAACTTTTCCTTTAGACCCTTAAATGCATTCTCACACCTTTCATCCTAGACGAAAGCTTGGTTCTTCTTGGTCAACTGAGTTAACGGTGCCGCTATCTTGGAGAAGTCTTGAATAAACTTATGATAATATCCAACTAACCCCAAAAAACTTCTTATTCTATTGCATTCTTAGGCGTAGACCAATCTCGTACCGTGGCTACCATCGCAGGATCCACGGCAATACCATTCTCTTAAACAACATGGCCAAAGAACCTCACTTCCCTCCTCCATAAGTGACACTTAGAAAATTTCTCTTTCAGTTAGTGTTTTCTCAACACCGCCATCACTATCCTCAAATATTCCTTGTGCTCTTCCTCTATCCTCGAGTAAACCAAAATATCGTCCACGAACACAAGAACAAACTTATTCAATTGATCCCTAAATACCATATTCATAAGATCCACAAAGTATGATGGTGCATTGGTCAACCAGAGTGTCATGACCAACCACTCATGGAATCCAGACGGTGTCAGAAATGCCGTTTTAGGAATACTCTCAGCTGCTACTCGGAGCTGATGAAAACCTGTTGCGAGATCTAAGTGGGAGGACACTCTTGCTCCATTCAACTGATCAAATAAATCATCTATCCTCGGAAGATGATACTTATTCTTCCTCATCACCTTGTTTAACTCACGGTAGTCTACACACAATCGAAGGGAACCATTGGCCTTGGTAGCAAATACAACTGGTGCTCCCCACTCGGAAACACTTCTTCGGATAAATCCCTTCTTCAAAGGGCCGCTTACTTGCACCTTAAGCTCTTGCCGCTCAGTTGGCGCCATACAATGAAGTGGTATCACTATAGGTCTGGCATCTTTTACTAAACCAATACGAAACTCGATCTCTCGGTGTGGTGGAAGATTGGTCACTTCCCCGACGATGTCCTGATACTCGCCATCAATAGGCACATTTGACAACTGATCATGCGAGATGTCGAGGGAATTTAGAAAACTAGCCATCACCCCATCACTCGGTAGGCCACCAAACAGTACCCCCCGCCCATCATTCGCTCTAATGGTCACCGAAGACCCTTCACAGTCTACCACCACCCTAAGACCCAATTGACTCCGAAAATAATGTCAAACCTAGTAAAGCCCAAAAAAAGCAATCACAAGCAAACATACATCCATGACTCGATAAGACCAAATTACGACAAATCATACTAAGGCTAGCCGAACCACCAATCGTGTTCGTCACAACTAAAGGTCTATCGACAATCTCGGGTTCCAATCTCAACCTATCCACCAGGCCACTAGATATGAAGGAATGGGAAGCCCCGGTATAAAACAAAACTCGAACATGAACATCATAAATAGAAAGCATATCTTGAATAACGATAGAAAACATATCTTGAATAATGATGCCCTTTCCCTTCTACGCCGCATTTGGGGCATTCAACAAAGAAGGAACAACATTGATAGCATATGCTTTCACAATTTGCTTCTCTTTAGGGGGTTATGGACATTTGTCCTTGTGTTGTCCCACTTGGCCACAATTGAAGCACTTCCTGTTCGATGGCTTTGCTCAGCAATCTTTGGCATAGTGGCCCTTCTTACCACATCTATAGCACTCAACATCTTTCTTACTCTTCTTCTGACCATCCTTAGCTTGGTTCTGTTTCCTCTTATTCTGTGAATTATTATTGCCTCCACCGCTTGCCTGCGGCTTTGGTTCTCCTACAGATGTAACAACAACATCGGTCTTCGACTTAGGGTAAAGGGTTTAAGATCTCAATGCCTTTCCCATAATAGACTCGAATGTCTCATCTATATGATTTTCCAGCCTTTCCCTCAAGTATTCATCCAAGCCAGTTATGAACTTTTCATTCTTCTTCTCGGTAGTATCGATAAGAGATAATCCATACATCGATAAAGTATCGAATTCAGCAATAGGTTCTGAGACTGCCCTACCATTTTGTTTAAGTTCCAAAAATTTCCTAAATAATTCGGATTTCTGAGTAGCTGGGATAAACTTGTCACTAAAGCGAGTCTTAAACTGATTCCAAGTAACTTGATCCTCAGGAGTAGCTACTTTAATGGCATTCCACCAATTCATAGCTCGTCCTTGTAGTTGACGCGATGTAACTTCCTTTTCATTGGATCATCGATTCCCAAGTCCTAGAAGATGTGCTCGCAACTATAAAGCCAATCTTGAACTTCCGTAGCCGACTCTGTTCTGCGAAATAGTTTTCCATCAAGACTAGTATAATCCTTGTAGAGCTTGGCGAAATCGGCTCTAGGTGCCTGCGCTGCTGCACCACCACCGTTAACAAAATTAGGAACTGCTTCCTAAACATCCCTAAGCATCTATCTCATGAAGGTAATAAACATCGTCCTCATATCAGGGACATTCCCATTATTGGCCCCTAAACCCGTACTCCTCGTATATATGCTCATCGTTCAATCTGTAAAGAGAAAATGATTAATCATCTCCATAGTGGTGCCAGTGCAGTTCGACTTCATCCTTAGATATACTAATAGTATATATATAGTTTTTGAAAACCAAAATATCACAAATACGCGCTCTCATCTACGTATACTATCTCTCCCTCATGTCTTCCCCTAGATTAACTACGCGACCTAGGCTCTGATACCAAGTGTGACGGCCCGCCCCAGATCAGTCGACATTTCCCCGAATTGCGTTGCGCCAATGCCCGACCAACACGAGACGGTCGTCAAAGGAAAAGGGTTTAGAACTATGAATCACCAAAGAACCTATAATATATCTCACAGCGCATGGAATAAAATATAATAACAACATAACTTGACATAAAACAGGCGAGACAGTGCATAAGCTGAAAACTAAACCATCATAGCAGCCGAATCCAAAATACAGCTTATGATCCAAACCATTATTATTTCAACTTCAAAATACTGTCTCTAAAGAAAATAGAAAAGGTACACTACTAACGCCTAAAGTAGTTACCAATAACAACACAGGGAGAATATACGTAAATAGTACGTGGAAGCCACCTGCTCGTCTCCGGACAGCTACTCATGCATACCATCTAACATATCTCTAGTTTGCTCGTTTAGGAGCACCCAGAGTAATAAGAAGAGACATAAAACTTTGAGTCAGACGAAAAGTCTGGTATGAGCGATAGCAGCAAAACAAAACTATAACATGTATAAATAATCATACCTAAACTTGGACCTGCAACCAAAGAGTTGGCACAACAAGATGTACCGTACTCTAAGCTAAATCTAACATATGGTGTAAAGTGGAAGTGTGCAAGTCATGGTGATAGCAATATCAAACATAGCAATCAACCTCACATCTCTCACTTAGTGCGTAAAGTATACGATATCCACCACTTTAATCACCCAATCCTTTTGTTGCGATCACTTTGCCCTTGGGAGTCATAATGACCCCAATGCACTGATCCACAACCACTAATCCTTTGCTATGTCCACTTTGCCCCTTCGGAGTCATAACGACTACACTACACTTGCTCATAGCCATGCTACAATCACTTGCCCTTGGGATTCTTAATGATTCAATTGTGTTGATCTATAGCCACTAATCCGTCTCTCAGTGGTGAACTAAAGCTATAGATATCGATAACCCATTTGTATACGTCCCGCAGCAAAATCCAACTCATGAAGTTAACCCGTTGGTTCCCATCTGGATCCTAAGTTATAACTTCCAATTTGGACTACCTTTGCATCTCGGGTTTTTAGCCATCATCCCGGTTCAAGTATATACGGTTCATGGTGCTCCGTTCGTGAGTCCTGCTCCGACTCATGGCTTCCCGTCTCGGCTCATAAGGAGCGGTTCATGAATCGCCCTGGCGTTGGACCGTGGCTCGTGGGTGCATCGCCTGGTCCAATTCGTGATGCATCGGTTCGTGAGGAAGCTTCGGTTCGTAGTTCGGGCTCGTGGCAACATATGACTCATGATGTATTGGCTCGACTCGTGGTGGGAGGTGCTTCATGGATCGGCTCGCCATGGTTCAGCTTGTGGCATCGGTTCGTGATGCTTGATCACGAGTGGGGTCAGGTCGTGGTGCCCTGGTCATGAATCGGGGTCCTGTACTATTTCCTGCAACTTTCCAAGAAGTTATTTACGCCATACGACGGCGTTTTCGACCATTCTAACTTTACTAAGCAACCATAAAACATTCCAAAAAGTAGTTAGAACATGTAGGATCAACCATAAACACCAAAAAAATAATGTAACATGTTAATATGGATCAAACATACTCAAAACCCATGTTTTCCATATAATCCCCTTAACTATGATTTAATCATAGGATTAGCAAAATATGTCCAAATTAATCCAAATTTCTTACATAGGCATAAAATAATGTTTAAAATTTTCTATATAGTTTTCCAGATTTTTAACATGCATAATTTCGCTAATTATCACTAATCACCCCTAATTTACCATAATTAGTGAATACAAGTGCTAATCACTCACCTTAGCCACAAATTAATCTCAGATATGAATCTAGCTAATTTGACACGGATCCCAATGTAGTCCAGCAGCTCTATCTCGATTCTATGCTAATCCGCCTTGATTTGATGTAGATTAGGCTAATATGTGATTTGAAAGTTATTAAAAGGTGATTTGGGAGTTGGAGGCTATTGCTAAGGTTAGAGGAAGGTAAATGGCGGCTAAAAAATGATTATAACTGATTTCCCAAACCCTGTAAGCCCTTCCATAACCCTAATCCCGAAATGGGTTATGGGCTTAGCTGCTAATCACCCGGTTAAGCCCAATTATGTTGTTTTTCACCTTCGAAACCTCATTTCAGTCATATCTCCAAACGGTAAGTCCGTTTGATTAATGTGACCACTCTACAGAAAGATAAACCATCATCTGAATCCCATGGAAGTGATTTCAAGACAAAACTCCTTACCAATCAAAAGTTATATGCGAAACAAGATTCGCTAGGGGCAAAACGGTCATCTAAAATTCGACAAAAATCGTGAACATGGGAAATGACCCCAATAGTCGTTCCCCAAAGTTACACGACCATACGACTTCGTATGCAAATAAAATAAATATTCTACGATCCTCCGATGCATAGAATGCGGGTCGTTACACCTACTGACTATCAAAAATCGGGTAGATGATTCCATTGTCAAGACATTTAAGGATTTCATCACGAACTGTTCTTTCATAATGGGATTTATTCGATGCTAGGGATCACGAGTGGGCTTGGCATCATCTGTAAGGTGGATTAGATGTGGGACTATCAAAGGACTAATCCCTTTAATATCAGCCATGGACCAACCAATTACTTCCTTATTTTTCTTAAGGATGGGAAGGAAAAATTGTTCCTGCTCTCTAGTAAGGTCAGAAGTGATAATGACAGGAAGAGTTTCATTGTCTCCTAAGTAAGCGTACTTAAGATGACTGGGAAGCACTTTGAGTTCGGATTTGGGAGACGACTCAACCGAGGAAATTGGTTGAGGGATATGCATAATTGTGAGCTGGTCGATAGGGATTGATTCAGAGACATTTTCGGGGATAACATGAAACAAAGTTTCGTAATTCGATTTAATTTCGTTGTTCAGATGGTCGATCTCAGGTTCATTGTCATGGACCGCATGGATTTCAGAAAACTGGTCCACATAAGAGTCAGGAGAGTTTTCTGTTCTAAAGATGTTTAGTTCGATGGTCATGTTACCGAAAGAAAGTTTCATAGACCCATTTCTACAATTGATAAGCGCATTAAAGGTTGCTAAGAAGGGTCGTCCTAAAATCAAGGGCATCTGATTCGCAGGATTGCTTACCTATTAAATTTCTAGGACAATGAAGTCGACTGGATAGATGAATTCACCTACTTTTATCAATACATCCTAGATTTCACCCGCAGGTTTCTTAATTGAACAGTCAGCAAGCTGAAGGGTAACCTTGGTGGGTTTTAGTTCTCCTGGCCCTAATTGGCGGTAGACGGAATATGGAAGCAAGTTAACACTAGCACCTAAATCTAGCAGGCATCTATCAATTTTCTTGTCCCCAATAGTACATGATATTGTAGGGCAGCCCGGATCTTTGTATTTCACTGGCATTGATTGAGACAAGACTTCACTTAGAGTTACCGCTAGAAACACTTTCTTAGGTACTTGTGTATGACGTTTTTGAGTGCACAAATCTTTCATAAATTTTGCATACCGTGGAACTTGTTATATAATATCTAAAAGAGGAATGATCACTTTAACTTGCTTAAATATTTCTAGGATCTTTTCTAGTTGATCCATCTTTTTCCTAGGACGGAGTCTATGAGGAAATGGAGAAAACAACTTAGTAGGTTGGGCTACTTGAGTTTGAGGATGTTCCTTATTAGAAATTGACTCAATGTTTTGATCCAAATTGGTCTAATTTTCGGTAGGGTTTGTAAGATTATCTGGTACATCATTTGGGTTGACCACATGGTTGTCAATCTTTTTGCCGGATCTAAGAGTCGTGACCGCATTTAAGTGACTAACGTTTGAATTTTGAATGGTGTGAATTTGGTTGGAGTTCGAATTTTGTATTATATCATTTTGGATGGGTTGACTTGGAAATATATTCTTTTCCCTTTCACTTAATCTAGCGAGTTATGACATTTGTTTTTGAAGTTCACTCATTTGTTGATTCATGCTTTGCGTATATGAGTGTAACGAGTTTTTAATTTTAATACTTTGCTCAGTCGTTTGCTCTAATAGTTTACCCACCTTAGATAAACTCCCCTCAATTGTAGAAAGGCGATTTTCATTTTAGGGTGCGACCATTTGATGAGATTTGTGGAAAGGTGCTCAGTTCGAAGTGTACTGATTTTGCCTAAAGCGATTGTTCGAAGCATTGTTCGGAAATGCTTGGTTCGAAGGTCTATTCATCAGGGGGTTATTTGGAACATAAGAAAGATTTGGGTGGTTGTTGGGTCTGTTGGAAGCATTCACTTGCTTAAGGGATCGGGGACAGTCATTAGCCATATGATCGGAGTTAAGACATATGTGACACATGGCTTGAGAAGCGTTATTAGACTGAATGTGTGTTCTAACAGCATTAATATGGCATCTACAAGAGTATTAACAGAAGATGATTCTATAGAATTGCTACTCGAACGTGAATAAAGAGATTTTTGATTTGTTCATTCCCATTGTTTCGATTTTTCTGCTAAATCGTCCAGAAATTCCCAAGCTTCCACATCAGTTTGTTTTAGAAATTTTCCCTAACACATAGACTCTAACATTTGCCTAGAATTATTATTGAGTCCATCGTATACAGTTTGACATAACGACCATGTTTCATAATCATGATGGGGACAACTTAACAACAGTTCTTTAAATCTTTCAAAATATTGCCAAAAAGATTCACCCCCTTTTTGGTGGAAAGTAGTGATTTTGTTTCTGACTTTAGCTGTTTTTTCTAGGGGTAGAACTTTTTAAGGAAAACTGTTGTAAATTCATCCCACTTTCTTATTGAATTTGAAGGTAAGCTGAGAAACCATTTTTCTACGGAGTTAGTTAGTGCGAATGGAATCAAACGAAGTTTAATTCCATCCTCACATAACTGTTGTAATTTAAAGGTTGCATAAGCGTAGTCAAATTTCGGTTAAGAAACAATATGGTTTGTCATGAGATGAATTACCGAATTTTGGGAGGATGCTTATCTGACTCGACCGGATTTCGAAGTGGTTACCCACAGGATTGGGTAACTGAATGCAAGAAGGGACAAAAACTGTATTGGGAAGGAACCTGTCCATCAGGGAACAATGTGAAGATTCGTTAGTCATTTCTAAGGATTGTTCGAGTAAAATGGGTTTTGGGAAAGAGAAGGTGGTCTGATTCGAACTAAACGACTAGATTCTTGATCATGGGTCCAAGTTTGCATGCACCAAAAAAAGAAGAAAAGAGTTTCTCTAAGAAATTTAGACAATGGCGAAGTTCGAAAAGAGGTGAGAGATAGAAAAAAGTTTTCAAAATGGGAGTTTTAGAAAATTAACGAGGGCTAAAGAATAAAAAAAATTGTTATTTTTTTCAATTTTTTCGTTTTTGAGGATAGTGAAATGTTTTTTTTTTTTTTTTTTTTTTTTTTTTTTTGCAATTCACAGAACAATCAAACACAGAGAAATTAGCTACAATAAAATTTTCTGTCCTTAATAGCTCCTAACTAAAAATTTATAAACCTAATAATTTCAAACTACATAAGTAACAAGTCTCAACTAGATCGGGACAAGATTTATCAGTGCACCATGAATCACCGTAGCAATGCAACTGGAAGTTTAAGAACCTAATTGAGTTCGAAACTCGAATCTTTCTTAGACAGTGGGAGAGTTAGCTAGTATAGTCCTAGTTGTTAAGAAAATAAATTTTACCCTAATTGAGCTCGTGATGTCGTTAAGTCTAGAGTCTACAATTTTTATTTATTAATGCAGCTTTTTCCTAGTATGAATGCAATTTTCTGGGCCAAGGAAGGGTAATGACTTCCCCACCTTATGTAAATTGGGTTGTTCCCTTAACAAAATGAATATAGATGCAGAAATAATAATTACAAAAATTAAAAGATTTTACAAGCAAGTCGCTGCCCCTACAGAAAATTTATACAAGCAATTTCTATATTTTTTTTAAGCAGCAGTAGTCTCCGCAGAGTTTAGAAAATTCTCACCTAAATCGATGATCCGTCCAGTGCAACTGAGTAGCGCTAGCGTGTTCACACCCCCACTTGGTATGCAACCACTCCAACAATTCAAATTCTTGCTAATTTGCTTGACTAAGTTCCTCTAACCTTTGATTGAGTAGCTCTGACAATTCAAATCAATTTTTTTATATACTTTTTTTGTTAAAAAGAAACACACAACCAAAAGCCCAACTAAAATAAATAACTAAATTAAAAGGACAACAAACAAATTTAACTTCTCTACAAAAAAAATTCCACCAATTAACACACGCAAAACTACTAAAGTCCACAAACCAACTTAAACCAGTAAAAGCATTAATTAGAAAATTTACACTAAGCCCACACATTAACTTAAACCCAATAACTTGATTGTTGGCCCACCCAAATTAGTTTAAACCTAGAACACGTTTTCTTTTTCTTTTTATTCCAAAACCCAGCTCTTAAAAAAATGAAATCGAAAGCAATATCAAAATCGGAAATCGAAAGTGATCTTGTAGCAGCGATTAGGACAAGGCAATGGTTGCGAATTGGAATTTCGGTTACAAGGGATTTCGGTTGCGGCCTTGGGTGCGTTGGATTTGGGGATTTTTTTGTTTGACTTGATGTTCATATTGGTGAAAAGATTTTTCGAGTGGTTTGGGAATTCGAAATGGGTTGATGATGGTTAGAGGAACGAGTTGCGTGGGGTTTGGGGGATGAGAAGAGATTGTTGAGGCGTGAAGCAGGGAGGTCTGTCGAAGTGGGGATTTCAAGTTTCAAGATGTTTATGTGGTTGATTAATTGAATGGAGCGACAAGATTAGTGTGATGATGTAGTTTTTTTTGTGGTCGATTTTGATATGGTGGAGCTGCAAATTGCATCTTGCGTGTGGTAAATTGCCTGTAGTTTTGAAGTAGAGTTTGTATGAGGGTGGTTTAAAATTATGATGTGTATGTTGGTGCAAGAAATGAAGGGGATTTAGTTTGAGGTTTGAAGCGAAATGGTTGCAGAGGTTGGTGATGTGGTTTGAATTTGTGAATGAGGGAGGTATTGGTGAATGGTTGAAGAGGGTCTGTTGGATGAATTGAGGTGGTAAAGATTTGCAGAGATTGAAATAGGAGCAGTAGTGGTTTTGAATGTAAATAGAAAAATCAGAGAAGGAAACAAAAGATTTTTTTATTTGTAAGAATTGTTAAAAGGAAAGAAATTTGTAGAAATTTGGAAAGAAATAACTGAAAGAAAGCAAAAGAAATTGTATTGAAAAAAGGAAAGAAATTGAAAACAAAAGGCAAATGTTTTTTCTCTTGTCCTTGAGATTATGGTATCAGTAAGACCAAATCAATTAAAACAAGAATTTTTGTCTATATATGAAAGAAAAAAAAGGAATAAAATAAAAAATAAAAATATTGTGTTTTTTTAATGGAAAAATAAGAAAATAAAAATATAACCCGAAGGATTTACTAATCAAAATTATTTTGATCCCCGACAACGGCTCCAAATTTTGTTTGCGAACAAATTAAACAATTGAAAACAACTATTTAATTCGTTCGGCTTTCCTAAACAACAAGGGTTGTTGTAAAGCATGTCGAACTCTATGACCAAAATTATTTTAATTAATAAATCCAATCAAATTATTCTAGAGTTTGATTGATTGAAAAAAACAAAAAATAAAGAAAAAGAGAGTTTTTAATAATAAATGAAAGCAATTAATGAGCTATGACATAAACTATATTAATATGAATTAATAACCAAACAGATTAATGCAGATGTAATTCATGTTTCTGTCATAAACATGATATCAACGATAATTAGGTTTCTAGAAACAAATAGGCGAATAACGACAAGTATAACCTATGCAGTAGTTAAACTCTTAAACAACCATAGGCTATCGGGACAGATTCACTATTTTATTTCTAAAACCCTAAAAGTTAGATCTAAATCTGATAAGCGCTAGATTGAACTCGAATATGCCCTGTGAAGGAGCATAGCTCTTAAACGACTCAAAGTATGAAGGTTCAGATCTAACCCTTGGTTCAGATCTAGACCAATATAAATAAAGTCCTCATCTCTTTGACTATGTGATTCATACTGAATCCAATCTAAGCGTCATCACCCCTTAATTAAAGAAGATTAGCTAGACATAGCTAAAGAAGAAAAAGGAAAAAAAGAAAAAGAAATAACATACACATAAATAAAATTAAAAAAAAAACTAAAGAGAACAGGGAGAATATTTTTATTCCAAGAGAAGGAAACGTATTTATGGTTGCTATGGCCAATTACACCATGTGGGACAAAAGCTCTTTTTTCAGTTAACAAATAAACCAAATAGCTAAGTGTGAGCGCATGTGAATGGACATGCAAATGTCATAGCTTGCGGGCATCAAATGACATCAACTTCAATTGTTTTGAGCATGAATAAGAACTCCATAACATCTGAACAAATGATCTTTATGAAAAGACATTGAATCTTTAAAATATGCGGCAGAAGGTGGTTGAACATCAACATTTATTCTGGTCTTCAAGCTTTAATCTAGTTCTAAAAAATCAATACTCTTCTTGCACCAATTCTTCAAGTTTTTCAACAATTAGGTGAATCAATCCATTTATCTTAAATAATATGAAACACAACTATAAAAACACAGTATCAATTATTTTAAATAGAAAAACAAGATAAATAAACAGATAAAATATACACATTTATGTGTGTATCATCTTTCCATTTATAAAATTTCATTTTAGAATATTTATTAAAATATTCCTTTATTTTCTCATCGACCTAAGAATTTTACAATATATTATATTTCAATACTTAGAAGGTATATTCAAAACATATATTATTAATAAGTATATTAAAAAAGTATTTAGAGAAGCTTTTCTAATTCCAAATCATTTTAAAGGATCAAACATAGTTATTTAAAAAGAAACAGACGTAGGAATAAACCGAGATATGATTCCTTTGATGTTAATGGTGGAACAAATGTCCATACTTCCGTATTTAAAAAGTTCAAGTTTAGGAGAATCATATCTCAATTTGAGGGTTTGTTGTTCTTTTTCTTTCTTTCAAAATGATTTAGTTTCACTTGCAATTACAGTCTCCTTCATCCCCACCTCCAAAATGGCGGCTGTTGAAACATAATCCTCATATCTTTCTTGATCTCGTTCATGGAAAAGAACAAGAAACCCCCCTCATTCTCAATCTCTCAACCTTCTACTATACGTATTGGTGGGATATTCTCTTCGACCGCTACCATTTCTTCCGCGATTCAGACTCTTCTGTCGGACTTAATCTGGCTGTCGATAGTGAGGTTTCATCGCCATCTGGTATGTTCATCCCTGCTTCATCTTCACTTTATCCTACGCTGGTCTATGTCGCTACTTGTGTCGACATTGGCTATGATGTCGATTCAAATTTGTGTGTTCGTGAATTGAGTTTAGTTACTGGAGTGACTGATGCGGTTAGCTGTGATGGTCCAAAACAAAATGCAACAAACCTTTTCCCCACAAATGAAATTCCAAGCGCGAGAAGTGTATGTGATAATACCTTGCCGAGTGTTTGTGTTTCTGAAAAGAACGTAGGTGCTGCTAACTTGCAAAAAGAAGATTTAAATTTAAATGACTACTGCGAGTTATTTAAAAGATGCAATGCCAGGTTCTGTTAATGATGAAAATACAGTGAAACCTGCTTGGTCTTCCCACTTTAAAGCTTTACTTAAGAATGCAGGTGCATATAAACCTATATCATTCACAGGGGACGGCCCTGGCCTAGTGCGAGCCGTGCGATAGGTCAGGGGGGCCAAAAAAAAAACTGTATTACCTTTACTAGAGCTTCTTTTTCTTTTCAAGATGCGTGTACTTGATTGTAATTTATCTATGTAAAAGTAGATATGATTGTATGCTTTGTTGACATTAATCAATATACTAAATGGAGATGTGGCTTGTGTGGACCTCTATCTGACAGATTGAAAATCTGGGTAAAAACTTTATGAATTTGCTGAAACATGCAATTTTCTCAATGGAGATGAACAGTAGAAAAAGAACATTTTCACTTAAGTTCAATTTCATAAAAAAAAAATAAGCACCCAAAATTTTGGGCTCGCACTAGGCCTATAAATACTCAGGACTGGCCCTGATCATTCACTTCATAGGTTGTTGATGGCGTTAGTATCCTTCCTACTAGTGTTACTTTGGGTGGTGTGAGATATTGGGCTGAGCATTTAGTAGGTTTTGTCCTAGTTGTCACGACGCCTTATAATGAGATGCATCGACAATGCCAACATGTTTTGAAACCCAGAGGTAAACTTAACGTCCAACTATATAGGTCACTTTTCTATTTCCGCTTCAGTCCTAAGGAATATTGTCTCCGTGCACTTGAATCCTGTTGTACTATCATAGAAGGAAAATCATTCATTATCACTCTGTGGAGTATTGGAATAGACAAAGTCAAAGGGCAAGTCTGTTCCATTCCTATATGGGCCACTTTCACTAATATTCCTTAAGTATATCAACAGTTAATAGGTATAAATTGGCTTGCGAGTCTTACTGTGAGTTTTGATGTTTTGATACAGCGACTAAGACTCGTAAAAGCCTTATGTCTTGTAAAGCTTTAATTGCGATCACACCGACCAAGCCACAACCGTCACAACTCAAAGTCAGAACTAAGGAAGGGATTGACATGGAATTTGACATTCGTTACAGTTGAAAACCAGACTTATGCATTTCCTGCCATTATTTTGGCCATATTTCAGTAGCTTGTTCTAAAGCTTCATCGCCTGTTCCTGACAGGCCATTTCTTGCTAGACTGAATTTGAGGTGGATTCTAAAGGTTCCGATGCCTTCAAAACCAGTCACTACTTCAGATTTTCCAGATTTAGCTATGCCTACTTCCCTCTTCAGATGCAACTCCTTTACTTGATGCCCCTCTTGATCTGGATGATAGGTCTGTTATTTGGATTGATGTAGAATGGTCCTGGATGCAATGAAGTTTCTTAGATGATGTATGATCTGATAACAGATAAATTCTATAAGTTTATAGGAGAGGAAGAGGAATCTTGGAAACTTTTTTACCACGCTGTAGGAGATGATTTTGTTAGAGTTTATGCCATAGATGTAACAATCCGCCATTTTGACCGCCCCAAGTCAGTGACTACACCAACTCGAAGGGTTCAAAATGACGGATTGTTATTGGCTTACCGGGTTTATAAATGGAATAAAACTCAGAATCATAGTACATAATATCTGCAATGAAATATATTCTTATAAAAATATCAGAGTTCTACAATATTTGTACAGCGGAGAAAGAAAATTTATACATAATTTTTTTTCATTTTTTTAAAATAAATTACAGCTTTTGTCGAGCATTGCGCGCATTTGCGTCTTCTTGTGCTCTCCTCTTGCAAGCTGAAATCTTTGCGTTTGTCTTATTGTCTAGTTAATTTATCATCAGCTGCTACTTAACTGTTATAGAAGCAAAATGTTAACGAAACTTTGGACAATATATAGTTTCCCCGACAACTCATAGATCATCTTTACATTTTAGATTATCAAGGTAATACTGTTACCTTGCCTTTATAATCGTAAATAAAACCTTTATTCTTAATATTTTACCATATCTATCAGTATGATGAATGATTTAAATTACTAACATGCAAATCTGCATAATTAATAAATTCAGCCTTATTGTTTTGTTCTTCATAATCAATAAACACTTAGAAAAATAGTGTTTGAATATTAGAAGCAAGGTAAATTGATTAAGTAACTTTAATTTATTCACACAACTATCCATGTATATTTACCCTTCTCTTGATGGACTGATTACATAAAAAAAACTCTAGCTGTGTTGGCATTTACGCACCGTGTACATCAAGTTGATGTTACTGTTTCATGCGTCTTGGGGCCTTCATATAGGGATGTTGATAATAAGCTAAGTTC
Organism: Allium sativum; assembly: GCA_030737875.1. Lineage (NCBI taxonomy): Eukaryota > Viridiplantae > Streptophyta > Magnoliopsida > Asparagales > Amaryllidaceae > Allium > Allium sativum. The sequence goes on along the minus strand of CM060926.1, from coordinate 278,688,016 downwards.
TAACTTATTACTTCCCTTAGTTCTTTACCAGATAATTCGCATGTGATAACCTCTTGCTGTAAAAATATGGAAACGCTATTCCAAAATCTTAAGCTTTTCTTATTTAAGCCATGAGTCAGTGAGGTAAGACTTGGGAAAGACTTGGTTTTCTGAATGATTCCATGCATGCACATACTATGCATATTTTAGTACATATTCATTAATCAAAAGTAGTTACAAAAACCGAAATAAGAATCCAAAAACAAATAGAGTAGATCTGCAACATTAAGTTTGAAGCAACAAAGCATTTGAATTTAATAGAAATGTTGACTATGGGAGACGGAAAAAACAAAGAAAAGAAAACTGTTGTTCATTAAGTTATAAAATTTGACAATGCAAATCCTAGGTTCATCGATGTGTTTGCATATATCTAAATAGACATTGTTACTTGCTGATAATCCAAAGTTCCATTTAATCAAAGCCAGTGTTGACAAAAAAGAAAAGAAAAAAAACTTCTTCAGACAGTATTTATAAGTTATGTTTGAAAAGAATTATACATGATCGTGCAGTGTACACTACAACTTGGCATTTAAGTCGGTTCATAACAGTATGTAGAATGCACCCAACAGCAGAGTAAATACAAATTCATTAAAAGGCTGCATAGATTACAAGATCAACAATTTATTCCATACTGAATTAACATGGGGTGTGTCGTTTAGACAGGTAAAAGATAACACTTTACTACTAGCTTTGATAACATCAAACTTTTCAAGTGACTAAACCATGTATGGACCACATTTTATTTTCCAAATTACAAGGTCGAATGATTTTTTCCACTTGGAACCGGTTAAAATGCCAAATTGTTGATTGTGTTAACACGTTTAACCGTCCATCCAATGATTTAGTAACCACCGACGCTTATCAAGAATCATAACTATTAGCTTTCAACTCAAATCATCATAGCTCAGTTCCACCCAGAGATCTAATGCTTTAGAATAGATGGAGTCCCGTTTGTAACACTCCAACTTTTTCCTTTATAAGGTATGTTACAATTGTCATTTGTAAATTCACAATTTGCAGTTCTAAATCAAGAGAAGGTCAAAAGACTCAAAACTGAATCTTCATGAAACAATTTGGTGCAACACCCATTACATTTGTTTTTAGTGAATCATAAATGCTATAAAATGAAGACAGTATGTGCCTGCATATTGTGTGAGCACAGGCATGCATTTATGTGAATAACATATAGGGTGCGTTCTTAACGAATGAGAACGGGGTATTTGAGCGGGGAATGTGGGCGTGGTACTATGCGAGCGGGGAATGTGTTTTTAGAGACGAACGGGGTATTTGTTAATGGTATTTAATTGTTAAATTAATTGTTTTGAATTAATTAAATACTAATTGCATAAAACAAAACGACTACATTTTTCATTACACGATCAGAAATACAAACATAATAAAGAACACAACAAGACTGAAATTAAAACAAATACATGAAAATCTAAAATAAACGACGATGAGGTAATAAGCTCAACTTCGCTAAAATAAACCCACGTATGCCCTCATCGGTAAGCTCCTGAACAATATCCACATTCCGCGCATCGTTGCGAAAAATCGTCAGAATCTCCCAAAGCTCCACACGCGTACCCGGTCCCTGAACAAGCTGCAAGCAACGAGCAGCCAGCTGTCTCACGTGGTCGGTCATAAACGAGCTGGCACGTCGTACATGTCTGTGCCTAGAGGGCTGTCCAGAAGGGGGATCGCCTGAAGCCATCCAACCAGTATAGAAACTCGCTTCTGCAGGGGAGAAAGAAGCAGCTAGAACAGGTGCTGGTGGAGGTGCAGGTGCAGTAGGAGGCGCAACATCAGGAATCGGGTACACACAAGTAGCTTTGCCCAAACAACCCTCAAACATAATGTCATGATCTCGAAACTTCAGCGGTGAGTTCCTCCTGAATCGTCTATATGGTCTGCCACCGCCGGTGCTCCAAAACTCATCAGAACCATCCAGATAATCGAACTCTGCATTCCATACACCGCCAGGTGTTTTTAGCAGTTTGTCCCAATCGCGAAAAGAGCGCTTCATGTTATCCCATTTATTTTTAATCTAGGTTTCTGTGAACTCTAGATTAAAACGGTCGTTCATTGCTGTCGCGACTGTCGAGTAGAAGTGGCTGACGCCAGTATCGCGCTCGAATATAAACTCTATGAAAATATATTTAAAAGCGACTCTCGTTCGTCCGTCCAGTTTGCAAATGGCTGAGAAGTAGCAGTGGTAGATGAGGTTGACATCTGTATAACTCAAAAAAAAAATCAGAAAAATCCAAATAAAATATATGTTATAGAAAATTGAAAAATAAACATAACTAAACGAAAAAAAATACCTTTTTTTAGCCTTAATGGCTCGAAAAATCGATTTTGTGGGCTGAAGGGGGGAGAGTTCGGGTTTGATGACGGAGAAAGGGGGTGGGATGGAATATATAGAGTGCGAAAGGATATGTTGGAAAAGTTACTGGTGGCGTCCGATGCGTCGGACGCCACCGGTATCTTTCCCAACGTTCAAAGATCGTTCTTTCTGGAAGGGGTGAAACACCCCACCTCCATTAAGGTCACTCACAAAGGGAATGCCTTAACTTTGTGCAGAGTTATAAGTACAAGACACAGATAAATTTAAGCAGCGGAATCCAAATATTTATTTCATACGTAGTTCAACACAAAAGCATTACATCAAATTGTCTCAAAACAACTTCAAAACATTACACCATAATTTCTATCTTGAATATTCAATAAAGAAGCATAAACCAAAAAGTAAAAATGCACAAATCCCCAAGGATCATATTCAATGCCATGGCCAATGCAAGAGAGTCCAAGTCATACATTTACTTTCTTGAAGCTTGTAAAGATCTGGTTAAGCCGGAGTATTTCCTCCCTGTGGACCTGAGGGGGGGGGGGGGGACGGAAGAAAAGAAGACGAAAGGAAACGGGTCAGACAATAAGTCTGGTAAGTTCAGTGGTTACAAGTATTTAAACAAGAAAAGGGAACATGGCAGTGATAACAGAACATAGGACACTACCCTAATATAAGATAAGAGGGGCGTGTGATCGCACCCATTACTATAGTCTCTACACCTACTTAACCATTGGTTCAACCAACCCACGTGTTTACAACAAACGATCCCCTTAGTGATCAGCTCCTACTCGCATGTATTCAAGTCCTGTGTCCTTCGGCTCCACTTGATTGTAGTCACCCGTGTTGGTCCCACCATGGGGTGTACCAGTCCCTCTGGTGGCAACCCGACACGATTCAAGATGCACAGTGTACCATACTGATGCCCAGTGCTTGATTTTTCCACTCCGGAGTACGTGCACGCCCATACTCCGCCGGAACCTACACTGGCCCACCAACCGCCGACGTTTTGACCGCTTATAGTTCAGCCAAGTAATTGTGCCCCACCCTGCCAAGTTCAGGGTACCATGATACATCTATGTGGGTTACTGCTGAAATGGGTCTCCGTTACTAGGGTTTTCTAATCAACATGTTTATTTGGTTAAGTGTCCAAGTTTACCTAACCCAGCACATTCATTTTAGTTAACATGTTGAATCGGTTAAGTGTTTTCCTAATTTACTTAACCCTATCAGTCCTGACTTAGCTTTAATTTATTAAAGCACCAACCACTCACATTAGACAGGTCTTGTTGTGGTCAGTGGATATGCCGGTCGGTTCCGGGCAGATTTACACCACAACTCAGTCTAACCTCGGGTTCTTTTTGGGCTTGATGCACTAACCACCCACATTAGACAGGTCTTGTTGTGGTTACTGGATATGTCGGTCGGTTTCGGGCAGATTTACACCACAACTCAGTCTAACCTCGGGCTAGGCATATTCATCTTTTCTAAATTCATATTTTTCTATGTATGTCAAATTTCCTTTATGTGAATTAAATTTAATTTAATCACGGCATAATTATCCTGTGATTATGCTCAACATAAATGGTATATCAAATATACCATTTAATGAACAAATCTATGCCATGAATTTTCATATTTCCCATCACTACCCCCGTGGAACGTATGCGTAAATCACATAAAATGTTGGGCTAGCAAATTAGCCCAAACCCATAAACAAAAAGGGTAATAAACAAAGATAATTGCATAAACATAAAATAGCATACATTAAACTTATCACATAGAACTTGGCATAGATGGATATCATTAACTTTAATCAATTGGGCAAAGGTGAACTTGTGACTAAGTTGAATCTAATGGTCATGTAAACTTGACAAAGGTCTAGCATGAAAGTTTAACATATAATCATAGTTTCAACCTACAACTTGGCATATAATCTTATGTATGTCAAAACATAAGAAAGCTATCATAATCATTTTCTTATCAAAATTTAGCATGATGTTAACAACATAAGAGGACTACAATTTCCCTTTTACAACATAAACAGATTCAACTTGACATAGTTCTAAATATTTATAAATGTAAATCTAACATGTAAACATGTGATTTAGATCCAAAACTTGCAAATAACCACCAAATTACAAAATGACATGTTTTACCATTTTGTTGGCATAATAAGTTCTTTACTCAATCGCAATAACATACGATGTTGTACATCTCCCAAGCATATAGACATGAAATATACAACATAATCATCGCCATAAGCATATAGACATGAAATATACAACATGTTCATCGCCACAAACATATAGAGAAGATTAATTACAACTATATTTTAAGATAAACGAGAATCAAATCTCATATATAAGCATCGTACTTTATTCCAATTACAACATGTCATGATTCAATTGAAAGGAATGTTTAAATCTGCGTAACAACTAACTTACAAACTAAAAGAAATTCTTGCGTTCTGAAATCTGAAATCTGAAATTGGAGATGCGCGCCTTTGATGAAGATCGTTGAATTAAACTAGTTGTAGTTTGATTTTATATGTAGCTTTTTAACTCGTCTTTAGAATTGAAAAGGGTGACGGCTACTCCAAATCCTCTATTGACAGCATTTCAGTTCTAGGTTTGTTTTTCTGTGTGTTTTAAGGTTAGGCATTGAGTTGTTTATATAGAATTTCAGTTTGATTATACCCATCATATGAACCTAGGGTTAATCACAGCCACTCAGACCTGATCAGGCCCATCCAGAAACCCTAGTGACTCAGCAGTGAGTCAGAAATCGTTCAAATTTCATATCTGGCCGGGGGCCAGGTCGACCTCAAGGGGGGAGGTCGACACTAGGGTCGACCCCCTGGTCGACCTGCCTGGGCGGAAATTTTCCCGCCCAGCTCGCTTCTGGCTTCTGTTTGAATTTTGAACTCATTTTCGAACTGTTTGAATTTATTTGAAATCTCTGGAAACTTCCGACAGCCATAACTTCTTCATACGAAGTCCAATTTACACAAACTCGGACTCTATCTCAACCAGAATTCCGAGACAAACACAATGGCGTAACCCGTTTCCCTAAATTCTTACATTTTAAATTAAGTATTCTAGGATTCATTATTATAACGTGAATAGAAAATACGGGGTGTTACATTCTCCCCTCCTTTTAGGATTTCGTCCCCGAAATATCCAAGTCGAGAAGAACTTATATCCTACCATCAAATCAACCACCTACTCAACCATCAAACACAGGCGTCCAATATCCTTAAAAGATTTCTAATGCTTCATGATCATATTCATAGTGTGTGTATATGTCCTTATCTAATGCAAAATCAGACGGTCTACTGATTCAGTTGACCTCCTTTATGAAAATTATGTCAGTGCCATGAGTCCATTATGAATGCAAATTTTTCCTACTTAAAATTTCTTACATGAGTGCACAACCATTCATACAAATGCAACGTCCATATGATAACACATCAAGTTTTAATCCATAAACCAATACATATATGCATATGCAAAAATGGAAGTGACTGAGCCAATCTAATACCTAGTGTGTGTGTATATGCATCCACTAGCAACCATTTGTAACCACTTGCAACCATCAATCATAACATGTTTTCAATTACATGTTTACATCCAAATGGGTTCCTACCTAAGGATAAAGGATGGGATCGAGGAGATATACCTAAAAAGGTAGATACGAGCATAAACTTAAGGAAAAAGAGATTAAAGACGTACACTAAAAAAGAAAAGGGTAGGTTGCGCGTATTCTGTCCTCAGTTTCACAAGTCGCGTCTTCCTCGGTGTCGCTCCATTGAACTTTGACGAGCTTAACTTCACAGTTGCATTGCTTTTTGACCTCTGTTCCCAAGATACGGGTTGGAACTCTCCTCATTGTTGCTTCTCATTCAACTTCAACTTCCTCTAGCATACTTGGTTCTACCACTTCCGCAGACTCATGTAAGCATTTCCGCAAGTGAGATACATGAAAGACATTATGAATCCCAGCCAATCTTTCAGGCAGTTGCACCCTATAAGCCATCTTCCCAATTTTCTCGATGATAGGGAACGACCCTACAAATCTTGGTGCTAGCTTTCCTGTGGATCCAAAGCGAACAACGTTCCTCAAAGGAGATACCTTAAGGAACACCTTGTCTCCAACTTTGAACTCAAGGTCAGTTCTTCTTTTGTCTGCGTAGGATTTCTGTCTATCTTGGGCAGTCTTCATTCTTCTTCGTATCAAGTCTACTTTCTCTGAAGTCTCCCTAATCATGTCTTGTAATAACCCGGAAAATGTGAACCAGTTTAAAATTTTTAAATTTGGTTATTAACAAGAAATTTGAATAGTTGAAATAGTATATTTCAATAAAATATAGAATTGTGTATAATATGGCAGTTTGAAATTTTGAACATAAACTTTGTCTGACTGTACCGGGTGGAAAATATAACGGATTTTAACGAAACTAAAAATATTTAAATCTGTTCATCAATACCTTTCTAACGAATCTGAAAAATCGAAATTTCATAACGGAAATCAAAAGTTATGGCCAAATGAATTTTCAGAAAGGTCGCTATATAGTATATATAGCCCTTGAAAATTGGGATTTTGCATACGACCTCAGAATTCGACGAAACCACTTTTGTTGGGTCCGGGATGTCAAATTATTGCTAGGTTTCAAATTTCATAATTTTTGAAGCTAGTATGTGAGTGGGGCAAAAGATAACGTGTTTGGTCAAATTCTGTTAAAATGGGTCGACCTAAAAATGGCCGTTTTTCAAACGAGCTCAGAATTCGACGAAACTGGTTTTGTTAGGACCGTATCGTCAAAACAAGGCTAGATTTATTTTTCTGGAATTTTTCGATTCAGTTTGTGGCCCTGGCAAATTGAAATGTACGTTTAAACTAAATATCGAATGTTTTATATTTTAATTTGAAAAATAACTGACTGTAACAGTCGAAATGGCCAACGAAACATATCCCATTGTGTCCGGAATGGGGGTATTTAGCTAGGGGCGACAGTCGTTGGGTTTAAAAAGGAGTCCGTTTGGAAAAACACTATTTAAAAATTTCCTATAAATTCTAGCCAATAGGAAATTTTCTTTTAAAAAAAAAATAAAAAATCCTAAAAAACCCTAGCCGCCAGTCGAAACGAACAACCCCCGTAGCTCGCCGCTTTCCCTCTCTTTTCCGATCGCCACAGGCGACGCTAGGCCGCGCCACCACCGTCAGTCGACAGCCCTACGCCTCCTCTCCACATCCGACCCAGCTTCGCCACCAACAGAGCCGCCGCCGTCGAGTTCTGCCGCTTCAAAGTCGTCGACTTCCTGGAGCCGCCGCCGCCTCGATTCGCCACCGCATCGCCTCAGACAACCAGCGCCGGAAAGCTCTTCCCTCCCTCGACGACGTCCAACAGTCCGATCGTCCCATAGAGCTACGAATCAAAAGAAAAATCCAAACCTAGAATTGAGCAGGTTTGTAAACTAACGGCTTATTTAATTTTAAACTGTTTTAACACTTTAAAGCGTTGCAAAACTTTGAAAAATAATATCTTTTTCGTTCTTCAACGAAATTCGATGAAACAGGAGACACCGTGACCGCAGGGAGGCTCTCTACATTCTAGAAGAAGCCGCGGGTTTTTCTGACCTTCCTATGATTTTTAGCACCGCAATAACCAATGTGAGGAATCTAAATTATCTGTGTGAATGAAATGCGTTGTATAAATTATATAAGCGAAGTGTAAATTATATACGCATTGTATACCTCATGTACATGTGTTGTATAAGTTATATTAGCGATGTATAAATTATACAAGCGTTGTTTGAAACATATATGCTTTAAATTGTGATGAAATGCAAGTGAATTATTATATTATATATATATATACTCTCCTCGTCCACAGACCATGGACGATATTTATTGCTTGTGATTGACGTGATATCATATGGTTTGACGAATGGTTGGAAATAATTGTTTGTGGTTGATATTATGGTTGAAAAATACCTTTGTGGTTGAAAAATACCTTTGTGGTTGAAAAATACCCTCTTGTGGTTGAAACAAAATTGAAAAGGATTGTGGAATTGAAAATAAAACATGCCGCCTGCGTGCGAACTAGATGCATGATCCCCATTGTCAAAAACCGCGAGGTTTTAAGGTAGAGCGAGGAGCCGTACTAGGGACGGTCCCGGTTTTAACTACCCTGCCGTTATGCTGCCGAAATTTTCTGAAATAATTATGTGTTAGAATAATTTTCAGTCATTGAAATTATTTACATATGCTATAACGAATATTCATGTGTTGAGTTGCGATTCATTCGTTGAGTTGAAATTCATGTGTTGAATATTATTTGAATTTAAACAAATGGCTTTAGCAATAAAAATCACATTTATATATATATATATATATATATATATATATATAAACGATAGCGAATATTCATGTGTTGAGTTGCAATTCATTCGTTGAGTTGAAATTCATGTGTTGAATATTATTTGAATTTAAACAAATGGCTTTAGCAATAAAAATCACATTTTTATATATATATAAACGATAGCGAATATTCATGTGTTGAGTTGCAATTCATTCGTTGAGTTGAAATTCATGTGTTGAATATTATTTGAATTTAAACAAATGGCTTTAGCAATAAAAATCACATTTTTATATATATACAAACGATAGCGAATATTCATGTGTTGAGTTGCAATTCATTCGTTGAGTTGAAATTCATGTGTTGAATATTATTTGAATTTAAACAAATGGCTTTAGCAATAAAAATCACATTTTTATATATATACAAACGATAGCGAATATTCATGTGTTGAGTTGCAATTCATTCGTTGAGTTGAAATTCATGTGTTGAATATTATTTGAATTTAAACAAATGGCTTTAGCAATAAAAATCACATTTTTATATATATACAAACGATATGGAATATTCATGTGTTGAGTTGCAATTCATTCGTTGAGTTGAAATTCATGTGTTGAATATTATTTGAATTTAAACAAATGGCTTTAGCAATAAAAATCACATTTTTATATATATACAAATGATATGGAATATTCATGTGTTGGGTTGCAATTCATTCGTTGAGTTGAAATTCATGTGTTGAATATTATTTGAATTTAAAACAAACGGCTTTAGCGATAAAAATCACATTTTTATATATATACAAACGATATAGAATATTCATGTGTTGAGTTGCAATTCATTTGTTGAGTTGAAATTCATGTGTTGAATGTTATCGTCTTTTAAAAATAGAATGAATCGACAATGAAAACTATATTTTTATAGTGAATATGAAGTGTTAAAAATACACATGTATCGAACAAATATTTTTGATGATAAAAATATTCCTTTTATCATGTATACGCTTAGTTAAAAATACACACGTGTTGAAATAAATAATAGTTTGCTAGAAATATTATTATTAGCTTTGTTCTGCATATATATACATGTGTTGAACAGGAAAAAATGGATTAGCTGTAGAGTAAAAGAAATTATTTGCGTGCCCGACAAATAGGTAAACCTTGATGAGTTGGCTGCGCAATTTTATTTATATATCAACTCCTGTGAATGCCATTGGATGCGGAGTGCTGGATTTTCTGTGCGAAATAATAAACAACGCCATAGGATAGTAACAATTAATTTTGAACTACACTACATGGCATACTTCTTGACGATAGGCATACTTCATCATATTCCACATAAGCAATTGGAGCTTGTGTGACGAGGTGGAAGATTTACCATACAAGCAAGAGGCTTGTATGGCGATGACTATATACTACAGGTTGAACTGATGACTGATATGGACTATATAAATTATAACGATAAATTGCCAGATTAATAAAAACCCCACACGGGTCTGGAGTTGACAATAATCACGTCGCTCTAGTTATTAGATACGACACATGGACTATTTATTTCCACACGGAAACGGGGTGACGGGAATTTATTCTCTGGAGTGATTATCAGTACATGCTCCCCCGTAAACACCAAAATATATCACTAAAAATATGTGAATGCTTTTTAGGATTTATTGGGTACCTAATACGGCCCAATAAATTTCCAAACCCCTCCCCGTACAAAGGAGGTTATGGCGAAATTTTTCGAAATATTAAGGCGTTAGTGAAATATTTGAAGTGAAAACGAAGTTGAAAATATAAAATGAACTATAGTTGAAACTATGGAATGAACTATATTTATATATATATATATAAATATAATTAAAAGGAATAGAGGTCGTGCAGTTCGCGTTTCGGAATCGTAATTTGAAACGATTAGTACGAGAAATCCGACCATCGGATTTTCCCGAAACCGCAACCGCTGGGTTCGCCTTGGAAATACCTTTCCAACGGCACCAACCTTGTAAAAATCCAACGGTTGGATTGTCCGGAATGTTTAATTCAAATCTGAAGAATAACAGCGCCAGAATCGTTTATATTTATATATAAATATAAATATAATTAAATTTAATCGAATAACGACGCTGCAGTTCGAATTTTGAAACCGTAACTTCAAACGACTAGTGTGGAAGATCCGACCGTCGGATTCTCACGAAACTGGAACCGTTGGGTTCGCTTTGGGAATACCTTCCCACTGATATAGACTTTGTAGAAATCCAACGGTTAGATTTTCCGATATGTGTAAAACAAATTAGGAGAAAAACAGCGCCAGTGCCACGGCACGACCTGAAACGTCGTTTAATTAAATATGGCCATTTTTAAATAAATAAAAATGGCGAAAAATCGTTATAAAATATTATAAGCAATATTGATTGAGAATAAACCAATTGGGCTTGAATTGTTGGATATTTGATGGTTGTATGTGTATGACATGAAAATAACACTAAAGAACCGAAAGATGGATGTCGAATGATATAACCATAAAATGAATCGATTTAAATTCTAATGACGTGAATTATTTGAAAAGGCCGAGCTAACCCTCATTTCAAATAATTTATCGAGCGATTCGAATTGGAAAATGCAAAGACGATTCAAGACCGACGATCTTCGTATCGGTTGGATGGGCGCTACTGAGGTTCCTAACCGGAGTAGCTACCGGAAGGGGGCGGAAGTAGTAGCCGTCTGAACGTATGTGTTGATTGGACGGATATACGAGGAATTTGACGCCTCCGGTTTCGTTCAGACCCAGGACGGACTTGTAAATGGACTGTGTGTCTGACATTGGATTTTGTTCTATATTGATTGATCTCTGTTAAATATATATCTGTTTGGCGGCGGAGAATTTATTCTTTTGCTTAACGCCCTTCTCTGAGACGTACGAGCTTAGGGGTTATATATCGATAGAAATCAATCGTATGGAGTGGACCGCCTATGTGGCATGCCAAGATGCTGTGATCAAGGCTTCTGTTGCAAAGCAAAGTCTTGTGGATGATGATCAAAGCAAGGTCTACGTGGCCTAGCTTTGTGTATTTCGTAGATTCGTGAACCTCACACCCCGGTATGAGTTAAAAACGGGATACGGACTGCAGGGAGAGCACGACGTTTCTTTCTAGCTATGGTGGTGTCAGTGACTTACGAGCCCTGACATATATATCTATTTTTCACCTTTGTGGTTGTTGGAATGCGAGGCGCCTCGATTAGAGGTCTGTAAGGACCGGGAAACGTGTGTTCAGGAATAAATAATCCTCTAACATAAGTGAGGACCGGCCCTGAAGCATCCAGGGGTTACCCAGAGTGTGTAGTCCCGAGGCATTTGCTAGAGTGTCTCGAAGCGGAGAGGAGCTTGCCCCTTGCCTCGACTCATGACGGAAATCCAATTTCCAATACGAAATAACGGACTTGATTGTAGAACTAGTATGGCGACATAGTATATGGTAGCTATGCTGCCTATGATTGATATTTATGATGCTATTCGTTTTTGAAACATAAATGCACTAGTAATAATATCAAATGATTTTGCTTTATACGTATCAAGCATATTTGGCTATTATAAGGTAAAACTCTATCCTCCGGCTTGCGTTGCATTGTGTGATGGGACCTGAGTCTTATAATGGCTTCATTCTTTCTAAAAGCATTGCGTTGTTTTAAAAGAATTTATTTTGTTTTAAATGCACTAGCAATCACTGGAGTAAACCCGTTCCGCGAAAGTGGCGTGGTCCTATGATTAGCTATTTACTGTTGTTTAACTGTTAAGTAGATTCCTCATACCAGTCCCTATGACTGACTCGTTGTTTGTTTCACTTTGCAAACGCGGGTGCCCTTATTTTCACACGGGCAGCCTAGTACACAGGTGACAGGTGGTTTTTGGTTCTACACAGCTGCATAGCGTGCACTTTTGGCTCATGGCTAGGCTGACTTCATAGAGATGACTTAGATATTTTCCGCCATTACTGTATTTATATTATGATTCCGCCACTGGCGATGCAGACTAATTTACTTTCCGTATTTCTCACTTTATGTATATGTATTCCGCCTTCGGCGATGTAGACTGATATTCTTATTATGTCTCACTGCATGTATGTATTCCGCCTCTGGCGATGATGACTGATCACTTCCCTTTCTTTTTACTAAGTATATCCCACGTTATGCTATTCTGATATTCCTACATGTTGTGATTCCGCTGTCATATCCATGTAAAATTGTTTTATTTATTGTTTCTGCTATTATCTGTACTCTACTATGATGATTAATGTGCTATTTCCTAATGATTATCCTTAATACCGCCCCTCGGATTTTGGGATCGTCACAGTTGGTATCAGAGCTTTGGTTAACCTTAGTTCCGGGATCTAACACATTAAACACCTCGTCAGAATAGAATCAGTAGTGTTCTAATGCGAGTAGCTCATTAGAGATAGGATTAACAATGTCCTAGAATGAGCTAAGCAGATTAGCAAAACAATTTGATCAGTACATCATCATTATCTTTCCTTGTATTCCCTTGCTTTATCATTTATGAAAATTATCAAATCTGTGAGCTTGACTCTTTTCTTGCTTATACAGTACTCTTAGATGGCTACACATGGAGCAGCAGCTAGAGGAGGCCGTGGAGGCCGAGGAGATGCAGCAGGAGGACGGGGGAATATCCCCGTAGTAGTGGAAGGTCCTATCATTCCGCCACCAGCACCAGAAGACTTTGAGCTCGACAAAGTAGCAAAGAGGTACAGAAATCTTGGAGGGAAACCTTTTACTGGCACTGGCACAGTGACCGAAGCTATCGCTTGGCTGAAAACCTGTGAGAAAATCTTCGAGGGTATGGGCATGGGAACTAACAACAAAGCCCGACTTGGCATTTGGCTCCTTCAGGAAGAGGCAGAGCTGTGGTGGGATGCCATTACTTCTGGGGATGCAGCTGGTACTATCCGGACTTGGGAGCAATTTAAAGCTTTGTTCAATGAGAAGTTTGTACCGGAACAAGCTCTAGAGAGGATGAGGGAGCAGTTTGCTAATCTCCAGCAGGGAGACCTCTCTATTCAGGACTATCTAAATAAGTTCACCCAGCTATCGCGCTATGCTCCTGAACTGATTTTAACCAACAAAGCCAAGAATAAGAGATTCATATTTGGGCTGAAGCGCAAGTATCACGATAGAGCTATGAGCAACATCAAACTCTCCTTCACAGAACTTGTAGAGATGGCTTGCAACTACGAAGACATGGATGAGAGGCATGCTAGCCAAGACCGCGCTAAAAGCCAAGCAGGGAATAAGCGCAAGGCTTCAACAGACCAACCCGAATCTAGCATTACCGCGGCCGCTACTCAAAAACCCGCAAAGATCCCGAAAGGAAACTGCTACAATTGTGGGAAGCCCGGTCATTTCTCTAATGTGTGCAAGGCCCCAAGAAAGCCAAAGGCCAATGACTCAGCTGAATGCTACAACTGCCACAAGAAGGGGCACTATAGCAAGAATTGTCCTTTGAAGAAGAGCGCACAAGTGGCCCATGTCTATGACGGGAAGACCCCGCCAGCTACCACCGATGGATCAGGTAAACCCGATGTCTTGGGAGGTACCCTTACCATTAAAAATATTCCTGTTTCTGTACTTTTTGATACTGGTGCATCACGTAGCTTCATTTCTGGTAACATTGTTCATAAATTAAAATTGAAAAGAGGAAAATTTAAAGAACCAATAAAAGTTCAAAATCCGATAGGAGGTTCTGTCAGTCTCAGTTCGTACTATAGAGTGCCTGTCTCTTATTCTTGCTACAAATTCTCTTTTAAAGTGATTGTCATGGACCTTTCCGACTTTGATATTATATTGGGATTTGATTGGTTGACAAAGTATAAGGCCGAAGTTAGATGTGCCGAAAGAATCGTTAAAGTCGAAACGAAACTTGGACCTATATATATACAATGTCATGGCTCAGAAATTAATAGAACGGAATTTTGGTCTTCTTTAGAAGTTATTCCCCCTTCGATAGAAAAGATACCAGTCGTGAAAAACTATGCGGATGTGTTTGAAGAAGTAGAAAACTTACCGCCGCAAAGAGAAATTGAATTTAGAATAGATTTAATTCCTAACGCCCGACCAGTAGTACATCCAATAAGAAGAATGGCCCCGAAAGAAAAAGAAGAGCTAAGTAGTCAAACCAGAGAATTGCTTTGGAAAGGTCTAATCAGGCCGAGCTTTTCAGCGTGGGGAGCCGCAGTAGTATTTGTCCCGAAATCAGACGGTACTCTAAGACTTTGCGTCGATTACCGAGATCTCAATAAACAAACACTGAAGAACAAATATCCTTTGCCCCGAATAGATGATCTGTTAGATCAATTGAATGGAGCAACTGTATTCTCCAGAATGGACCTAGCTACAGGTTTCCACCAATTGCGTATAGCGGAAGATTGTGTTCCTTTGACAGCCTTCAGGGGTCCCGATTTATTCTACGAATGGTTAGTAATGCCGTTCGGCTTGTGTAACGCTCCGGCATACTTCGTTGATCTTATGAACAGGGTGTTCCGTGGTGTATTGAATAAATTTGTTCTAGTCTTCATCGATGACATTCTAATCTACTCCAAGTCGGAAGAAGAGCATGCAAACCATTTAGAACAAGTGTTGAAAATTCTCAGAAGAAATGTCTTGAAAGCTAAATTTTCTAAGTGTGTCTTCTGGCAGAATGAAGTTAAATTCCTAGGCCATGTCGTATCAAAAGAGGGAATTGCTGTAGATCCAAGCAAAATTACAGCGATTCAGAACTGGAAACAACCTACTACTCCCACAGAAGTTCGAAGTTTCCTTGGATTGGCTAGTTACTATCGGAAATTCGTTCAGGATTTTTCAAAGATATTAGGAGTATTGACAAAGCTTACAAAGAAGCATGAGAAATTCAAATGGACTCCCGAATGTGAAGAAGCTTTCCAAGAGCTAAAACTGAAGTTGACAACTGCTCCAGTATTGACCATTATAGAAGGCAACCAAGACTTGACTGTATGGGCAGATGCTTCTATTAGAGGGCTAGGCGCAGTACTAATGCAAAAAGGCCAAGTGATCGCTTATGCCAGCCGTCAACTAAAGCCGCATGAAAGAAACTATGCTACTCATGATCTTGAGTTATTAGCTATCGTGTTTGCTTTAAGAATCTGGAGGCATTATTTACTGGGCGAGAAATTCGACCTATACACCGATCATCAATCCTTGAAATATCTTTTCACTCAGAAAGATTTAAACCTGAGGCAACAGCGTTGGTTAGAATTCCTTGCAGCATACGATTTTGAAATTATATACACTCCAGGGAAAGCTAATGTTGTAGCGGATGCGCTCAGCAGAAAGAATGAAATCATCGCCAGTTTTGTCATCACGTCTTCATTAATAGACAGGATCTCGACTCTTCAAAAAGACGATGAATTTATGCAAAGAATCAGTCAAAGAATCAAAGGAGGTGAATCTACAAGTTTTCGACTCGATGACAAGGGAGTTCTAAGATTAAAGGGTAGAATCTGCATCCCAAACCTTCCCGAGCTCAGAAGAGAAATACTTGATGAGTGCCACAAGTCCAAGTTAAGTATCCATCCCGGTGTGAGCAAAATGTATAACGATATCAAACGCACATTCTGGTGGAGGTCAATGAAAAGAGATATCTCACTATATGTTAGCAGATGCCCCACTTGTCAGCTAGTTAAGAGTGATGAGCAGAAATTGGCTGGATTATTACAACCATAGGAAATTCCAGGATGGAAGTGGGAACAAATTTCGATGGACTTCATCGATGGCTTGCCTCGAACTAGAAAAGGGAACGACAGTATATGGGTAATCGTAGATCGCTTCACGAAGACTGCCCATTTCATACCTGTCCGATCCAACAGAACGGCTCAAAGTCTAGCACAGATATACTACAGAGAAATAGTTAAACTACATGGAGTGCCACTCAATATAGTCAGCGATAGAGATCCCCTATTTACTAGCAAATTCTGGGAAGCCTTCCAGACAGTATTGGGGACCAAATTGAATCTAAGCACCGCTTATCACCTTCAGACAGACGGTCAAACTGAGCGGGTGAATAGAATTTTGGAAGATCTATTGCGGGCTTGCGTCATCGATTTTGGAGGCTCATGGGAAGATCATTTACATTTAGCCGAATTCTCTTACAACAATAGTTATCAAGCAAGTTTGGGAATGTCTCCATTCGAAGCATTATACGGTAGACCGTGCAAATCTCCCGCATGTTGGGTAGAACCTGGCAACAGACTTGTGTTAGGGCCCGATATGATTCAAGAAGCATCGGATAAAGTCGATTTCATTAAGAAGCGATTAAAAACCGCACAGAGCCGACAGAAAAGTTATGCTGATGCGAGAAGAAGGGATATATCGTTTGCCGTTGGCGATTACGTTTATTTAAGAGTTTCTCCAATGCGAGGAGTAATCAGATTTGGCAAGACTGGGAAGTTGGCACCGAGATTTATTGGTCCCTTTCCTATACTTGAACGGATTGGAACTCTTGCATATAGGGTTTCATTACCTGATTGGTTGCCTGGTGTACATGATGTGTTCCACGTATCTCAACTCAGAAAACATGTTCATGATCCAGATCTTGTTGTAGAAGAAGCAGCACAACAGGATGTTGACATAACTCCAGAATTAGCACTCAAAAGAGAGCCATTAAAGATAGTTGGCAAAGAAACTAGAGAGCTAAGGTGGAAAAAGATTCATTTAGTCAAAGTGCAGTGGAGTAGTGATCCTAGAGACTGTACTTGGGAAACTGAGGAAAGCATTAAACAAGCCTATCCCAGATGCAGAGTGGACATCTCTGACTAACTCCGGTGCAAGGTACCTTTACAATACTTTGCATTTACATTTTATTTCCTGCTTAGCTGTTATTTCCTTTTCGAGGACAAAAAGTTTTAAGTGGGGGAGATTGTAATAACCCGGAAAATGTGAACCAGTTCAAAAATTTTAAATTTGGTTATTAACAAGAAATTTGAATAGTTGAAATAGTATATTTCAATAAAATATAGAATTGTGTATAATATGGCAGTTTGAAATTTTGAATATAAACTTTGTCTGACTGTACCGGGTGGAAAATATAACGGATTTTAACGAAACTAAAAATATTTAAATCTGTTCATCAATACCTTTCTAACGAATCTGAAAAATCGAAATTTCATAACGGAAATCAAAAGTTATGGCCAAATGAATTTTCAGAAAGGTCGCTATATAGTATATATAGCCCTTGAAAATTGGGATTTTGCATACGACCTCAGAATTCGACGAAACCACTTTTGTTGGGTCCGGGATGTCAAATTATTGCTAGGTTTCAAATTTCATAATTTTTGAAGCTAGTATGTGAGTGGGGCAAAAGATAACGTGTTTGGTCAAATTCTGTTAAAATGGGTCGACCTAAAAATGGTCGTTTTTCAAACGAGCTCAGAATTCGACGAAACTGGTTTTGTTAGGACCGTATCGTCAAAACAAGGCTAGATTTATTTTTCTGGAATTTTTCGATTCAGTTTGTGGCCCTGGCAAATTGAAATGTACGTTTAAATTAAATATCGAATGTTTTATATTTTAATTTGAAAAATAACTGACTGTAACAGTCGAAATGGCAAACGAAACATATCCTATTGTGTCCGAAATGGGGATATTTAGCTAGGGGCGACAGTCGTTGGGTTTAAAAAGGAGTCTGTTTGCAAAAACACTATTTAAAAATTTCCTATAAATTCTGGCCAATAGGAAATTTTCTTTTAAAAATATAAAATAAAAAACCCTAAAAAACCCTAGCCGCCAGTCGAAACGAACGACCCCCGTAGCTCGCCGCTTTCCCTCTCTTTTCCGATCGCCACAGGCGACGCTAGGCCGCGCCACCACCGTCAGTCGACAGCCCTACGCCTCCTCTCCACATCCGACCCAGCTTCGCCACCAACAGAGCCGCCGTCGTCGAGTTCTGCCGCTTCAAAGTCGTCGACTTCCTGGAGCCGCCGCCGCCTCGATTCGCCACCGCATCGCCTCAGACAACCAGCGCCGGAAAGCTCTTCCCTCCCTCGACAACGTCCAACAGTCCGATCGTCCCATAGAGCTACGAATCAAAAGAAAAATCCAAACCTAGAATTGAGCAGGTTTGTAAACTAACGGCTTATTTAATTTTAAACTGTTTTAACACTTTAAAGCGTTGCAAAACTTTGAAAAATAATATCTTTTTCGTTCTTCAACGAAATTCGATGAAACAGGAGACACCGTGACCGCAAGGAGGCTCTCTACATTCTAGAAGAAGCCGCGGATTTTTCTGACCTTCCTACGATTTTTAGCACCGCAATAACCAATGTGAGGAATCTAAATTATCTGTGTGAATGAAATCGCGTTGTATAAATTATATAAGCGAAGTGTAAATTATATACGCATTGTATACCTCATGTACATGTGTTGTATAAGTTATATTAGCGATGTATAAATTATACAAGCGTTGTTTGAAACATATATGCTTTAAATTGTGATGAAATGCAAGTGAATTATTATATTATATATATATATACTCCCCTTGTCCACAGACCATGGACGATATTTATTGCTTGTGATTGACGTGATATCATATGGTTTGACGAATGGTTGGAAATAATTGTTTGCGGTTGATATTATGGTTGAAAAATACCTTTGTGGTTGAAAAATACCCTCTTGTGGTTGAAACAAAATAGAATAGGATTGTGGAATTGAAAATAAAACATGCCGCCTGCGTGCGAACTAGATGCATGATCCCCATTGTCAAAAACCGCGAGGTTTTAAGGTAGAGCGAGGAGCCGTACTAGGGACGGTCCCGGTTTTAACTACCCTGCCGTTATGCTGCCGAAATTTTCTGAAATAATTATGTGTTAGAATAATTTTCAGTCATTGAAATTATTTACATATGCTATATCGAATATTCATGTGTTGAGTTGCGATTCATTCGTTGAGTTGAAATTCATGTGTTGAATATTATTTGAATTTAAACAAATGGCTTTAGCAATAAAAATCACATATTTATATATTTATATATATATATATATAAACGATAGCGAATATTCATGTGTTGAGTTGCAATTCATTCGTTGAGTTGAAATTCATGTGTTGAATATTATTTGAATTTAAACAAATGGCTTTAGCAATAAAAATCACATTTATATATATATAAACGATAGCGAATATTCATGTGTTGAGTTGCAATTCATTCGTTGAGTTGAAATTCATGTGTTGAATATTATTTGAATTTAAACAAATGGCTTTAGCAATAAAAATCACATTTATATATATATACAAACGATAGCGAATATTCATGTGTTGAGTTGCAATTCATTCGTTGAGTTGAAATTCATGTGTTGAATATTATTTGAATTTAAACAAATGGCTTTAGCAATAAAAATCACATTTTTATATATATACAAACGATAGCGAATATTCATGTGTTGAGTTGCAATTCATTCGTTGAGTTGAAATTCATGTGTTGAATATTATTTGAATTTAAACAAATGGCTTTAGCAATAAAAATCACATTTTTATATATATACAAACGATATGGAATATTCATGTGTTGAGTTGCAATTCATTCGTTGAGTTGAAATTCATGTGTTGAATATTATTTGAATTTAAACAAATGGCTTTAGCAATAAAAATCACATTTTTATATATATACAAATGATATGGAATATTCATGTGTTGAGTTGCAATTCATTCGTTGAGTTGAAATTCATGTGTTGAATATTATTTGAATTTAAAACAAACGGCTTTAGCGATAAAAATCACATTTATATATATATACAAACGATATAGAATATTCATGTGTTGAGTTGCAATTCATTTGTTGAGTTGAAATTCATGTGTTGAATGTTATCGTCTCTTAAAAATAGAATGAATCGACAATGAAAACTATATTTTTATAGTGAATATGAAGTGTTAAAAATACACATGTGTCGAACAAATATTTTTGATGATAAAAATATTCCTTTTATCATGTATACGCTTAGTTAAAAATACACACGTGTTGAAATAAATAATAGTTTGCTAGAAATATTATTATTAGCTTTGTTCTGCATATATATACATGTGTTGAACAGGAAAAAATGGATTAGCTGTAGAGTAAAAGAAATTATTTGCGTGCCCGACAAATAGGTAAACCTTGATGAGTTGGCTGCGCAATTTTATTTATATATCAACTCCTGTGAATGCCATTGGATGCGGAGTGCTGGATTTTCTGTGTGAAATAATAAACAACGCCATAGGATAGTAACAATTAATTTTGAACTACACTACATGGCATACTTCTTGACGATAGGCATACTTCATCATATTCCACATAAGCAATTGGAGCTTGTGTGACGAGGTGGAAGATTTACCATACAAGCAAGAGGCTTGTATGGCGATGACTATATACTACAGGTTGAACTGATGACTGATATGGACTATATAAATTATAACGATAAATTGCCAGATTAATAAAAACCCCACACGGGACTGGAGTTGACAATAATCACGTCGCTCTAGTTATTAGATACGGCACATGGACTATTTATTTCCACACGGAAACGGGGTGACGGGAATTTATTCTCTGGAGTGATTATCAGTACATGCTCCCCCGTAAACACCAAAATATATCACTAAAAATATGTGAATGCTTTTTAGGATTTATTGGGTACCTAATACGGCCCAATAAATTTCCAAACACCTCCCCGTACAAAGGAGGTTATGGCGAAATTTTTCGAAATATTAAGGTGTTAGTGAAATATTTGAAGTGAAAACGAAGTTGAAAATATAAAATGAACTATAGTTGAAACTATGGAATGAACTATATTTATATATATAAATATAAATATAATTAAAAGGAATAGAGGCCGTGCAGTTCGCGTTTCGGAATCGTAATTTGAAACGATTAGTACGAGAAATCCGACCATCGGATTTTCCCGAAACCGCAACCGCTGGGTTCGCCTTGGAAATACCTTTCCAACGGCACCAACCTTGTAAAAATCCAACGGTTGGATTGTCCGGAATGTTTAATTCAAATCTGAAGAATAACAGCGCCAGAATCGTTTATATTTATATATAAATATAAATATAATTAAATTTAATCGAATAACGACGCTGCAGTTCGAATTTTGAAACCGTAACTTCAAACGACTAGTGTGGAAGATCCGACCGTCGGATTCTCACGAAACTGGAACCGTTGGGTTCGCTTTGGGAATACCTTCCCACTGATATAGACTTTGTAGAAATCCAACGGTTAGATTTTCCGATATGTGTAAAACAAATTAGGAGAAAAACAGCGCCAGTGCCACGGCACGACCTGAAACGTCGTTTAATTAAATATGGTCATTTTTAAATAAATAAAAATGGCGAAAAATCGTTATAAAATATTATAAGCAATATTGATTGAGAATAAACCAATTGGGCTTGAATTGTTGGATATTTGATGGTTGTATGTGTATGACATGAAAATAACACTAAAGAACCGAAAGATGGATGTCGAATGATATAACCATAAAATGGATCAATTTAAATTCTAATGACGTGAATTATTTGAAAAGGCCGAGCTAACCCTCATTTCAAATAATTTATCGAGCGATTCGAATTGGAAAATGCAAAGACGATTCAAGACCGACGATCTTCATATCGGTTGGATGGGCGCTACTGAGGTTCCTAACCGGAGTAGCTACCGGAAGGGGGCGGAAGTAGTAGCCGTCTGAACGTATGTGTTGATTGGACGGATATACGAGGAATTTGACGCCTCCGGTTTCGTTCAGATCCAGGACAGACTTGTAAATGGACTGTGTGTCTGACATTGGATTTTGTTCTATATTGATTGATCTCTGTTAAATATATATCTGTTTGGCGGCGGAGAATTTATTCTTTTGCTTAACGCCCTTCTCTGAGACGTACGAGCTTAGGGGTTATATATCGATAGAAATCAATCGTATGGAGTGGACTGCCTATGTGGCATGCCAAGATGCTGTGATCAAGGCTTCTGTTGCAAAGCAAAGTCTTGTGGATGTTGATCAAAGCAAGGTCTACGTGGCCTAGCTTTGTGTATTTCGTAGATTCGCGAACCTCACACCCCGGTATGAGTTAAAAACGGGATACGGACTGCAGGGAGAGCACGACGTTTCTTTCTAGCTATGGTGGTGTCAGTGACTTACCAGCCCTGACATATATATCTATTTTTCACCTTTGTGGTTGTTGGAATGCGAGGCGCCTCGATTAGAGGTCTGTAAGGACCGGGAAACGTGTGTTCAGGAATAAATAATCCTCTAACGTAAGTGAGGACCGGCCCTGAAGCATCCAGGGGTTACCCAGAGTGTGTAGTCCCGAGGCATTTGCTAGAGTGTCTCGAAGCGGAGAGGAGCTTGCCCCTTGCCTCGACTCATGACGGAAATCCAATTTCCAATACGAAATAACGGACTTGATTGTAGAACTAGTATGGCGACATAGTATATGGTAGCTATGCTGCCTATGATTGATATTTATGATGCTATTCGTTTTTGAAACATATATGCACTAGTAATAATATCAAATGATTTTGCTTTATACGTATCAAGCATATTTGGCTATTATAAGGTAAAACTCTATCCTCCGGCTTGCGTTGCATTGTGTGATGGGACCTGAGTCTTATAATGGCTTCATTCTTTCTAAAAGCATTGCGTTGTTTTAAAAGAATTTATTTTGTTTTAAATGCACTAGCAATCACTGGAGTAAACCCGTTCCGCGAAAGTGGCGTGGTCCTATGATTAGCTATTTACTGTTGTTTAACTGTTAAGTAGATTCCTCATACCAGTCCCCATGACGGACTCGTTGTTTGTTTAACTTTGCAAACGCGGGTGCCCTTATTTTCACAAGGGCATCCTAGTACACATGTGACAGGTGGTTTTTGGTTCTGCACAGCTGCATAGCGTGCACTTTTGGCTCATGGCGAGGCTGACTTCATAGAGATGACTTAGATATTTTCCGCCATTACTGTATTTATATTACGATTCCTCCATGGCGATGCAGACTGATTTACTTTCCGTATTTCTCACTTTATGTATATGTATTCCGCCTTCGGCGATGTAGACTGATATTCTTATTATGTCTCACTGCATGTATGTATTCCGCCTTTGGCGATGATGACTGATCACTTCCCTTTCTTTTTACTAAGTATATCCCACGTTATGCTATTCTGATATTCCTACATGTTGTGATTCCGCTGTCATATCCATGTAAAATTGTTTTATTTATTGTTTCTGCTATTATCTGTACTCTGCTATGATGATTAATGTGTTATTTCCTAATGATTATCCTTAATACCGCCCCTCGGATTTTGGGATCGTCACATGTCTGGTCCAAGTATAAGCTTGTCTGTTGACTCCCACCAGCAAGTTGGTGACCTGCACGGTCTTACATATAAAGCTTCGAAAGGTGCCATGCCTATGGTGGCTTGGTAGCTATTGTTGTAAGCGAATTCCACTAAAGGTAGATGATCCTCCCAAGTTCCTCCTAAGTCAATAATGCATAACCTCAAGAGGTCTTCTAATACTCTGTTGACTCTTTCTGTTTGGCCATCGGTTTGAGGGTGATAGGCCGTGCTTAAGCATAACTGTGTGCCTACATCTTCTTGTAAACTCTTCCAAAACTCGCTCGTGAAGATAGGGTCTCGATCACTCACTATGCTGGAGGGTATCCCATGGAGTCAAACTATCTCCTTAAGATATATAGATGCTAGAGATGAGGCAGTCCTTCTACTCTTGACAGGTGTAAAGTGGGCACTTTTTGTGAGCCTGTCCACTATAACCCAAATGCTAGTATTGCCCCTTCTTGACCTAGGCAACCCATCTATAAAGTCCATCGAGATGCTATCCCATTTCCACTGTGGGACCTCTAGCGGATGAAGCAGACCACCAGGCTTCTTCTGCTCCGCCTTGACTTGTTGGCATATTAGACACTTAGAAACAAATTCAGCTACATCTTTCTTCATGCCATTCCAAAAGAAAACTCTTTTGATGTCTTTATACATTTTGTCTCCGCCTAGGTGTATGGTCAACTTGGAACGGTGTGCCTCTTCCAGAACCACCTTTACCAAGCCCCTTGCTTGTGGGACACATAGTCTTCCATCTCATCTCAACCTGCCCTTGGCATCAAAGGAGTATCTATTGAGGTGACTGGAAGTCTCACCCTTAATTAATTTGTCCATCACTTCGGCTAGCTGAGGGTCTTCTCTTTGCGTGGTTCCGATTGAGTCTAATAGAGTTGGTCGCACTTCTAATGTTGCTAGCAAGCCAGGCACAAAGTCAGTGGAGGGTCTGAAGTTAAAGCGTGCTATGAACTCCAAGCTTTGCCTTTCCACAAAGAGAGGTCTTAAGGTCAGTTTCTTTCTACTCAAGGCGTCTACTACTTCATTTCCCTTGCCAGGAGTGTAGGAAATCTCAAAATCGTACGAGGCAAGAAACTCCATCCATCTTTGCTGCCTCAAATTGAGATCCTTCTGCGAGAATAGGTATTTCAACGATTTATGGTCACTATACAGTTCAGATTTCTCACTTAGGAGATAATGGCGCCAAGATTTAAGCGCAAAAACGATGGCTGCCAACTCTAGGTCGTGGGTTGGGTAGTTTTTCTCATGTACTTTCAACTGTCTTCCACCATAAGCCACTACCTTACCTTCTTGCATCAGAACAGTTCCTAGTCCCGTTCCACATGCATCTGTGTATACTGTGAACATCTTCCTTCCATCAGGCAATGTAAGAACTGGGGTTGTTGTTAGAGCCCTTTTCAAACGTTGGAAAGCAATATCGCAATCCAAGTCCCAATTTAAAGCTAGGTCTTCTTTGTCAATCTTGTTAGTGGAGCTGAGATTTTTGCAAAATCTTTGATGAACTTTAGATAAAAGCCTACTAGCCCGAGAAAGCTTCGGACTTCGGTTGCGTTTCGAGGAGCCTTCCAATCTTGTACATCAACCACTTTTGCGGGGTCCACAT
The DNA here is from genome assembly GCA_030737875.1 of Allium sativum. Lineage (NCBI taxonomy): Eukaryota > Viridiplantae > Streptophyta > Magnoliopsida > Asparagales > Amaryllidaceae > Allium > Allium sativum. The sequence continues at coordinate 278,662,285 of CM060926.1, read as the reverse complement.
TTATCCCCTCTTTGGACACCACATGTCCAAGGAACCTAACTTTTTCTCTCCAGAAATGGCATTTGGAGGATTTCGCCTTCAACTGATGTGCACGGAGAGTATGCATGACTTCTTTTAGATGCTGAGCATGCTCTTCCTCATTCTTTGAGAAGATCAAAATATCGTCTACGAAGACCAACACGAACTTATTGAGGAATTCTCGGAACACCTTGCTCATTAAATCAATGAAGTAAGCGGGTGCGTTTGTCAAGCCGGAAGGCATGACAAGCCATTCGAAGAAACCATCGGGAGTTCTGAACGTGGTCTTATCAATGCTGTCTTCATCCATTCTTAGCTGATGAAACCCGGTAGCTAAATCTAATTGGGAGAAAATCGATGCACCTACAAGCTGATCGAACAAATCATCTATTCTTGGGAGTGGGTGTCTATTCTTCTTGGTCAGCTTGTTTAGCTCCCTATAATCAACGCACAGGCGAAGCGAACCATCAGTTTTGGTTGCGAACACTACCGGAGCACCCCATTCAGAAATACTCCGTCTTATGAACCCCTTTTCAAGCAGCTCTTTGATTTGCTTGCTGAGCTCCTTTCTCTCCCTTGGGGCCATGTGCCTAACGGGTAAGGCGACGGGTTTTGCATTGTCAACGAGGTATATGCGGAAGTCTGTCTCCCGCTTCGGGGGCAAACCCTTTACCTCTTCAAACACATCAGAATATTCATGGACTACCTTTACAGACTGCAAGTCCTCAACAGACGCATCAAGAGATTCTAGATAGCTTAGCATAACAGAGTTCAGGGGATTGTAAGAAATTTCAAGAGTGTTACCAAGGCGAGTCAGGAGTCTAACCACTCTTTTTTCACAGTCGAGGATGACACCATTACTCGATAGCCAATTCATGCCTAGAATCAACCCATAGCCCGTGAAGCCCAAAACATAGGCATTGCATCTAAACTCAATGCTTAGAATAGATATTTTCAAACCCAAACAAACCATTGACAAATAAGCTGAGCCCCCAATTGGATTTGAAACAACCAAGGAATCCTCTACTAAACTAGTGTCTAGGTGCAGAGATTCAACTAAATTAGCGGATACAAATGAGTGCGATGCGCCAGAATCAAACAATGTACGAACAGGATGATCAAAAAGATAGTCTAAACTTTCGACAGAAATATTTCTACCTCGTTCTTGCGGAGGTGCAGTGAGAGCATGAACTTGTCCTCCAGATGAAGGTCCAGCTCCCTGCCCTTGCTTCTTTGGGCATGCCCTAGCCATGTTTCCTGTCTCACCACAGTAGAAACAACCACCCATCTTTCTTTTCTTCTTCCTGCAATCTTTGACCAGATGCCCGGGAATGCCACAGAAATTACATTTTCTCTTTTCACGGGGTTTGTTGTTCTTCCCACTTTTCTTTGGATCAACCTTCTTGTTATGTGACCCTTCCCCCTTCTTATCTTGAGGCACTTCTGCTTTTGGCCCATTCTTGCCCTTGTCTTCCTCATTTAAGAGTGCCATGTCCACTAACCTTTCGTAAGTAGCCCCCATAGGTATGTGGGTCATAGCCAAGCTGTGAAGTGGCTCATTCAATCCTTTGACAAAACGGAGAGCCTTCTTATGAGGAGTATTCACTAAGTCCAGTCCAAACTGGGCCAGCGGATTGGATTGATTGACGTACTCCTTGACCGTCATACTTCCTTGCTTAAGAGATAAGAACTTTTCTAGCTGTAAACTTCGTTTAGCTTGTGAGAGGAATTTCATCTCAAACCTTATTCTGAAATCCATCCATGTTTCAACCGGCCTCTCAGCGTTAGTGACTTCCCACCAATAGGAAGCTTCGTCCTTGAGCAACCACACTGCCAACTGTATCTTTTTTCTATCGTCCACCTCGAAGATAATGAACAGATCCTCAGTTTCTTTGAGTCAGTTCCTTGCTTCCACGAATGATTCAGTCCCCTTGAAATCCTTTCCACCCATGGCTCTAAAATCTCTATAGATCTTTGAGAAAGCATTTGCACGAGGAGGAGGAACCGCTGCAGCTGGAGGAGGGATATCTGCTGGTTCTACGTCGTTAGCCCTAGCCTCTAAGTACCTTCTGAACCAACCAGGTATTGGCACACCCTTTGGAAGGTTAAGATTCCCAGACATGCTGAAACGAAAAAGAAAAGATTCAAAATGAAGGATAAAAAGATAGTGCATATGGCTTTAGGGGATTATGCCTTTAAAATAAAATAACACTTTTTCTTGAAAAATGCTTCTTTATATTTCTTTTGAAAATAGTTTTTAAAATTCTTATCTGATCTGTTAAACCTTTTGCTCTGATACCAAGTGAAACACCCCACCTCCATTAAGGTCACTCACAAAGGGAATGCCTTAACTTTGGTGGGGAGTTATAGGTACAAGACATAGAAAAATTTACAAGACAGATAAATTTAAGCAGTGGAATCCAAATATTTATTTCATACGTAGTTCAACACAAAAGCTTTACATCAAATTGTCTCAAAACAACTTCAAAACATTACACCATAATTTCTGTCTTGATTATTCAATAAAGAAGCATAAACCAAAAAGCAAAAATGCAGAAATCCCCAAGGATCATATCCAATGCCATAGCCAATGCAAGAGAGTCCAAGTCATACATCTACTTTCTTGAAGCTTTTAAAGAGTCTGATTAAGACGGAGTATTTCCTCCCTGTGGACCTAGGGGGGACGGAAGAAAAGAAGACGAAAGGAAACGGGTCAGACAATAAGTCTGGTAAGTTCAGTGGTTACTAGTATTTGAACAAGAAAAGGGATCATGACAGTGATAACAGAACATAGGACAATAACCTAATATAAGATAAGAGGGACGTGTGATCGCACCCATTACTATAGTCTCTGCACCTACTTAACCATTGGTTCAACCAGCCCACGTGTTTACAACAAACGATCCCCTTAGTGATCAGCTCCTACTCGCATGTATTCAAGTCCTGTGTCCTTCGGCCCCGCTTGATTGTAGTCACCTATGTTGGTCCCACCATGGGGTGTATCAGTCCCTCTGGTGACAACCCGACACGATTCAAGATGCACAGTGTAACCTACTGATGCCCAGTGCCTGATTTTTCCACTTCGGAGTACGTGCACGTCCATACTCCGCCGGAACCTACACTGGCCCACCAACTGCCGACGTTTTGACCGCTTATAGTTCAGCCAGTAATCGTGCCCCACCCTGTCTAGTTTAGGGTACCATGATACATCTATGTGGGTTACTGCTGAAATGGGTCTCCGTTACTAGGGTTTTCTAATCAACATGTTTATTTGGTTAAGTGTCCAAGTTTACCTAACCCAGCCCATTCGTTTTAGTTAACATGTTGAATCGGTTAAGTGTTTTCCTAATTTACTTAACCCTACCAGTCCTGACTTAGCTTTAATTTATTAAAGCACCAACCACTCACATTAGACAGGTCTTATTGTGGTCACTGGATATGCCAGTCGGTTCCAGGAAGATTTAAACCACAACTCAGTCTAACCTCTGGTTCTTTTTGGGATTGATGCACTAATCACCCACATTAGACAGGTCTTGTTGTGGTTACTGGACATGCCGGTCGGTTCCGGGCAGATTTACACCACAACTTGGTCTGACCTCGGGTTAGGCATATTCATCTTTTCTAAATTCATATTTTTCTATATATGTCAAATTTCCTTTATGTGAATTAAATTTAATTTAATCACGACATAATTCTCCTGTGATTACGCTTAACATAAATGGTATATCAAATATACCATTTAATGAACAAATCTGTGCCATGAATTTTCATATTTCCCATCGCTACCCCCGTGGAACGTATGCGTAAATCACATAAAATGTTAGGCTAGCAAATTAGCCCAAGCCCATAAACAAAAAGGGTAATAAACAAAGATCATGACATAAACATAAAATAGCATACATTAAACTTATCACATGTAACTTAGCATAGATGTATATCATTAACTTTAATCAATTGGGCAAAGGTGAACTTGTGACTAAGTTGAACCTAATGGTCATGTAAACTTGACAAAGGTCTAGCATGAAAGTTTAACATATAATCACAGTTTCAACCTACAACTTGGCATATAATCTTATGTATGTCAAACATAAGAAAGCTATCATAATCATTTTCTTATCAAAATTTAGCATGATGTTAACAACATAAGAGGACTACAATTCCACTTTTACAACATAAATAGATTCAACTTGGCGTAGTTCGAAATATTTATAAATGTAAATCTGACATGTAAACATGTGATTTAGATCCTAAACTTGCAAATAATCACCAAATTACAACATGACATGTTTTACCATTTTGTTGGCATAATAAGTTCTTTACTCAATCGTAGTAACATACGATGTTGTACATCACTCAAGCATATAGACATGAAATATACAACATATTCATTGCCATACGCATATAGACATGAAATATACATGTTCATCGCCACAAACATATAGAAAAGATTAGTTACAACTATATTTTAATATAAATGAGAATCAAATCTCATACATAAGCATCGTACTATATTCCAATTACAACATGTCATGATTCAATTGAAAGGAATGTTTAAATCTACGTAACAACTAACTTACAAACTAAAAGAAATTCTTGCGTTCTGAAATCTGAATTCTGAAATTGGAGATGCACGCCTTTGATGAAGATCGTTGAATTAAGCTAGTTGTAGTTTGATTTTGATGTAGCTTTTTAACTCATCTTTAGAATTGAAAAGGGTGACAGCTACTCCAAATCCTCCATTGACGGCATTTCAGTTCTAGATTTATTTTTCTGTGTTTTTGGTTAGGAATTGAGTTGTTTATGTAGAATTTCAGTTTGATTATAGCCGTCAGATGAACCTAGGGTTAATCACAGCCACTCAGACCTGATCAGGCCCATCCAGAAACCCTAGTGACTCAGCAGTGAGTCAGAAATCATTCAAATTTCAGATCTGGCCGGGGGCCAGGTCGATCCCTAGGACAACCCCAGGTCGACCTCAAGGGGGTGAGGTCAACACTAGGGTCGACCCCCTGGTCGACCTGCCTGGGCGGGAATTTTTCCGTCCAGCTCGCTTCTGGCTTCTGTTTGAATTTTGAACTCGTTTTCGAACTATTTGAATTTATTTGAAATCTTTGGAAACTTCCGACAGCCATAACTTTCTCATACGAAGTCCAATTTACGCAAACTCGGACTCTATTTCAACCAGAATTCCAAGACGAACACAATGGCGTAACCCGTTTCCCTTAATTCTTACATTTTAAATTAAGTTTTCTCGAATTCATTATTATAACGTGAATAGAAATACGGGGTGTTACAAGGGGAATATTCATTCGCGTCGGACGCCACAAAAAATTTAAGCATGGCAAATTTTAGCATCGAATGGCCCCATATACTATATGTTAGAAACTGTCTAGCCTCATTTTAAGAAGTACCGAAATTACGAAAAAGACCTATAGGAACATTGCTGGAACATCTTGAGACGCAATCAAAGCATGCAGGCATAAACTGACCTACCCTTAAATATATATATATATATATATATATATATTAACTTATAGACCACGATTAGCATGTACAAACCAGGGAAAACAGCCAATGTCAAATACTCCCAATCAGATCTATATTTCTAGTTTTTTATTGAAATCGATAAACTTGAATTTGAAGGCGAATCGTGAGAAAATACTCACTTGCGTCGACAAGGAGGGAGCGGTACAACAGTCGTTGCGAGCTTCAGTTGAAAGGCCCTGACTTGCAAACTTTGCGGTAGTGGGTACAGTAGTTTCCGTCAGCATGGTTCGGATACGACGCTGGTCATACAAGGAAAGGAGGAAAAAAAGGTGTGAGGTGCGGCGTCGATGGAGGAGGCGGGTCTCGAGCACGTTTTCGGGCATAGCAAACTACAATGACGCGGTGACTAGACGAGGTTCAACAAGGAGAGGGAGGAAGCATGTTGCAAAGCCGTCGGAGCTGGTGACAGTTCAGCATGGCAGGCGGCCTTAGGTGGAGGCCAGAGCTCGTCAAGCAGGCCTAAAACAGAAGCTACCGGAGCTAGTGATTTACGAGTGGCAGCGGAGTCAAGGGGAGGAGCAAAGGGGGGAAAGAAGCGGAGTGGCAACGATCGACCGTGGCATGGAGCAGAGGCCATGCTCGAATTGACTTATGGTGGATTTATTTTTGGGGAAAAAAATTGGATTTTTTCATCATTTTTGGGGAAGATGAAATTTCAGCTCGTAAAAGTCCTTCCCCTGGAGAAGGCACGACAACCAAATAAAAGAGGACACCGTAGAAAAATCTAGAACCAGTTAAATAGCTGGCAACCTATATTTAAAAAAAAATGTATATATATTGGAATTCTCTAGATGTACACACTATACAACTACTACCAATGTATTTGTACATTTTCAAAATACAATTCCAATATTAATTTTTATAAACCAAACAAATTCCTAAGTTAAACAAAATTAAAAATTAAACAAATAAAATAAATTCATCAAACAATAAATTAAATAAGCGTTCTCACCGCTTTCAACGTTGACCTGTGTGCGGAGCACGGGTTCCAAACCAGTATTTGTTGATAACGTAAACTTTAGCAAAATGTTTACACTGAGCTCACAACAGAATTTTTATTTTATTTTTAAAAGTAAATTCTACGTTTAAAAATGGATCGACGTTCAAATTCTCAAATACACACATTTAATTTTTAATGATTAAATCTTACTTTATTTTATTCTTAAATGCTGAAATTTTTAGGGTTATTACAGCCCCTTCTAAAAATCAAGGTTGTTACAGACTCCCCCCTTAAAGAAATTGCGACCTCGCAATTTACAACATTCCAAAACTCCAACGCCGCATCTTAATTTCTTCCTTTTAATTTAAATATTCAAAAAATAGAGCTTCGATCTTCTGTAATCATCCTCCAATAGAAAATTTCCAACTTGATTACTTAATTGTAAGAATTTTCAACTCATCTCCGAAATATAATACATATTTTGGGGCGCCCATTCTCCGTTGTCAAGATATCGTATATAAATCAATAAAAATCTTCATTGTATTTACCATATATAAAAACAATAAAGTAAACCAAATCAGAGTATCATATATAAATCAGTACGATACTCATAACATTTATGAAATAATATGATAAAACGAATTAGGTCAGAGTATCATTTCTAAATCAAAACGATACTCGTAACAATTACAACCAGATGGTAAATATAACTATAATAGGGTAGCTTATATAACTCAAACATTTCATAACATTTATCATATATAAAGAAATATGATAAAATAAACCGAGCTAAGATACCACATATAACCCAACATGGTACTCATAAAAAATAATATGGCCAGAGTATCACACATAAATCAATGCAATGCTCTTAACAAATATTGTGTATAAATCAATATGATAAATTAAATTAAAATAGAGTATCTCATATAAACCAATGCAAAGCTCTCAACAAATCACATATAAATTAATAGGATACTCATAATAATTAAGTCAGAGTATCAACAACTAATGAAATCCTCATGACATTTATCATATATAAAAACAATATGATAGAATAACCAAAACAGAGTACCATATATAAATCAATAAGATACTCGAACAGTAAGATACTTACAATAAATATCTTACAATAATTAATCAAGTCAATAAAATCTTCATGGCACGTATTACATGCAAAAGCAATATGATCCAATGAGATCATCATATGTAAATTAACAATTATCATATATAAATCAATATGATAATATAAACCAATTAGGGTATCATGTATAAATCAATACGATACTCATAACAATTATCATATATAAATCAATATGATAATATAATCAAATCAGAGTATCATATATAAATCAATACGATACTCATAACAATTATCATATATAAATCAATATGATAATTTAAAATTAAGCAACCATAGTAATGTAATAAAATATTAGGGGATTATGGGACAAATATAACTCGACTCATAACATACCAAATAAACAGACGCTAATACTGTAAAATCACAACGATAGAGCTCAAGCGTGCATCGAGACATCAGTACCGTAATCCACTCATAGCGCCATAACACACCTGGTGATCAACCCAGGATAACCAAGACAGTCTTAGGCGATGGACTTATGCTACCCATTCACGGTACTACACGTGGGACCCTCACGCCTTCATTGGTTGTAGTACGCGACCCATCGATCGGGAATCGTGATCGAAATAACAAAATTGCCCAACGTAGCAGACCGTTGACCTTTGGTGGTAGATGAGCGAAATTCAAAACCACCAATTCAGGTAGCGATCCCGAATCAGGTCGATCAAGATGGACTATTGGTCCATTGGTACAACAGAGTCCAATTTATGCCAATTTCGAAATCAAAAATATTTTTGAAATGCTATTTTGTAATAAATATGCCATGAACTTCAAAGTGTTTATAACGTCAAAACACTTTAAGAACATAACCATGTCTTGAAGAAATAATTTATCACATATAAAATGAAATAATAATCACAACCCGAATTAAACAAAACAGAACTGGTATTCAACTTTATCATATATAAGAACAATATGATAAAATAAATCAAGTCAGAGTATCATATATAAATCAATATGATACTCATAATTAAATATCATATATAAAACAACATGACAAAGTCAACCGAGTCATACTAGTTGCAATATAGAAGAATTATACGAATGACATAAAAACATGTCAACTAAAAATGTCCAAAATTACTTCAATTCAGAAATTATATACTTTCAAATAGTAATTACTCAAATATAACACATGCTCTTATATCACATTATGTTACCAGTATATTTCACAGCTGAGAATACAAAAAACAATCGAATATTCCATATGAGAAATCAAAAGAGTAATCAGAAAAGTATTACCAAACATCCCATACCGCTTGGTATTACTAATCCATTTACTCAAAATCCTCATCATACAGAATTTCACACAAATCTCAAGGGAAATTGTGCTTAATTCAATATATATATATATATATATATATATATATATTAAAATATTTATAAAATAACTAGTTTATACGTGGTTGTTTTATTATTTATTCTCGCTGATGCTCATACTTTATTTCAAATAAACAACATAACACTAGGTTAAAGTGGTTAGTACCAACCCCTATCCAATTTTCAAACTGATTTAGCTCCTGTTTTCCGCAACCGTTCTCAAATCGAGCATCATTCGGGCTCCGCTTCGTCAAGTTTCTAAGTACCTTTCAAACCCCATACTTACCCATCTTATCTCTTAGCCAAAAAATCTCCTTTTAAATTCACTTGACGAAAATTTAGTTCATGGATCATTTAAATTGTCTTGACGATAAACTCCAGAAATTCTCGCCACAAAGGGCCTTTAGGTAGAAATCCCAAAAGGAAAATTATATTTTCGAAAGTACTTCCTTCCAAACATTCATTATATTTTATTTATCTATTTATTCTTTTTTCTTCATAAAATGGCGCTCTCTCCTGAGTGATTCTAGTATCAATTCCTCTCATTCTAGGGTATTTCTCCCCTATCTCTATTGAGTTTTTAAACTCAATAAGCCAAGTTTTAGAAAAACCATAGTTCTGATACTAAACTAATAGCCCGCCATTTTGACCGCCCCAAGTCAGTGATTACACCAACTCGAAGCGTTCAAAATGACAGATTGTTATTGGCTTACAGGGTTTAAAAATGGAATATAACTCAGAATCACAGCACACAATATCTGCAACGAAATATATTCTTATAAAAATATCAGAGTTCTACGATATTTGTACAGCAGAGGAAGAAAATTTATACATATTTTTTTTCCATTTCTTTAAAAATAAATTACAGCTTTTGTCGAGCATTGCGCGCATATGCATCTTCCTGTGCTCCCCTCTTGCAAGCTGAAATCTTTGCATTTGTCTGGTTGTCTAATTAATTTATCATCAGCTGCTACTTAACTGTTATAGAAGCAAAATGTTAACGAAACTTCAGACAATACATATTTTCCTTGACAACACATATATCATCTTTACATTTTTTATTATGAGGGTAATACTGTTACCTTGCCTTTATAATCGTAAATAAAACATTTATTCTTAATATTTTACCATATTTATCTGTATGTTGAATGATTAAATTATAGCTTGCAAATCTGAATAATTAATAAATTCAGCCTTATTGTTTTGTTATTCATAATCAATTAATACTTAGAGAAACAATATTTGAATATTAAAAGCAAGGAAAACTGATCAAGTAACTTTAATTTATTCACACAACTATCCATGTATATTGACCCTTCTCTTGATTGACTGATTGCATAAAAAAAACTCCAACTGTGTATGCACCGTGTACATCAAGCTGATGTTATTGTTTCATGTGTCTTGGGGCCTTCATGTAGGGATGTTGATAATAAGCTAAGTTCTAACTTATTACTTCTCTTAGTTCTTTACCAGATAATTCACATGTGATAACCTCTTACTGTAAAAATGTGGCAAACGCTATTCCAAAATCTTTAGCTTTTCTTATTTAAGCCATGGGTCGGTGAGGTATGACATGGGAAAGACTTGGTTATCTGATTGATTCCATGCACGTACTGTGCATATTTTAGTACATATTCATTAATCAAAAGCAGATACAAAAAGCGAAATAAGAATCCAGAGACAAATAGAGTAGACCTGCAGCATTAAGTTTGAAGCAACAAAGCATATGAATTTAATAAACATGTTGACCGGGGGGGGGGGGGGGGGGGGACGGAAAAAACAAAGAAAAGAAAACTTGTGTTCATTAAGTTATAAAATTTGACAATGCAAATCCTAAGTTCATCGATGTGTTTGCATACATCTAAATAGACATTGTTACTTGCTGATAATCCAAAGTTCCATTTAATCAACGCCAGTGTTGACAAAAACAAAAAAAAACTTCTTCATATTAACAACAGAGTAAATACTAATTCATTAAAAGAGTTGCATAGATTACAAGATCAACAATTTATTCCATACTGAATTAACATGGGGTGCGTCATTTAGACCAGTAAAATGATAACACTTTACTACTAGTTTTAATAACATCAAACTTTTCAAGTGACTAAACCATGTATGGACCACATTTTATTTTTCAGGTTACAAGGTCGAATGATTTTTTTCACTTGGAACTGGTTAAAATGCCAAATTGCTGTATTCCTTAACACGTTTTACTGTCCAGCAAATGATTTGAGCAACCACCGATGCTTATCAAGAATCATAACTATTAGCTTTCAACTCAAATCATCATAGCTCAGTTCCACTCGGAGATCTAATGCTTTAGAATAGATGGAGTCTCGTTTGTAACACTCCAACTTTTCCCTTTGTAAGGTATGTTACAATTGTCATTTGTAAATTCACAATTTGCAGTTCTAAATCAAGAGAAGGTCAAAAGACTCAAAACTGAATCTTCATGAAACAATTTGGTGCAACACCCATTACATTTGTTTTTAGTGAATCATAAATGCTATAAAATGAAGATAGTATGTGCTTGCATATTGTGTGAGCACAGGCACGCATTTATGTGAATAACATATATACTATATGTTAGAAACTGTCTAGCCTCATTTTAAGAAGTACCAAAACTACGGAAGAGAACTATAGGAACATTGCAAGGACATCTTGAGACGCAATCAAAGCATGCAGGCACAAACTGACCAACCCTTAATGCGTATATATATACATACATATATATATATATATATATGTATATATATATAACTTATAGACCACGATTAGCATGCACAAACTAGGGAAAATAGCCAGTGTCAAGTACTCCTAATAAGTTCTATATTTCTAGTTTCTTATTGAAATCGATAAACTTGAATTTGAAGGCGAATCGTGAGAAAATACTCACCTGTATCGACAAGTAGGGAGCGGTGCAACAGTCGTTGCGAGCTTAAGTTGAAAGTCCCCGACTTGCAAACTTTGCGGTAGTAGGTACAGCGGTTTCCATCAGCATGGTTTTGATGCGACGCTGGTTACACAAGGAAAGCAGAAAAAAGGTATGAGGTGCGACGCCGAAGGAGGATGCGGGTCTCGAGCACGGTTTCGGGCATAGCAAACCACAATGACGCGTTGACTAGACGGGGTTCAACAAGGAGGGGGAGGAAGCATGTTGCAAAGCTGCCGGAGCTGGTGATAGTTCAGCGTGGCAGGCGGCCTTAGGTGGAGGCCAGAGCTCGTCAACCGGGCATGAAACAGAAGCTACCGGAGCTAGTGATTTATGAGTGGCAGCGGAGGCTGCGGAGTCAAAGGGAGGAGCGAAGGGGGGAAAGAAGTAGAGTGGCGACGATCGACCGTGGCATGGAGAAGGGGCCATGCTCAAAATGACTTATGGGGATTTATTTTTAGGGAAAAATTAGATTTTTCTTCACCATTTTTGGGGAAGATGAAATTTCAGCTCGTAAAAGTCCTTCCCTTGGAGAAGGCATGACAACCAAATAAAAGAGGCACCGTAGAAAAATCTAGAACTAGTTGAACAGCTGGCAACTTATATTTAAAAAAAAAGTATATATATTGGAATTCTCTAGATGTACACACAATACAACTACTACCAATATATTTGTACATTTTCAAATACAATTCCAATATTAATTTTTATAAATCAAACAAATTCTTAAGTTAAACAAAATTAAAAATCAAACAAATAAAATAAATTTATCAAACAATAAATTAAATAAGCGTTCTTACCGCTTTCAACGTTGACCCATGTGCAGAGCATGGGTTCCAAACTAGTATTTGTTGATAACGTTAACTTTGGAAAAATGTTTACACTGAGGTTACAAAAGTATTTTTATTTTATTTTTACAAGTAAATTATACGTTTAAAAGTGGATTGATGTTCAAATTCTCAAATACACACATTTAAATTTTAACGATTAAATCTTATTTTATTTTATTTGTAAATGCCGAAATTTTTAGAGTTATTACAACCCCTTCCAAAAATAAGGGTTGTTACAGACTCCCCTCTTAAAGAAATTGCGTCCTCGCAATTTACAACATTCCAAAACTCCAACGCCGCATCTTAATCTCTTCTTTTTAATTTAAATATTCAAAAAATAGAGCTTGGATCTTTTGTAATCTTTCCCCAATGGAAAATTTCCAACTTGATTACTTAATTGTAAGAATCTCAACTCATCTCTGAAATATAATACATATTTTGGGGTGCCCACTCTCCGTTTTCAAGGTATCGTATATAAATCAATAAAATCTTCATTGTATTTACCATATATAAAAACAATAAAGTAAACCAAATCAGAGTATCATATATAAATCAGTACGGTGCTCATAACATTTATGAAATAATATGATAAAACGAATTAGGTCAGAGTACCATTTCTAAATCAAAACGATACTCGTAACAATTACAACCAGATGATAAAGATAACTATAATAGGGTAGCTTATATAACTCAAACATTTCATAACATTTATCATATATAAAGAAATATGATATAATAAACTGATCTAAGATACCACATATAACCCAACATGGTACTCATAAAAAAAATATGGCCAGAGTATCACATATAAATCAATGCAATGCTCTTAACAAATATTGTGTATAAATCAATATGATAAATTAAATTAAAATAGAGTATCTCACATAAACCAATGCAAAGCTCTCAACAAATCACATTCATAATAATTAAGTCAGAGTATTAACAACTAATGAAATCCTCATGACATTTATCATATATAAAAACAATATGATAGAATAACCAAAACAAAGTACCATATATAAATCAATACGATACTTGAACAGTAAGATACTTACAATAAATATCTTACGATAATTAATCAAGTCAATAAAATCTTCATGGCACGTATTACATGCAAAAGCAATATGATCCAGTGAGATCATCATATGTAAATTAACAATTATCATATATAAATAAATATGATAATATAAACCAATCAGAGTATCATGTATAAATCAATACGATACTCATAATAATTATCATATATAAATCAATATGATAATATAATCAAATCAGAGTATCATATATAAGTCAATACGATACTCATAACAATTATCATATATAAATCAATATGATAATTTAAAATTAGGCAACCATAATAATGTAATAAAATATTAGGGGATTATGGAATTAATATAACTCGACTCATAACATATCAAATAAACTGATGCAAATATTGTAAAATCACAGTGGTAGAGCTCGAGCATGCATCGAGACATCAGTACCGTAATCCACTCATAGCGCCATAACACACCTGGCGATCAACCCAGTACAACCAAGACGGTCTAAGGCAATGGCTGCATGCTACCTGTTCACGGTACTACATGTGGGACCCTCACGCCTCCATCTATTATAGTACACGACCCGTCGATCGGGAATACTGATCGAAATAGCAAAATTTCCCAATGAAGCAGACTATTGACCTTTGGTGATATATGGGTGAAATTCAAAACCACCTATTTAGGTAGCGATCCAGAATCAGGTCGACCACGATGGAGTTTTAGTCCATTGGTACAACAGAGTCCAATCTATCCCAATCCCAAAATCAAAAATATTTTTGAAATGCTATTTTGGAATAAATATGCCATGAACTTCGAAGTGCTTATAATGTCAAAACACTTTAAGAACATAACCATGTCTTGAAGAAATAATTTATCACATATAAAACAAAATAATAATCACAACCCGAATTAAATGAAACAAAACCAGTATTCAACTTTATCATATATAAGAAAAATATGATAAAATAAATCAAGTCAGAGTATCATATATAAAACAATATGATACTCATAATTAAATATCATATATAAAACAACATGACAAAGTGAACCGAGTCATACTAGTGGCAATATAGAATAATTATACAAATGACATAAAAACATATCAACTAAAAATGTCCAAAATTACTTCAATTCATAAATTGTATATTTTCAAATAGTAATTATTCGAATATAACACATGCCCCTATATCACATTATGTTACCGATATATTTCACTGCTGAGAATACAAAAACAATCGAATATTCCATATAAGAAATCAAAAGAGTAATCAGGAAAGTATTACCAAACGTCCCATACCGCTTGGTATTACTAATCCATTTACTCAAAATCCTCATCATACAGAATTTCACACAAATCTCAAGGGAAATTGTGCTTAATTCAATATATATATATTATAACTAGTTTATACGTGGTTGTTTTATTATTTATTATCACGGATGCTCATACTTTATTTCGAATAAACAACCTAACACTAGGTTCAAGTGGTTAGTACCAACCCCAATCCGATTTTCAATTTGATTTAGCTCCTGTTTTCCGCAACCGTTCTCAAATCGAGCATCATTCGGGCTCCGCAACGTCAAGTTTCTAAGTACCTTTCAATCCCCATATTTACCCATCTTATCTCTTAGCCAAAAATATCCTTTCAAATTCACTTGACGAAAATTTAGTTCATGGATCATTTAAATTGTCTTGACGATAAATCCCAAAAATTCTCTCCACAAAGGGCCTTTAGGTAGAAATCCCAAAAGGAAAATTATATTTTCAAAAGTATTTCCTTCCAAACATTCATTATATTTTATTTATCTATTTTTTCTAATTTTTTTTATAAAATGGCGCTCTCTTCCGAGTGATTCTAGTATTAATTCCGCTCATTCTAGGGTATTTCTTCCCTGTCTCTAATGAGTTTTTAAACCCAATAAGCCAAGTTTTAGAAAAACCATAGCTCTTATACCAAATGTAACAGTCCGCCATTTTGACCGCCCCAAGTCGTTGATTACACCAACTCGAAGCGTTCAAAATGACGGATTGTTATTGGCTTACAGGGTTTAAAAATGGAATATAACTCAGAATCAAAGTGCACAATATCTACAACGAAATGTATTCTTATAAAAATATCAGAGTTCTACGATATTTGTACAGTGGAGAAAGAAAATTTATACATATTTTTTGTTCCGTTTTTTTTAAATAAATTATTTCATATGTCGAGCATTGCACGCATATGCATCTTCCTGTGCTCTCCTCTTGCAAGCTGAAATCTTTGCATTTGTCTTATTGTCTAATTAATTTATCATCAGCTGCTACTTAACTGTTATAGATGCAAAATGTTAACGAAACTTCAGACAATATATAGTTTCCCCGACAACTCATATATCATCTTTACATTTTTGATTACCAGGGTAATATTGTTACCTTGCCTTTATAATCGTAAATAAAACCTTTATTCTTAATATTTTACCATATGAATGATTTAAATTACTAACATGCAAATCTTCATAATTAATAAATTCTGCCTTATTGTTTGTTCTTCATAATCAATTAACACCTAGAAAAACAGTGTTTGAATATTAAAATCAAGGCAAACTGATCGAGTAACTTTAATTTATTCACACAATTATCCATGTATATTGACCCTTCTCTTGATTGACTGATTGCATAAAAAAAAACTCTAGCCAAGTTGGCATTTACGCACCGTGTACATCAAGCTGATGTTACTGTTTCATGCGTCTTGGGGCCTTCATGTAGGGACGTTGATAATAAGCTAAGTTCTAACTTATTACTTCCCTTAGTTCTTTACCAAATAATTCGCATGTGATAACCTCTTGCTTTAAAAATGTGGTAAACGCTATTCAAAAATCTTAAGCTGTTCTTATTTAAGCCATGGGTTGGTGAGGTAAGACTTGGGAAAGACTTGGTTATCTGAATGATTCCATGCATGAAAGTACTGTGCATATTTTAGTACATATTCATTAATCAAAAGCAGATACAAAAAGCGAAATAAGAATCCAGAAACAAATAGAGTAGACCTGCAACATTAAGTTTGAAGCAACAAAGCATATGAAATTAGTAGACATGTTGACCAGGGGAGACGGAAAAAACAAAGAAAAGAAAACTGTTGTTCTTTAAGTTATAAAATTTGACAATGCAAATCCTAAGTTCATCGATGTGTTTGCGTACATCTAAATAGACATTGTTACTTGTTGATAATCCAAATATTCTATTAAACAAAGCCAGTGTTGACCAAAAAAAAATACTTCTTCAAACAGTGTTTATAAGTTATGTTTGAAAAGAATTATACATGATCGTGCAGTGAACACTACAACCTGGCATTTAACCGGTTCATAACAGTATGTAGTATGCACCCAACAACAGAGTAAATACAAATTGATTAAAAGAGTTACATCGGTTACAAGATCAACAATTTATTCCATACTGAATTAACATGGGGTGCGTCGTTTAGACCAGTAAAAGATAACAATTTACTACTAGTTTTGATAACATCAAACTTTTCAAGTGACTAAACAATGTATGGACCACATTTTATTTTCCAGTTTACAAGGTCGAATGATTTTTTCCACATAGAAACGGTTAAAATGCCAAATTGATTATTGCGTTAACACGTTTTACTGTCCAGCCAATGATTTAGACGCTTATCAAGAATCATAAATATTAGCTTTTAACTCAAATCATCATAGCTCAGTTCCACCCAGAGATCTAATGCTTTAGAATAGATGGAGTCCCGTTTGTAACACTCCAACTTTTCCCTTTATAAGGTATGTTACAATTATCATTTGTAAATTCACAAATTGCATTTCTAAATCAGGAGAAGGTCAAAATACTCAAAACTGAATCTTCATGAAACAATTTGGTGCAACACCCATTACATTTGTTTTAGTGAATCATAAATGCTATAAAATGAAGATAGTATGTGCCTGCATATTGTGTGAGCACAGGTGTGCATTTATGTGAATAACATATATACTATGGTTGTGTTCGTAGCATTAAATTGGCATGCTCAGGTTTTTGTCGCCGTCCGACACGTCGGACGCGTCGGACGTGAACTCCTCTTTCCCCTTTCAAATGGAACGACAGCCGAACGTTGGAATCAAGCCATTGGCGTCGCATGCCAACGGCTTGATTTCCAACGTTCTTCTTTTCTCCCTACAAACCATCAACTTCACCTACCTCTTCATCCACACTACAACAACCCAATCCTCTTCTATTTATTTTCAACCGAATTCATGTAGCGATCAGGTTTTTTTCAGTTTGGTGTTCATGTTATTTTCCGTTATTCAACCTAGTTTTTCCCTTGTTCTTTTAAATTTATTTCTAATAGATTTTTTTTTTCATTTTTCAGTATAGCCAATCGAAAAGCTACATGTCACTGGTCGTTTACTGCAACTCAGATTATGCTGCAATGTTCTGTTGATGCATATGGTGCATGTGGCAGCAACAAAAAAGGTGTTCATAAAGTGATTGTAGAAAAGTTCAACGATGCCATACAAACCATTCCGGACATCGAACCGATTGACGAAAGCAAGATCCGAAACAAATATGATAGTCTTCGATGAGATTGGATGAAATGGGATACACTGATGAACAAGACTCGCGTGGGTCAGGATGCTTATAAAGGAACAGTCTCCGGAAGCGATGAATGATGGGAAGATCATGTTAAGATCTGTAAATTTATTTTGTTACCATTCATTTATAGACAGTTTCTTACAATTTATTTCTTACATTTAGGAATTTGGAACGGGTGTCTTGAAATATAAGAAACGTCCAACAGACAACTTAGAGATGATGCAACAATTATTTCGTGGGACGAATGCAACTGGTCAATCGTTGTACACTCCTACTGCTACCGTACAACCGTCGCAGACTGGCACGCCGCCATCAACACAAAGCATGTTTGACAGAACATGGGCTTTCGATGGGTTTTTTAACCCATTGGATGAAACGCAAAATAATTATATTCCAAATTTGAATTTTCCATCAAATCCTCCAATGAAACAAACTTCAATGAATCTCGCACGCATTCTGATAGTCCTAATACGGGTACTAGTGTGGAATCAACGGGAAGTTCTACAAATTATGCAAATACGGTAGCTCGCATGCAACGTGTAACGACCCAAATTTTCTAGTCGATTTATTTTGATTTTTTTTTTTTAAATATTGAGCTGATAATATAAATCGATTTTTATTTATTTATTTTGAGTTATCGATTTAATAATCGAATACAGTTTAATTTCAAGGATATTGAATTATCGTAATACGATAATCTGAAGTAATCCAATTCATAATTTAAAACTGAATTAAATACAGTTCAGATGATCAATACAAACTTCTGTTTGAATTAGAATAATAAAATATAATTAATTTTTGAAGAATTAATTGTTTTGAATTTAATTTATATTGATTTAAATTAATAACTTCTCCATATGATCAAATGAAGCTTCGAAACCGGTCCCAATGTGTTCAAAATAGTGTTATAATGCTAGAAACATCGGTTGTTATGTATAAATAGGAGTCCAGTACCCCGAAATATATTATTTTAAAATTAAGCGGATAAGCACTATGTCAAATCAAATTAGTTAACCTACCCTAATTTACACAGCTATCTTGTACCACGTACAGGCCTACTCCTTCCAAGCTAAGTTTCCTCTTCTATATAATCGCACGCAAGTCCCCCTCCCTCAATTCTTTCTGTTGGAAAATCCTCAATAAAGAAATGGCCATCCTTCTTTTCTTTCATTTCAAAACAAAACAGATACCCTTTGTTCTCTCCCCTTTTCATTTTCATTAGGCACCGAAATAAAATCCAAGACCTCCTTCATCCATTCGAACCGCTGCTGTATAAAATAAATATATATAAAAAGACCATAATCAAAATTGCGATTGAATCACGCAATACTGTGTAGCTCGAAACGCTGGAGATCGCGATTAAAGACTACGGAAATGGAAATCATGATTCCATCGAAAAGATTGAAGCTCGACGTCGTTGATTGGAATCCTCGATTTTTGGTACTGTAGATCGAAGATTTCTAAAGCACAGAAGGTGCCGAGTTGCATAGGGTTTTAGCACTGGTGAGACTCGTACGCCTGGGGAAGATGGAGGGTAGTCCACTTAATTTAAGAAGGCACGATGCTCTACTTTTGGCAGCTCTAGTTGGGTATAGCATGTCCTAGGGATTCGATGGGTTGCATAAGTAATTGAGGAGAGGGATTGGTGTTCAAATTTGAAGGTTACGATTCAGCTAGGCAAGGAGTTGGATTGTTACTAGCAGCGGCTATGTTCTCCAGGTTTCGAATTTAATTTGGAAAAGGTAATTTCTGTATAGGTTTAATGTTAAGTTAAAGCTAATGATGTTTAAATTAATTCAAAGTAATTAAGGTAAGAATTTTAAATTTTTATTAGCTAAAATTATGAATACTGTTAAGGTTAAAGAAAATAACTTCAACTGTTATCTAGAATTTGGAAACCAAATATGGAGATTTATTTATAAAATTGTTTTAAAGAGTGTAAATTAGACAGGTGGAAAATTTAAGCTTGAAACCGTTAGCTCTTCAAAACCAGGAAATTAGAAAATAATATTTTTGTATATTTTAGCATAAAACCTTGTTAAGGAAATCCATTAGCTTATTTATAGAATTCGGATTTTTCTTAGGCAAAGATAAATCAGATGGAATCATTCGTGTGAAGTTCGAAGACTCGGGAGTCGATGAATAGAAATGGGTACAAGTGCAAATTAAAATCAGGTGAGTAAATCTCACTCAAATTTACTGTTTAGAATTATTTTTAATCATTAAAAATAATTGTTGGTTGCTTGGATGCATTTAAATATTTTTTGGATATTATATATTAGTTATTTAGGATTGGTGTTTGTGGCTATTATATATATATATATATATATATATATATATTGGTGATTAGTTGGATTCCCGCAGTACCATTAGCGGATGCCCGCAGTATCATTAGCGGATGACCCTATACGCCACACGCTATGATAGTGGATGACCTTCTATACCGCGATATTCTGCCACGAAACAGAATGGGTATTATTTATGTTGGCTGACGTCTGTGGATGCAGGGAAAATAGGTTGGATGGATCCAACTGGATTCCTCAAAAATATTATCATTTGTTTGGTTTCATATATGTTATCTTATATGATGTGTTAGAAAAACCCATGACTGATAATTTGGTATTTTGGATGTTTGAAATACTAATGGGCCTAAATAGTAATTTATAAAAATATCGCAAAGAGGGTTTTGAAACTTAAAAAGGAAAATTCTATTTTTTTTAAAAATAGAATTTGAATTTAGAATGGGCTAAAGATATTTACTTGTTCTGAAAATAAATAAAACAAGTATTGCATTTATAAACGATGTTTATAAATTAAAATATACAGGAAATTGAAGGGACGAATTTATAAATAAAATAGAATGATTTTCACTGGAAAATCAGGGGATTGAAATGAATTTATAAACGCTGTTTATAAATAAAGTGGAAAAAAATTATCATTGGATAATTTGAATATTTAAATTCAAATGTGAATTTAAAAATAGAAATGGGGAAATCGTTTTAAAGAAATAAACAATGGAATTTATTCTGATGTTCAGAATATAATTGAACTAAAATAAATCCGTAAGGATTTATGATTTGAATTCGATTAATTCGAATTTATTTAAATAGAAGTTAAATTGAATATGAAAATAAATTGGGTGTTATATATATATGTTATTATAAATAGAAATTTCCAAAATAAGATTTTGGTTTTAAATAGATTTCGAAATAGACTTGTTTAAATATAAAAAAAGTAAATTTATAAAATGGTGTTTATAAATATAATGAATTAATTATCAAGAGATAATTTGAATATTTAAATTCAAATATGAATTTAAAAATAGAATTTGAAATCATTCGAAAGGGAACAACGGTTTTTATTCTGCAATTCAGAATATCAAAGGGATAGAGTTTCAAATAGAAATTTGAAAAGGGAACTTGTTTAAATATATGAAACAACGAAGTTGAATTTATAAATAGTGTTATAAATTTGGAGAAATAAATTATCATTTGGATAAATTAAACTATTTAAAAGTAAATTGGGAAGTGTTTTGAAACAAAACGATTGATTATATTTCGGAATTCGAAATATAAGCCTAATTGAGAAGAATTCAATGGATTTATAATTGAAATTCGATTATAGCGAATTTTATAAATAATTTATTTATAAAATGAATTGGAATTAAATATAGAAGATCTAAGTATAAATAAATATATTATCGAGTAATGAAAAATCGATGATTTTAGATAATTGGAAGTATTCAGTTGAATGGGGAAAATTAGATTCAATATATATTAAAATATATTAGAATGGAGTTGAAATTTATTGTAAACGAAGTTTAAATGTTTTTATATATATAATTAAAACGAACTCACCTCAGCGCGACAGTTCGTAAATTGGTGTTTCAAACTTCAATTGAGTATATGGAACTCAATTTAAGTCAGAAATTCTTTGAACAAGAATCGTCAGGACCAATTTGATAATGGTTTTCTAATGGGAGAGAAAAATCCGGATTTCATCTTATAGATTTTGAGTTATGTCAAAATCAAATTTTCAAAAAAACAGCGCCAGAACCATTATAAAACCATAATAGTTTATTTAAATAAATAAAAGGATTTCAAAGAAATAAAATCCGAATTGCCATTAGAAAAATACAAACTGGAGATGTAAAATAAATATGAACTCCAGTGAAGTAAGTGAAAGATAATTAGTTAATCGAAATTCGATATGAAAATGGACTTTGAATAAGTAAAGGAGATTTGAGGAATTTTATTCGAAATCAAATTTGGAACTTGATTCGAAACGGGATTAAATTAATTCATAAGCAAGATAAAATGATATTTGAACATGATATATTCAAATATAAAGTGGAATAGGCAAAATATCCAATTAGAAAATAAATTAGCTGTAATAACCCGGAAATCTGGGCCAATTTAAAAATTTTATTTTGGCAATTTTAGCGAATTTTGATTATTTAAAATGAATTATTTTAAATAACATCGACGAGAAATTTATTTTGAATAGAATTCGAACGTATATATTTACATACGTCGTCGTTACAATATAATAATTTTATTTTAATTATAAAAGAAATTGAAAATGGCGCGGTAGTTCGATAATTCGATTTCAAACTTCAAATGAATGTATCGGGTGCAAAATAAACCGGATTTTAGTGAAACCAAAAATATTGGAATCTAATAGAGAATATCTTTCCAACGAATCCGAAAAATCAAAATTTAATAGTGGGAATAAAAAGATATGTCCAGTTGAAAATTCTGAATAGTCGCTATGAAATTCAGGCCCTTAAAAATGAAAATTTTGCAAACAACCTCGGATTTCGACGAAACCACTTTTTTTGGATCTGTGATGTCAAGTTATTGCTAGGTTTCAAATTTCATAATTTTTCGAATCAATATGTGAGAGTGGCAAAGGAAAACGCGTTTGACCAATTTCAGTTGATTTTAATCGACTGGAAAGTGGCCATTTTTCCAACGGTCTCAGAATTTGACGAAACTAGTTTTGTTAGGACCGTATCGTCAATACGAAGCTAGAAAATATTTTTCAGGAATTTTTCTAGTTAGTATGTGGCCCTAGTAAATTGAAATGCACGTTCAAATTCAATATATAGAGTTATATGTTGATTCTGACGAAAACGGATCGAAACGTTCGAATCAGCGTACGATACATATCCCACTATGTTTGGAATGGGGGTGAAACGCTATGGACGACAGGCGGTGGGCCTCGTTTAGAGGTCGTATGTAAAAGTCAACTTTTTGAAATTAAAATAATAAATATAATAAAATAAAACCTCTTCCTCTCTCCTCTCCTTTTAACTTCTGCCCCCCCCCCACGTTCTTCATAAATCAGAAATCAAAATTATAAATATAAAAAACCACGCCACTTTGATCCAACGCGCCACCCACCTCCTCGACTGCCGCCGCCATCTCCCTTACACATCCCCCTCTCACGCTTCTATCTCCCTCTCGATTTATACGCCCGAACGCCTCCACTTCGCGCGAGCTTTCACAGTCAATGGGGCAGCCGAGTTCGACGATGATGCTGCCGTGGAGAGGCGAGGCGCAGGCGCTCCATTCGCTGACTTCCGATGGTGGTCTGGCCAAGCACAACGGCGGCGCAATCAAACCCTAGGTTGGCGGCTCTATTCGGTTTTGGTACAAGGAATGCAGACGGGTTCAAACAGCAGAAAGGTGAAAACTTGCATTGTTTTATTTTCCTGATTATATGAAGAACATTGTTTTAAATGTAGTTTTTGAAAATAGAAAAGCGCAGAAGAAAAATCTTTGTTTTAGAAAAGGAAATATACTTTGTTTTAAAATAGAATTGTTTGTTAAAAAAATATAAATAAAAAAAATATACATTAGTTTGAAAGTAAAAATCTTTGTTTTAAAATAAAATACAAAAATATTGTCTTTCGTATATATGGTAACCATATAAAAATTTGATTTCTATATTCGCAAAGACTTGATTTTTATAAATAGAAAGGTTCGATTTTTATATTGTGAATAGTAGAGTAAAAATTCGATATTTTATATATTGAATAGCAAAGTAAAAATACGATTTTTATATAGTGAATAGTAGAGTAAAAATTCGATTTTTATATGTTGAATAGCTAAGTAAAAATTCGATTTATATATGTGGAATAGCTAAGTAAAAATTCGATTTTTATATATTGAATAGCATAGTAAAAATGCGATTTTTATATATTGAATAGCGAAGTAAAAATGTGATTTTTACATATGTAGAGAATACGTGCAGTGAAAAGTGACAAGAGGCAGAACGACGAAGATTTCTACCTAAGAAGAGTCGTGGCGTTGGATTAGCTATCTGTGAGAACTTCTCACCTCTAATTTAATTTTTCTAGTTAATATATATACTAGGATGCAGACGGTGTTTAGTAGCACCCGACACCCATCGTCCACAGACCATGGACGGCTTGTATGCTTGTTTGTTTGATTTTGCTGTGTAGTTGATTGTGTGATGTGATGTGAAATGAAATAAAATATTTATATAGTTAAAAATATTTTATAGTTAAAAATAGAATTTTTAACGTGGATATGAAATGAAATAAAAATAAACAAATCGGACGATTTGTTTATATACACACATTTGACTGATATTGATTGGGACGATAAATTTTACACTTCGCCCAACTGCACATATAAAATCTGTGTTTGATTGTTTGAAACCCCACATGGGTATTGGGATGATATTTGATGTACACTAATCCCGATTGTTTAGTTGTATGTCGATCGATTGATTGACAGACTGTTATAAGCGTTGAATATTTATATTTGATGCTTATACAGTGTAGAATGCACTTTGGATGATGGTTGATTATTCATCGTTGTTATTGTATACCTATGTAGTAGAAAATCCATATAATTAACATTGTATGGTAATTGATTGGGCCTCATTCCAGTTTTGCAAAAGAAATATTTGAAAAAGAAATATTTGAAAAGAAATATTTGAATAGAAATATTTGAAAAAGAAATATTTAAATAGAAATATTTGAAATATAAATATTCGAAATAGAATATTTGAAAATAGGAATATATGAAGCCGTATTGATTAGATTGACGCCATTTTGACGTGAACGATATTTATATCGATTTTATTCATTTTATAATGAATATCGAAAGTGATTTCAAAATCTGATATTTTGAAAAAAAATGAAATTGAATAGAAATGAATTCGAATTGAAATTGAAATTGAATTGAAATGAATTCAAATTGAAATTGAATAGAAATGAATTCAAATTGAAATTGAATAGAAATGAATTCAAATTGAAATTGAACAGAAATGAATTCAAATTGAAATTGAAATTGAAATTGAATTGAAATGAATTCGAATTGAAAATGAATAGAAATGAAAACGAACTGAAATTGAATAGAAATGAATTCGAATTGAAATGAAAACGAATTGAAATTGAATTGAATTGAAATCAATTTGAATTAAATCAATTCGAAATGAAAAGAAAATGAATTTATGTTGGAAAATTCGATTTTGATTTGAAGTTGAAATAGAAGTTGAAATCGTTTTGAAAACGAATTTAGAACGATTTGTAAAATACGTTTTAAAAGGAAATCGACGAAGTATATATTATATATATTATATATATATAATATAATGGCCTAAATAGAACGCGCCACGCCGCGGCAGTTCGCGAATTTCGACCATTGACTTCGAATGGACTTTGCGGGAGATCCGACCGTCGGATTCTCCTAAAACCGGAACCGTTGGGTTCGTATCGAAAAGAGATTTCTAATGAATATTAGAAATTTGAAATCTAACGGTTGGATTTGGAATTATGTCCAAATCAAATTTGGAAAAGGTCGCTGTAAGTGCAGTTCGATGGCCATTGGTGGAAATCGACTGTACGGGCCTTGATAAAATTATTAAAAATAGTAATAATTTGTGTAAAATCATAAGAAATGATTTGGGAAAAATTGGGATGAAAAACTCCATATTTGAAAAGATAAAAATAGATTTTTATCGAAATGAACTAGTTTTGAACTAGAATTATAATTCTATTTATTTTTAAAATAAATAAACTGGATTAGAAATGGTTTTGAAAATAACAAGAATTTCCAATAATTATTGGAATGGATTTGAATCGAAATTGTCTTTGGATTATTTCGATGTTGGATTTCGTGATGATACAGATATTGTTATGGGAATTTGAAAGATATATATATCGTTATTTCCAATACGATATTTGTTAGTCGTAGAATTTGATATTGAATATAAGCCGGTATATTTTCTATTCAGAGCCTTGTGTTTAATATCAAATGTTATTTGGGTTTGTCATGAATGGTGTCTTCATCAACACTGTTCTTGAACCCAGTTGAGAAAAGATTAAATCTTTTATTTAGATTTAATGAAGTGTAACAATTTAATGACATTTAACTGGAATTGAACTGGCATTGATTTTTGGGTTTATCGTGAACAGTGTTTTAAATAACACTTGTTCTTTAACCCGGTAATTAATGGAATGTGATCTTGGGGTTTATCGTGAAAAGTGTTTTTAAATGACACTGATTCTTTAACCCCGTTAAAGATTAAAACTAAGTGGAGTTTTAATGAATCTTTAATTAGATTGAAATGATCGAGGATGGAGTATCACCAGTTTTGCTCCAGGCGTTAGTTAAATCTTTAATTAGATTTGAACGTGAAATGGTAATTGAATTTACCGATAACACCGTGGTGTTAGATATGAAGTATAACCAGTTTTACTTCATGGGATGAATAGGTTGGGATTGGGAAATTAAAACAAATAATTACTTCGGTAAAGTTCATTAATCCCGACTAGTTTGAATTGATATTCAAAAGTATATTAAAGAAAAAATTAAAAATTTATCTTTGATAAAATTAATGGGAACCTTTCCCTATGAATGTGAAATTTAGGAACTAACTGTCGGTTAGCTAAGTAGAATGGTTTTCTGGATATTGATCTGATGTTGGTTTCGGTCTTCGGGGTTAATATTTGGGGAATTATTCTCTGGTTAATTTACGGTTAGTGACTGATGAATTGGAATGAGGCGTATGTTGTGTTTGTGTAACACTAATTTAAAATATACGCGAGTTATTCGGAAAGACCGAGTTTATCCCATTCTGAATAACTGATACGACGATAAGTCGAAGATGAAGACGATGGTCGAAGACCGGAGGTCTTCACGTCGTTTGGGTGATTACTGATGATCTTGATTGGGCTGTACACCCAAGAAGATGGAAACAGTTGGTGATCGTCCAGACGTACTTGGAGATCGATGGATATGCGGGGTACTAGGTGCCTCCGGTTTCGTTCAGACCCAGAACAGACTTGTGAATGGACTATGTGTCTGACATTGGATTTTAGTCTGTGTGATTGATCTCTATTAAATATATATCTGTTTGGCGGCGGAGAATTTATTCTTTTGCTTAACGCCCTTCTCTGAGACGTACGAGCTCAGGGGTTATATACTGATGGATATCAAACGCATGGAGTGAATTGCTTGTGTGGCATGCTAAGATGCAATTGATCGAGGCTTCTGTTGAAAAGCAAAGTCTTGTGGTGATGATCAAAGCACAGCCTGTGTGGCATAGCTTTGTGTAACGTTGATTCGCGAGCCTCGCACCCCGGTTGTGAACCAAAAACGGGAGAGGACGTCAGGGAGGACATGCGTTTCTTTCTAGCTAGGGTGGTGTCAGTGACCTACCAGCCCTAACATTTATATACTTTTCACCTGTGTGGTTGTTGCTGTTGCGAGGCGCCTCGGATAGATCGGACGATCCGGGTCCGATGGAGTCATTCGTTGGCTCATTTACGCCCCAAAGGGCGGGGAAACGTAGTGTTCAGGCATAATAATCCACATCGGTGGACCGGCCCTGAGGATCCAAGGCTTGCCTGCGCGCTTGCCTGAGACTCGGGCTAGACAGTCTCGAATCGGTAGAGGACTATCCTTTGCCTCGGTTCACAGACGGAAACCCAATTTCCAAATACGTGACATTGCGATTTTGATTGTATAACCTATATATGGCGACATAGTGGTATGGGCATTCATGCCGCCTATGATTGATACTTATGATGTGAAGTTGTTTTATACACTATGCACTTATAATAGTATCAAATGATTTGTTTTAAACGTATCAAGCATTCTTGGCTATTATAAGGTAAAAACCCTATCCTTCGGCTTGCGTTGCATTGTGTGATGGGACCTGGGTCTTATAATAGCTTCATTTTTCTTTATTTAGCATTGCGCTGTTTGTTTTATGCACTGGTATTCTTGGGAGGAAACCCGTTCCGTGTTATACGGCGTGGTCCCTTGATTTACCTAATTTTGAAATAAAGATTAATAACTGTTTTTGTTCTCACACCAGTCCCATGACTGACCTAGATTTTATTGTTTTAACCTAAACTCTGGGTGCCCCTATTTTGACACGGGCAGCTAGTAGTTTTGGTTTTGCAGATTTATATTCGCAGGATCCTGGTTTACAGCTGGAACGATATCCGGAAAACTTTGTATCCGTATATCTCTTCTAAATGTGTGTTGTATTATTTTCCGCTGCTATGTATTTAAATGTAATTTAAATCTCTGATATTTCTGTGTAATATTCATTTATACTCTGTATATTCTTGTAATCTGATGCATTGTTGTGATATACAATGAAATGTTCTTCCGTCTGCATTCTATTTTGTCGTGTTCTCAAAACAATCAGGCATTTCGAACGGTCTGTGTCGGTTTAGCGACTGGTTCGGATCGAGCGAAATTCCTTTTCATCACAGTTTGTATCAGAGCTATGGTTTACAAAGCTCAGAGAACAAGGCACATTAGAACCATATGAAAGAATTCATCGGATATTGGATTAGCAATATCCAATGAGAATGACTCGTTAGAGATGGGATCAGTAGTATCCTAGAACGAGTGTGGAGAGTATATTTTTCAAATGAAAACAATTCTGTTTTGAAATTTAAATCGTTTTACACGTATTTGAATAATTTATTTATATTATTTTTGGATAATTCAGTATATAAAGAATTTGCATATACGCCTTGCAAACGTATATTCAAAGTTTTAATATATTGGATAGATATAGCATCACACTCTAGTCGCCCGGAGATGATATTGATGATAGCGATCGCATCATCAACATTTATGTTCGAGTTTCGAAGGTGGGATTTCTATATATTTCCATTAGACTGGTGTGAGAACCAAAACTAGATAGTGCTTATTATTGTGATTTGGCATCAAAAATCTGAATTTTGACTATGTATCAAAGTTATAAATTTGAAAAGCTAATCAACTAATTGATCGATGGTTGTGTTGTTGATTATTGGTTGATTAATTAAAATTTGTACCATATAGCCCAATTGATCAAATATTGAATTGTATTGATATTTGGTTGCATTTTCTTGCATATACATGTACTTACATTGAACAGGTCATAACAAGGAGGCTAGAGCAGAGAATAAAATTTGTTTGCCCGATAAATAGGTACATGTTTACATTAATTTACTGTTTCGTTTGGGTGATGATGATTTTATGAGCCTATTGGCTAGCCGCTTGGCTTTTTCTTTTTCTTTTTGAGATCAGAAGGCCTATATGGCAATTTCGGGATTTTCCCGCGGCTCCTGGTGCAGGGGAGGTTATGGCGAAATTTTTCGAAAATTCCGGATGTTAGCCAAATTTTTTGAAGAATTTGAAAATTCTCAGAAACTGAAAAGTTGGAGAATGGAAGCCAGATCGAACGTAGAGTTGATTAATCAAACCACTTTCGACTTTGTTCCTTTTCGGGGACAAAAAGTTTTAAGTGGGGGAGATTGTAATAACCCGGAAATCTGGGCCAATTTAAATTTTTCATTTTGGCAATTTTAACGAATTTTGATTATTTAAAATGAATTATTTTAAATAACATCGACGAGAAATTTATTTTGAATAGAATTCGAACGTATATATTTATATACGTCGTCGTTAGAATATAATAATTTTATTTTAATTATAAAAGAAATTGAAAATGGCGCGGTAGTTCGATAATTCGATTTCAAACTTCAAATGAATGTACCGGGTGCAAAATAAACCGGATTTTAGTGAAACCAAAAATATTGGAATCTAATAGAGAATATCTTTCCAACGAATCCGAAAAATCAAAATTTAATACCGGGAATAAAAAGATATGTACAGTTGAAAATTCTGAATAGTCGCTGTGAAATTCAGGCCCTTAAAAATGGAAATTTTGCAAACGACCTCGGATTTCGACGAAACCACTTTTATTGGATCTGTGATGTCAAGTTATTGCTAGGTTTCAAATTTCATAATTTTTCGAATCAATATGTGAGCGTGGCAAAGGAAAACGCGTTTGACCAATTTCAGTTGATTTTAATCGACTGGAAAGTGGCCATTTTTCCAACGGTCTCAGAATTCGACGAAACTAGTTTTGTTAGGACCGTATCGTCAATACGAAGCTAGAAAATATTTTTCAGGAATTTTTCTAGTTAGTATGTGGCCCCGGTAAATTGAAATGCACGTTCAAATTCAATATATAGAGTTATATGTTGATTTTGACGAAAACAGATCGAAACGTTCGAATTAGCGTACGATACATATCCCATTGTGTTCGGAATGGGGGTGAAACGCTATGGACGACAGGCGGTGGGCCTCGTTTAGAGGTCGTATGTAAAAGTCAACTTTTTGAAATTAGAATAATAAATATAATAAAATAAAACCTCTTCCTCTCTCCTCTCCTTTTAACTTCTGCCCCCCCCCCGTTCTTCATAAATCAGAAATCAAAATTATAAATAAAAAAACCACGCCACTTTGATCCAACGCGCCACCCACCTCCTCGACTGCCGCCGCCATCTCCCTTACCCATCCCCCTCTCACGCTTCTCTCTCCCTCTCGATTTATACGCCCGAACGCCTCCACTTCGCGCGAGCTTTCACAGTCAATGGGGCAGCCGAGTTCGACGATGCTGCTGCCGTGGAGAGGCGAAGCGCAGGCGCTCCATTCGCTGACTTCCAATGGTGGTCTGGCCAAGCACAACGGCGGCGCAATCAAACCCTAGGTTGGTGGCTCTATTCAGTTTTGGTACAAGGAATGCTGACGGGTTCAAACAGCAGAAAGGTGAAAACTTGCATTGTTTTATTTTCCTGATTATATGAAGAACATTGTTTTAAATGTAGTTTTTGAAAATAGAAAAGGGCAGAAGAAAAATCTTTGTTTTAGAAAAGGAAATATACTTTGTTTTAAAATAGAATTGTTTGTTAAAAAAATATAAATAAAAAAAAATATACATTAGTTTGAAAGTAAAAATCTTTGTTTTAAAATAAAATATAAAAATATTGTCTTTCGTATATATGGTAACCATATAAAAGTTTGATTTCTATATTCGCAAAGACTTGATTTTTATAAATAGAAAGGTTCGATTTTTATATAATGAATAGTAGAGTAAAAATTCGATTTTTATATATTGAATAGCAAAGTAAAAATACGATTTTTATATGGTGAATAGTAGAGTAAAAATTCGATTTTTATATGTTGAATAGCTAAGTAAAAATTCGATTTTTATATTGAATAGTATAGTAAAAATGCGATTTTTATATATTGAATAGCGAAGTAAAAATGTGATTTTTACATATGTAGAGAATATGGGCAGTGAAAAGTGACAAGAGGCAGAACGACGAAGATTTCTACCTAAGAAGAGTCGTGGCGTTGGATTAGCTATCTGTGAGAACTTCTCACCTCTAATTTAATTTTTCTAGTTAATATATATACTAGGATGCAGACGGTGTTTAGTAGCACCCGACACCCGTCGTCCACAGACCATGGACGGCTTGTATGCTTGTTTGTTTGATTTTGCTGTGTAGTTGATTGTGTGATGTGATGTGAAATGAAATAAAATATTTATATAGTTAAAAATATTTTATAGTTAAAAATATTTTATAGTTAAAAATATAATTTTTAACGTGGATATGAAATGAAATAAAAATAAACAAATCGGACGATTTGTTTATATACACACATTTGACTGATATTGATTGGGACGATAAATTTTACACTTCGCCCAACTATACAAATAAAATCTGTGTTTGATTGTTTGAAACCCCACACGGGTATTGGGATGATATTTGATGTACACTAATCCCGATTGTTTAGTTGTATGTCAATCGATTAATTGACAGACTGTTATAAGCGTTGAATATTTATATTTGATGCTTATACAGTGTAGAATGCACTTTGGATGATGGTTGATTATTCATCGTTGCTATTGTATACCTGTGTTGTAGAAAATCCATATAATTAACATTATATGGTAATTGATTGGGCCTCATTCCAGTTTTGCAAAAGAAATATTTGAAAAAGAAATATTTGAAAAGAAATATTTGAATAGAAATATTTGAAAAAGAAATATTTGAATAGAAATATTTGAAATAGAAATATTCGAAATAGAATATTTGAAAATAGGAATATATGAAGCCGTATTGATTAGATTGACGCCATTTTGACGTGAACGATATTTATATCGATTTTATTCATTTTATAATGAATATCGAAAGTGATTTCAAAATCTGATATTTTGAAAAAAATTGAAATTGAATAGAAATGAATTCGAATTGAAATTGAAATTGAATTGAAATGAATTCAAATTGAAATTGAATAGAAATGAATTCAAATTGAAATTGAATAGAAATGAATTCGAATTGAAATTGAAATTGAATTGAAATGAATTCGAATTGAAATTGAAATTGAATTGAAATGAATTCAAATTGAAAATGAGTAGAAATGAAAACGAACTGAAATTGAATAGAAATGAATTCGAATTGAAATTGAATTGAAATGAAAACGAATTGAAATTGAATTGAATTGAAATCAATTTGAAATCAATTTGAAATCAATTTGAATTAAATCAATTCGAAATGAAAAGAAAATGAATTTATGTTGGAAAATTCGATTTTGATTTGAAGTTGAAATAGAAGTTGAAATCGTTTTGAAAACGAATTTAAAACGATTTATAAAATACGTTTTAAAAGGAAATCGACGAAGTATATATTATATATATTATATGTATAATATAATGGCCTGAATAGAACGCGCCGCGCCGCGGCAGTTCGCGAATTTCGACCATTGACTTCGAATGGACATTGCGGGAGATCCGACCGTCGGATTCTCCTAAAACCGGAACCGTTGGGTTCGTATCGAAAAGAGATTTCTAATGAATATTAGAAATTTGAAATCTAACGGTGGGATTTGGAATTATGTCCAAATCAGTTTTGGAAAAGGTCGCTGTAAGTGCAGTTCGATGGCCATTGGTGGAAATCGACTGTACGGGCCTTGATAAAATTATTAAAAATAGTAATAATTTGTGTAGAATCATAAGACATGATTTGGGAAAAATTGGGATGAAAAACTCCATATTTGAAAAGATAAAAATAGATTTTTATCGAAATGAACTAGTTTTGAACTAGAATTATAATTCTATTTATTTTTAAAATAAATAAACTGGATTAGAAATGGTTTTGAAAATAACCAGAATTTCCAATAATTATTGGAATGGATTTGAATCGAAATTGTCTTTGGATTATTTCGATGTTGGATTTCGTGATGATACAGATATTGTTATGGGAATTTGAAAGATATATATATATATTGCTATTTCCAATACGATATTTGTTAGTCGTAGAATTTGATATTGAATATAAGCCGGTATATTTTCTATTCAGAGCCTTGTGTTTAATATCAAATGTGATTTGGGTTTGTCGTGAATGGTGTCTTCATCAACACTGTTCTTGAACCTAGTTGAGAAAAGATTAAATCTTTTATTTAGATTTAATGAAGTGTAACAATTAAATGACATTTAACTGGAATTGAACTGGCATTGATTTTTGGGTTTATCGTGAACAGTGTTTTAAATAACACTTGTTCTTTAACCCGGTAATTAATGGAATGTGATCTTGGGGTTTATCGTGAACAGTGTTTTTAAATGACACTGATTCTTTAACCCCGTTAAAGATTAAAACTAAGTGGAGTTTTAATGAATCTTTAATTAGATTGAAATGATCGAGGATGGAGTATCACCAGTTTTGCTCCAGGCGTTAGTTAAATCTTTAATTAGATTTGAACGTGAAA
Source organism: Allium sativum (assembly GCA_030737875.1). NCBI lineage: Eukaryota > Viridiplantae > Streptophyta > Magnoliopsida > Asparagales > Amaryllidaceae > Allium > Allium sativum. The sequence continues at coordinate 278,627,832 of CM060926.1, read as the reverse complement.
TGGTAATTGAATTTACCGATAACACCGTGGTGTTAGATATGAAGTATAACCAGTTTTACTTCATGGGATGAATAGGTTAGGATTGGGAAATTAAAACAAATAATTACTTCGGTAACGTTCGTTAATCCCGACTAGTTTGAATTGATATTCAAAAGTAGATTAAAGAATAAATTAAAGAATTTATCTTTGATAAAATTAATGGGAACCTTTTCCTATGAATGTGAAATTTAGAAACTAACTGTCGGTTAGCTAAGTAGAATGGTTTTTTGGATATTGATCTGATGTTGGTTTCGGCCTTCGGGGTTAATATTTGGGGAATTATTCTCTGGTTAATTTACGGTTAGTGACTGATGAATTGGAATGAGGCGTATGTTGTGTTTGTGTAACACTAATTTAAAATATACGCGAGTTATTCGGAAAGACCGAGTTTATCCCATTATGAATAACTGATACGACGATAAGTCGAAGATGAAGACGATGGTCGAAGACCGGAGGTCTTCACGTCGTTTGGGTGATTACTGATGATCTTGATTGGGCTGTACACCCAAGAAGATGGAAACAGTTGGTGATCGTCCAGACGTACTTGGAGATCGATGGATATGCGGGGTACTAGGTGCCTCCGGTTTCGTTCAGACCCAAAACGGACTTGTGAATGGACTGTGTGTCTGACATTGGATTTTAGTCTGTGTGATTGATCTCTATTAAATATATATCTGTTTGGCGGCGGAGAATTTATTCTTTTGCTTAACGCCCTTCTCTGAGACGTACGAGCTCAGGGGTTATATACTGATGGATATCAAACGCATGGAGTGAATTGCCTGTGTGGCATGCTAAGATGCAATTGATCGAGGCTTATGTTGAAAAGCAAAGTCTTGTGGTGATGATCAAAGCACAGCCTGTGTGGAATAGCTTTGTGTAACGTTGATTCGCGAGCCTCGCACCCCGGTTGTGAACCAAAAACGGGAGAGGACGTCAGGGAGGACATGCGTTTCTTTCTAGCTAGGGTGGTGTCAGTGACCTACCAGCCCTGACATTTATATACTTTTCACCTGTGTGGTTGTTGCTGTTGCGAGGCGCCTCGGTTAGATCGGACGATCCGGGTCCGATGGAGTCATTCGTTGGCTCATTTACGCCCCAAAGGGCGGAAAAACGTAGTGTTCAGGCATAATAATCCACATCGGTGGACCGGCCCTGAGGATCCAAGGCTTGCCTGCGCACTTGCCTGAGACTCGGGCTAGACAGTCTCGAATCGGTAGAGGACTATCCTTTGCCTCGGTTCACAGACGGAAACCCAATTTCTAAATACGTGACATTGCGATTTTGATTGTATAACCTATATATGGCGACATAGTGGAATGGGGCATTCATGCCGCCTATGATTGATACTTATGATGTGAAGTTGTTTTATACACTATGCACTTATAATAGTATCAAATGATTTGTTTTAAACGTATCAAGCATTCTTGGCTATTATAAGGTAAAAACCCTATCCTACGGCTTGCGTTGCATTGTGTGATGGGACCTGGGTCTTATAATAGCTTCATTTTTCTTTATTTAGCATTGCGCTGTTTGTTTTATGCACTGATATTCTTGGGAGGAAACTCGTTCTGTGTTATACGGCGTGGTCCCTTGATTTACCTAACTTTGAAATTAAGATTAATAACTGTTTTAGTTCTCACACCAGTCCCATGACTGACCTGGAGTTTATTGTTTTAACCTAAACTCTGGGTGCCCCTATTTTGACACGGTCTTCTAGTAGTTTTGGTTTTGCAGATTTATATTCGCAGGATCCTGGTTTATAGCTGGAACGATATCCGGAAAGCGTTGTATCCGTATATCTCTTCTAGTTGTGTATTGTATTATTTTCCGCTGCTATGTATTTAAATGTAATTTAAATCTCTGATATTTCTGTGTAATATTCATTTATACTCTGTATATTCTTGTAATCTGATGCATTGTTGTGATATACAATGAAATGTTCTTCCATCTGCGTTCGATTTTGTCGTGTTCTCAAAACAATCAGGCGTTTCGAACGGTCTGGGTCGGTTTAGCGACTGGTTCGGATCGAGCGAAATTCCTTTTCGTCACCTTAGCGAATTGGGTTAAGACGAATGAATTGAGTTGAAACCAAATGGGAATATTCGGATGTGTTAAGAAGGTATGGAAATGAAGTGTATAAAGATTACAATTCGAGTGCCCGACAAAAAGGTACACGTTTAAATTCCATATGAGATTTTATGCGCTGAATCGGCAAGCCACTTGGCTTTTTGATTTTCTTTTTGAATGGAAAGGGCCTAGAGAGGTGAGTTGAAGTTTGAACTATCGACCAGTACAAAGGAGATTATGGCGAATTTTTCTGGAAATTTAAGGAGTTAGAATATTTTTAAGATAATTTGATAATTAGAAATCTATATATCAATATATATATAATCCAATAAGGAAACGAACTTAAAAATAAAATATTATAAACAAAAAAAGAGGAAATCGAAAATTTGGTAGTAGAAAGAGAAATATATATATATATATATATACGTTTTAAAAATGAATAAGTGGTTTTTTTGGTGTTGATGATTTGAGATAAGTGGTCTTGTCTGTTTTGAAGTTAAAGATGTTATTCAGTCAAGGTCTGAGAGATAATTATACCCCAACTTGATTGATTTCATTACTAACTGATAAACAACAAGATTCGTCTCAAAGAGAGATGTTTAAAGAGTTTAGTTGAATGCAGTATTTTGGGTTGCTGTAACGATGTTTTATACAACATTCATTTTAACCTAAGTAAGTGGAAGTTTGCAAATATAATAATAAATATTTCTTGAGTATAGAAATAAATGAATGGTCGTGGAAGAGATAAGTAATTGGAATGTTTTCCAATTATAAATAGAATATATTTTCTAAGTATGGAAAATAAAAGAAGGCGATATATGGAAATGTTTTCTCAAGATGATTATCGAAAATATCGTGTTAACGAATATGGATAAGGAAATAGAGAAGTGTTTTAATTAATGAAATATTAATTAAAGGGCTTAGTGATTTGTTTGATGCTTTGGTTGAATGTTTGTTTTTCTTCGATAGTTAAATAATCGACTATCGAAGTATTTTCCAATATCGTTGTCAATATGGAGAGACCGGTTGGATTATTATCCGTGAACCACTTTGTATTGGCAGTAACGTTGTGAATCAGATTACATAAAGATAACCAAAGATGGAGTAAAGTGCAAGAACTTTTTCAAATAATAGAAATTATGCCTTTGGTTTCGTTCAGTCCAAGAACGAAGTGTATGGACGAATGTCTGACAGAGTATTTCCAATGATCGCATATGTTGGTTTGTATAGATATATATGGTGGCAGAGAATTTATTCTCTTAGCATAATATCCAGAATATATTTGTGCAAATCAATTAATGATTTACGGATCTGAAAATGTGACATTTAAAGTGATTGTGCTATCAATGAATGATAAGAACTCGTAGCCTCAGGCCTCAACAACCAGGAAATGACAAAAATTGGGCAGGCATCATGGCTATGTGGGTCGCTCCCATTAGGGTGTATAATCAACTATCTAGAGATATTCATTTCATTCTTTAATCTATTCGATGTTGCCCTATTCGGGAAACGGTTCCTGATCCCAACCATTGGTGATATACATTTGATACACTCAAGCGAAATGAGTGGCCGGTCATGTGTGGGCCAGGTTGCAAGATGTTCTTGTTGAACCCAGTGTATTCCCCTCTAGAGATACACCATCGGAAGGTGGTTCTATACCTTGTCATGTTTGAAATCCAATCTCCAATAAGCGCCCTGCGGTTTTTGGTTTTATATTATATATGGAGCGTGAGATGCAAGCGTTCCGCTAGATTCTATTTGTTTAACGTAGACATTATTATAATATCACTGGATTTGATATCAAAAATATTTTGGGTTATTGTAAGGTAAAAACCATCCGTGTTTATGTGTGGATCGGTCTTATGATTATCATTTCTTTCGAAAGGATTTTTAAGTTAAACAAATGATTGGAGTTTACTCACACCAATCCCATGACTGACCCAGAGTTTATTTTGTTTTTTGTTTTCCCTAAACTCTTGGGTGCCCAAATTTGTACGGGCAGTCAAGTAGTCGGGATTTTTTTCTAGATTCACTTGGAAGAGCTGGAAGCAGGAGGCTTCACCAGCTAGCTATAGACTAACATATTTCCGCTGTGTACTATGTTGTATCCGGAACAGGTGTTTATAACTGTTCCAGGAATAACTGTTGTGCTCTGATAATGGTATGTATATACAGTTACTGATTTGTATTTCAAAAGTTATGTTATTTAATATATTTTATTCGTTCCGCTGTGAGATTTGTGTTCTTCGTTTTTCTTCTATTCTAACTTTTCTTTCTATTCCTCATCCTCTAACTTCTTTCTACTAATGATTCGTATTTCTGTGTCATTTGGGTTGGACGTGTGGTTTTATTAGTCAACTCAAAGGGTACGGAAATTCGGGCCGTTTCACAACATCTTGGAGCAACTGGTGAGTTTGATGCTGCAGACGCACTATTATTTGTTTTGGACCACAAAATAAATGATATGTTCACTGCTCTTCCAGATGAGATAACGAAGAGCTGGTTGATAAGAGGGCTTGCAGACAAACACCGCGAAAAAGAATACCAAACTTATCTGATAAATACCAACAAGTATGAGGTTCATGTCATCGTATTGTTGTATTTATGTCTGTATTTTGTTTGTGTAATGAAATGCAGTCATTTTGTTTTACGAAATTAGTATTTAATTAAATCAAAACAAATAATTTAACAATTAAATACCCCGCTGAAATACCCCGTTTGCAGCTACAAACACATTCCTCGTTCTCTACAGTACCACGCTCAAATACCCCGCTCAAATGCCACGCTCAAATACCCCGCTCGCGTTGGTTAAGAACGTACCCTATATGTCAGAAATTGTCTAGCCTCATTTTAAGAAGTACCGAAATCACAGAAAAGAACTATAGGAACATTTCTAGAGCATCTTGGGACACAATCAAAGCATGCAGGCACAAACTGACCAACCCTTATATATATATATATATATATATATATATATATATATATAAACTAATAGACCACATTAGCATGCACAAACTAGGGAAAATAGCCAATGTCAAATACTCCCAATCAGTTCTATATTTTTAGTTTCTTATTGAAATTGATAAACTTGATTTTGAAGGCAAATCGTGAGAAAATACTCACCTGCGTCGACAAGGTGGGAGCGGTGCAACAGTCATTGCGAGCTTCAGTTGAAAGTCCCTGACTTGCAAATTTTGCGGTAGTGGGTACAGCGGTTTCCGTCAGGATGGTTCGGATGCAACGCTGGTTACACAAGGAAAGCAGAAAAAAAAGGTATAAGGTGCGGCGTTGATGGAGGAGGCGGGTCTCGAGCACGGTTTTGGGCATAGCAAACCATAATGACGCGGTGACTAGACGGGGTTCAACAAGGAGGGGGAGGAAGGATGTTGCAAAGCAGCTGGAGCTGGTGACAGTTCAGCGTGGCAGGCGGCCTTAGGTGGAGACCAGGGCTCGTCAGGCGGGCCTGAAATAGAAGCTACCGGAGCTAGTGATTTACGACAGGCAGTGGAGGCTGCGAAGTCAAGGGGAAGAGCAAAGGGGGAAAGAAGCGAAGAGGCGACGATCGACTGTGGCATGGAGCAGAGGCCATGCTCGAATTGACTTATGATGGATTTATTTTTGGGGAAAAAATTGGATTCTTTTTTCATCATTTTTGGGGAAGATGAAATTTCAGCTCGTAAAGGTCCTTCCCTTGGAGAAGGCACAACAACCAAATAAAAGAGGACATCGTAGAAAAATCTAGAACCAGTTGAACAACTGGCAACCTATATTTTAATATATATATATATATATATATATTGGAATTCTCTAGTTGTACACACTATACAACTACTACCAATGTACTTGTACATTTTCAAATAAAATTCCATTATTAATTTTTATAAACCAAACAAATTCTTAAGTTAAACAAAATTTAAAATCAAACAAATAAAATGAATTTATCAAATAATAAATTAAATAAGCGTTCTCACCGCTTTCAACGTTAACCCATGTGCGGAGCACGGGTTCCAAACTAGTATTTGTTGATAACGTTAACTTTGGTAAAATGTTTATACTAAGGTTACAAAAGCATTTTTATTTTATTTTTAAAAATAAATTCTACGTTTAAAAATGGATCGATGTTCAAATTCTCAAATACACACATTTAAATTTTAATGATTAAATCTTATTTTATTTTATTTTTAAATGCCCAAATTTTTATAGTTATTACAACCCCTTCCAAAAATCAGGGTTGTTATTGACTCCCCCCTTAAAGAAATTGCGTCCTCGCAATTTACAACATTCCAAAACTCCAACGTCGCATCTTAATCTCTTCCTTTTAATTTAAATATTCAAAAAATAGAGCTTGGATCTTTTGTAATCTTCCGCTAATAGAAAATTTCCAACTTGAGTACTTAATTGTAAGAGTTTCAACTCATCTCTGAAATATAATATATAATTTAAGGCACCCACTCACCGTTTTCAAGGTATCGTATATCAATCAATAATATCTTCATTGTATTTACCATATATAAAAACAATAAAGTAAACCAAATCAGAGTATCATATAAAAATCAGTACGATACTCATAATATTTAAGAAATAATATGATAAAACAAATTAGGTCAGAGTATTATTTCTAAATCAAAACAATACTCATAACAATTTAAACCAGATGGTAAAGATAACTATAATAAGGTAGCTTATATAACTCAAACATTTCATAACATTTATCATATATAAAGAAATATAACAAAATAAAGCGAGCTAAGATACCATATATAACCCAAAATGGTACTCATAAAAAAATATGGCCAGAGTATCACACATAAATCAATGCAATGCTCTTAACAAATAACGTGTATTAATCAATATGATAAATTAAATTAAAATAGAGTATCTCATATAAACCAATGCAAAGCTCTCAACAAATCACATATAAATTAATAGGATACTCATAATAATTAAGTCAGAGTATCAACAACTAATGAAATCCTCATGACATTTATCATATATAAAAACAATATGATAGAATAACCAAAACAGAGTACTATATATAAATCAATACGATACTCAAATAGTAAGATACTTACAATAAATATCTTACGATAATTAATCAAGTCAATAAAATCTTCATGGCACGTATTACATGCAAAAGCAATATGATCCAATGAGGTCATCATATGTAAATTAACAATTATCATATATAAATCAATATGATAATATAAACCAATCAGAGTATTTTATATAAATCAATACGATACTCATAACAATTATCATATATAAATCAATATGATAATATAATCAAATCAGAGTATCATATATAAATCAATACGATACTCATAACAGTTATCATATATAAATCAATATGATAATTTAAAATTAAGCAACCATAGTAATGTAATAAAATATTAGGGGATTATAGGATTAATATAACTCGACTCATAACATACCAAATAAACAGATGCTAATATTGTAAAATCACAGCGGTAGAGCTCGAGCGTGCATCGAGACATCAGTACCATAATCCACTCATAGCGCCATAACACACCTGGCGATCAACCCAGGATAGCCAAGACGGTCTAAGGCGATGGCCTATGCTACACGTTCACGATACTACACGTGGGACCCTCACGCCTCCATCTATTGCAGTACGCGACCCATCGATCGGGAATCCTGATCGAAATAACAAAATTTCCCAATGTAGCAGACCATTGATCTTTGGTGGTAGATGGGCGAAATTCAAAACCACCGATTCAGGTAGCAATCCTGAATCAGGTCGACCAAGATGTAGTTCTGGTCCATTGGTTCAATAGAGTCCAATCTATCCCAATCTCGAAATCAAAAATATTTTTGAAATGATATTTTGTAATAAATACTCCATGAACTTCAAAGCGTTTATAACGTCAAAACACTTTAAGAACATAACCATGTCTTGAAGAAATAATTTATCATAGATAAAACAGAATAATAATCACAACCCGAATTAAACAAAACAAAACTAGTATTCAACTTTATCATATATAAGAACAATATGATAAAATAAATCAAGTCAGAGTTTCATATATAAATCAATATGATACTCATAATTAAATATCACATATAAAACAACATGACAAAGTGAACCGAGTCATACTAGTTGCAATATAGAAGAATTATACGAATGACAGAAAAACATGTCACCTAAAAATGTCCAAAATTACTTCAATTCAGAAATTGTATACTTTCAAATAGTAATTACTCAAATATAACACATGCTCCTATATCACATTATGTTACCAGTATATTTCATAGCTGAGAATACGAAAACAATCGAATATTCCATATGAGAAATCAAAAGAGTAATCAGAAAAGTATTACCAAACGTCCCATACCGATTGGTATTAATAATCCATTTACTCAAAATCCTCATTATACAGAATTTCACACAAATATCAAGGGAAATTGTTCTTAATTCAATTTATATATATATATATATACACATATATATTAAAATTTATAAAATAACTAGTTTATACGTGGTTGTTTTATTATTTAGTATCACTGATGCTCATACTTTATTTCGAATAAACAACATAACACTAGGTCAAAGTGGTTAATACCAACCCCAATCCGATTTTCAAACTGATTTAGCTTTTGTTTTCCGCAACCGTTCTTAAATCGAGCATCATTCGGGCTCCGCTTCGTCAAGTTTCTAAGTACCTTTCAAACCCTATACTTACCCATCTTATCTCTTAGCCAAAAATCTCCTTTTAAATTCACTTGATGAAAACTTAGTTCATGGATCATTTAAATCGTTTCGACGATACACCCCAGAAATTCTTGCCATAAAGGGCCTTTAGTTAGAAATCCCAAAAGGAATATTATATTTTTGAAAGTATTTCCTTCCAAACATTCATTATATTTTATTCATCTATTTATTCTAATTTTTTTCATAAAATGGCGCTCTCTCCTGAGCGATTCTAGTATCAATTCCGCTCATTCTAGGGTATTTCTTCCCCATCTCTAATGAGTTTTTAAACCCAATAAGCCAAGTTTTAGAAAAACCATAGCTCAGATACCAAATGTAACAGCCCGCCATTTTGACCGTCCCAAGTCGGTGATTACACCAACTCGAAGCGTTCAAAATAATGGATTGTTATTGGCTTATAGGGTTTAAAAATGGAGTATAACTCAATCTAAGTACACAATATCTGCAATGAAATATATTCTTATAAAAATATCAGAGTTCTACGATATTTGTACAGCGAAGAAAGAAATTTATACATAATTTGTTTTCATTTTTTTAAATAAATTACAACTTTTGTCAAGCGTTGCGCGCTTATGCATCTTCCTGTGCTCTCCTCTTGCAAGCTGAAATCTTTGCATTTGTCTTATTGTCTAATTAATTTATCGTCAACTGCTACTTAACTGTTATAGAAGCAAAATGTTCACGAGACTTCAGACAATATATAGTTTCCCCAACAACTCACAGATCATCTTTACATTTAGATTATCATGGTAATACTGTTACCTTGCCTTTATAATCGTAAATAAAACCTCTATTCTTAATATTTTACATATTTATCCATATGCTGAATGATTTAAATTACTAACATACAAATCTACATAATTAATAAATTCAGCCTTATTGTTTTGTTCTTTATAATCAATTAACACTTAGAAAAATATTGTTTGAATATTAAAAGCAAGGTAAACTAATCAATTAACTTTAATTTATTCACACAACTATCCATGTATATTAACCCTTCTCTTGATTTACTAATTGCATTAAAGAAAAACTCTAGCTATGTTGGCATTTATGCACCGTGTACGTCAAGCTGATGTTACTGTTTCATGCGTCTTGGGGCCATGTAGGGATGTTGATAATAAGCTAAGTTCTAACTTATTACTTCCCTTAGTTCTTTACCAGATAATTCGCATGTGATAACCTGTTGTTGTAAAAATGTGGTAGACGCTATTCCAAAATCTTAAGCTTTTCTTATTTAAGCCATGGGTCGGTGAGGTAAGACTTGGGAAAGACTTCGTTATCTGAATGATTCCATGCATGCACGTAATGTGCATATTTTAGTACATATTCATTAATCAAAAGCAGATACAAAAAGCGAAATAAGAATCCAGAAACAAATAGAGTAGACCTGCAACATTAAGTTTGAAGCAACAAAGCATATGAATTTAATAGACATGTTGACTAGGGGAGACGGAAAAAACAAAGAAAAGAAAACAGTTGTTCATTAAGTTATAAAATTTGACAATGCAAATCATAAGTTCATTGATGTGTTTGCATAAATCTAAATAGACATTGTTACTTGCTGATAATCAAAGTTCCATTTAATCAAAGCCAGTGTTGACCAAAGAAAAAAACTTCTTCAGACAATATTTATAAGTTATTTTGAAAAGAATTATACATGATCGTGCAGTGAACACTACAACCTGGCATTTAAATCGGTTCATAAAAGTTTGTAGAATGCATCCAACAATAGAGTAAATACGAATTCATTAAAAGAGTTGCATAGATTACAAGATAAACAATTTATTCCATACTGAATTAACATGGGTGTCGTTTAGACTAGTAAGAAGATAACACTTTACTACTAGTTTTTATAAGATCAAACTTTTCAAGTGACTAAACCATGTATGGACGACATTTTATTTTTCAGGTTACGAGGTCGAATGATTTTTCACTTGGAACCGGTTAAAATGCCAAATTGTTGATTGCCTTAACACGTTTTACTGTCCAGCCAATGATTTGAGCAACCACCGACGCTTACTAAGAATCATAACTATTAGCTTTCAACTCAAATCATCATAGCTCAGCTCCACCCGGAGATCTAGTGCTTTAGAATAGATGGAGTCCTGTTTGTAACACTCCAACTTTTCCCTTTATAAGGTATGTTACAATTGTCATTTGTAAATTCACAATTTGCAGTTCTAAATCAAGAGAAGGTCAAAAGACTCAAAACTGAATCTTCATGAAACAATCTGGTGCAACACCCATTACATTTGTTTTTAATGAATCATAAATGCTATAAAATGAAGATTGTATGTGCCTGCACATTGTGTGAGCACAGGCATGCATTTATGTGAATAACATATACTATATGTCAGAAACTGGCTAACCTCATTTCAAGAAGTACCAAAATTACGGAAAAGAACTATAAGAACACTGCTAGAACATCTTGAGACGCAATGAAACCATGCAGGCACAAACTGACCAACCCTTAAATGCATATACATACATACATACATACATACATATATATATATATATAAACCAAGATTAGCATGCACAAACCAGGGAAAACATCCAATGTCAAATAACCTAATCAGTTCTATATTTCTAGTTTCTTATTAAAATCGATAAACTTGAATTTGAAGGCGAATCATGAGAAAATACTCACCTAGATCAACAAGGAGCGAGCGGTGCGACAGTTGTTGCGAGCTTCAGTTGAAAGGCACCGACTTGCAAACTTTGCGATAGTGGGTACAACGGTTTCCGTCAGCATGGTTCGGATGCGACGCTGGTTACACAAGGAAAGCAAAAAAAAAGGTATGAGGTGCGGCACCGATGGAGGAGGCGGGTCTCGAGCACGGTTTCGGGCATGGAAAACCACAATGACGTGGTGACTAGACGGGGTTCAATCAGGAGGGGGAGGAAGCATGTTGCAAAGCTGCCGAAGCTGGTGACAGTTCAGCGTGGCGGGCGGCCTTAGGTGGAGACCAGAGCTCGTCAAGCAGGCCTGAAACAGAAACTACCAGAGCTAGTGATTTACGAGGGGCAGCAATGGCTGTGGACTCGAGGGGAGGAGCGAAGGGGGGAAAGAAGCGGAGTAGCGGCGATCGTCTATGGCATGGAGCAGGGGCCACGATCGAATTGACTTACGGTGGATTCATTTTAGGGGAAAAATTGGATTTTTTTTCATCATTTTTGGGGAAGATGAAAATTTCAGCATGTAAAAGTCCTTCCCCTGGAGAAGGCACGGTAACCAAACAAAAGAGGACACCGTAGAAAAACTAGAACCAGTTGAACAGCTAGCAACCTATTTTTTTTTAAAGAAAAAATGTATATAAATTGGAATTCTCTCGATGTACACACTATACAACTACTACCAATGTATTTATACATTTTCAAAAACAATTCCAATATTAATTTTTATAAACCAAATAAATTCTTAAGTTAAATAAAATTAAAATTCAAACAAATAAAATTAATTTATCAAACAATAAATTAAATAAGCGTTCTCACCGCTTTCAATGTTGACCCATGTGCGGAGCACGGGTTTCAAACTAGTATTTCTTGATAACGTTAACTTTGGCAAAATGTCTACAATGTGGTTACAAAAGCAACATTTTTTATTTCTAAAAGTAAATTTTACGTTTAAAAATGGATCGACGTCCAAATTCCCAAATACACACATTTAAATTTTAATGATTAAATCTTAATTTAATTTAATTTATTTTTAAACACCAAAATTTTTAGAGTTATTACAACCCCTTTCAAAAATCCGGGTTGTTACAATAGAGGCAATCCATTTGATGGGATTAATAACATTATTGATGTTATATTTTACCTTGAATGATATATATATATATATACATTCTATTATGTTATATTTACTGCATAATATTAATATTGACATAATAGAAGTCCTTAGAATAATAATACGAAATTATATAGTTCAAGTAAGTGACTTGAACATGAGATTATATAATATATTAAGTATTATAATTCTTAAATATCCTAGTCAAGTTTTATTGTTCATATAGGACAACAATAAAACACTGAGACTAGTATGTTGGTTGACTAATTATCACACCTTATTGATCATTAATATATGTGATATTAATGTTATGACATAAACACGTATTAGAGAATAGCGTATTCGACTGACCTAACGTGAGAAAACTACATGGAATATAATTAACAATATCATAAGTTATTCTCATAATGACAGTGATGTAATGGTCCTCAGACCTGAAATCATTATAATTTTATTCGAGGATATTTAATATCATCAAAAGTTACTTTTGACTGATTAGACGATAAAAGTGATTATTAGATATATCTCAAATCGAATGAAAATTATGGATGATCTAGATGGAATTAAAACCAACGATACAAGTAGAGATATCCATGGGCCTCTTGATTGAGTGAGACTATGAAATGCATGGTCATGCTCAAATTTTGATTTATTTTATATACTTTACTCATCGATCAAATTAAAATGATTAAATTATAAAGAGGATGATACGTTTCATGCCTCGAGTTTAAATCCTGGATATATTGGTTAAAAGGGTTAAATTACATTGAGACAATGGCCACAGAAAAGGTTGTATCGAATCATTGATCTTATTATAACTTTTGGTAGCAGCGATGTATTACTAGATGTCGCTCATTGTTTATAATTTAAATACGATTCAAATTATTGTCAACGTTGTAATAACTATAGAATCACACAATATAGAACGTTATAAAGGAGAAACTAATTTTGGACTAATAAAATATCAATCTGTTAATATTTTATTTGAAGTTGGAATAAGTATTCGGGTGGGTTCCTATTTTATGGTAAACATTTGTTTTAAAAGGGGTATTCATTCCCTTTTAAATCACATGGACAAACCAAAATAAGAGATCGGATCCAAAGCTAAGAAGCCACCCTGAATACACATTTCCAAAACCTTAAAAAAATGGTGGTTAGTACTGCTTTCCCTCTTCTAATTCGATTCAATCGAAGAAGAAATTCGTTCTCGTGGACTCCTATAGAGGCATGGCAACTTGTCAAGCTTGCTATTTGATCCTTCCAGGCTCCAGCCGTGTTAAGATTCGAAGCAGATGAGATTCAATTCAATTCAACTCGTGATTCCATAAAACCCTAAAATTGATATAAACTTTTGATTTACTAAATTTACATAGATTCTAAGTTTTAAACTGTTTAAAAAATATTAAAATAGGTCAACAACTAGATCATCCAAACCCTATAGTGGTATAAGAGCTACGGCTTGCAAAATTTTGGTATATTCTGTAATGTTTGATTTGTGTTATGTACACAACAGGAAGTATGAATTAGATATAAAACATGATTTCGAGATGAAACCATTTCATTATACTCAGAATCTTGTTTTGTTATGCAATTTGAGAGGATTATAACTTAATATCTGATATTTATAATGATATTTGTATTGCCAAATTTTACTTGTAAAATCTAGAAAAATATTGATTAATAATTTCCTTTGTATGTTTTATATAACAATATACATATATGGTTTTGGAACTGAAAAGAAATATGTTAGATAATAATTCAGAGAATTGAAAGTCAATGATTATGAATAAGTGTTTTGATAGTTTAAAAACCAAACCTAAATATATGTATATTATATCATAATAAACCTGACATAGCGTTTAAGGATCCATTATTATATTTAATCAAGTTCTATAAACTATACCTAAAGACTGGATTTATACTTATCTGCATACATATGTATAATTATGAAAAGTAAATTTAATTTATTCTCAAGTAAAGTTTATAATTTGATGAACAGTCATTGGATGAATGATCATTAAAATATGAGTGATGGAAAAATTGTTGTGTATCACATTAATTATTATCTGTATAGATAAATGTGAACAGAGAATGTATTTCACTATTGTTTCTAATATTGATCAAGAAACCATAATGAATCTTCTCTCTCTATATAAAAAATTAACATGATTTGATCTATTAATTTAAGTCGTTAAAATTGCTCACTGTTGTGTTTATTTGATGTTACAATCACTGGGTATAAATTTGTAAATCACTTCAAAATATTACATGGACTGCTTGTATATGTCATTATATAGGATGATTTCCAAATATATTCCCAGTAATATATATATATATATATATATATATATATATATATGTATGTATGTGTTCACTGAAATACATAGCAAGTATGGCTTGCCTCATATTTTTAACACCATTAATATATGCATTGGTATTGAGATACAAGATAATTATCAAATTGGTTGATATGTAAACTACATGAAATCTGCTTCAAGTTTGACTTGCTCTTGGGTTTTAAAAAAAAATTGTGCATATAAACAAATGGAATTAAAACAATTCCCTTGTTATAAGATGATATATATAATGTAACGACCCGTATTCTACACATCATAGGATTGTAGGATATTTATTTCTTTCCCATGTGAAGTCGTATGGTCATGTAACTTTGGGAAACATCCATTAGAGTCATTTCCCATGTTCATGATTTTTGTCGATTTTTAAATGACCATTTTGCCCCTAGTTGGCACTGTTTTGGCCATAACTTTTGATTGGAAAGGAATTTTGACTTGAAACTACTTCCATTAGATTCGTTTGATGGTTTACCTTTCCGTAGAGTGGTCATAATAGCCAAACGGACTTACTGTTTGGGAGATATGGCTGAAATAAGGTTTGGAAGGTGAAAAACTGCTTAACCGGGCCAAATCAGGTGATTAGTGGATAGGCCCATAACCCATTTCGGGATTAGGGTTATGGGGAGGCTTAAATGAGATAGAGAATCATTCCATTTCAGTTTTCTAGCCTCCACTTATCACCAAGGAACCCTAAAAATGGCCTTTAACCTCAAAATCACCTCCAAATCGTCTCTTGGTCAAGGATTTGGCTTAGCAACCCCTAATCAAGGAAGACCTTCACCAAAGCAACATAGGAGCTGCTGTTTGGCATTGAGATTCACATCAAATCAGGGAATTATTTCAGATCTTAGTTTAATTGTGGCTAAGGTGAGTGATTTGCATAGTTTTGCACTAATTATGGCTAATTAGGGTTGATTAGTGTTAATTAGCGAATTTAAACATGATAAAATTCGGGAAAAATGTTCATAAATTCTTAAATGATGTTTTAGACCTCTGATATGAATTTGGGTTAATTTGGTTAAGTTTTGCTAATCCTATCATTAGTTTCACCTAAACAAGCTTAAGGGGAAATATGGGGTTTTGGGTATGTTTGATCCATTTTAACCTATCATGTTGATGTTTTGATGTTTGTGGTTGATTATGCATGTTGTTATGACTGTATGAAATGCTTTGTGATTGATTTCAATAGTTAGAATGGTCGAAAACGTCGTCGAATGGCGTAAACACTTGCTGGAACAGTTTCAGAAAATAGTGCAGGGTTCGGATCGGATATGTTGAACTGAGCAAGGAATTCGATCGGATCGGAACCCAACACTTGGGAAAAATGGCAAAAAGGAAGGCCACGCTAGCTGAACTGGGATCGGACCGGATTAGGGAGTAGGGATTGGAGCGGAAGCATGAACTGGAGGGGGAGTGACACCCGACCCGAACCGAGGAGAAACGCCCGACCCGAACCGATGGAGTGGCACCCGACCCGAACCGCACCAGAAGGAGACCCGACCCGAACAGATGGAGGATACCCGACCCGAACCGATGGCTTGAGAAGGAACCCGACCCAACCCAGTATTGACCAATAACCCGAGATGCAAAGGTAGTCCAATATGGGAAGTTAGAGCTCAGGATCCAGTTGGGAACCGATGAGTTCACTTCATGGTTGGACTTTGCTGCGGGACGCGTGCTAAGGAGTTGTCGACGTTCATAACTTCGGTTCACCACTGAAAATGGATGATGGGATACTTATCAGTGCAGTAGGGTCATCATGACCTGAGGGGCAAAGTGATGGTAGCAAGACTACGTTATCAGTGCAGTAGGGTCATTATGACCTGAGGGGCAAGGTGATGCGTAGTAAGACTATGAGCCAGTGCAGTGGGGTCATTGTGACTCCATGGGGGCAGAGTGGACATAGTAAGGATTAGTAAGGCTATGAGCCAGTGCAGTGGGGTTCTTGTGACTCCATGGGGCAAAGTGGACATAGCAAAGGATTAGTCGCTACGTTATCAGTGCAGTGAAGCCATTTATGACTTCATGGGGCAGAGTGATCGTAGCAAGGTATGTTGGGTGATCGAAGTGGTGAATATCGTATGCTTTACGCACTGAGTGAGATATGTGAGGATGGATGCTATGTTTGATTGTTTGCCATCCCTATGACATGCACACCTCCCCCACCTCCGTATCTTTACACTGTTTGATATGGTATCATAGAGTGTTGTACAGTATGTAGTGTTAACTCTTTGGTTGCAGGTCCAGGTTCAGGTATGTTTTAGTCTACCTGTTATTGTTCACTTAGATGCTTATCGCTCATACCAGGCTTTATGTCTGACCCAGAGTTTTATGTCTCCTCTTATTACTCTGGGTGCTCACATGAGCAGACTAGAGACAGGTTAGCTGGTGATGCGCGAGTAGCTGATTTGGAGGCGGGCGGGAGGCTTCCACGTATGATATATATATATATACACACACACATTCTCCCTGTGTCGTTGGTGGTTGCTACTTGGGCATTAGTAGTGTACCTCATTTATCTTACTTTTGCTTTGAGATAGCTTGAAAGTTGTAATAAGCTGTATTTTGGATTTCCGCTGCCATGATGTTTAGTTTTGATTTTCAGCTTATGCACTGTCTCTCCTGTTTTATGTCATGTATGTTATTATTATATTTTGTTCTATGCGCTGTGAGACATTCTACAGGTTCTTTGTATGTTCATTTCCTTCTTCCTTTTCCTTCTGACGACCCGTTCCGTGCTAACTGGACATGTGTACAGCGCACCTTTGGAGTAAATGTCGGTTGGTCCGGGGCGGGCCGTCACATATAACCTGCCAGATCTCACTTTTAATATATTGAAACAAAAAATGTTTGTTTATTGGACAATGAATATTGTTGATTTAGTGATTTGCACATTAACATTGTTTAATGTTTCAAGTCATTTCTTGATCTTTTGCAAGATCATATTAGTATGACTGATTTTATCATAGTATTTAAATAAATACATATGGGTTGTGTGTATTACCCAGGACCTTTTTCCCCCTCATATCAGTACTGATACTTGAATATTTGTATATCAAAATTTAAATATTTCAGTTATGTTAATAAAATGCATCCAGGGCTGTAGTTTAATATGTATATAATTTATATATATATATATATATATGTGTGTGTGTGTGTGTGTGTGTGTGTGTGTGTGTATTTCAATCAAGTATGACTTGTTTTGTTAATATATACACATACACAAATATATATATATATATATATATGAATATATTTTAATAATCAGATGATGTTGATTATGAATATTGAGCAGAAAAGTGTATTAAAAAGGTTTAGTATGTTAACTGCTCAATGCATTTAATGTTATGTCAGAACTAATTTTAAATTGTAGCATAAGTACACATAATTTCTGACACATGCCAAACTACATAAAAATATTGATTTAAAGACTGAAAAAATCAGTTTGTACTGACGCAATTCAGTCTTTAAACAACTTCTAAAGACCGATAAAAAACTGAAACCCTCGGTCTTTAAACCTCAAGTCCTAAAATAAAGTTAAGACTGACAATTTGGTTTCAAATTATAAAAACTGATATTTCAGTCTTAAGTAACTTTTAGACCGAAATAAGGTCCGTAATCAGTCTTAAATTCAAAAATGAAAAGGAAAAAAATTGCATTCAATCTCATGTCGATCTGAATATGTTAAAAAAATTGTTTATGTGCGTACGTATATGTATATTCGATAGTAACGATTTAAATCATCCCGCAATACATTTGTTTACGGTTAACCTAATTCAACTCACACTTCTCAAACAATGCATAATTTTGCACTCAAGTAACATTAAATAATATACAATGTTATAGAACAAGCAACTTATAAATTCATTATTTTGTTACAACATAGACCACGTAATAAATAACACAAAAACTTATACACATAACAAACGGAAGAAATAATTATCCTCCGCAGTAGTAATAACACAAGCTTTAAATGCTCTTTATCATAAAATCATTCTACATGGTAAAGTTTTTTTGAACAAGAAAGGGTACTTAAATACTTACAAAGGTATTGAGTTGGTCACAAATACAACTGAACAAAAACTATACACGTACACAAGACCAACTCAATATAAAACAAACACTGTCACTACAAAAGACATAATACAATGCAACTAAACAACACAAGAAAACTCTATAGTAGACAAACTTCAAGAACTCTTAAATCCATGTAGACAGTGTTAGGATTGTCTCGCATGTTGTTAAGGAGGAATGACGGGTTGGAATTAATAGTCCCACATCATGGAATAAATTGAAGGAGTTGAGTACAAATATGAGTTGATAGGCATGTAACAATAGGGATTCCTTTTGTTATATAGGAGTTGTGTGCTAGTTCATATGCGTGCAAGTAAGGGGGCTTTGTTCCGACCATCGTTACATAACAGACATGATCACTTGTCAAAAGACAGTTCCAAAAGAAATGCATCACCTGAGCCAAGCAAAAAGCATAAACACCGAAACAAGCACTGCAGCCATGCAATCCAACACCAAAATAATTACACATCAAAATCCCTAAAGAAACTACACTTAACTAAATAACGGAGCTATTGGAGCATACTCAGATACAAATACAATAGTGATGAGCCAAGCTAAACAGAGCATAGTACCAAACGAAAACAATAGTCATTAAAACAATTCTCTCTTTTTTCTCAGATCAGAATAAGCCTTCAAAGAACCTCCACGCTGTCCATAATCAGAAACAGTCCTGGTTTTATACATTTGAGAAGATAATCAAATAACTCAAACTCAATTCATTTTCCTTTCTGAAAAGGCTCAAAAGGAAATCAAATTTAGAATTTCCTGTTACGTTTTATAAAATTTGTTTACTATGGAGAAGCTATGCATCATTTCAAAATAAAAGCAAAAGAAAGGCAATTATTTTAATCATATTTACCTTAAAAGAAAAACGCTAGCAACAGTAAGGATCGAGCAAGATAGATTGCGAGTTTCAGAACTGATTGTTTAAGAAGATAATTTTCAGAAGGCTAGTTTTATAATGGGAAGAATAAATTAAAAGAAGTTACGATCACCCCTTTTAGTGCGCTTAGTGGAGGAGATTATTCCTCTCGAGTAGCATGAGATCTGGAAATTATTGAGTTGCAGATCACCAAGCTAAACTGTCAGATTAACAAGGAAAAACCACCAGATGGTAATTAAAAAATGCGATTGAGGAGAAATTAAAGACTGAGAATCCGTCTCGAAGTTGTGCCAGATTGTACGCACTGATTTGTAACTTAATTTCAGTTTGTCATGTTTTAAAATAATAACCAAGTATTTCAGTTTATTTTCAGTTTGAAATTACAAACCGATAAGCATCAGTTTTTAAATTGCAGTCTTTAAACGACTTTTTATTTTAGTGCCAATTGATGTTTGTGTTAATACAAGTGCATGTGTTCAAAAGTACTAAGTGTTAGACATTGTTATAAATATATTTATATACTTGTTGACCAATATATATTTAATACCCATATTGATGTTATTAAATATATAAAGGGATTGTCCCTGCACATGAAAATTGATACTTACATTGACATGGATAGGTGGTTCAGAATGTTGGCAATAGCATGACTCCAATCTACACTTTATTGGTCTTTGAGATTTGAAAGTTTAAATTCATTTTTACTTAAATTATTTGGTGGATGTCATTTACTGTTAAAGAACAATAAATGATCTAAGTTATGCAACCTGACTAAATGTTAGTCATGGCTGTTTGAAGGTTTAAGCTGGATTTTGAAGCCATAATCCCATATAATTTATATTATGCACTGATACATGCAGTTATATGCATAGTTTGTAAGACTAACCATGTGTATTAAAATTGGTTTAATATTTCAGGAGTTGTGCTTTCTGAAACTATTTCAGTGTGAAGGTAGATTCTACAATAGGGTTTACTGATAGCCTCCGACAACAAGAATGTCTGAGGGGTAAACAAGTTTTACTTATTTGCATGTTTATGAATTTTGTATTTGTTATATGAACAGTGTACAGTTATATAAAATTCTACTGTATACATATTGATGTGTATGTATATTTATATAAGCAATTATTAGTGCTACAGGCAACATTGTTTTGCCTTGTATGAATTATGTATATATAGATATAAACGTAATCCTTATGCAGTGTATAATTTGTATTTATGTCTACGCTGGTTGTCAATTTTAAATTCATCTCTGGGTTGTTAATATACATATGAAAATCCGTAGATGCATGCAAGTCAGTTTGTGATTTTCTGAAAATTGTATAGGACGCATGCAATTCTGAAAGCCCTAGGCCACAAAATTTAATTGGCCTGGATTATATATATGATTTTATTATTGTTGGCCATGTTCATTTACTTAATTATGCATTTCTTTTGCTTTTGCATGTCTCCAACTTGCCTACGTATTGTTCACACAATGTTTGTATGATATATGTAACACCCCGTAATTTTAAATATTAAAATTAACAAATTTAAGAATACTTAATTGTTAAAGTGATAATTAAGGGAAACGGGTTACGCCATTGCGTTCATCTCGAAATTCTGCTTGGAATAGAGTCCAAGTTTTCGAAAATCGGACTTTGTATGAAGATGTTATGGCCCTCGGAACTTTCAGAAATTTATATAAAAATTCAGAAAATTAAATACCAAGGCAGGTTGACCTGGGGGTCGACCTATCCCAGGCCAGGTCGACCAGGGGGTCGACCTGGGGGTAGACCTACCCCCCGGGCAGATCTGAAAACAGTCGATCCTGACTTGTTGCTGGGTCTTACCTAACATGTTGCTGAGTCATTAGGGCTGATGTGGCTGTTCTGGATAATTCTATCTTTTCTGGATGGTCCGGATTAATTCTATCATAATCTAACAACTTAGGTTGATTTAAACTTCTATAAAAGAGTGCCTAGACTCAAACCCTAAACCTAAACTAAATCAGTCACTTGGCCACTATGCTGCAACTAGGATAGTTCTTCTTCCTAAAGCTTAGGGATTAGCAAGTCAGAATTCTAATTCAAAAGACAAACAAATCATTCTCTTCTCTAACCTATCTTTGTGAGTACTATTTCTTTCACAATATAATTAATAAATTAATTATGATGGGTTGTAATTGGATTATGAGAACATGTCTGTTGAATCAAGTAATGTTGTTTAACTTTGTTATCTTATGTTGGTAGATATATTTCATATTTAACTTGATTCAAATCAAATGTGAATTTAATGCAAGTTTGGGATGTTAATTCATATGTGAATTTTATGCAAGTTTGGGATGTTAAATCATATGTTAATTTATATGTGAATCTTATGCAAGTTTGGGGTGTTAAATCATATGTTAATTCATATGTGAATCTTATGCAAGTTTGGATGTTAAATCATATGCTAATTAGTATTTGAATTTCATGCAAGTTTGGGATGTTAAATTGTATGATATTTTGAATATGAATCTTATGCAAGTCTATATGTGAATTGTACACAAATTTATATGTGAATCAAGTATATACATATGCTAGTTTATATGCAAAAACATGTGGTAAATTCATATGCAAGTTGTAGAAATCCACATGCAAGTTTAGGTGAAAAACTATATTCACATTTTTGGGTGAAAATTATATTCACATATGCAAGTTAAGTGAGACCCATAATTTATATATGCAAGTTCACAATTTCATGTTTAGATCTATATTTAGATCCATGGTAGTTTATGCAAATATATGATTCTGTATGACCATTGTCTATGCAAATTATTGGTTATGCGAATTTATGTTATAATTCCTATTTGCAAGTTAAATATATTTTTATGTGCTATGCAAGTTGTGATGTTTCTTTTCTTTTTATGAGTTAGACTATTTGCGGGTCTAACATATTTCATGTTAAACGTGCAAACGACGTGGGGGCAATGGGAAAATATTAAATATTAATATTTTGAATTAGCATAAAAATGGCTTAAAAGCATATAATAAACTTGAGATATTAATTGGCCTAATTTGTATTCATAGAAATTATGGACATAATTTAGGTGACAATTATGGACATAGATTAATTTGGAAGTTATTGACAATTTGAAATGGAGATATTAATTCAAATTGGGGTCGAATAATAATATGTAATAATAAATGCCTAAGACACGAGGTTAGACTCGTTTGTGGTGTAAGACTGCCCGGACCCGCCCGACAAATCCAGCAACCACAAACGGTAGCCTAATGTGAGAGGTCAAAGGCATAAATTAAATGCGTAATAAATGCCTAAGACACGAGGTTAGACTCATTTGTGGTATAAGACTGGCCGGACCCGCCCGGCACATCCAGCAACGACAAACGGCAGTCTAATGTGAGAGGTCGTAGGCATAATTAAAAGATGCTTAGACACGAGGTTAAGTCTGGCTTGTGGTGGAAGTCTGCCCGGAACCGCCCGGCATATCCAGTGGCCACAAGCAATCGACTTAATGTGGGAGGTCTGTGCATTAATAATTAGTTAATGCTGATCAAAGACGAATATAAATGACAAACAAAAGTTTGGTTGAGTGGAGTAATTCTCTGAGTACCACTCTGATGTTTATTTCGGTCTTCGGGGTTGATACTTAGGGAGTTATTCTCTTAACCATTATATTTGTGAATTAAGATGTACTTAATCATAAATTAAGTAATACATGTTATATGATATATATATATATATATGATACATAACATGATAAGTGGATAGGGTTAAGACCAACTTAACCAATAATCTAATAAGTGGATAAGATTAAGACCAGCTTAACCAATAATCTGCTGAGTATGTAGGGTTAAGACCAGCTTAACCAATAATATATTAGTGGATAGGGTTAAGACCAGCTTAACCAATAATCTGATAAGTAGGTAGGGTTAAGACCAGCTTAACCAATAATATATAAGTGGATAGGGTTAAGACCAGCTTAACCAATAATCTGATAAGTAGGTAGGGTTAAGACCAGCTTAACCAATAATATATATTAATTTGATAAGTGGATAGGGTTAAGTCTAGCTTAACCAATAATATATATATTAATCTGATAAGTGGAAAGGGTTAAGGAAAACTAAACCAATAATACATATTGATCTGACAAGTGGATGGGGTAAAGACCAACTTAGCCAATAATATATGAGTGGATAGGGTTAAGACCATCTTAACCAAATATATGTGTATATATATATTGATCTGATAAGCGGATAAGGTTAAGACAAGCTTAACCAATAACACATGTTGATTTGATAAGTGGGTAACATGGGTGACATGTGGGATATAATCATTAACACTTAACCAAGATAAACATGTGGTGGGACATGGGGTTAAGTGGACGACATGGGAGACAAATGAAATACGATTAGAGACACTTAATCAAATTGAAACATGTGAGAAGACACGAATAAGGAGGGGTTAAGTGGAAAATTCTAGTGGGGACCAAGCATAGATGGAAAGCTTGTGTTAAGCATGGGGGACCCATTTCAAACCAGTAACCCATTAAGTATCTTTGTGAGCTCGAGTTAGATCGAGGACGGGACACACTTACTGGGTTTGATCGTAAAAGGTCAAAACGGGTTAACGGTGGCAACGCATGTCCAACGGGTTCATATGCGTGCATGGGCCCGGGCTGGTAGGTAAGACGTTGTTGCATCGTGTAGATATAAGTCGTGCATCTTTAGTGGTATCGGGTTGCCACTTTGGGGACTGATACACCCCACTGTGGGACCAGCACGGGTATCTACGAGTTAGGGAGCCGATTGAATTAGGAAGGTAGTGGGTACGACTAGCGGAGATAGTAGCAGGCGGCACCTATGAAGACAGCTAGGAATCCAACTACCCTATTATGAATAAATGTTGTAATTAGAATGGGGAGGGTAGTTGGTACAACTAGTGGAGATAGGAGCAGGCGACACCTATGAAGACAACTAGGGGTACACGAAACTACCATTATTATTATTTTGTTCAGTAGGCGGGATCGATTTTTAGGGTGACTAGTAATGGTGAAGTATAGTAATTATCCTATAGTGTTTAGGAGTGAGATTAACGCCAGAATATTCCTCTTGTTTGTTTTGTCTTGCCCGCTTGCTTCACAGTCATTCCTTGTTTTACCAGTTTACACCTTATCCTAATTACTTTAATAATTATATTGTTAAAGTTATGGTACTCGCCAGATTTCATGTTTGACCCCCTTTGTTTTCGCCTCTTTTCTTCCTTCCCCCCTAGGTTCTCAGGGTGGGACTAGTACTAGTGGAGCTTGATATGGATCTTTCTCTCTCATTTGGAAGTGCTTGGATTGCTGAAAGTAAATTTCAGCTCATCTCTTTTATGGATACTTATGTTGGGGTTATGCTTTTTACTTTATGTACTCAGAAAACAATTTGTCATGATTGTTACTAAGTGTACTTGGTTTTTCTGTTGGTTTATGATGTTGTTGTAATCAAACTATTTCTCCACTGCAATAAAAGTTGTTTTGAATTTTTCAAGTACCAATATATGTATCTGTCTTGTTATATTATGTTCTATTCACCAATAATACTCCATGAAAGTTAATGCATTCCCTTTGAGAGTGACATTAATGGACGTGGGGGTGTTACACGTGGTATCAGAGCTGAAGGTTAACAGAACAGATAAGAGATTTTGAAAAACTATTTTTCAAAAGCATTTTATAAAGAAATACTTTCAAAAGTATGTTTTAAGGAGAGTATTTTCAAGAGAAAAGTTTGTTTTAAAAACATAACCACTAAGAGCCATATATCTTTCCTTCGATTCTCCGTTTTGAATTTCTTCCTCTTTCCTTTTTTTGAATTTCTTCCTCCACATATAGACACTTTTTCTAAGATATGTAAGAACTTCCGTACGATGGGTGGAAAACTATTTCATGGGACTTGGACGTTTGTCAAAGCTAGAAGGAAACGGAGGACTTGTTGGCACCTTTAAGATGGACGATGGGAGGAAGGTTCAATTAGCCACTTGGTTAATGAAGGACTAAACCTCATTTTGGTAGGAGGTCACGAATGGAGAATGTGCTAGAGTGACATGGATAGTACACACGATAAGAAAGTAGATCTAAAGAAAGGCGGTAAGGATAACAAGGGGCCAAGAGAAAAGGAAGGGCCACACTTGTGAAATACCAGATTACTTAAACAAAGACGTTAGAAAGAAGAAGGAGACTAGTTGTTATCGTTACGGAGAAACAGGACATCTTATTAGGATCGTCCAAAGAAGCAAAAGGCGAAGGTAAGGGAAAAGTAAAGGATCTTCTGGATGGCAGACGCGTTCCCTCACGGCTGGCATACCCGATAGATGTAGAAATATCTTGGTTGGAAATTAGGTTTTTCTTTTTGATCATCCTGTTCGAAGCTTGTTTGAATTCTGGCACTTCACACTCGTTTGTATCTGATTTGTCATTTGAAAACACTACACCTAAATACTAGTCTAGTTACGGATCCCATAGTAGTCTCAAATCCTATTGGTAGTCCGTCTCATCTTTCGATGATTTGTCAGGATTTGAGAGTGTCTATCTTGGGCGTTGGGTTTGAATGCAACGCCTTCGTTCTTGGCTTCTTGAGCTATGGCTTGATTCTAGGCATGGATTGACTAGCCGGATATGGTGCCATCCTAGACTGTGAAAGAAGGGTAGTTAGATTGTTGACTCGTTGTGGAGAGACCCTTGATATTTCTTTTGTCCCTAGAAGTCAGGTGATGCTTAGCTACCTAGAATCTCTTGACGCGTCCAACAATGATTTGGAATTTGTTCATGTGGTTCGTGAATATGGTGACGTCTTCAATGAAGTTCGGGGTTTACCTCAAGGCGCAAGATAGACTTTCGTATATACCTAATAGATAATGCAAAGCCAGTTGCATTACCAGTACGCCACATAGCTCCGAGAGAGAGAGGAGAACTCAGCAAATAAGTGAGAGAGTTGCTTGAAGGGGTTCATAAGAAGGAGCATTTCGGAATGGGGATAGCTGTGGCTCCCGCAAAGGTGGTGGCAATCCAAAATTAGAAGACTCCTAAGAACGCAACAGAAGTTAGAAGCTTTTTAGGACTGGCGGGCTATTATAGGAAGTTCATTAAGGACTTCGCGAAGATATCTGCCCCACTTACTCGGTTAACGAAGAAGAACTTGACTTTTGCTTGGGATGTTGACTGTGATGATGCTTTCCAACGTTTAAAGAGGGTTTTGACAACATCTTTAGTTTTTCTAGATGGAAGTAAGTCATTCACAGTGTATAGCAGTGCTTGCGGGATAGGGCTTGGAGCAGTTTTCAGTGCAAGAGGAAAAGGTGATATGCAAAAGACGGCAAGTACGAGTATCGCTTATCATCCACAGACGGATGGACGGACAGAGAAGCGTGAATAGAATCCTTGAATATCTTTTGAGGTTATGTATCCTAGATTTTGGAGGGACATGAGAAGAAGCAACGAGCTTAGTGATGTTCATGACATGTTTCACGCATCGCATTTGCGGAAGTGTTACAAAATACCACAGAAGCAGTGGAGCCGAGCATGCTTAGGGAAGTGGAAGTAGAGTGAGATGCCACGATTAGACGAGCACCTACATGCATCCTTGGGATGAAGGTATTAGAGCTACGCAGCAGAGAGATCAAGTTGGTCAAAGTTGAATGGGGAGATGATCAAGGAGACGCGACTTGAGAAACGAAAGACGAGATTTTTAACTTCTCCTTTTTCGACTGCTTTGTTGATACTTGTCCTATCATTTAGTATGTCTCTGCGAAGATATCTTCAATCTTTAGTTAGGAAAAACCTTATGGTTGTAAACATGTGTTTGAGACATGTTATGTTTGGTGGATGCAAATGAATGCAAGTTGTTGCTCGTGGATGCATGTACATACACATTAGGCACTAGTTCGGCTTAGTCACTTTAATATTGCATATAAATATGTGTGCATATTTAATTAATGGATGTATAATAGTTGTGTTATCATATGGATGTTGCATTTTGATGAATGATTGCGCACACATGTAGAAATAATATGTATCGTTAGGATTCTTTCGCATAAATAACGGACGCATGACACTATCATGATTTGCATTAAGGAGGTCAACTGAATCAGTAGACCGCCTGATTTTGCATTGGATAAGGAACATATACACACACTTTTTGCATATGTTCATACAACATTAGAAACCTTGTAAGGATAATGGATGCCTGTATTTGATGGTTGAGTAGATGGATGATTGGATGGTAGGATATACATTCTCCTTAACTTGGAGATTTTGGGGGCGAAATCCTTTAAGGAGGGGACAATGTAACACCCCGTAATTTTAAATATTAAAATTAACAAATTTAAGAATTATTTATTGTTAAATTTAGAATTAAGGGAAATGGGTTATGCCATTGCGTTCATCTCGAAATTCTGCTTGGAATAGAGTCCAAGTTTTCGAAAATCGGACTTCGTATGAAGAAGTTATGGCCCTCAGAACTTTCAGAAATTTATATAAAACAATTCAGAAAATTAAATACCAAGGCAGGTCGACCTGGGGGTCGACCTACCCCAGGCAAGGTCGACCAGGGGGTCGACCTCCCTATATACAGGTCTACCTGGGGGTCGAATTACCTCCCGGGAAGATCTGAAAACAGTCGATCCTGACTTGTTGTTGAGTCTTACCTGACCTGTTGCTAAGTCATTATGGCTGAAGTGGCTGTTCTGGATAATTCTATCTTGTCTAGATGGTCCGGATTAATTCTATCTTAATCTAATGGCTTAGGTTGATTTAAACTTCTATAAAAGAGTGCCTAGACTCAAACCCTAAACCTAAACTAAATCAGTCACTTGGCCACCATGTTACTGCTAGGATAGTTCTTCTTCCTAAAGCTTAGGGATTAGCAAGTCAGAATTCTAATTCGAAAGACGAACAAATCATTCTCTTCTCTAACCTATCTTTGTGAGTACTATTTCTTTCACAATATAATTAATAAATTAATTATAATGGGTTGTAATTGGATTATGAGAACATGTCTGTTGAATCACGTGATGTTGTTTAACTTTGTTATCTTATGTTGGTAGATCTATTTCATATTTAACTTGATTCAAATCATATGTGAATTTTATGCAAGTTTGGGATGTTAAATCATATGTTAATTCATATGTGAATTTTATGCATGTTTGGGATGTTAAATCATATTTTAATTTATATGTGAATCTTGTGCAAGTTTGGGATGTTAAATCATATGTTAATTCATATGTGAATCTTATGCAAGTTTCGATGTTAAATCATATGCTAATTCGTATGTGAATTTTATGCAATTTTGGGATGTTAAATTGTATGTTAGTTTGAATACGAATCTTATGCTAGTCTATATGTGAATTGTACACAAGTTTATATGTGAATCAAGTATATACATATGCTAGTTTATATGCAAAAACATGTGGTAAATTCATATGCAAGTTTAGGTGAAAAACTATATTCACATTTTTGGGTGAAAATTATATTCACATATGCAAGTTAAGTGAGACCCATAGTTTATATATGCAAGTTCACAATTTCATGTTTAGATCTATATTTAGATCCATGGTAGTTTATGCAAATATATGATTCTATATGACCATTGTCTATGCAAATTATTGGTTATGCGAATTTATGTTATAATTCCTATTTGCAAGTTAGATCTATTTTTATGTGTTATGCAAGATGTGATGTATCTTTTTTTATGAGTTATACTATTTGCGGGTCTAACATATTTCATATTAAACGTGCGAATGACGTGGGGGCAATGGGAAAATATTAAATAATAAATATTAATATTGTGAATTGGCATAAAAATGGCTTAAAAGCATATAATAAACTTGAGACATTAATTGGCCTAATTTATATGCATAGAAATTATGGACATAATTTAGGTGAAAATTATGGACATAGATTAATTTGGAAGTTATTGACAATTTGAAATGGAGATATTAATTGAAATTGGGGTCGAATAATAATATGTAATAATAAATGCCTAAGACACGAGGTTAGACTCATTTGTGGTGTAAGACTGCCCGGACCCGCCCGGCCAATTCAGCAACCACAAACGGTAGTTTAATGTGAGAGGTCAAAGGCATAAATTAAATGCGTAATAAATGCCTAAGACACGAGGTTAGACTCGTTTGTGGTATAAGACTGCCCGGACCCACCCGGCACATCCAGCAACCACAAACGGCAGTCTAATGTGAGAGGTCGTAGGCATAATCAAAAGATGCTTAGACACGAGGTTAAGTCTGGCTTGTGGTGGAAGTCTGCCCGGAATCGCCCGGCATATCCAGCGGCCACAAGCAATCGAATTAATGTAGGAGGTCTTTGTATTAATAATTAATTAATTCTGATCAAAGACGAATATGAATGACAAACAAAAGTTTGGTTGAGTGGAGTAATTCTAGGAGTACCAATCTGATGTTGATTTCGATCTTTGGGGTTGATACTTAGGGAGTTATTCTCTTAACCAATATATTTGTGAACTAAGATGTACTTAATCATAAATTAAGTAAAACATGTTATATGATATATATATATATATATATGATACATAACATGATAAGTGGATAGGGTTAAGACTAGCTTAACCAATAATCTGATAAGTGGATAAGATTAAGACCAGCTTAACCAATAATCTGATGAGTAGGTAGGGTTAAGACCAGCTTAACCAATAATATATAAGTGGATAGGGTTAAGACCAGCTTAACCAATAATCTGATAAGTAGGTAGGGTTAAGACCAGCTTAACCAATAATATATAAGTGGATAGGGTTAAGACCAGCTTAACCAATAATCTGATAAGTAGGTAGGGTTAAGACCAGCTTAACCAATAATATATATTAATTTGATAAGTGGGTAGGGTTAAGTCTAGCTTAACCAATAATATATATATATATATATATATATTAATCTGATAAGTGGAGACGGTTAAGGCAAACTTAACCAATAATACATATTGATCTGATAAGTGGATGGGGTTAAGACCAACTTAGCCAATAATTTATAAGTGGATAGGGTTGAGACTAGCTCAGCCATATATATATATATATATATATATATATATATATCTGATAAGCGGATAGGGTTAAGACAAGCTTAACCAATAATACATGTTGATTTGATAAGTGGGTAACACGGGTGACATGTGGGATATAATCATTAACACTTAACCAAGATAAACATGTGGTGTAACATGGGGGTTAAGTGGATGAAATGGGAGACATGTGAAATACGATTAGAGACACTGAACCAAATTGAAACATGTAAGAAGACATGAATAAGAAGGGGTTAAGTGGAAAATTCTAGTGGGGACCAAGCATAGGTGGAAAGCTTGTGTCAAGCATGGGGGACCCATTTCAAACCAGTAACCTATTAAGTGTCTTTGTGAGCTCGAGTTGGACCGACAACAGGACACACTTACTGGGTTTGATCGTAATAGGTCAAAATGGGTTAACGGTGGAAACGCATGTCCAACGAGGTCATGTGCATGCGTGGGCCCGGGCTGGTAGGTAAGACGTTGTTGCATCGTGTAGATATAAGCCGTGCATCTTTAGTGGTATCGGGTTGCCACTTTGGGGAGTGATACACCCCACTGTGGGACCAACATGGGTATCTACGAGTTAGGGAGCCGATCGAATGGGGAAGGTAGTGGGTACGACTAGCGGAGATAGGAGCAGGCGGTACCTATGAAGACAGCTAGGAGTCCAACTACCATACTATGAATAAATGTTGTAATTAGAATGGGGAGGGTAGTGGTTACAACTAGTGGAGATAGGAGCAGGCGGCGCCTATAAAGACAACTAGGGGTACACGAAACTACCATTATTATTATTTTGTTCAGTAGGCGGGATCGATTTTTAGGGTGACTAGTAATGGTGCAATATAGTAATTATCCTATAGTGATTAGGAGCGAGATTAACGCCAAAATATTCCTCTTGTTTGTTTTGTCTTGCCCGCTTGCTTCACAGTCATTCCTTGTTTTACCAGTTTATGCCTTATCCTAATTACTTTAATAATTATATTGTTAAAGTTATGGTACTCGCCAGACTTCATGTCTGACCCCCTTTGTTTTCGCCTCTTTTCTTCCTTCCCTCCTCGCCCCCCCCCCCCCCCAGGTTCTCAGGGTGGGACTAGTACTAGTGGAGCTTGATCTGGATCTCTCTCTTTTGGAAGTGCTTGGATTGCTGAAAGTAAAGTTTAGCTCATCTCTTTTATGGCTACTTATGTTGGGGTTATACTTTTTTACTTTATGTACACAGAAAACAATTTGTCATGATGGTTGCTAAGTGTATTTGATTTTTCTGTTGGTTTATGATGTTGTTGTAATCAAACTATTTCTCCGCTACACTAAAAGTTGTTTTGAATTTTTCAAGTACCAATAAATGTATCTGTCTTGTTATATTATGTTCTATTCACCAATAATGCTCCATGAAAGTTAATGCATTCCCTTTGAGAGTGACATTAATGGACGTGGGGTGTTACAATATATATATATATATATATATATATATATATATATAGACGTGGGCTATTTGGAAAGAAATGAAATGTTTATAAAGTAACCTGTCCGAATTTAGAAATTTTTAATGACCTAAAATGTTCAGAAACAAATTAAATTGGTTTCTTTTTTAAATGTGACTATACACATTTGTTAATACGAATATAAATTACGTGTATTTTAAAATGTGTAAATAAAACTAATATGACTTGCCTTCTCAAGTTTTATATTCCTTCAAGCAAATTTTATTATGTTAATTCATGGTGATGTCTTCCAATATATACACTCATCAATGCCAGAATCACTGGTTGTAAGTAATGTTAAAGCATTGTGCACCTTTTATTTTGGTTATATGCGATCGAGTAAATGTGATACTCAACTGTATAATTAGGTCTGACTTAACTAGGCTGCATAATAGGATCATGGCCTTAGAGACAAAGAGCATGAAATATTTAATATTTAAATGTACGAAATTGTTCATCATGTTATCCAAGAGTTATATAAGAGATATAATTGACATAAGATGTCTACCTAAAAGATTGTGTTTGGGTGATCAGCCAAAGCTGACTCAAGGCATGATTAGATATGGATCTAGGACCACCAATATATATATATATATATATATATATATATATATATATATATAAAGGGATGTTGATTTGGGTGGGAACATATTTTAGTTTAAATTACACATTTATGTTAATATAATTTTGATTGTCAAAATTTGTGTTTATTGTTAACCCTCAAAAATTTGTACACACATTAGATGATTAGGTCTGAGTTAAAAGCATAAGACAAACACTCGAGTTGGATGAGCATCATAAAAAGTTTGTTCACGCACAAGTTTAGGGTCGAGCATGATGCGAGGGATCGGCCAGTCATACCAGAAAAGGGGTCGTACATACAAACCAAGACAGGAGGACGGTACAACTCGAGTACAATAAGAGATCGCCCGTTCTTCTTCTTCCTAAACAAATAGGGGACAATCACTCAAACACTAAACACTATGCGACACGGGTGCAGAATGACTCATATGCCCCTGGAAAACCCGCTGCACATAAAGATATCTTGATCTTCTAGTTAGTGAGGTCATCCGCTCAACATAGCTAGAGTCGGTCATACCGGATAGCCGACCGTACAAAGAGGTCGTGCACAAAAAGCAAGCTTAAGTGCAGCATGACACAAGGATGGTAAGGCTCGTATATCCTGGAAAGGTCGTCTATATTAAAGGAAGTCGCTCATCTTATATGGAACAGGTCGGTCGTACAAAACAAGAAGAAGGATTGGCCCCGATCACACATTCCACTATGCAGTTGTTCATTCATACTATCCGAGTTGATTTTGAGTACGGAACCCCAAAGATAACAAAGGTCACACACGCATCCAATGACCGCTCATGGATTGCAACCCCAGCCGTTTGCTCTTCGACCAGTCGCTAGTACTTCAATCAGATGCTATCTACTGGTTGGTCATATATCAAATCCCGAAGGGTCGCACTTACAAAGCCCTACTTGCTCACCTACAGATTACGGTGCTAGTCGCCTGTCCATCTACAATCAGATATAGCTACGTCAATCAGATACCATTAGTCAAACGATAAAAGGCTTAGCATGGCGCTCAATCATTCGCCCATACACCAGTCC
This sequence comes from Allium sativum, assembly GCA_030737875.1. Lineage (NCBI taxonomy): Eukaryota > Viridiplantae > Streptophyta > Magnoliopsida > Asparagales > Amaryllidaceae > Allium > Allium sativum. Next base: position 278,593,741 of record CM060926.1, on the reverse strand, counting down.
AAAAGCTCTAACTAGTCACCTGACCGCCCGTTCAATTTGCTCAGATATATGCAATCGCTCACTCCTGTAAAGTTGCGTGCATAGGACAGCTGAGAAAGGCTATCGACAGTTTGCTATAGTTAAGTGGTGGCATCTTAGTTATTAATGGGACGAGTGATCCACAGCCTGCATATGTGGTTTCAGCTCATTTCTTCGGGGATTCACCTATAAATAGGCTGTGGCTTCCACCAAAAAGGGGATCGACTCCTAACGACCATGAAGTTTTGTTGAATTCTTTCCTTCACCATTCCTTAACATTTTAACCATCATTATCATCTCCATGGGGAGAATGGTTCACTCATTTGTCCATGGCATCTTTTGAGATCACCTAAGTGGCTAAGTGATTGAAGATTATCCATCATCCTCCTCAACCATGGACACTCTTCTTCTCCACCACCAGTTCATCCTCCTATTTCATGGATCATATCATCTCTCCATTGAATTCCATGAATTTAAGTGCGATTTAAATGTGAGAAAGAGATTATATGTTGTAAAATAGAAAGGATGCATGTATAAAGAGAGATTTTATGCTTTGTAATCACCATCACGATAATGCAAACTACCTTTATAGTGGACGTAGGCCTAGTTTAGGGCCGAACCACTGTAAAACCTTATCTCCATTTTACTTTCCTCACATTTTTGCTTTAGCTCTTGTTGATTGCGGCTCCATTTATTTTCTAACCATATTGGTGAAGTACGGTTCACGTACCATTGGTGTTTGAGCCATTTTTTGGTGAAAACATTTGGCGCCCACCGTGGGGTCGTGTTCACATTTCCTCACTTTACACTTCCCTTCGATTTCAAAAGCCTACCCTTGAAGTCCTAAACCTATACCATAGATTTCGCAATCCCGCGACCGGGACACACCGACGAATTTTCATCAAAATTTAAGGCCTTATCCGAAATCATGAATAAATCTAAGAAAACCGCTAGCAAAGACGGGGAAGAAAACAACGGCGTTGTTGATAATGAGATTTCTCCACTCACCAACCACTTCAAAGTAGGGGAATCCTCAAGGCCATCCTTGACTCGAGAAGAATTTAATGTGGCTGTAACTGATTTGAACGAAAAAATGGATGCCATGACTAAAATGATGATGGAAAAATAGGATGCTTTGCTCAATACTCAAGCCATTCCTACACCTCCAAAAATCGTGGCCAATATTGACGAAAAAGAGGACTCTTCTGCCTCAGACCCTAGTCGATCCCACTTTTCAGGGGAAGACGAAGGAGAGGCTAACGTGAAGGACTCTAAGGTTAAATTGCCATGTCATGAAGAGAAACGCACAACTCGGAGCACCACAAATCCAACCAAGGGGGCACCTCCCAAAGAAGGCACGGGGCAATGGAGCTTGAACTGTGGTCATACCGGTAAAAGAACTGACGCTCATTTTGTGGAACGAGATGGTAGCGTATTTCAGATATGATCCAACAACTAATGAAAGAGAACATGGCCCGTCAGGACGATGAAAAAGAGTGGGAGTTTTTTGCTAGTAAGAACCCATTCACAGAAAGGATTCGCCAAGCGAAATTCCCTAAGAAATTCACACCTCCAACAATAGCACCTTATAGTGGAACTGGGGATCCAAACATCTTCCTATTCATATACGATCATCATATGAACGGAGCTAGGGTTACTGACGAAATAAAATGCTTATACTTCCCCGTATGCTTGGAAGATGTGGCTTCACTATGGTTCACTAGATTACTGCCTAAATGTGTTGATCAATTCGCTGACCTGGCAAAGTGGTTCCAAGACCAATTTTGACTAAAAACTACCAAAGTAAGAGATGTAATGTCACTTAGCGAGATGGAACAAATGCCTGGAGAAACGATCAAAGCTTTTATTACCTGATTCCATGCTGCAGCTGCTGCAGTGATAGAACCAGAACCTTGGTACTTGTTGGCAGCTCTGAAAGGTGCTATCGATAAAAAAATCAGAATTTGGGAAATGGCTCAACATGAAGAAATCTAAAACTCTAAAGAGGTTTTACAAGAAGGCAAAAGAGTATATGAGCATGGAAGATGATCCATCTAATGTCCGGAAGGCTATGGAAGCTAGTGTTACCGAAGAGAGGAAAGACATCAAAGCCCAAACCGAGCAAAAGAATGACTCAGGGCAGAAAAGGGGAAATGAAGGAAAGGATAACAAAGAGCATAAGAAGGCATAGTTCTTCAAGAAGACAGAGCTGATTCCCCTAAATGAAACCCCAGAGAGTATTTATTCTGCTACAAAGGACTCAAGCATTTTTCCTCAGGTAAAACCACAAAGGGTTACGGAGCAGCAAGCCAACTCTGGAAAATTATGTCGGTTTCATAATCAGCCAGGGCACAACACCAATGAATGCCGACACTTGAGAAGCCTAATTGAGGAGCTCATCCGAAAGAACCAACTACAACAATATGTCAAAAATCCTCAAAATGCTCTAGCTATCCAAGGGCAGAGTAATGCTGCTAGTCAGCCCGGATCACATGAGAAAGCTCAAGCTCCCGTTGACCTACGACCAATCATCGACTAACAACCGTTGATGACAATTCAACATCCGTAGCTCAGAATAAGCAATCCCCTTTGCCTTTACTTTAATTTACTTTGCATTACTTATTGTTATGTTCTTGTAAACAATATGTGATGATTTACCTATATCGTACCAACGAAAAGCTTTATGAACCAAAAGTTATTTGCTTGCATATATCATAAATTTGCTAGCTCGCGCTAAAATCGATTTCTTAAATACAGGCAAAAAAGAGGCGACCGCCCATTTACAGCCCAATCATAACTGGAAGCTTTCCAAACACATCTTGGTTGTAACAACTCAAGCGTTAAGTGCCGAAAGCATCATTCAAATCAAGCAGGATGATTAAAAATACCACCTTGAAAATCTTGAAAGAATGAGTTATTCTAAGTCAAATGATGAAAAACGCAGCAAATGGACGCCAAGCCTGAAAGCTGCACCTTTCATCACAAAAACACACAATCCTTAGCAAACATCCAACAAAGGGATTGGTACCAAGCTTTGAGGATGATGCAAAGGTGGAAGTCACCAAATTTTTCTCACGATTAAAAGATTGCTAATCCCACTAATGAGGCATCTTCTCAAGTGCAGGACACAAGTTCTTTAAATCGAAGCAAAAACTCAATAAACAAAACTAGTGTCTACCTTCCGGGATGAAGCATCTAGCCGAAAGGGGGTAACAGAAATCCTACCCGAAAGGGGGTAACATAAATCCTACCCGAAAGGGGGTAAAAAAAATCCTAGCCGAAAGTGGGTAACAGAAATCCTAGCCAAAAGGGGGTAACAGAAATCCTAGCCGAAAGGGGTAGCAGAAATCCTAGCCAAAAGGGGGTAACAGAAATCCTAGCCGAATGGGGGTATTTAATGAGGTCCTTTTTATTCTAAAATAACCAGAACAGACAGGACCAAAATTGGATTGAAACTTAAAACCCAAGTCCTCCCCTGGGGGCACGTATTCAAAACCAATCTTCGAAGGAGTTGGTCACCGAGTTAGTGAGATATGGGGCTGAATACATTCTAATAAAGAGCAATAATATGTATATATACATGTATGTTTTTAACCAAATCTCTGAAGGGCTTGGGTTACCAGGTTAGTGAGAAACGTAGTTAAATACTTCAAGAATAAACATGTGTTTGAATTGAGTCTCCAAAGGGCTTGAGTCACCAGGTCAGTGAGAAACACAATTAAATACATTATAGGATATATAACCCTCTTCGGGAGGCATGCTTTCGAGCCCAATCTCTGAGGGGCTTGAATTACCAAGTTACTGAATATACGAGTAAATGCGTAATAAGCGTAAAGCCCCTCGAAGGGGAGCAATAAAAACAAGACGCTAAGATTACAACGAACTTTGGTATGAGGGAATAACCATAGCGTTAAGATGAACCAACAATGCTAATTTTACATACCATAAGTTCGTTACAATCATACGATTAACAAAGTGTATTGTGATAGAAATGAACTGTGATAAAAGTGCAGTGTGCAGCGTACCAGTGAAAAGGTAACAAAGTTGAGTAAAAGGTTGTAGTACAACGAACAAAAAACACTGTCCTATGCAAACAAAGAAAAGAACAAATTCATCACAGAGTCGTAGATCAGTCACAGGACCATAAAGTTATCAACATAAGCATGAAATAGCAAGCGAGGACCGACACACACATATATAACCGGTCTAAGAATCATCATTTTTCTTTACTATCTCCAATACACTACTTGGTGGTATCTTTCTGAACAATATGTTCATCAGTAGAGTGAACTTCAGTAGTATTTTTATTGGCATGAATAGCGGGAAGGCCCACAAGGGAAGTCTGAGAGCTTAAGGCCTCAGCATTAGCAGGATAGGGAATGTGAACAGTGAAATCATTCAAAGCCTTTTTCCCAAGGGTTCGAGCTCATTCGTCTGCTAGTATTTTTCTATCCTCGACTAAAGCATCACGATCTTCCGCTTCTAGGAGGGTCTCTTGGAGAACACTATCTTCTTCACCTTTGAAATATTTAAGTACTTGTTCCCAGAAAAGAGCCAATGTTCGAGGAAAATCCTTATTCAAAAAGCTCAGGCTTCCATGATTTATAACACTAAAAACGTAAAATTGGAACATAGTTTCGTCAATTTTAACCTTGGATCGCTTAAGATCGCTGGTTAGCTTTGTTTTATCCTCTTCCAGAGTTTTGAGGGCTTTTCTTTGAGAGATAATCTTCTCTTCAAGAACTATCTTCTCCCGTTGGTAAGAAGCTAAAGTCTGTTGTTCCAAAGCTAATTGAGATTCAGTAGATTCTCAGCCAGATTGAGCCTCGCGAACTTGTTTTTTGGCAGCCTCAATCTCTCCTTATTTTCATTTTCAGCTTCTAAGCTGCTTATCCTACTATCTCCACCCTTTAAAGATGCAATTTCAGATTCTTGAGGTTTGATCACATGGATCAGACCGGCTTTTTCATTTTCAAGGAGCTCAATAAGCTCAAGGTGTTGGGTGTTCAAACTCTGAAATTCAAAGCCAAATTTGTTCCATGACTCAAATCGGCTGCCGGTAGTATCCGTAGCCTTGTCTAGTTGTACTTCAAGTTGACTCTTGGCAATGTCAAGTTGGGTAGTCATAAAGCTTTTTATAGCACTCAATTCTCCGACGGCATTCTGATTATTGTCTGGATGCAAATCTAAGTTAAAATCCGTTCCTCTTAAATCCCAACCTCCAAATCGATCCTTCAGCTTTGAATTTCCAGGAACAATTTTTTAAGGAGGCCTATCAAGGATCGCTTGGATCTGGCTAGAAGTGGGGACAATAGATTGAGAAGCTGCAAAGGGTTGTTCCGAAGAAACAAGAGGATCAGGGTTCAAGAGGTCGACCGATTTATGAGATTCCCAGCGCTCGTCCCCACTGTGTTGATCACTATCTCTTTTCTTCTAAGCATTCTCCGAATGTTGTTCCTCATCTCTAACCCTTTTTTCAGATATCTTTAAATGATCATACTTCCTCTTCTTCTGTTGGTTAGTCAACGAAGGTTTAGGAGCATGCTCGGATAAGGGATCTGAAGACAATTGAGGGCGCTTCAAGCAACAGAAAAGACAGGACTATAGAAGATTTTGTGGACTAACAAGACCTGCATGTTGGGAGCTGTCTAATAAAGATTATTTCATTCCTGAATCTGGAAAAGAGGAAGGAAAAACTTTAGTACCTGTATTAGAAAATACTAGAACAAGATGAAAAAAGCTAAAATATATGGAATATATGACATGAAAAAGGAAATGTGCTAAGTATACATGGAGGTACTAAAGCAGTCCCCAGCCTTGTGAGATATTTTCCTAGCCTAGAAACAGGAGCTTTAAGAATTCCTATATTTAAGATCTGAGGTTTAAGTATTTGAACGACAGTACCACCTTGAATAAGGTCTTTAGCTAAATCATGGACACCAAGATCCTTAAAAGTTTCTGAATTACCCTCTTCTTGATTATCCCGAACGGGAAAATTTTGATCAATTCCATCAGCATCCAAAGCTCCCTTAAAAGTCACTCCATCTTCATCAAAGTGCTCATTCTCCGTCACCGATCTGAAGCAGTTTTTGAAGAAGTCTCATTTGCATCATCCTAGTTAGTTTCCCCTGTAGAACTTGAAGAAGTACCCTCCTTCCCCGTCTGATCCGACAAGATCATGAGATTTTTTACTCATACGACGCTTGGATACTAACTTTTTAGCACAAACCGATTTGGATTTGGAAGTTGTTTTACTGCTCTTTGCGGGGCTGGAATGCTTCTCTTTTGGGCCCCTTTTTGCCTGAGACTTGCTAGCAGCTCCTTTCTTATCAGCAGATTCCCCCGCGGAAGTATGCAAAGGAGGAAGCAAGTTATATTGATGTAGGAACTTTCTATAACAAAAAATTTCCTATTCCTCTCACCTTCCTTAACAGGCAGTAGAGAATTATAGAGATCTTGATTAAGAGCGATACTCTGGTCAGGAAGCACTGTAATGTAACTAAAGACTTAAGTAATAGATAAAAAAGGAGTAAAAAGGGTTTTGAGAAGTAAATATACTCACCGCCTTCCATCCATACGCTACAGAAACTATTAGGGCTTCGGACAAAGAAAAACTGATTCGGAAATCCTCTAACACTTTCCACTAGGCCAGTAATTATCCTGGAGGCCCGACTTTCAACAAAAATAATTGAAGGGCGTTGATTCCTTCTCTTAAAAGAGTATAAGGAGCATATATCTTCAAATGAAGGAGCACGTTGTTTCTCCCTCGTGAAAAGGATATAAAGGCTTACTAAAACGGCATAACCGTTTGGGTACACTTGACATAGGGCAATAACTAAGTTCTGGAGAATCATTTCTAGATAAGGATTTAAAGGAGGAATCGCCCCGGTCATCAACATACCATGATTAACAGCAACATATTCAATTGGAAGAACATCCGCAAAATCATTCTTCCCGGGCAACTTGGCTTCTTCCTTTTCCAAAATTCCAAAATGGTTGCGCAATTGTTGAAACGAGCTAAAAGAAAGCTCTGTCACATGCCTCTCACAAGGTATCTTGGCTAGACAATTTGGCTCTTGGAACTCTGGTGTGATTAATGACGAGTTAGAATTTCTGCATGAATAAATATTATGTCACTAAAGAATTAGTACTACCCAAAGGGCAAAAGTTGAACAAGAACAAAATAAAAATAAGGCCATGCACACCGACCCTTACGGGTCAGATAAAAGCAGTCCGACCAAGTTTAAGGTATAAACAACCCAAATACCTAGCCATTTGCATAACATTTGACCAATCGTTCGCAAGGGGTTCTGGCCCGCTCACATGTGAATAACCAGACTCCAGATCTAAACTCACGTCGATCCTGACCTGGTCGGGCATAATCAGATCGTGTCATCTACTCAAACTCATATAGAAGTAGGGCAAGAATGACCTTTGCCAAATTAAAGTTGAGCGACCATAGAGATTGAATACGAGCATGAATGACAAAGAGAAAGGAAAATTTCCAGACCAAGTGTAGGGTCAAAACAAATGCAGATGACGAACGACATGTACAAATCCCTCAATTTCACAGTACAAATGCAAAAACTGTTGCCAATTCGAGTGGAAATCAACAAAATTGTACCAATAACAACGTGATTATACGAGTATGCAACAAAGGGATATTAAAAGCATTTTGACAAGCAACCTACAGGCATGTTACTGAAAAACCAGAAATTCAAAAGATTGTACGTGTTCGACAGACAAAATGTTTACATGAACAACCCTGCAACGACACAGTTAAAACCAAAAAATCCTCAGAAAATCCGCAAGGGAGAATCTTGGTTAATACTTAGGTACTTCATGCTGAATCCAGGGTTATCTAATTCATACTTTAGGTTAAACCAAAGCAAGGTTAGGAGGAGGAATTTACCTACAAACAAACGGACAGTCTCGAATTTAAGCAAGTAGGTTGCCTCAATCAATCTTGAAATTGCAGTGCTTCAGTGTAGATTTCACGCACGATTGTAAGCTAAAACTTTGAAAGGACTAATACAATTGATAGTTTGAAAGTAATCAGAACAGCGAGTAAGATTTTCTAGAACAATACCACCATTAAAGGCTTCTCCGAAGAAAAATAAAAGAAATAGGAAACGGGAAAGTAAGAAGGCGGTATTTAAAGTAAGAGGAAGACTAAAAGGCCCAACATGCTAAACTGGCGCGTAAGCCCGTTCGTTTGGCCATACTGTGTAAACAAACAACCTTTAATTCAGCCAGTTATGTCTGCACATGAGCGACCGTGAGCCCAATCGAACATGCATATATGTAAGCATTGTGAAAGCACGACCGCCACGTGGAAAGTTTGACTTAATCCCTCGAATGGTGCCACATTTAATTATTTCGAAGCATGAAATTTTTACAACATTACAAACTTCGAGGGGAAAATGTTATCCCTCAAAAATTTGTACACATTAGATGATTAAGTCTGAGTTAAAGGCGCAAGACAAACACTCGAGTTGGATGAGCATCATAACAAGTTTGTTCGCGCATAAGTTAAGGGTCGAGCATGATGCGAGGGATCGGTCAGTCATACCAGAAAAGGGGTCATACATAGAAACCAAGACAGAAGGACGACACAACCCGAGTACAATAAGAGGTCTTATGTTCTTCTTCTTCTTCCTAGATACACAAGGGGGAAATCACTCAAACACTAGAGGACACGGGTGCAGAATGACTTATATGCCCCTAGAAAACCCGCTCGCACATAAAGATAGCTCGATCTGCTTGTTAATGAGGTCATCCGCTCAACATAGCTAGAGTCGGTTATACCGCATAGCACGACCGTACAACGAGGTCATGCACACAAAGTAAGCTCAAGTGCAGCACGACACAAGGATGGTAAGGCTTGTATATTCTGGAAAGGTCGTCTATATTAAAGGAAGTTGCTCATTCTTATATGGAAGAGGTCGGTCGTACAAGACAAGTAGAAGGATTGGCCTCAATCACACATTCCACTTTACAGTTGTTCATTCATACTATCCTGGTTGATTTTGAGTAAGGAACCCAAAGATACCAGAGGTCGCACACGCAACCTATGACCGCTCATGGATCGCAACCCCAGTCATTCGCTCTTCGACCCGTAGCTAGTACTTCAATCAGATGCTATCTGCCGGTCGGTCAGATACCAGCTCCTGAAGGGTCGCGCTTACAAGCCCTACTCGCTCCCCTACAGATTACGGTGTTGGTTGCCTGTCCATCTACAATCAGATATAGCTGCGTCAACCAGATACCATCAGTCAAACAATAAAAGGCTTAACATGGCACTCAGTTGGTCGCCTATACACCAATCCAAAAGCTTTAACTAGTTGCCCGCTTACTCATCACTTGACCACCCATTCAGTCTGCTCAGATCTATGCAATCGCTCGCTCCTATAAAGTCACTCGCACTAGATAGCTGAATAAGGCTATTGACAGTTGGCTTTAGCTAAGCTATGGCATCTTAGTAATTAATGGGATGAACAACCCGCAACCTGCGTATGTGGTTTCAGCTCATTTCTTCGGGGACTCACCTATAAATAGGTCATGGCTTCCACCAAAAAGGGGATCAACTACGGACGACCACGAAGTGCTGTTTAATTCTTTCTTCCATCATTCCTTAACATTTCAACCATCGTTATCATCTCCAGAGGGAGAATGATTCACTCATTTGGCCATGGTATCTTTTGAGATCACCTAAGTGACTAAGTTATTGAAGATTTTCCATCATCCTCCTCAACCAAGGACACTCTTCTTCTCCATCGCTGGTTCATCCTCCTCCTTCACGGATCATATCATCTCTCCATTGAATTCCATGAATCTAAGTGCAACTCAAATGTGTGTGAGAGAGAGTATATGTTGTAAAAGAGAAAGGATGCATGTATAAAGAGAGATTTTATTCTTTGTAATCACCATCATGATAATGCAAACTACCTTTATAGTGGACGTAGGCCTAATTTAGGGCCGAACTACTCTAAAACCTTGTCTCCATTTTACATTCCTTACATTTTTGCTTTTAGCTCTTGTTGATTGCGACTCCATTTATTTTCTAACCACATCGGTGAAGTACAGTTCACGTACCATTGGTGTTTGAGCCATTTTTTGGTGAAAACATTTGGCACCCACCGTGGAGCCATGTTCGCATTTCCTCCCTTTACACTTCCCTCTGATTTCAAAAGTCTACCCTTGAAGTCCTAAACCTATACCATATATTTCGCAATCCCGCGAACGGGACACACCGACGAATTTTCATCAAAATTTAAGGCCTTATCCGAAATCATGAATAAATGTAAGAAGACCGCTAGCAAAGCCGACGAAGAATACAATGACGTTGTTGATAATGATCCTTGAATCAATAAGAATTGAATGTGGCTGTAACTGACTTGAACGAAAAAATGGATGCCACGACTAAAATGATGATGGAAAAACTGGATGCTTTGCTCAATACTCAAGCCATTCCCACACCTCCAAAAACCATGGGTATTCCTCATGTGCCTTGTCATATTATCCTGATCGAGCCCCCTACGATTTTGATTTGGTGTTTTTTTCTATGGAGTGCCCTCTGATAACACAAGTACGGTGAATTTACGGTACTATGTAGACTACAAGGCTTATAAACGGTGTAAAGGTGGTATGGTAATCCTACTTACTCTATTTTGATACATTTACTTTACTAAATAGACATTATTATTATAATAGCATTTTATACTATATGTATTAGTTCCATGGATGCTTAGAAGATGTTAATCCCAAACATCCTTTATGTTGCTGATGTGTTCCATTTAAACATTTCACTGGAGTGGTTCACTTATATGAGAATGTTAGTTCTAACCCGAGTATTTTTTTGTTTTATTCCTTGCAAAATGCTCAGGTCAAACCGGTATTATAGCTTGGAGATTTATCCATTAGAGCTTGAGATATGTTGAAGAACCAGTCATCCATTATTATTTCATATTCAGTTATGCCATTTTTGCTTATTGTTGATGTATCAATTTGATTCTATATTTAGTCTTCCGTTATATCGGTATTATTCTGTACTCTGATATATATAATTTAAAATTTTGTATTATTGCATAAATTTTACTATTGTTGTAAGATATTCTGTGTTCTGTGTCTGTAATTCTATGACGATATATATTTCAACTTAATAAGCAATAAAAATCTGTCATTTAGATCGGTTCGAGTTAGTTTAATTACCGACTTAGAGGCAGTCAAAAAGCCAGGTCGTTACAGAATTCAAGAGTGAAGTTCAATACCAATTTTGAAATAATATAAAGATTCTTTGAACTGATTGAGAGAATAATTAAGCCAATATTTAAATCACTATCTAAAAGAGTGTGAAATTGTGTCATAATTCACTCCACCAAGAACAACATATTGAAAGATGTGTCTAAAAGGAGAAGTCGCACCTTATAAGAAATGGTACGGTCAATATGAGTCATACAGGTCTTCCAATTTTAAATTTTGGGGTTATCCCCTTGAAACATTTTCATTTATATTTAGTTGTAATCTTAATAAAATTATTATAAAGACGCCATATAAGATATGGACTGGGGAACTTCCTAGTGTGTCTATTATGAAGATTTGGGATTTGAGGCGTTTGATAAACAACTTGCCTCTGATAATATCAGACCCAAATCTGATAATTATTTTTTGGAATATCCAAAAGAAGCAAAAAGATATTATTTCTACAAATCCTTTGAGAATAAATGTTTATTGCTCAAATTAGTATCATTTCAAAGGATAACTAGTCTTTAAGATACCATGGGAATAAAGTAGAACTCAAAATGTCTCGGGAACCCCAAAATACCATTGAACCTTGTATAAACAAGAAATTGAGTGGGAGTGACATAATAATTCTAGTGTTATATATTAATAACATATGAATTATTGTGAATAATGTTAGTTTAAAACAAGAAACAGAAACTGGTTCTAAGAAAGAAAATGTTTGGGTTAAGAAGTTCATTATTGAACTAATCCATTGTTAATCCAATGATTTACATTATGAAAACAATGGAGCTATTGATCAGGCTAAAACCTTGATCTCGTTATCAATCCATACATATATTATAGATATATAATTTCTTATGTGAAATTGTTCACATAGGAGATAAATATATTTGCAAATTTACAAAAGAATGTAATGTTGCAGACCCACTGACTTAAACTCTGTCGCAGCAGAAGTATGATAGTCATACGATTTTCATGGGTATACGATACAAGATTGATTGACTCTAGTGCAAGTGGGAGATTGTTAGAGTTTATACCCTAGAGGCAATTCATTTAATGAGACTATTAACATTGTTGATGTTTTATTTTATTTTGAAAAATATATATATATTCTATTACATTATATTTACAGCGTAGTACAAATAATGACATAAAAGAAGTAAATAGAATAATAATACGGAATTATACAGTTTAAGTAAGTGACTTAAACATGAGATTATATAATATATTAAGTATTATAATTATTAAATGTCCCTAGTCAAGTTTTATTGTTTAGATAGGACAACAATAAAACATTGAGACTAGTATGTTGATTGACTGATGATCACATCTCATTGGCCATTAATATACGTGATATTAATGTCAAGACATAAATGCGTATTAGAGAATAACGTATTGTGATGACCCAACGTGAGTAAACTACATGGAATATAATTAACAGTATCATAAGTTATTCTCATAATGACAGTGATGTAATGGTCCTCAGACCTGAAATCATTATAATTTTATTCGAGGATATTTGTGTTTTGTTATCATCAAAAGTTACTTTTAACCGAGTAGACAATAAAGGTGATTATCGGATTCATCTTGAATCGAATGAAAATTATGGATGATCTAGATTATTTAACCCTACGATATAAGTAGAGATATCCATGGGCCTCTTGATTGAGTGAGACTATGAAATGCATGGCCATGCTCAAATATTGATTTATTTTATATAGTCTACTCATCGATCAAGATAAAAGGATTAAATTATAAAGAGGATGATACATTCCATGCCTCGAGTTTAAATCCTAGATATATTGGTTAAAAGGATTAAAATTACATTGAGACACTGGTCATAAAAAAGTTGTATCGAATCATTGATCTTATTATAACTTAGGTAGCAGCGATGTACAACTAGATATCACTCACCATTTGCTATTTAAATACGATTTAAATTATTGCCAACGTTGTAATAACCTATAGGGTCATACAATATAGAATGTTATAAAGGAGAAATTAATTTTGGACAAATAAAATATCAACATATTGATATTTAATTTGAAGTTGGAAAAAGTATTCAGGTAGGTTCCTACTTTATGGTAAACATTTGTTTTAAAAGGGGCCTTCATTCCCTTTTAAATCACACAACTAAAAAAAATAAGAGGTCAAATCAAAAATTAAGAATCCACCCCGAATACGTGTTTCCAAATCCAAAAAAATTTATAATGGAGGCTAGTACCGCTTTCCCTCTTCATCTTCGATTCGATCGAAGAATAAATTCGTTCACGTGGACTCCTATAGAGGCATGGCGACTTGTCAAGCTTTCCATTCAATCCATCCAGGCTCTAGCCATGTTAAGATTCGAAGAAGATGAGATTTGATTCAATTAATGATTCCAGTAAACCCAGAAATTGGTATGAATCTACGATTTACTGAATTTTACATAGATCCTAAGTTTTAAACTATTTATTTTTTTTCAAATAGGTCAATGATTAGATTGTCCAAACACTATAGATTTAACTTTGAGTGTTATTGTAAGAACCCATAACTTCCCCGTGAAGGAAAGCCCGAATACTTTGAAAATGACACACAAAAGAACGCAGACGGAAGAACATTTCATTGTTATTACAACAATTCCATCAGATACAAGAATATACAGAGTATGAATAAATATACATTCAACAAATATCAGAGATTTAAATTACATTTAAATATATCGCAGCGGAAAATAATACAAAAGCACAACTAGAAATAATGCACGGATACAGAGCTTTCCGAGCATCGTTCCAGCTGTAAATCAGGATCCTGTGAATATAAATCTGCAAAACCAAAACTACTAGCTGCCCGTGTGGAAAATAGGGGCACCCAGAGTTTAGGTTAAAACAATAAACTCCAGGTCAGTCATGTGACTGGTGTGAGAACTAAAACAGTTATTAATCTTTATTTTAAAGTTCGGTAAATCAAGGGACCACGCCGTATGACACGGAACGGGTTTCCTCCCAAGAATACCAGTGCATAAAACAAACAGCGCAATGCTAAATAAAGAAAAATGAAGCTGTTATAAGACCCAGGTCCCATCACACAATGCAACGCAAGCCGGAGGATAGGGTTTTTACCTTATAACAGCCAAAGTATGCTTGATACGTTAAAAACACATTATTTGATACTATAATAAGTGTATAGTTTCAAAATAATTTCAATCCTAGGCGGCATGAATGACCCATACCACTATGTCGCCATACTAGATTCTACAAATAAAACCGCAATATCACGTATTGGAAATTGGATTTCCGTCATGAGTCGAGGCAAGGGGCAAGCTCCTCTCCGATTCGAGACACTCTAGCTAACGCCTCAGGACCCCACTATGATCCTTTGGAACCTCCAAGGCCGGTCCTCTCTTACTTTTGAGAATTAATTATTCATGAACACACATTTCCCAGTCCTATAGAACCTATATCCGAGGCGCCTCGCATCCAACAACCACACAGGTGAAAAGTATATATAAATGTCAGGGCTGTTAGGTCACTGACACCACCATAGTTAGAAAGAAACGTCGTGCACTCCTTGGGTCCTTATCCCGTTTTTGACTCATACCGAGGTATGAGGCTCGCGAATTCACGCTATACTCAAAGTTACGCCACACAGGCCGTGCTTTGATCATCAACCACAAGACTTTGCTTTTCAACAGAAGCCTTGATCAATTGCCACTTACGCGTGCCACACTGGCAATTCACTCCATGCGACTGATGTCCATCGATATACAACCTTTGAGCTCGTACATCTCAGAGAAGGGCGTTAAGCAAGTGAATAAATTCTTTGCCGCCAAACAAATGTATATTTAATAGAGATCAATCAACACAGAATAAAATCCAATGTCAGACACACAGTCCATTTACAAGTTCGTTCTGGGTCTGAACGAAACCGGAGGCACTTTTCTCGCATATCCATCCATCTCCAAGTACGTCTGGATGATCACCAACTGATTCCCTCATTTTGGGTGTACATCCCAATCAAGATCATCAGTAATCACCCAACCGATGTGAAGACTTCCGGTCTTCAGCCACCGTCCTCATCTTCGACATATCGTCGAATCGGTTATTCAGAATGGGTATAAACCCGGCCTTTCCGAATAACCCGCGTATATAATAAACACGTGTTACACAAACACAACATACGACTCATTCCAATTCAGAATATTCTTTTATTCAAATTTTCACACTCTTAGGGAAAGGTTCCCATTAATTTTATCAAAGATAAATTCTTCTAAATTTATTCTTTAATCTTCCTTTGGATATCATTTCAAACTAGTCGGGATTAGTGAACCATACCGAAGTAATTATTTATTTTATTTCCCAATTCCAACCTATTCATCCCCTAGAGCAAAACTGGTAATACTCCATATCTAACACCACGGTGCTATCGGTAAAATTAATTAACATTTCACGTTCAAATCTAATTAAAGATTTAACTATCGCTTTGGAGCAAAACTGGTGGTACTCCATTCTCGATCACCTTTCAGATTTGATAATTTAAATTATCAATTCACATTTCAATCTAATTAAAGATTCATTAAAGCTCCACTTAGTTTTAATCTTTTAAAAAATCAATATCCTGTCTTTAACTGGGTTAAAGAAGCAATGTCATCTACAACACGATTCACGACAAACCCAAATTACATTTGATATTAAATACAAGGCTCTGAATAGAATAGAAGATATATCGGCTTATATTCAATATCAAATTCTGAAACCAATAAATATCGTATTGGAAATAACGATATAAATATATCTTTCAAATTCCCATAACAATATCTGTATAATCACGGAATCCAACATCGAAATATTCCGAAGACAATTTCGATTCAAATCCACTTCCTCTTTATATACATTGGAAATTCTGGTTATTTTCAAAACTAATTCAAATTCAATTTATTTATTTCAAAAATAAATTGATTGTAATTCTAGTTCAAAACTAGTTCATCTCGATAAAAATCTATTTTTATCTTTTCAAATGTGGAGTTTTTCATCCCAGTTCTTTCCAATTCACATATTATGATTTTACACAAATTATTAATATTTTTAATAATTTTATCAAGGCCCGTACAGTCGATTTCCATCAACGGCCATCGAACTGCACTTACAACGACCTTTTCCAAATTTGATTTGGACATAATTCCAAATCCAACCATTAGATTTCAAATTTCTAATATTCATTGGAAAGCTCTTTTCGATACGAATCCAATGGTTCCGGTTTTAGGAGAATCCGACGGTCGGATCTCCCGCAACGTCAATTCGAAGTCAATGGCCGAAATTCGCGAACTACCGCGGCGCGGCGCGTTCTATTCAGGCCATTATATATAATATATATATATATTATATAATTCGTCGATTTCCTTTTAAAACATATTTTATAAATCGTTTTAAATTCGTTTTCAAAACCATTTCAACTCTATATTCAATTTCAAAATTGAATATTTCATATCATTACTATATAAATGATAATATTTTCAAAAACGTTATATTTTGAAATCACTACCTTTTCAATATTCATTATAAAAATGAATATAATCGATATAAATATCGCTCACGTCAAAATGGCGCATCTCTAATCAACACGGCTTTATATATTTCAATAAATTCGTTATTCTATTCAACAAATGAATATTTATTCTATACAACACATGAATACATATTTCCTTCAACACATGACTAATCTCAACACATGAGTACTGTCAACACACGGCTATTTTTGTTATGCAATATATTTTATAAAATTATGGTATCTATCGTTTGATTTTTAAATCAGACTCCACCGTGAAGTAGATTCTAATCGTAAATATGATAAAGATGTAAATTTTATTATTAAAATATTTTACTCAACGCATAAATAGTTTCAACACATGAATATCGTCAAAACATGACCATTTTTATATTCCATCATGAATTTTCTTTTATAATATTCATTATTTTCCCGATTGGAATGAGGCCCAATCAATTACCATATAATGTTAATTATATGGATTCCATACAACACATGTATATAAATAGCAACGATAAATAATCAACAATCATCCAAAGTGCACCACACAACTGCATAAGCATCAAATATAAATAATCAACGCTTACACAGTCTGTCGACCAATCGATCGACATACAATTAAATGATTGGGATTAGTGTACCCAAATATCATCCCAACACCCGTGTGGGGTTTCAAATCAACAAACACTAAATATTATTTGTGCAGTTGGGTGATGTGTAAAATTTATCATCCCAGTCAATATCCTTCAAATAGGTGTACATAAACAAACCGTCCGGTTTGTAAATGAATATTTATTTATTCACAATCACTATATTCATATTCACGTTAAAAAATATATTTTTAATGATAATTAATTTATTTCAACCATCTACATTTTATTATCGATTTCACAATAACATCACAAACAAGTTCACAACAAACAAGCATACAAGCCGTCCATGGTCTGTGGACGACGGGGGTCGAGTGCTGCTAAGCACCGTCTGCATCCTAATATATATTTTTAACTAGAAAAGAAGATTTAAAGTGAGAAGTTCTCACCAAAGCTATCCCAACTCCACGACACTTCAAATGTAGAAGTCTTCGCCGTTCTCGCCTTTCGTCACTTTCGTTACCCGTAGCCACTACATATATAAAATTCACATTTTTATATTCTTGCTATGTATATAAAAATCATATTTTTATAATTACTCCATATGGATAAAAATTCTATTTTTAGATCGCTATTATATAGATAAAAATTCTATTTTTACATCGCTACTATATAGATAAAAATTCTATTTTTACGTCGCTACTATATAGATAAAAATTCTAGTGAATATTAGGCTCACGTCCCTATTTTGAAACTTAATTAGGCTCACATCCGGTCATAAACTTAATATAAATTAGGTCCCTATTTTCAAAACTTATAAAATAATAATATAAAAAAAATAAAAAAATTCGTACATTATTAATAAAATAAATTATGCATTATACAAAAAATTCAGTTCAAAAAACAACGAAAATAATGTCAGAAAGAAGAAAACAGCAAAAAAACAGAAAAAAACTGCAGTTAAATGCATATTATTATGCATCTTTTTGATTTTATTGCATGCATATATGCAATTATTGCAGTTCTTCCAGCGGATAGATTTAACATAATTTTTCAGTTCATTTTTATTTGCATCCAAATGTGCAAATTTCTCAAAAAAATGCACACATGTGTGCAACATTTTTATAGGATAAAAAGTAGGGACCTAATTTATAAAAAAAAAAAGATTTGAAAATTTTAAACCCGTCCCTTATTTTATTACTTCCGCCTTTTTATTTTTATTTTTTAAAAAGTGCATTCCTTCATTGAAAAAAAAAATTCTAAAATATGGAAATAATTTCAGGATTCTACGGAAATAAAAAAAATAGTTGCATACATTTATGCAATTATTACTGATAATTGCATATATGTATGCAACTTTTCCATAAGCTGGTCGGTTTGAAAATTTGAAACTAAACCTGCACAAATGTGTGCAAATATTGGGTATATTTGCACACATGTAAGCATGTTTTTGTATGAATAAAAATCAACGAAGATGTATGTAGTGAAAAATATGCACGGATGTATGCAGGAAAGTGATATATGTGCATACTATTATGCATTTAACTGGATATTTCGTTTTTTTTTTTTTGTTTTTTTGATTTTTGATGCCTTCTTTGATGGTTTTTTGTTCTGAATTTTTTAGTGTTTACATGTTTTATTTAAATACGAATTTACGTGATTTTTTTATATATTTTTTATATTTTTTTGATGACTTTTCAGAAAATAGGGACCTAATTTACAATAAGTTTATGACCGGGTTTTTTTTATATTTTGAAACTTAATAGGGACCTCTAAAAAACGCACCCAAAATTCTATTTTTATAACAGTGTTCATATAATAAAGATTATATTTTTATCACGCTATTCTCTATATAAAGATTTCGCCTTTTCAAATTTAAAGATTTCTCCTTTTCATATATAAAGATTTCGCTTTTTCAAATCATCACTATAAAAATCACATTTTTACTTCAAAATATATATAATAAAAATCAGATTTTTATTATGCTACTTCATTAAAAATCCAACCTTTGTTTATTTAAAAATCTTGTCTTTCTAACTATTTTTATTTCAAAACATTTCATATAAAAACTACATTTCTATAATGCTATTATATAAATAAGAATCACGTTAAAAATTATATTTTTAATCTTCACATCATATAAAAATTCTGCCTTTCTACCAATAAAAATATCGCTTTGCTATATAAAATTTCTACATATAAAAATTGAACCTTTTTCTCTATGAAAACATTATAAAAATTATATCTTTAATTCAATAAAAATCATAACTTTGCCTAGAATAAAATTTCTAACTTTATTTAAATAAGAATCAGATTTTATAGAAGTAAATAAAAATTAAAGTAGGAGGACTTAATGTTAATCGGTGATGATGAGGGGGGGTGTCAGCTCATCGGAGGGTGGCGGATCGGATGGGGTGGCGGCTGCTAGGCGCGACGGCCATCGGGGCTTTGGGCGCGGGGTTTGATTGAGGATGGAGGCGAGAGGAGGGAGGAACTCGGGGGGGGGGGGGGGGGGGGGGTGCGTCGAACAGCAGGAGGGAGTGGAGGGAGGTGGAGCGCGAGGGGGAGGTCGGTTGGAGGAGCGTCGGTGGGCGGCTACGAGGGCTAGGGTTTCAGCATCTTCTTCCTTTTTTTTATTTAGTTTTGAAATGAATTTGAACGGGGGGGGGGGGGGGGGGGCTGAGGTAAAAGGGAAGAGAGAGATTTTATTTTTTATAATTTTAATTTCAAAAAGTTATTTTTATTTTCGAACTCGAAACGGGACCCACCGCCTGTCGTCCACAGCTAATTACCCCCATTCCGAACACAATGGGATATGTTTCGTAAGCTGATTCGATTGTTTCGACCTGTTTTCATCAAAATCAATATATAAATCTATATATTGAATTCGAACGCGCATTTCAATTTACCGGGGTCACATACTAACTCGAAAAATTCCAGAAAAATATTTTCTAGCTTCGTATTGATGATACGGTCCTAACAAAACTAATTTCGTCGAATTCTGAGACCGTTAGAAAAATGGCCATTTTCCAGTCGATTAAAATCAACTAAAACTGGTCAAATGCGTTTTCCTTTTCCACGCTCACATATTGATTCGAAAAATTATGAAATTTGAAACCTAGCAATAACATGACATCGCGGATCCAAAAAAAGTGGTTTCGTCGAAAACCGAGGTCGTTTGCAAAATTTCCATTTTTAACGGCCTGAATACCACAGCGACTATTCAGAATTTTCAACTGGGCGTATCTTTTGATTCCCGCTATGAAATTTTGATTTTTCGGATTCGTTGGAAAGATATTCTCAATTAGATTCAAATATTTTTGGTTTCGCTAAAATCCGGTTTATTTTGCACCCGGTATGTTCAATTGAAGTTAGAAATCGAATTATCGAACTACCGCACCATTTTCAATTCCTTTTATAATTAAAATAAAATATTTATATTCTAACGACGATGTATATAAATATATACGTTCTAATTCTATTCAAAATAAATTTCTTGTCGATATCATTTAAAATAATTCATTTTAAATATTCAAAATTCGCTATAATTGCCAAAATAAAATTTTTTAACTGGCTTGCATTTCCGGGTTGTTACAATCTCCCCCACTAAAAACTTTTCATCCCCGAAAAGGAACGAAGCCGAAAGTTGTTTCACAAATCAACTCAACTTTCATATTTTCATTACGGCTTAAGTTCTTTAACTTTTCAGTTTCTAAGAACATTTCAAATTTTTCAAAAATTTGGCTAACACCCTTAATTTTCGAAAAATTTCGCCATAACCTCCCCTGCACCGGGAGCACCGGGAAAATCCCAAAATTGCCATACAGGCACTCTGATCTCAAAAAGAAAAAGAAAAAGCCAATCGGCTCATAAAATCATCATCACCCAAACAAAACAGTAAATTATGGTAAATATGTACCTATTTGTCGGGCAAACAAATTTTACTCTTCTGCTCTAGCCTCCTTGCTATGACCTGTTCAATGTAAGTACATGTATATGCAAGCAAATGCGACTAATTTCAAACAATTCAATATTCGGTTCAATTAGGCTAAATGGTTCAAAATTATCAAACAAATAAACAAACAACACAACCAGCAATCAATTAGTGGATTAACGTTTCAAATTCATAATTTTGATATATATACAGAATCATGTTTTTGATGCCAAATCACAACAATAAACCTATCTAGTTTTGGTTCTCACACCAGTCTATGGAATCATATAGAAATCACACCTTCGAAACACGAACATAAATATTGATGATGACATGGTCATTATCAACATCATCTCCGGGCGACTAGAGTGTGATTCTATGTCTATCCAGTATATTAAAACTTCGAATATACGTTCATGACGCGTATATGCAAAATCTTTATATACTCGATTGTCCAAATTCAATATAAATAAAATATTCAAATACGTTTAAAACGATTAAAATTTCAAAACAAAATTTGTTTTCATTTGAAAAATATACTCTACACTCGTTCTAGGATACTACTGATCCTATCTCTAACGAGTCATTTTCATTGGATATTACTAATCCAATATCTGATGAATTCTTTCGTATGGTTCTAATGTGTCTTGTTCTCGAGCTCTGTAAACCAAAGCTCTGATACCACTGTAAGAACCCGTAACTTCCCCATGAAGGAAAGCCCGGATACTTTGAGAACAACAAACAAAATAACGCAGACGGAAGAACATTTCATTGTTATTACAACAATTCCATCAGATACAAGAATATACAGAGTATGAATAAATATACATTCGACAAATATCAGAGATTTAAATTACATTTAAATACATCGCAGCGGAAAATAATACAAAAGCACAACTAGAAATAATGCACAGATACAGAGCTTTCCGAGCATCGTTCCAGCTGTAAATCAGGATCCTGTGAATATAAATCTGCAAAACCAAAACTACTAGCTGCCCGTGTGGAAAATAGGGGCACCCAGAGTTTAGGTTAAAACAATAAACTCTAGGTCAGTCATGCGACTGGTGTGAGAACTAAAACAGTTATTAATCTTTATTTTAAAGTTCGGTAAATCAAGGGACCACGCCGTATGACACGAAACGGGTTTCCTCCCAAGAATACCAGTGCATAAAACAAACAGCGCAATGCTAAATAAAGAAAAATGAAGCTGTTATAAGACCCATGTCCCATCACACAATGCAACGCATGCCGGAGGATAGGGTTTTTACCTTATAACAGCCAAAGCATGCTAGATACGTTAGAAACACATTATTTGATACTATAATAAGTGTATATTTTCAAAACAATTTCAATCATAAATATCAATCCTAGGCGGCATGAATGACCCATAACACTATGTCGCCATACTAGGTTCTACAAATAAAACCGCAATATCACGTATTGGAAATTGGATTTCCGTCATGAGTCGAGGAAAGGGGCAAGCTCCTCTCCGATTTGAGACACTCTAGCTAATGCCTCAGGACCCACTATGATCCTTTGGAACCTCCAAGGTCGGTCCTCTCTTACTTTTGAGGATTAATTATTCCTGAACACACGTTTCCCAGTCCTATAGGACCTATATCCGAGGTGCCTCACATCCAACAACCACACAGGTGAAAAGTATATATAAATGTCAGGGCAGGTAGGTCACTGACACCACCATAGCTAGAAAGAAACGTCGTGCACTCCTTGGGTCCTTATCCCGTTTTTGACACTTCCCGAGGTGTGAGGCTCGCGAATTCACGCTATATAAAAAGCTATGCCACACAGGCCGTGCTTTGATCATCAACCACAAGATTTTGCTTTTCAACAGATGCCTTGATCAATTGCCACTTACGCGTGCCACACTGGCAATTCACTCCATGCGACTGATGTCCATCGATATACAACCTATGAGCTCGTACGTCTCAGAGAAGGGCGTTAAGCAAGAGAATAAATTCTTCACCGCCAAACAGATGTATATTTAATAGAGATCAATCAACACGGAATAAAATCCAATGTCAGACACACGGTCCATTTACAAGTTCGTTCTGGGTCTGAATGAAACCGGAGGCACTTTCCTCGCATATCCATCCATCTCCAAGTACGTCTGGACGATCACCAACTGATTCCCTCATTTTGGGTGTACAGCCCAATCAAGATCATCAGTAATCACCCAAACGATGTGAAGACTTCCGGTCTTCAACCACCGTCTTCATCTTCGACATATCGTCGAATCGGTTATTCAGAATGGGTATAAACCCGGCCTTTCCGAATAACCCGCGTATATAATAAACACGTGTTACACAAACACAACATACGCCTCATTCCAATTCAGAATATTCTTTTATTCAAATTTTCACACTCTTAGGGAAAGGTTCCCATTAATTTTATCAAAGATAAATTCTTCTAAATTTATTCTTTAATCTTCCTTTGGATATCATTTCAAACTATTCGGGATTAGCGAACCAGACTGAAGTAATTATTTATTTTATTTCCCAATCTCAACCTATTCATCCCCTGGAGAAAAACTGGTAATACTCCATATCTAACACCACGGTGCTATAGGTAAAATTAATTACCATTTCACGTTCAAATCTAATCAAAGATTTAACTATCGCTTTGGAGAAAAACTGGTGGTACTCCATTCTCGATCACCTTTCAGATTTGATAATTTAAATTATCAATTCACATTTCAATCTAATTAAAGATTCATTAAAACTCCACTTAGTTTTAATCTTTTCAAAAATCAATATCCTGTCTTTAACTGGGTTTAAGAACCAATGTCATCTAAAACACGATTCACGACAAACCCAAATTACATTTGATATTAAATACAAGGCTCTGAATAGAATAGAAAATATACTGGCTTATATTCAATATCAAATTCTGAAACCAACAAATATCGTGTTGGAAATAATGATATAAATATATCTTTCAAATTCCCATAACAATATCTGTATAATCACGGAATCCAACATCGAAATATTCCATAGACAATTTCGATTCAAATCCACTTTCACTTTATATACATTGGAAATTCTGGTTATTTTCAAAACCAATTCGAATTCAATTTATTTATTTCAAAAATAAATTGATTTTAATTCTAGTTCAAAACTAGTTCATCTCGATAAAAATCTATTTTTATCTTTTCAAATGTGGAGTTTTTCATCCCAGTTCTTTCCAATTCACATATTATGATTTTACACAAATTATTAATATTTTTAATAATTTTATCAAGGCGCGTACAGTCGATTTCCATCAACGGCCATCGAACTGCACTTACAGCGACCTTTTCCAAATTTGATTTGGACATAATTCCAAATCCAACCGTTAGATTTCAAATTTCTAGTATTCATTGGAAAGATCTTTTCGATACGAACCCAACGGTTCCGGTTTTAGGAGAATCCGACGGTCGGATCTACCGCAACGTCAATTCGAAGTCAATGGTCGAAATTCGTGAACTACCGCGGCGCGGCGCGTTCTATTCAGGCCATTATATATATAATATATATATATATATATATATATATTTCGTCAATCTCCTTTTAAAACGTATTTTATAAATCGTTTTAAATTCGTTTTCAAAACCATTTCAACTCTATATTCAATTTCAAATCAAAATTGAATATTTCATATCATTACTATATAAATGATAATATTTTCAAAACGTTATATTTTGAAATCACTACCTTTTCTATATTCATTATAAAAATGAATATAATCGATATAAATATCGCTCACGTCAAAATGGCGCATCTCTAATCAACACGACTTTATATATTTCAATAAATTTGTTATTCTATTCAACAAATGAATATTTATTCTATTCAACACATGAATACATATTTCCTTCAACACATGACTAGTCTCAACACATAAGTACTGTCAACACACGACTATTTTTGTTATGCAATATATTTTATAAAATTATGGTATCTATCGTTTGATTTTTAAATCAGACTCCACCGTGAAGTAGATTCTAATCATAAATATGATAAAGATGTAAATTTTATTATTAAAATATTTTACTCAACACATAAATAGTTTCAACACATGAGTATTGTCAACATATGACTATTTTTATATTCCACACATGAATTTTCTTTTATAATATTCATTATTTTCCCGATTGGAATGAGGCCCAATCAATTACCATATAATGTTAATTATATGGATTCCATACAACACATGTATATGAATAGCAACAATAAATAATCAACAATCATCCAAAGTGCACCACACAACTGCATAAGCATCAAATATAAATAATCAACGCTTACACAGTCTGTCGACCAATCGATCGACATACAATTAAATAATTGGGATTAGTGTACCCAAATATCATCCCAACACCCGTGTGGGGTTTCAAATCAACAAACACTGAATATTATTTGTGAAGTTGGGTGATGTGTAAAATTTATCATCCCAGTCAATATCCTTCAAATAGGTGTACATAAACAAACTGTCTGGTTTGTAAATGAATATTTATTTATTCACATTTACTATATTCATATTCACGTTAAAAATTATATTTTTAATGATAATTAATTTATTTCAACCATCTACATTTTATTATCGATTTCACATCAACATCACAAACAAGTTCACAACACAACAAACAAGCATACAAGCCGTCCATGGTCTGTGGACGACGGGTGTCGGGTGCTGCTAAGCACCGTCTGCATCCTAATATATATTTTTAACTAGAAAAGAAGATTTAAAGTGAGAAGTTCTCACCAAAGCTATCCCAACTCCACGACACTTCAAATGTAGAAGTCTTCGCCGTTCTCGCCTTTCGTCACTTTCGTTACCCGTAGCCACTACATATATAAAAATCACATTTTTATATTCTTGCTATGTATATAGAAATCATATTTTTATAATTACTCCATATGGATAAAAATTCTATTTTTACATCGCTATTATATAGATAAAAATTCTATTTTTACATTGCTACTATATAGATAAAAATTCTATTTTTACATCGCTACTATATAGATAAAAATTCTTTTTTTATAACGGTGTTCATAAAATAAAGATTATATTTTAATCACGCTATTCTCTATATAAAGATTTCGCCTTTTCAAATATAAAGATTTCGCCTTTTCAAATCATCACTATAAAAATCACATTTTTACTTCAACATATATATAATAAAAATCAGATTTTTATTATGCTACTTCCTTAAAAATCCAACTTTTGTTTATTTAAAAATCTTGTCTTTCTAACTATTTTTATTTCAAAACATTTCATATAAAAACTACATTTCTATAATGTTATTATATAAATAAGAATCACGTTAAAAATTATATTTTTAATCTTCACATCATATAAAAATTCCGCCTTTCTACCAATAAAAATATCGCTTTGCTATATAAAATCTCTACATATAAAAATTGAGCCTTTTTCTCTATGAAAACATCATAAAAATTATATCTTTAATTCAATAAAAATCATAACTTTGCCTAGAATAAAATTTCTAACTTTATTTAAATAAGAATCAGATTTTATAGAAGTAAATAAAAATTAAAGTAGGAGGACTTAATGTTAATCGGTGATGATGAGGGGGGGTGTCAGCTCATCGGAGGGCGGCGGATCGGATGGGGTGGCGGCTGCTAGGCGCGACGGCCATCGGGGCTTTGGGCGCGGGGTTCGATTGAGGATGGAGGCGAGAGGAGGGAGGAACTCGGGGGGGGGGGGGGTGCGTCGAACAGCAGGAGGGAGTGGAGGGAGGTGGAGCGCGAGGGGAGGTCGGCTGGAGGAGCGTCGGTGGGCGGCTACGAGGGCTAGGGTTCCAGCGTCTTCTTCCTTTTTTTTATTTAGTTTTGAAATGAATTTGAACGGGGGGGAGGGGGCCTGAGGTAAAAGGGAAGAGAGAGATTTTATTTTTTTATTATTTTAATTTCAAAAAGGTATTTTTATTTTCGAACTCGAAACGGGACCCACCGCCTATCGTTCATAGCTAGTTACCCCCATTCCGAACACAATGGGATATGTTTCGTAAGCTGATTCGATTGTTTCGACCAGTTTTCATCAAAATCAATATATAACTCTATATATTGAATTCGAACGCGCATTTCAATTTACCGGGGTCACATACTAACTCGAAAAATTCCAGAAAAATATTTTCTAGCTTCGTATTGACGATACGGTCCTAACAAAACTAATTTCGTCGAATTTTGAGACCGTTAGAATAATGGCCATTTTCCAGTCGATTAAAATCAACTGAAACTGGTCAAAAGCGTTTTCCTTTGCCACGCTCACATATTGGTTCGAAAAATTTTGAAATTTGAAACCTAGCAATAACTTGACATCGCGGATCCAACAAAAGTGGTTTCGTCGAAAACCGAGGTCGTTTGCAAAATTTCCATTTTTAAGGGCCTGAATTCCATAGCGACTATTCAGAATTTTCAACTGGGCGTATCTTTTGATTCCCGCTATGAAATTTTGATTTTTCGGATTCGTTGGAAAGATATTCTCAATTAGATTCAAATATTTTTGGTTTCGCTAAAATCTGGTTTATTTTGCATCCGGTATGTTCAATTGAAGTTAGAAATCGAATTATCAAACTACTGCGCCATTTTCAATTCCTTTTATAATTAAAATAAAATATTTATATTCTAACGACGATGTATATAAATATATACGTTCTAATTCTATTCAAAATAAATTTCTCGTCGATATCATTTAAAATAATTCATTTTAAATATTCAAAATTCGCTATAATTGACAAAATAAAAATTTTAAACTGGCTCGCATTTCCGGGTTGTTACAGTTATAGGAAGAGAAGAACAACACAATTGGAATATGTTTCTGCTACCGTTTTGGGACATGAAATATATATACTTCCCACTACTGCGATGTTATGATCCTCTTTTTGCATCATATTTCACTATCTTTCGACATATCACTGGCCTTCGTACTGATCCTGATATCAGTAATGACAAAGGGGACAAGTTTTCTCCTTGTTTAGCAGTATAGACGTGTTTGTCTATCTCCTATTTTTATTTATTCAGTGGACTGGTCACTTTAAACCCAGATTATGTAGTTAGACAATGTGTCTAACTCCAGTACCTCATGTATTTGTTACTTGTTGTAATAAAAAGTGGACAGTCCATTATAAAATAGGTCAGCTGTGCCAATATCACAAAATATTTTATATATATTTCCATTAAATACGTTATAAAATTTCTTATTAAAAACCATGTATACAATTTAATCCTTTTTTTAGATAAATCCTTTATAAAAGCAAATTTCTATTATAAATACTTTACATACATGATGTATCGCTCTCAGTATATATAGATAAGTTAGAATTTTATTTAAACCAATGTTAAAAGAGGAATCTATTATTATTGGATAATAAAAGATTTTTCAAGACCTTATGATTAAATGATTGCTTATTTTACAATAACTATAAATCAGAAAAATTATTTTATTTAAAATTATCATTAAAAGATAATGAATAAATCTACAAACCATTATAAATAAATGATTATTAAATTTAAACCAAATATATAAATATTCATTATTTAAAAAAACTCCTTTTCTTATTCTACTATGGTCACCGATTTAGCCGATCTCCATCTCTCTTGGTCCAAAATTCATCCTTATCCCATTGCCGCTCCCTTGGCTTTTCCCCCTCGATTCCTCCGCCAATCCTAATTCCGCCTTCGCTGGAACCTCCTCCTGTTCCTTCGGTCTTCCTCGACTCCCGCGACTTTTTCTTTATCAGTTCCTTTTACTCCAAAGCCCAAGTGGTCTACATTGTTTCAAGAAAAACCTAGGAACACAGGCATTTTCTCTATTGCACCTACCTCGCTGATTTTATCGAGTAAAATCTACTCCCAACTAACGTGATCATTCAAGCAGGTGAAGAGGTTTAGTATGAGTATCTTGTCTGATTTTTCTTTGATAAGACTCTTTTCTATTCTATTGTAATCTCCCATTTGAAGAAGATATGGAAACTAAGAGGCCTTATCAAAGTCAAAACTGATGATAATCTTTTTTGCTTCCATTTAGCTTATGTAGAAGATAGGAAGAAAATTGTAGAAGCTAACCTAATTATTATAAGGATTAAATTATTTATTGCTAAGCCGTGGAACTCGGCAATGGATAGTACTAGTAGTAGCATTAGAAATGTGCCCATCTGGATTAAAATGTTGAACATCCTGTTGTATCCTTGGTTGTTTCTAGGGATTAGCTGAATAGCCTCTAGGATTGATAAGTTTTTATGAATTGATTCTTTTATTGAACGATTAGATATGTTACAATATGCTAAATGTATGGTCAAAGTCACTTCGAATGATGTTATGCCACTAATATTTCTTGTGCAGTTAGTTGATGGTGCTGACCATATGGTTCATGTTCAATATCTGTGGTAACCAGCGTTATGTTCCAAATGTGTAGCGTTTGGTCATGAATTATGTGATTGTTCTAAATCCATTTTAGAGACTAATAATGTCACTGGAAAGAGGGTAGAACATGTCAAAGAAGTTAATGAAATTAAGGAAGTTTCTACCTTAAGAGCTAATGAAAAATACTCAAAATAATCTCTGCAACGATAAAACTGATAAAGTTTCCACCTATGTTTTTAAGAAGAAACAAATTTAGAGACAATATATGAAAAATAAAAGAAAGGTTTATTGGAGAATGGAATTTTGATGACAACAACCTTGTTAACATTATTATAAAATATACTAACATTTTTATCCAGAATATAAATATGTATATGCAGGATTCATATGTAGGAAATAAATAACTTAAGACTATACAGTTAAGAGTTTATAGAGTTTCATGATTTCAAAAGAAGATTCAAGACTCATGAGTATCAAGATTTCAAGAGTTCAAGATTATCAAAGTAATAGAGTCTAGTTAATATGTAAAACTCTGGCTAGCACCTTCAAAATCTGTTTTTAAGTTATTTCAAACTGTTTTCAAATTCCTTTTCAAATAGATTCCAAAATTATTTCAAACTCCTTTCTAAATGAATTCAAATTATTAAAGGTTTTATGATATATGTTTATTTAGTTTATATATTATAAAGTTTTATAATTATATATATGTTTATAATATATAGTTTTATATCATATATATATATATATATTTGAATTATATTACAATGTTTTTATATGTTTTTACACTTTCGAAAATTCATTTTAAACACTAGTTTTGAATCAAGAATTTCCAGAATAAATATATTCGTTTAAACATTTGGAAAACAATTTAATTTTTTTTTTAAAAACATAGATATGTCAACATATAAGAAATGACTTGTCGACATATAACCGTCATATTTTTAAATTTCAAAGGAAGTGTCTTTTCATTATTTCAAATGTTTCAGAACTGTTGCACCCTTTGGAACTCGATATAAATGGGTCATTTTCGAATTTTTAACTAACTTATCTTCTCCTTCTTCATCCTTACTCTTACCACCTTTATTATGCTTTAATTTCTTGATTTCTACACTTATGCTTTGCCGATTTTAATACAAATTATATCATTCTCTTTCTATTATCAATCTCTATCAAACACTCTAGCATTGGAAGTGTTATTCAAGAGTTCTAGGGCAATTGTAATTCTTTGGGAATTGTTTGGGAAGCCGTGTGTTCCTCGTAGCCCGTGAATCAAGGAAAGGGAGCAGTGTTAACTTGTAGCCACGAAATTAAGGGTGGCGGAATCAGTGTTAATCTTGTAGCTGTGAAATCAAGGGTGTTGTAATTGGATTCTGTTATTAATAAAACTCTATGCAATCCAACATTGCGTGGAACTAGACGTAGGAGTAATCTGAACCAGTATAAAATCCGGTGTGTCCCTTCATTTTTTTGCATTTTATTTCTGTTTATATCCGCATCTATGATTATTTCTGTTGTTATATTAATTATGTGATTCATATAGTTGTCTGAATAATCATTAATAGTATAAGTTTTCCATAATCTCTTTAAAACACTATTCACCCCCTCTAGTGTTAGTTTTTCCTTAAGATCTCTGATTCTCATCCCTAGCAATTGGAATCAAAGCAAGGTTATCAAAATTTCGTAATCTGAAATTTGGAAATATTATGGCAAATTATGAAATGATTTATAAAACTAATTTTAATTCATGCATTGCATCAAATTTAGAAGTGTTTGCATTTAATAATATTGAAAAATCAAGTTATCTACTGAATTGTTGTTCAATATAGAAAAAATGTGTTATACGGCTATTGAAGATTCAAATATTGATGGTCAAATAGTGGAGATCAAAAAGGAAAAATGGATATTGGATAGCGGATGTTCAAGACAAACGACGACAAATTATAATTACTGAATAATCTAGTATATGAAGATAGTGGAAAGGTTAACTTCGGAGATAACTCTAAAGGATATATAGTTGGCATCGGCAATGTTCAAGACCAACATGTTCCAGCTGTTGATCGATTTCGGTGCTAGCTGCCGAATCCACATAGCAGTTATATCAGTCAGAAAGAGCGGAAAGCACTTTTCCATAATGTTTCTAATGCCGATTGAACTTCCATATGTTGTTTGTATCACATCAGGTGTACGGTAGGATCTGTCCTGCCATTATAAGACTCCAAAACAGAGAATTTGAAATATGGGGGATAAAGAGAATTCATGATTTCCTGTGTGAATGGAGTGTGATTGACATCAACCACATTACTTTGATAAGTGCGACCTCTCGAGAGGCTCTCAATCAAATTAGCGAGCCGATCACCTTTGAATATTTGTTGCAAATTGCCAAAATCAGTGCTGGTGGCCTAGCGTTGAGTGTTAAAGAATGAGGAATTGTGTAGTGAGCTTCCACGCGGGTCGAGCGTGCCCCCGGCTCACGGGTCTTTAGGTGCGAACCGAGTCGGTTCGTGATGCCTGACCCGAACAGGTCTGTCTTCCTAGATCTGAGTGACTTCGCTCTGGGGTTGCGCAAATTCGGGTTCTTGAGCATGTGGTTGGATCGGAGTTGAGGTTGGTCTGGCTGGATTACTCCAGGGTCCAACAGTAACGTGGATCGTGCCCAATCTGATTTGGTGGAGTGGTGCTTCAGGGTTCACGAGCCGCACAGAGGGCAACTCGATACGTTCATGAGGGGCTTGCCGAGCTGCTTCAGTGCCTTTGTTTGCAGTGACTTGAGCGTTTCTCGGCCTTCCATCCATCCGAGCGAAGAACTCGTCCATCATTTCTCACTGTTTACATATGAAATCATCTTGCCTTTCCATCTGGGCTCTCAAATCAACGAGAACCCCATCCATCTCTCCTCTGGTCAAGTACGCTGATGTATTCCCATGAGAGGAAGCCTTGTGGTAGTTCTCGTTTCTAGTGCCTTCCGGGTCAGCATCCTCAGCATGAGAGGAAGTTCCAAATTTTTTTCCTTTCGATTGCCATTAATCTAGTAGCCAAATAATCCGAGCTAGAAGGTGAAGTTGTCGTGTGCTCCCCTTCCTGGCACACCAAAATGTTAGACCAAAAATGGTACTAACACCCAAATGCAGAACACAGATCGTAGAATGCAGAAAATAGAAAAATAATAGGGAACACACGAGGTTTTTATAGTGGTTTGGCTACAGATGTAGCCTACGTCCACTTTATAATCTTATTGTTATACTGACAGTTTACAAGAATCAGTTACATGTAAACACACAATCCATGTGTTTAATGGAATTACAAGAGGAGAATTTAGATGTAGGAAGGTGCAAAGTCCTTGTCCTCAGTAGTGGTGGAAGTAGTGAGGAGTTAGAACCCAAAGATCCCTCAAAATGCCTTCAGATGGTGTATTTATAGGCGTTTCCTAATACCGGTTCGTGAGGCACGTGGCACGCATCCCAGAAATCTAAAAATGAGTTGGAAAATGTCCAAAAATCCTCTCCAAGTCATCCTGTGCCATGTTTGATCAGATTCGTATTGATAGGAGGAAGATGTTGTAAGAGAATAGTTCAAAACAGTGTGAGGTTGTAGGCGGTTCGTGACCAAGGGATGCAACACGAACCGAATCGTGGTCAAGGGGGGCACCACGAGATGGGTCGCGGCCCACCAGCCAAGTGGGGGAGAAACCTAGGGGGCGACCTGGTACATACTCCAGGAATCCTAGTTTTGCACGCACTCATAGAAAGGGGCGTAACTTCCAAACCCTAAGTCTGTTTTAGCCAAACGAAACCTCTACTTGAAGCTAATTCAGAGGGCTACGGGAGTTACAGAGAAATCCCTGTAATTGCTGTTTTCGGGCCTAAAATATGTCATTTGATGGAAGTTTCGAGCCTTCTTTGTTTGTGATGCAACTTCAACTAAATTGCTTCTTGTTTTCTGACGGTGCTCTCACTGCCTGAGCGTGTTGCTATTTAGAGATTCCTTGTGTGACAGCTTTAACCAAAAAGTATGTCAACATGTTTTCCCCCAGAACATATCTTGCTGTTTGAAGGAAGATGTGTTCTGGATAACACTAGAAGTCTATAATCCGTAGAAATCCAGAATGCGACGATCACGCCGGATCGTATTAAGGCCAGAAAACCGATGATCGCGCAAGATCATATTAAGGCCATAAGAAATCCAAGAAAACCAGAAGTTTGTACCTACAAGAAGATAAGATAAAGAATGCAAGAATAGTTCATAGATAGCCTTATTGGGGGAAGACGACCAGGGAGATGCTAATTAGGTTCCAAGACGGCCTTACTGGAGTAAGACAACCCAAGGAAAAGCAATGAGGGTTCCAAGACGACCTTACCAGAGTAAGATGACTGAGGAAAAGCAATGAAGGTTTGATTACACTGGACGGGTCCAGTTCGAAGTCGGAGCTCATATCTGTTTATACTGGACGGATCGAGTTGGGAGCCGGAGCTCTATGTTTATTACTAAATCATGAAAATGCAACGATCGTTTGTCGGACAAGACAAGAGATCACAAGCCAGTTCCGTTCGTGTGGGCTGATGTGACCACTTTTATTACATGCAGAGAAAACACAGATGGGCGAGAAGTCGCCTAAAAACCTAAGAACATGAATTACGGAGTGGAATCCGTCAAACTACGGAGATCCGCTGAGTGGTTTCAGTTAATGATAATCCTACGATTTCTCGATTCAGGATCGTTCCCTTTCTGGGGAATAGGTGGTGGCAGCACAGGTGTGGGCACTGTTAGTTGAGTTACATACTCGGGTAGTTCTCCTCATCTGACCCGGTCCTCAATAAGGTCTCTTAAATGAATGCAGTCGTCAGTGTTATGACCGTCTATGTCATGAAATATGCAATGTCTTCTGGAGTTGCACTGTGCTAGCGTTGGCTCCCTCTTGGGAGGCCTTGGATATGAGGTGAAACCTCGTGTATCCATGTAGATGTCAGTCAGCGATGAATTGAGTTCAGTGTACTTCTCATATTTGAGCTCTCTCCAAGGCTGTGCACTGCAGTCATTCTTTGCATCGGCTGTTCCTTTGCCCTTGTCGTTGCCTTTTCTTGAATTAGACGGTGCTCCGTCTTTAAGCATATTGACGTCGAGAATAGCTTTCTTGGATTTTGTGTCTTCCTCATGCAGAAATCTATTCACTTCACAGTAGAATTCACCAAGATCTCACGGTGGGTCCCGGTACAAAGAGGTTTTGAACTCCGATGTATCAAAAACATCAGATACTACTGCCATCAGTACCATATATGGTTTCGATCTATCTACAGATGCCACTGCAGCATTGAATCTCTCCAGGAATGAATGCAGAGTTTCGCCAAATCTCTGGTTAATTGAAGTAGGAAACATGACATTCTTGGGTCGTGCAATGTGGACCCAAAATTGTTCAATGAAGCGAGCGACCAACATGTTCCAGTTGTTGATCAAATTCTGCGCTAGCTGCCGAATCCACATAGCAGCTATATCAGTCAGAAAGAGGGGAAAGCACTTTACCATAACGTTTTATGATGCTGATTGAACTTCCATATGTCATTTGTATCGCCTCAGGTGTACGGTAGGATATGTCCTTCTGTTATAAGGCTCAAAAACAGGGAGTTTGAAATCTGAGGGATTAAGAGAATTCCTGATTTCCTATGTGAATGGAGTGTGAATGACATCATCCACGTTACCCTAATAAGTGCGTCCTCTCGAGAGGCGTTCAACCAAATTAGCGAGCTGATCGCCTTCGAATAGTTGTTGCAAATTGCCAAGATCAGTGCTGGTGCCCCTAGCATTGAGTTTTAAAAACAAGGAGTTGTGTAGGGAGCTTCCACGCTTGGGCCGAGCGTGCCCCCGGCTCATGGGTCGCTGGGTGCGACCCAAGTCGGTTCGTGATGCCCGACCCGAACAAGTCTGTCTTCCCCGATCCGAGTGGCTTCTTCTGAGGTTGCGCGAACTCAGCTTCTTGAGCATGTGGTCAGATCGGAGTTGAGGTTGGTCGGGCTGGATTGCCCCAGGGTCCATCAGTAACGTGGATCATGCCCGATCCGATTTGGTGGAGTAGTGCTTCAGGGTTCACAAGCCGCACAGAGGGTGACCCGATACGTTCGTGAGGGGCTTGCCGAGCTGCTTCAATAGCTTCATTTCCAGTGACTTGATCATTGCTCGGCCTTCCATCCATCCGAGCAAAGAACTCGTCCATCATTTCTCGCTGTTTATGGATGAGATCATCTTGCATTTCCATCTGGGCTCTCAAATCAGCGAGAACTCCATCCTTCTCTTCTCTAGTCAAGTATGCTGATGGATTCCCATGAGAGGAAGCCTCGTAGCTGTTGTCATTTTTAGTGCCTTCAGCGTCAACATCCTCAGCATGAGAGGAAGTTCCAGTTTTCTTCCTTTTGATTGCCATTGATCTTGTAGCCAAATAATCTGAGTTATAAGGTGAAGCTGTCATGTGCTCCCCTTCCTGGCGCGCCAAAATTTTAGACCAAAAATGGTACTTACACCCAAATGCAAATCACAGATCACAGAATGCAGAAAATAGAAAATAACAGGGAACACACGAGGTTTTTATAGTGGTTCGGCTGTAAATGTAACCTACGTCCAATCTATAATCTTATTGTTATACTGACATATTACAAGAATCAGTTACATGTTGACACACAATCCATGTGTTTAATGGAATTACAAGAGGAGAATTTAGATGTAGGAAGGTGCAAAGTCCTTGTCCTCAGGAATGGTGGAAGCCGTGAGGATTTAGAACACAAAGATCCCTCAAAATGCCTTCAGATGGTGTACTTATAGGTGTTTCCTAATACCGGTTCGTGAGGCACTTGGCACGCATCCCAGAAATCTCGAAACGAGATGGAGAACGTCCAGAAATCCTATCCAAGTCATCTTATGCCATGTGTGATTAGATCCGGATTGATAGGAGGAAGATGTGGCATGAGAATAGGTTAAAACAGTGCGAGGCTGCAGGCAGTTCGTGACCAAGGAATGCACCATGAACCGGGTCGTGGTCAAGGGGGGAACCACGAGCGGGGTCGTAAACCATGAGCCGATTGGGGGAGAACCCTAGGGGGTGAGCCAGTCCATACTCCAGGAATCCTAGTTTTGCACACACTCACAGAAAGGGGTGTAACTTCCAAACAATTAGTCCATTTTAGCCAAACGAAAGATCTACTCGAACCCAATTCAGAGGGCTACAAGTACAGAGCATAGCTCTATAATTGCTATTTTCGGGCCCAAAAGAGTTCATCTGATGGGAGTTTCGGGCCGTTCTTTGTTCGTGATGCGACTTCAACCAAATCACTTCCTATTTTCTGATGGTGCTCTCAGTGCCTGAGCGCGTTTCTATTTAGAGATTCCATATGTGATAGTTTTAACCAAAAATTGTGTCAACAAGTCAACATATCTTGCTGTTTGAAGGAAGATGTATTCTGGATAACGCGAGAAGTCTATAATCCATAAAAATCTAGAATGTGACGATCGTGGCATATCGTATTAATGCCAGAAAACCGATGATTGCACAGGATCATATTAAGGCCATGAGAAATCCAAGAAAACTAGAAGTTTGTACCTGCAAGAAGATAAGATAAACAATGTAAGAATAGTTCTACGATAGCCTTACCGGGGAAAGACGACTAGGGAGATGCTAATTAGGTTCCAAGACGGCCTTACCGGAGTAAGTCTACCATGGAAAAGCAATGAGGGTTCCAAGATGGCCTTACCAGAGTAAGACTATCGAGGAAAATTAATAAAGGTTTGATTTTACTGGACGGGTCCAGTTCAGAACCGGAGCTCATATCTGTTTATACTGGACGGATCCAGTTGGGAGCCGGAGCTCAATGTTTATTACTAATTCATGAAAATGCAGTGATCGTTTGCCGGACACGACTGGAGATCACAAGCCAATTCCATGCATGTGGACTGATGTGACCACTTTTATTACATGCAGAGAAAACAAAGATGGGTGAGAAGTCGCCTAAAAACCAAAGAATATGAACTATGGACCGGAATCCATCAAACTGCGGAGATCTGCTGAGTGGGTTCGGTTAGTGATAATTCTGCGATTGCTCGGTCTAGGATCGTTCCCTCTCCGGGGAATAAGTAGTGGCAGCGCAGGTGTGGGCGTTGTTGGTTGAGTTACATACTCGGATAGTTCTCCTCATCTGACCCGGTCCTCAATAAGGTCTTGTAAATGTTTGCAGTCGTTAGTGTTATGACCATCTATGTCATGAAATATGCAATGTCTTCCGGAGTTACGCTGTGCTAGCGTTGGCTCCCTCTTGGAAGGCCTTGAATATGAGGTGGCACATCCTGTATCCATATAGATGTCAGTCAACGATGAATTGAGTTCAGTGTACTTCTTATTTTTGAGCCCTCTCTACGGTTGTGCACTGCGGACATTCTTTGCAGCAGCTATTCCTTTTCCCTTGTCATTGCCTTTTCCTAAATCAGATCGTGCCCGTCTTTAAGCATATTGACGTCGAGAATAGCTTTCTCGGATTTTGCATCTTCCTCATGCAGAAATCTATCCGCTTCAAAGTATAATTCGTCGAGATATCGCGGTAGGTCTCAGTACAAAGAGGTTTTGAACTCCGATGTATCCAAAACACCGGATACTGCCGCCATCAATACCATAGATGGTTCTGGTCTATCTACATATGCAACTGCAACATTGAATCTCTCATGGAATGAACACAGAGTTTCGCTAGATCTCTGCTCGATTGAAGTAAGGGACATGACATTCTTGAGACGTTCAATATGGATCCGAAATTGTTCAATAAAGTGAGCGATCAACATGTTCCAGCTGTTGATCGATTTCAGTGCTAGCTGCCGAATCCAAATAGCATCTATATCAGTCAGAAAGAGGGGAAAGCACTTTTCCATAACATTTTCTGATGCCGATTGAACTTCTATATGTCATTTGTATCGCATCAGGTGTACGGTAGGATTTGTCCTGCCGTTATAAGGCTCCAAAATAGGGAGTTTGAAATCTGGAGGATTAAGAGAATTCCTGATTTCCTGTGTGAATGGAATGTGATTGACATCATCCACGTCACTATGATAAGTGCGGCCTCTCGAGAGGCGTTCAATCAAATTAGCGGGCCGATCGCCTTCGAATAGTTATTGCAAATTGCCAAGATCAGTGCTGGTGCCCCCAACGTTGAGTGTTAAAGAACGAGTTGTTGTGTAGTGAGCTTCCAAGCTCGGGTGGAGTGTGCCTCCAGCTCGCGGGTCGCTGGGTGCAACCCGAGTCGGTTTGTGATGTCCGACCCCAACAAGTCTGTCTTCCCCGATCCGACTGGCTTCATTCTGGGGTTGTGCAAACTCAGGTTCTTGAGCATGTGTTTGGATCGGAGTTGAAGTTGGTCATGCTGGATTGCCCCCGGGTCCATTAGTAACGTGGATCGTGCCTGATCCAATTTAGTGGAGTGGTGCTTCAGGATTCACGAGCCGCACAAAGGGCAACCCGGTCCATTCGTGAGGGGCTTGCCAAGATGCTTTTGTAGCTTCATTTCTAATGACTTGAGCATTGCTCGGTCTTCCATCCATCCGAGCGACGAACTCGTCCATTATTTCTCACTGTTTACGGATGAGATCATCTTGCCTTTCCATCTGCGCTCTCAAATCAGCGAGAATTCCATCCATCTCTTCTCTAGTCAAGTAAGCTGATGGATTTCCATGAGAGGAAACCTCGTGGTTGTTCTCGTTTCTTGTGCCTTCGGTGTCAGCATCCTCAGCATGAGAGAAAGTTCAAATTTTCTTCCTTTTGATTGCCATTGATCTAGTAGCCAAATAATCTATGCTAAAAGATGAAGTTGTCGTGTGCTCCCCTTCCTGGCGCACCAAAATGTTAGACAAAATATGGTACTAACACCCAAATGCAGATCATAGATCACAAAATGCAGAAAATAAAAAATAACAGGGAACACACGAGGTTTTTATAGTAGTTCGATTGTAGATGTAGCTTACGTCCACTTTATAATCTTATTGTTATACTGACAGTTTACAAGAATTAGTTACATGTAGACAAACAACCCATTTGTTTAATGGAATTACAAGAGGAGAATTTAGATGTAGGAAGGTGCAAAGTCCTTGTCCTCGGTAATGATGGAAGCCGCGAGGAGATAGAACCCAAAGATCCCTCAAAATGCCTTCAGATGGTGTATTTATAGGCGCTTCCTGATACCGGTTCGTGAGACACGTGGCATGCATCCCAAAAATCTCGAAATGAGGTGAAGGACGTCCATAAATCCTCCCCCAGTTGTCCTATGCAATGTGTGATCAGATCCAGATTGATAGGAGGGGGATGTGGCATGAGAATAGGTCAAAACATTGCGAGGCTGCAGGCGGTTCCTGACCAAGGGATGCATCACGAACCGGGTCGTGGTCAAGGGGGGAACCATGAGCCGGGTCGTGGCCCACAAGCCGAGTGGGTGAGAACCCTATGGGGTGAGCCGATGGTGGCCCCACGAGCCGAATGGGGGGCAAGCCAAGGGGGCGATCCGGTCCATACTCCAGGAATCCTAATTTTGCGTGCGTTCACGGAAAGGGGAGTAACTTCCAAACCGTAAGTCCGTTTTAGCCAAACGAAAGCTCTACTTGAAGCTAATTGAGAGGACTACGAGGGTTATAGAGAAAAGCTCTATAATTGTTGTTTTCGGGCACAAAAGAGGTCATCTGATGGGAATTTTGGGTTGTTCTTTGTTTGTGATGCAACTTCAACCAAATCGCTTCCTATTTTCTAACGGTGCTCTCAGTGCTTGAGCGTGTTGCTATTTAGAGATTCCATGTGTGACATCTTTGACCAAAAAGTGTGTCAACAATGTATATAAATTTAAAAAAGCACTATATGGATTAAAACAAGCTCCTATAGCTTGGTATGATAGGTTAAGAACCTATTTATTACAATCTTACAATGAAATTGGTAAACCAGATAATACACTTTTTATTAAAAAAAATAACAATGATATTCAATTAGTATAAATATATGTTGCCGATATAATTTTCAGATCAAAAAATAATGAAATGAATAAAGAATTCTCAGATATTATGATATAAGAATTTGAGATGAGTCATACAGGTGAAATTACATTTTTCTTAGGCTTACAAATAAGACAACTAAACAATGGAATATTTATTAATCAAGAAAAATATGCTAGAGATTTAATTAATAAACATAATTTAACTACAACTAATGGAAGACCAACACCTATGACAACTAATATAGCCCTAAGTAAAGACGAAACGTCAACAGATGTCTATTAAAAATTATATAGAGGTATGATAGGATCATTGTTATATACAACTGCTTGTAGACCAGATATAATGCATAGTGTATGTCTCTGTGCAAGATATCAGTCTCAACCTAAAGAAATTCATTTGAAAGCTGTAAAACAAATTCTAAGATATGTAAAACATACATTAGATTTTGGATTATTTTACCCTAAAAATGTTTCATTTGATTTGATCTCGTACTGTGACGCTGACTATGCAGGATGTAAATCTGATCGTAAAAGTATTAGTGGAACATGTCACTTTATAGGTCATTCACTAGTCTCTTGGTTTAGGAAAAAACAAAATACAGTATCTTTGTCAACAACTGAAGCAGATTATATATCCGCTGCTTTGGCTTGTTCACAAGTATATGCAACAATCTCTAAAAGATTTTGGATTAAATATAAATAAATCACCAATCTACTATGATAATACAAATGCTATAAATATATCTAAAAATCGAACTCATCATTTGAGAACTAAACATATAGATATAAGACATCATTTCCTAAGAGATAATATAAGTAAAGAGAAAATTTCACTGGAATTCATAGAAACAGAAAAACAAATAGCTGA
The DNA here is from genome assembly GCA_030737875.1 of Allium sativum. Classification (NCBI taxonomy): domain Eukaryota; kingdom Viridiplantae; phylum Streptophyta; class Magnoliopsida; order Asparagales; family Amaryllidaceae; genus Allium; species Allium sativum. The sequence goes on along the minus strand of CM060926.1, from coordinate 278,552,195 downwards.
TATATTAACCGAATCTTTAAAAAAAGCAACATGTACTAAATTTATAAGAGAATTAGGCATTTGTTCCTTAAGTAGAGTAATCAAATGTACTAATATATATATATATATATACATATATATTATTAATTATATAAAAAATAAGAAAAATGCATATATGTCGACATACCAATTTTGACATTCTGACATATAACTGTCATTTTTCAAAAAAATGAATTCCCACCAAAAATTAGTTACAACTTATATTTAAACTTCTTATTTCAAAAATCCTTCTTCATTTTTTCATTTTCTCTCTGGAAAAAATCTGAAACATATAAATAACGGCTTCCTCTAATAATAACAACCAAACCAACACCATTTTGTTTCCCAGACCATCCGAAGGGACATTTCTACGAACAACGCTCACAAGAGTCATGAAATTAGAGGAATCAATGAAAGACGTACTGCAAATTCTTACTAAAATTCAAGTTCTACAAATAAGAATGGATATGGAGCACGAGAAACAAGGGAAGATGATGAGAAATTTGCAATGGTTTGTTATGGATAACCACACTAATCCAATCATTATCGAAGATGATAATCAAATGGAAGAAGAGGAGGAAGAAGAGGCGATAAACGAAAATATGGACGAAGACGATAGCATTATACGTGTAGGCAAAGTATGCTTTGACAGAGATGGAATTGTAGTTGAGCAAAGTGAGGAATTCTGTAAGAACCCGTTACTTCCCCGTGAAGGAAAGAGCGGATACTTTGAGAATAACACATAAAAGAACGCAGACGGAAGAACATTTCATTGCTATTACAACAATTCCATCAGATACAAGAATATACAGAGTATAAACGAATAAATTACATTCAATAAATATCAGAGAATACAATAAATTACATAGCAGCGGAAAATAATACAAAGCACAACTGAAGGTGATATACGGATACAGAGCTTTCCGGATATCATTCCAGCTATAAACCAGGATCCTGTGAATATAAATCTGCAAAACCAAAACTACTAGCTGCCCGTGTGGAAAATAGGGGCACCCAAAGTTTAGGTTAAAACAATAAACTCCAGGTCAGTCATGTGACTGGTGTGAGAACTAAAACAGTTATTTAAAACTTTACTTTAAAAGAGAGTAATTCAAGGGACCACGCCGTATAACACGGAACGGGTTTCCTTCCAAGAATACTAGTGCATAGAATAAACATCGCAATGCTTTTTCGAAAAATGAAGCTATTATAAGACCCAGGTCCCATCACACAATGCAACGCAAGCCGGAGGATAGGGTTTTCCCTTATAATAGCCAAACATGCTTGGTACGTTTAAAACAAATCATTTGATACTATAATATGTGTATAGTGTCAAAACAATTTCAATCATAAATATAAATCATAGACGGCATAGCTACCATCTACTATGTCGCTATACTAGTTCTACAATTAAAACCGCAATACACGTATTGGAAATTGGATTTCCATCATGGTGGCTCCTGATTCGAAAGATCGATCGCGTAATGCAATTCACCATGGCTTACGTCGCCACAAGAGAAAACACCGTCTGCACATCCGCACATTTGGGACCAGAATACCACCGCGGCTTACGTCCCAGCGAGAGAAAACACCGCCTACTCTATATATCCCTGAGCACTAGGCTCATCTCGGTCGACTGAATCCACGACACCACTAAGGTGCCCATCCACTAAAAAGCATACTGATCAAACCACCAGTTTACCACCATACCGGGGTGTGAGGCTCGCGGATCAACGCTATACACAAAGCCATGCTATATCAGCTGCGCTTTGATCATCAACCACCAAACTTTACTTTTCAACAAAAGTCTGGATCACTGCATCTCAGCATGCCACACTATCAATCCATATCGTACCACTGATTTCTGCCAATATATAACCTCTGAGCTCATATGTCTCAGAGAAGGGCGTTAAGCAAGAGAATAAATTCTCCGCCGCCAAACAGATATATATTTAGCAGAGATCAACAAATACAATATAAAGTAATACAATGTCAGACACACCATCCATTTACAAGTCCGTTCTAGGTCTGAACGAAACCGGAGCCACTTTCCTCGCATATCCATCCATCTCCAAGTACGTCTGGACGACCACCAACTATTTCCATCCTCTTGGGTGTACAGCCCAATCAGGATCGTCAGTAATTATCCCAACGATGTGAAGACTTCCGGTCTTCAACCACCGTCTCCATCTTCGACATATCGTCGAATCGGTTATTCAGAATGGGTATAAACCCGGCCTTTCCGAACAACCCGCGTATATTGAAAATAAATGTTACACAAACACAACATACGCCTCATTCCAATTCATTAGTTACTAACCGTAAATAAGTAAGAGAGCAATTCCCCAAATATTAACCCCGAAGGCCGAAACCAACATCAGATCAATATCCAGGAAACCATTCTTCTTAACTAACCTTCAGCTAGTTTCTAAATTTCAATCTTAGGGAATGGTTCCCATTAATTTTATCCAAGATAAATTCTTTAAAATTTATCCTTTAATCTTCCTTTGGATGTCATTTCAAACCAAATTATGGTTTTCCAAACTAGTCGAGATTAGCGAACCACACCGAAGTAATTATTTTATTTCCTAATCCCAACCTATTCATCCCCTGAAGCAAAACTGGTAGTACTCCATATCTAATACCATGGTGTTATCGGTAAAATTAATTACCATTTCACGTTCAAATCTAATTAAAGATTTAACTATCGTTTTGGAGCAAAACTGGTGATACTCCATTCTCGCTCATTTTCTAAAGTTGCTAATTTAGATTATAGATTCACATTTCAACCTAATTGCAGATTCGTTAAAACTCCTTTTACTGGGTTAAAGAACTAGGTGTTATTTAAAACACAGTTCACGACAAACCCAAATCACATTCTATTTATTATCGGGTTAAAGAACTAGTGTTATTTAAAACACAGTTCACGACAAACCCAAATCACATTCTATTTATTATCGGGTTAAAGAACTAGTGTTATTTAAAACACAGTTCACGACAAACCCACAAATCGATTCTAATTCAATTCAATTCAAATATATTAGGAATTCCGATTATTTAAAAACCCCTTTTTAAATCTAATTTATTTATTTAAAAATAATTGGGTTTTAAATTTAGTTCAAACTAGTTCATTTCGATAGAAATCTATTTTTATCCTTTCAAATATGGAGTTTTTCATCCCAATTTTTCCCAAATCATTTCTTATGATTTCACACAAATTGTTACTATTTTTAATAATTTTATCAAGGCCCGTACAATCGATTTCCATCAACGGCCATCGAACTGCACTTACAACGACCTTTTTCAAATTTGATTTGGACGTATCTCCAAATCCAACCGTTAGATTTCAAATTTCTAATATTCGTTAGAAAGCTCTTTTCGATACGAACCCAACGGCTCCGGTTTTAGGAGAATCCGACGGTCGGATCTCCCGTAATGTCCGTTTGAAATAAATGGTCGAAATTCACGAACTGCCGCGGCGCGGCGCGTTCTATTCAGGCCATTATATTATATATATAATATATATTTCGTCGATTTCTATTTAAAACGAATGATATAAATAGTTTTAAATTCGTTTCAAAAGCAATTTCAACTTCCATTTCAATTCAAATCAAAATTGAATTCTTCTTTATAAATTCGTTTTAAAATTCATTTCTATTCAATTCAAATTTCAATTCAATTTGAATTCATTTCAATTCTCTTTCAATTCAATTTGAATTCATTTTCAATTCAATTCAATTCCAAAGTCGTTTTCTATTCGATTCAATTCAAATTGGTTTTCTATTCGATTCAATTCAAATTGGTTTTCTATTCGAATCAAATTCGTTATATATTCCATTGAAATCAAATTCGTTATATATTCAAATCAAATCAAATTCGTTTTCTATTCAAATCAAATTCGTTATATATTCAATTGAAATCAAATTCATTTTCTATTCAAATCAAATTCGTTATATATTCAATTGAAATCAAATTCGTTTTCTATTCAATTCATTTCGAAATCATTTTCAATTCAATTTATTTCGAAATGAATAAAATCGATATAAATATCGTTCACGTCAAAATGGTGTCAATCTAATCAACACGGCTTTATATATTTCTATTTTCAAATATTCTATTTCAAATATTTCTTTTTCAAATATTTCCTATTCAGACACACCATCCATTTACACAATAAAAATGATATTTTTTATTTTTCTAACATATTTTAGAAAATTTCGGCGGCATAACGGCACGATACTAGAAACGGGACAAGGCCTAGCCTTATCCCCGGTCTAGTGAAGGCCCACGCCATTCACACATCAATCAAATTCAGCAAACAATCAAATTCAAATCAAATCATCAAACTAATTTATGCAACCAAACAAACAAGTCCATGGTCTGTGGACGATTGTGTCGGGTGCTACTAAGCACCGTCTGCATCCTAGTATATATATATATAACTAGAAAATGAAATTGAAAGGTGAGGAATTCTCACAGATAGCTATCCAATCATCTTGACTCTTCTTTGATAGAAATCTTCATCGTTATCGCATTTTTTTCATCTTCGTTGTTGTAGCCACTACATATGTAAAAATCGAATTTTTACTTCGCTATTCAATATATAAAAATCGAATTTTAATCATGCTATTCAATATATAAAAATCGAATTTTTACTATGCTATTCAATATATAAAAATCGAATTTTTATTATGCTATTCAATATGTAAAAATCGAATTTTTATTTCGTTATTCACTATATAAAAAAATGGATTTTAGATACAAAAATAATTCAATTTCAGATTTAAAAATAATTCAATTTCAGATCTAAAAATCTTAGTTTTAACCTATATTTTTAACCCACAAAAACTGATTTTAATATATGTTTTTATCACCCAAAACTGATTTAAAATATTGATTTTATATACATTCAAAACTGAAATAAAATACTGGATTAAAATAAAAACTGAATTAAAATAAAATCGGTTAAACAAAACTTACTGTGTTGTTCTTCTTTTATTTATCCTGGACTGTCGAACTGAGGTGGAGGACTGTGGTGGGCCTGGAAGCGGCGGCAGCAGGTCGGCGGGTCACTGGTGGTAGGCTTCAGGTGGTCGGCGGCTTTCTCTTGGTGGCGCGGTGGGCTGAGCGTCGGTCTGGGGGGGGGGGGGGGGGTTCGCACTCGCAATTGGCTCGATGTGAGCACGGTCTTCAAATGGGAGGGGGTGGCGACGAAGTGGCAGAGGCTTCTGGAGTGGGGGCTTGGCGGACGAGGCGGCGCGATGGTCGGCTCCCCAGGAGGCGCGACGCAATTTTTTTGATTTAGGTTTTTTTTTCTGTTTTCTTTTGAACGTAGCTGAAGTGTGAGGGGGGGGGGGCAGAGTGATTAAAGGGGTGAGGAGGGAAGATTATATTTTTTATTATTATTTAATTTGCAAAAAGTTGACTTTTACATACGACCTCTAAACGAGGCCCACCGCCTGTCGTCCTTAGCGTTTTACCCCTATTCCGAACACAATGGGATATGTATCGCAAGCTGATTTGATCGTTACAATCCGTTTCTGTTAAAATCAACATATAACTCTATATATTGAATTTGAACGCGCATTTCAATTTACCGGGGTCACATACAAATTCTAAAAATTGCAGAAAAATATTTTCTAGCTTCGTATTGACGATACGGTCCTAACAAAACTAGTTTCGTCGAATTCTGAGACCGTTGGAAAAATGGCCATTTTCCAGTCGATTAAAATCAAGTAAAACTGATCAAACGCGTTTTCCTTTGCCACGCTCACATATTGATTCGAAAAATTATGAAATTTGGAATCTAGCAATAATTTGACATCACGGATCCAACAAAAGTGGTTTCGTCGAAATCCGAGGTCGTTTGCAAAATTTCCATTTTTAAGGGCCTGAATTCCATAGCGACTATTCAGGATTTTCAATTGGACATATCTTTTGATTCCCGCTATGAAAATTTGATTTTTCAGATTCGTTGGAAAGATATCATCAATTAGATCCTAATGTTTTAGGTTTCACTAAAATCCGGATTGTTTTGCACCCGATACATTCAATTGAAGTTTGAAATCTAATTATCGAACTACCGCGCCATTTTCAATTCCTTTTATAATTATATATAATTATTTATATTCTAACGACGACGCGTATAAATATATACGTTCGAATATATTCAAAATAAATTTCTCGTCGATTTTATTTAAAATAATGTATTTTAAATATTCAAAATTCGCTAAAATTGCCAAAATAAAAATTTTAAACTGGCCCAGATTTTCGGGTTGTTACAATCTCCCCCACTTAAAACTTTTCGTCCCCGAAAAGGAACAAAGTCGAAAGTGGTTTGATTAATCAACTCTACGTTCGATCCGGCTTCCATTCTCCAACTTTTTAGTTTCTGAGAATTTTCAAATTTTCAAAAATTTGGCTAACACCCTAAATTTTCGAAAAATTTCGCCATAACCTCCCCTGCACCGGGAGCCACGGGAAAATCCCGAAATTGCCATATAGGCCTTCTAATCTCAAAAAGAAAAAGAAAAAGCCAAGCGGCTAGCCAATAGGCTCATAAAATCATCATCACCCAAACAAAATAGTAAATTATGTAGTAAACATGTACCTATTTGTCGGGCAAACAAATTTTATTCTCTGCTCTAGCCTCCTTGCTATGACCTGTTCAATGTAAGTATATGTATATGCAAGCAAATGCGACCAATTTTCAATAATATTCAATATTTGGTTCAATTACGCTAAATGGTTCAAAATTATCAAACAAATAAACAAACAACACAAACATCAATCAATTAGTGAATTAACGTTTCAAATTGATAATTTTGATACATATACAAAAAATCATGTTTTGATGCCAAATCACAACAATGTATTCTAGCTATATTGGTTTTGGTTCTCACACCAGCCTAATGGAAATATATAGATGTCACACCTTCGAAACACGAACATAAATACTGATGATGTCATGACAATCATCAGTACCATCTCCGGGCGACTAGAATTTGATTCTATATATATCCAGTATATTAAAACTTTGAATATATGTTCATGACGCGTATATGCAAAATCTTTATATATTGGATTGTCCATATTCAAAATAAATAAATAAATAATCAAATACGTATAAAGCGATTTAAATTTTCAAAACAAAATTGTTTTCATTTGAAAAATATACTCTTCACACTCGTTCTAGGATACTACTGATCCCATCTCTAACGAGTCATGCTAATTTGATATTACTAATCCAATATCTGATGAATTCTTTCGTATGGTTCTAATGTGTCTTGTTCTCGAGCTCTGTAAACCAAAGCTCTGATACCACTGTAAGAACCCGTTAATTCCCCGTGAAGGAAAGAGCGGATACTTTGAGAATAACACATAAAAGAACGCAGACGGAAGAACATTTCATTGCTATTACAACAATTCCATCAGATATAAGAATATACAGAGTATAAACGAATAAATTACATTCGATAAATATCAGAGATTACAATAAATTACATAGCAGCGGAAAATAATACAAAGCACAACTGAAGGTGATATACGGATACAGAGCTTTCCGGATATCATTCCAGCTATAAACCAGGATCCTGTGAATATAAATCTGCAAAACCAAAACTACTAGCTGCCCGTGCGGAAAATAGGGGCACCCAGAGTTTAGGTTAAAACAATAAACTCCAGGTCAGTCATGTGACTGGTGTGAGAACTAAAACAGTTATTTAAAAGAGAGTAATTCAAGGGACCACGCAGTATAACACGGAACGGGTTTCCTCCCAAGAATACTAGTGCATAGAATAAACATCGCAATGCTTTTTCGAAAAATGAAGCTATTATAAGACCCAGGTCCCATCACACAATGCAACGCAAGACGGAGGATAGGGTTTTCCCTTATAATAGCCAAACATGCTTGGTACGTTTAAAACAAATCATTTGATACTATAATATGTGTATAGTGTCAAAACAATTTCAATCATAAATATAAATCATAGACGGCATAGCTACCATCTACTATGTCGCCATACTAGTTCTACAACTAAAACCGCAATACACGTATTGGAAATTGGATTTCCATCATGGTGGCTCCTGATTCGAAAGATCGATCGCGTAATGCAATTCACCACGGCTTACGTCCCCACAAGAGAAAATACCGTCTGCACATCCGCACATTTGGGACCAGAGTACCACCGCGGCTTACGTCCCAGCGAGAGAAAACACCGCCTACTCTATATATCCCTGAGCACTAGGCTCATCTCGGTCGACCGAATCCATGACACCACTAAGGTGCCCATCCACTAAAAAGCATACTGATCAAACCACCAGTTTACCACCATACCGGGGTGTGAGGCTCGCTGATCAACGCTATACACAAAGCTATGCTATATCAGCTGCGCTTTGATCATCAACCACCAAACTTTGCTTTTCAACAAAAGTCTGGATCACTGCATCTCAGCATGCCACACTATCAATCCATATCGTACCACTGATTTCTGCCAATATATAACCTCTGAGCTCATATGTCTCAGAGAAGGGCGTTAAGCAAGAGAATAAATTCTCCGCCGCCAAACAGATATATATTTAGCAGAGATCAACAAATACAATATAAAGGAATACAATGTCAGACACACCATCCATTTACAAGTCTGTTCTAAGTCTGAACGAAACCGGAGGCACTTTCCTCGCATATCCATCCATCTCCAAGTACGTCTGGACGACCACCAACTATTTCCATCCTCTTGGGTGTACAGCCCAATCAGGATCGTCAGTAATTATCCCAACGATGTGAAGACTTCCGGTCTTCAACCACCGTCTCCATCTTCGACATATCGTCGAATCGGTTATTCAGAATGGGAATAAACCCGGCCTTTCAGAACAACCCGCGTATATTGAAAATAAATGTTACACAAACACAACATACGCCTCATTCCAATTCATTAGTTACTAACCGTAAATCAGTAAGAGAGCAATTCCCCAAATATTAACCCCGAAGGCCGAAACCAACATCAGATCAATATCCAGGAAACCATTCTTCTTAACTAACCTTCAGCTAGTTTCTAAATTTCAATTCTTAGGGAAAGGTTCCCATTAATTTTATCCAAGATAAATTCTTTAAAATTTATCCTTTAATCTTCCTTTGGATGTCATTTCAAACCAAATTATGGTTTTCCAAACTAGTCGAGATTAGCGAACCACACCGAAGTAATTATTTATTTTATTTCCCAATCCCAACCTATTCATCCCCTGAAGCAAAACTGGTAGTACTCCATATCTAATACCATGGTGTTATCGGTAAAATTAATTACCATTTCACGTTCAAATCTAATTAAAGATTTAACTATCGTTTTGGAGCAAAACTGGTGATACTCCATTCTCGCTCATTTTCTAAAGTTGCTAATTTAGAATATAGATTCACATTTCAACCTAATTGCAGATTCGTTAAAACTCCTTTTACTGGGTTAAAGAACTAGGTGTTATTTAAAACACAGTTTACGACAAACCCAAATCACATTCTATTTATTATCGGGTTAAAGAACTAGTGTTATTTAAAACACAGTTCACGACAAATCACATTCTATTTATTATCGGGTTAAAGAACTAGTGTTATTTAAAACACAGTTCACGACAAACCCACAAATCAATTCTAATTCAATTCAAATCAAATATATTAGGAATTCCGATTATTTAAAACCCCCTTTTTAAATCTAATTTATTTATTTAAAAATAATTGGGTTTTAAATTTAGTTCAAACTAGTTCATTTCGATAGAAATCTATTTTTATCCTTTCAAATATGGAGTTTTTCATCCCAATATTTCCCTAATCATTTCTTATGATTTTACACAAATTATTACAATTTTTAATAATTTTATCAAGGCCCGTACAGTCGATTTCCATCAACGGCCATCGAACTGCACTTACAACGACCTTTTTCAAATTTGATTTGGACGTATCTCCAAATCCAACCGTTAGATTTCAAATTTCTAATATTCTTAGAAAGCTCTTTTCTATACGAACCCAACGGTTCCGGTTTTAGGAGAATCCGACGGTCGGATCTCCCGTAATGTCCGTTTGAAATAAATGGTCGAAATTCACGAACTGCCGCGGCGCGGCGCATTCTATTCAGACCATTATATTATATATATAATATATATAATATATATTTCATCGATTTCTATTTAAAACGAATTATATAAATAGTTTTAAATTCGTTTCAAAAGCAATTTCAACTTCCATTTCAATTCAAATCAAAATTGAATTCTTCTTTATAAATTCGTTTTAAAATTCATTTCTATTCAATTCAAATTTCAATTCAATTTGAATTCATTTCAATTCGCTTTCAATTCAATTTGAATTCGTTTTCAATTCAATTCAATTCCAAAGTCGTTTTCTATTCGATTCAATTCTAATTGGTTTTCTATTCGATTCAATTCAAATTGGTTTTCTATTCGAATCAAATTCGTTATATATTCCATTGAAATCAAATTCGTTATATATTCAAATCAAATCAAATTCGTTTTCTATTCAAATCAAATTCGTTATATATTCAATTGAAATCAAATTCGTTTTCTATTCAAATCAAATTCGTTATATATTCAATTGAAATCAAATTCGTTATATATTCAATTGAAATCAAATTCGTTTTCTATTCAATTCATTTCGAAATTGTTTTCAATTCAATTTATTTCGAAATGAATAAAATCGATATAAATATCGTTCACGTCAAAATGGCGTCAATCTAATCAACACGGCTTTATATATTTCTATTTTCAAATATTCTATTTCAAATATTTCTTTTTCGAATATTTCCTATTCAGACACACCATCCATTTACATAATAAAAATGATATTTTTATTTTTCTAACATATTTTAGAAAATTTCGGCGGCATAACGGCACGATACTAGAAATGGGACAAGGCCTAGCCTTATCCCCGGTCTAGTGAAGGCCCACGCCATTCACACATCAATCAAATTCACCAAACAATCAAATTCAAATCAAATCATCAAACTAATTTATGCAACCAAACAAACAAGTCCATGGTCTGTGGACGATTATGTCGGGTGCTACAAAGCACCGTCTGCATCCTAGTATATATATATAACTAGAAAATGAAATTGAAAGGTGAGGAATTCTCACAGATAGCAATCCAATCATCTGGACTCTTCTTTGATAGAAATCTTCATCGTTATCGCATTTTTATCATCTTCGTTGTTGTAGCCACTACATATGTAAAAATCGAATTTTTACTTCGCTATTCAATATATAAAAATCGAATTTTTATCATGCTATTCAATATATAAAAATCGAATTTTTACTATGCTATTCAATATATAAAAATCGAATTTTTATTATGTTATTCAATATGTAAAAATCGAATTTTTATTTCGTTATTCACTATATAAAAAAAATGGATTTTAGATACAAAAATAATTCAATTTCAGATTTAAAAATAATCCAATTTCACATCTAAAAATTTTAGTTTTAACCTATATTTTTAACCCACAAAAACTGATTTTAATATATGTTTTTATCACCCAAAACTGATTTAAAATATTGATTTTATATACATTCAAAACTGAAATAAAATGCTGGATTAAAATAAAAACTGAATTAAAATAAAATCGGTTAAACAAAACTTACTGTGTTGTTCTTCTTTTATTTATCCTGGACTATCGAACTGAGGTGGAGGACTGTGGTGGGCCTGGAAGCGGCGGCAGCAGGTCGGCGGGTCACTGGTGGTAGGCTTCAGGTGGTCGGCGTCTTTCTCCTGGTGGCGCCGTGGGCTGAGCGTCGGTCTGGGGGGGGGGGGGGTTCGCACTCGCGATTGGCTCGATGTGAGCACGGTCTTCAAATGGGAGGGGGTGGCGACGAAGTGGCAGAGGCTTCTGGAGTGGGGGCTTGGCGAATGAGGCGGCGCGATGGTCGGCTCCCCAGGAGGCGCGACGCAATTTTTTTGATTTAGGTTTTTTTTCTGTTTTCTTTTGAACGTGGCTGAAGTGTGAAGGGGGGGGGGGGTAGAGTGATTAAAGGGGTGAGGAGGGAAGATTATATTTTTTATTATTATTTAATTAGCAAAAAGTTGACTTTTACATACGACCTCTAAACGAGGCCCACCGCCTGTCGTCCTTAGCGTTTTACCCCTATTCCGAACACAATGGGATATGTATCGCAAGCTGATTTGATCATTACAATCCGTTTCTGTTAAAATCAACATATAACTCTATATATTGAATTTGAACGCGCATTTCAATTTACCGGGGTCACATACGAATTCTAAAAATTGCAGAAAAATATTTTCTAGCTTCGTATTGACGATACGGTCCTAACAAAACTAGTTTCGTCGAATTTTGAGACCGTTGGAAAAATGGCCATTTTCCAGTCGATTAAAATCGACTGAAACTGGTCAAACGCGTTTTCCTTTGCCACGCTCACATATTGATTCGAAAAATTATGAAATTTGGAATCTAGCAATGATTTGACATCACAGATCCAACAAAAGTGGTTTCGTCGAAATCCGAGGTCGTTTGCAAAATTTCCATTTTTAAGGGCCTGAATTCCATAGCGACTATTCAGGATTTTCAACTGGACATATCTTTTGATTCCCGCTATGAAAATTTGATTTTTCAGATTCGTTGGAAAGATATCATCAATTAGATCCTAATGTTTTTGGTTTCACTAAAATCCGGATTGTTTTGCACCCGGTACATTCATTTGAGGTTTGAAATCGAATTATCGAACTACCACGCCATTTTCAATTCCTTTTATAATTATATATAATTATTTATATTCTAACGACGATGCGTATAAATATATACGTTTGAATATATTCAAAATAAATTTCTCGTCGATTTTATTTAAAATAATGTATTTTAAATATTCAAAATTCGCTAAAATTGCTAAAATAAAAATTTTAAACTGGCCCAGATTTTCGGGTTGTTACAAATTCTGTCTTCATTATCCCCGTTGCCCAATTCACTCCAATCGTCAAAAAGCATAAAAACGTTTAGATTTTAGTATAAACGCTGTAAAACATATATTCGTAATTTTTTTTGTAAATACGTGTACTCTAAATACTTTATTTGAATGCTTTGTATATGTTGCTTGACTTGTTTGTAAACATTGTTTGAATTGCATAGTTTATACAATGCTTTTTTTCATTATCTTCTTATTTTAGTTAGTAGATATACAATAGTTAAGATTTAGTTATATATAGAATAGGTTATTTAGTATTAGGTCCATTTATAGCATAGATTTAGGGGAAGTATAGTTTAATATAGTTTTTGTTGATGACAAAGGGAGAGAAATTATAAAATAAGGTATAGTTAAGATACACATAGTTTAAGGGGGAGTTAGAAGGAATTCATGGTGAAAGGGGGAGTAATCAAGGAATTAGATCAGCAGGTAATATCAGGTATGAATATTTTATAAACCAAGGTTGTCATCATCAAAAAGGGGGAGATTGTTGGAGAATGTAATTTTGATGACAACAACCTTGTTAACATTATTATAAAATATAATAACATCGTTATCAGAATATATATATATATATATATATATATATATATATATGCAGGATTCATATGCAGGAAATAAATAATTAAAGACTATATAGTTAAGAGTGTATGGAGATTCAAGATTTCAAAAGAAGATTCAAGACTCATGAGTATCAAGATATCAAGATTTCAGAGTTCAAGATTATCAAAGTAATGCAAAACGCAATGCAGCCACATCAAATGCAGAAAAGGCAAGCAATAAAGAATGAGATGCAGAAGCATCATTGCAGTAGAGAAAGAAGAATTAGCTCTGACAACTACTGTTCTAGGAATGATCGATTATAATAATGATTGGATAGTTGACTCTGACTTCTCAAATCATATAACGAGGGATAAAGAGAAGTTGTAGAACATGGTGGAATACAAAGGTTGTTGTGTAGTGGTGACAGCTAACAACACAAGATTACCGATTGCTCACATCGGTAAAACAACAATCACGACAAGATATAGTCCAAAAGAAGTTTCACTCCAGGATGTCTATCACATACATGGGATGAAGAAATTTTTATTATTAGTGGCGCAACTTACAGCGTTGGGCCATCCTATCATATTAGGTCCTCAAGATGTTAATATCTACTAAGATCTTGAAATACTTGGAACACTGACGATGAGAGGGGGCACTTAGATTCTATCTATGTAATGTCAGCAGAGTCAGCTTACGTAGACAAGACTTTGAAGAACGAAACAACATATCTATGGCATCCAAGACTTGGACGTGTCAACTATCACAAACTCAAAGTGATTATGAAGAACTCTATGCTGAAGGGACTTCCTCAACTAGAGGTCAGAACAGAGATTATATGTGTCGGTGCTCATATTGTAAAGCACATCAATTACATATGAATATTCAAACAAAGCCAAAGCATCATTAAAGCTGGTCCATTCTGACATGTTTAGACAAGTCAAGCAACCATCAATTAGTGGCATGCGGTACATGATTACATTTATCGACGACTTCTAAGGATACATATAGGTTTTCTTTATGAAAGAAAAGTACAAAGCCTTTTCAAAAAATTTAGAGCTCAAAGAAATAGTGGAGGGAGAAGTCCGCAAAGAAATCCAATTCCTTCGAAAAACAATGATAGTGAATGTAGTTAAATGAATTTTTAGAGTATCTTCGAGAATGTCACATACGCCATTAATTCCATATGCAAATACACCACAACAGAATGTAATAGCTGAGAGGAAGAATCGACACCTTGAAGAGACATGTCGAAGCATGTTACATGCGAATGATGTTCTAGGGTGATTTTTGGCTAAAGGTACGATGGCAGCTACTCATGTAATCAATAGGCTTCTCTAAGCTAAATTAGGCTTCCTTTCACCTTTGAAAAAATATGGGGTTGTAAACCTACAGTAATCCACTTTCGAGTATTTGGCTGTGGCCTACTGATTAACATAGAAATGTGTTTATTTTATGCTCTTATATTTTATCTTTTGTAAATAAATAAATGATACTTTGGGTACTTTTATGTGTTTTTACAGGTTGTCAAGAAATGCCTCCTTCGTTTCAAATTAAAGGCCAACTACAAATAAAAAGCTACTTCCCCGTATTAAAGCCATCGAAATTACAAAAGACGTTGTAGCTCACTGGTAAATGCATAGAGATTTGTACTGAGAGACCTAAGTTCGATCCCCGTCAAGCTCACTTTTTGCAAAAGAACGGAACTTTCACACTGCCTCTTTGCTATGAAGAATATATTAATTAGTGTTATATTATATATATATATACATATTCATGTATATGTATGATATTCACTAATAGACATTTCAGGAGTAGTCATGGAAATCAATTCAGAACATTCATTTTTCAATTTCCAATTAGAAGAATTTCTGATTGATTTATTGCCAAGACAAGATCAATTTTGAAGATTTTATCCTTTGTTGCCTTTGGAGTCTAATGAGTGTCCTTGTTTGGAAGAATTAATCACATGGAATCTGCTCATCAATCGAACAATCAATTTGCTACATGGAAGATAGGAAGATTTGGAAGATATTCACCATGTTTTACTTTCCAATCAAGCTTGGGCAAGGAAGGCAAGAGATATAATGGATGATGAGGCCCAGTTATTCATAGACTTAATTAGGGTTTCCAGTTCACCTATAAAAGCACATGTACATCCCATTGTAAAGATCTCCATCATTCTGTATTCTCATTTATTAATAGAAAAAAGGTTTTCTTCATTTTAGTTTTCTTTCTTTTTCTCTCATAACAATTTGTGTATCTATCCAATTAGTTTTGGTAGAACACATTGTTATTGTCTTTTATTACTGCTTGTTAGCTATTGTCCGTTCGATTAGATTCAATGGCAATTCTGCTTTTTAATTCTTTGTTGTTGTTCTAGTTGTTAATTTCTTTTTTTTCTAGTAATTGTTTCTTTTCTTTTCAATTGTTGAATTTGATACTGATTAGATTCAAATTCAGATTCAGAGTAATTTCAACAACATTAAAAACAACTCCAAATTCTGCCTAACTCGCCCAAGAATAAATAAATAATAATTTTTAATTACACCTCCCTGTGTTCGACCTGTATGCTACACACCTGTATGCTTGCAGAATTTAATTTAAATATCGCGCTTTTCTGATTCATAGATTAGCGACGATCAAGTTCTTGGCGCCGTTGCCGGGGAGGTAACAATTGAATTTTATTATTTATTTAATTTCTAATTCATGTTAGTTTTTTTTCTTTTTATTTGATTTTGTTAAAAAAAATTGCCAAAATTTCTTTTATTTCTTTTTATTTTCCTATTGTTTTCTTGTACATATATATAGATAAAAATCTTGATTAGCTGATTGTGTATCACATATTAATATTATAATCTCTAAGACAAGGAAAAAAATCTTGCCCCTTTTTCTTTTAATTTTCCTTCTTTTTATTTTCATTGTTTTTGTTTGCATTTCTTCCAATCTAATTCCTTCTTCAAAAAGAAAAAATATATACAAAAAAAGAAACTTGCTAATTTTTCTTCAGTTTCTTTCCATTTTCTACCACCTCGCTGATTTTCACATTTTTCTTTTCCCTTTCCTTTTCTTTTTATTTGTTTCCATCTTTTGTCTACAACCTTAAAAAAAACTTTCGCAATTTCTTCTCTGTCTACTTTGATTTCTTTCTTGTTTTTGTCTGCTTTTATTTCTTTCCTCAATTTCTTCTACCCTTCCTCTCTACTAAAAAAAACTTGCTTTTTTTCTCTTATTTCCTTCCTCTTTTAATTTTTTTCCCTTTTTTGTTTGGGTTTTTAACATTCATTTCTTTCCCTTTCTTCTTGTTCAAATTTTCATATAAAAAAAACTTGCATTCTTTTTTTTTTCTTTCCAATTGCATTTCTCATTCACCTCCTACAATCTCTCTTTCCATTTTTTTTCATTTATTTCTTTCCGGCTCTCTCCTTCATTGAAAAAGAAAACAACTTTCAATTTTCCTTTATTCTTTCCATCTTTCCACTTTCTTTCCAATCATCTACATTCTTTTTCTTTTTACAAATTTCAAAAAAAAAAGATTCCTCTTTTGCAAATTTTTTTCCTTTCTTCTTTTGTCTTTCTTGTTCTCAATACATTTGATTTCTTTTCTTCTCATACGAATTCCCTTTCTTTTCAAAAAAAAATCTTCTTCTAATTTTACAACAGTAAACAAAAGAAAAAAAATTCTTTCTGTTTTTGTCTTCTCTTTTATTGCTTTCCCTTCTCAATTTCTTTTCCAAATCTTTTACAATTACTTTCCTTCCTTCCTTTACAATTCTCTTTCTTTCCTGAAATCTCTCTTCCTATATATATATATTTTTTTTTTGTCATTTGTTTCTTTCCTATTTGTCCACTTTTTCAACAATAATAAAAAAAGGGAAAGGTCATAAAAAGATTCATTCTTTTTTTTCAATTATTTTTCCCTGCTTCATTTCTTCCCTCTGATCAAATACCCCTTCCTCTCACATAATCTCATTTCACCACAGTTTTTTTTTTCAATCCACACTTCAGCACCATCTTCTCCATAAAGTTAGCTTTTTTTATTAATTCCTTTGTTTCTTTTTCTTGTGTTTTTTTTTTTGTTATTCAATTCATTCAAAAAAACCAAAAAAAAAAGATATTTTGAACTAAGGACAAGGTGACTGGAGTTCAAGCAACAAATCAAGATTTCAGAAATCAAAAGAAATTGAAAATAGGGAGATTTCAATCATTGACGCTACTCATTTTTTTGGATGGACAGCCATACCCCACTGTAAATTTCTTTTAACTCTACAGGTGCTCTGCTGTAAAGAAAAAAAAAATAGACAATTGTTGTAAAAAATTTCTGTAGGGGTAGCGGCTTGAATGTAAATTTTTTAATTTCTGCAATTAAATTGTGTGATTGTTGTTATTTCTGCACTTTTTATTCATTTTGTTAAGGGCAATACCCCAATTCACATAAGGTGAGGGATTTCATCACCCTTTCCTTAGCCCACAAATTGCATTTCATCGTAGAATCTGACTAATAATAACGGTTAGACGTTGGACTTAAGGGAGTCACGGGCTCATCTAGAGCTTAATTATATTGTGATAGTTGATTCATTTGGAACGAATTATTTCTTGGTGTCTAGACTACGGCAGAGAAATAGCCGTTTATGAATATTACGGTGATTCGTAAATATTATATCGGTTGTTACTCTGAAGGTACTTAAACCTTCGGCTGCATTGCTAGGGTGATTCCTGGTGCACCAATAACTCCTGTCCGTTAACTGGCTGAGAAATCTTTTGATCTAAGTAATCAAACACGTCACTTTATAATTTTGGGTTAGGAGCCATTAAGGACAGAAAATTTCTTTGTAGCAGATTTCTGTGCTTGAATTTAACAACAATGAGTGAAAAAAGTGTTAGCCAACAAAATTCTCCTAGGGGTTCTCGAATCAACCAAAATTTTCCAACCGAATTGGATCAAAATCGAGTGAATCAAAACTTTCCAAACTTTGGGGATCAAAATCGAGTAAATCAAAATTTTCAAAATTTCAATATCGAAATGGATAGACCCTTATCTCTTCGTGATCGATGTTATCCAACTAGGACCGTTCAACCCTCTGTCATCGTGTTCCCACCAGCTGAAGGAAACAATTTTGAGCTTAAACATTCTTTTATTCAAGGGGTACCAAAGTTTACTGGGTCTGAAAATGCTTATGAATTTCTAAGTGAATTTGAATTGTATGCGTCCACAACAAAAATGCAACAATTGTCTAACGAATCGATCAAGCTGAGGCTAATTCCATTTGCACTACTTGAAAGCACTAAAAGATGGATAAATTCTCTTCCAAAACATTCCATAAGATGTTGGGATGAATTTGTCACTGCATTCTTGAAAAAGTCTTTCCCTTTCCATAAAACTCTCAAAATTCGAACCGAGGTAAATCAATTTTGTCAAAATGAGGGGGAAACTTTTTCAAAATACTTTGAAAGATTCAACCAACTATTATATAGTTGTCCTCATCATGGAATTCTAAAAGACCACTTATGTCAAATTGCATATGAAGGGCTAAACTATCAGACTAGAACTCAATTAGAATCAATGTGTGGAGGAGACTTTATGTCTAAGACGGCCGATGAAGCTTGGAAATTCTTATAAGACTATTCTGAAAAGGACATGCAATGGGAATCAATTCGTGTCCCCATTCGTACTTCTACTAGAGGAGTGCATGTCATGGACCCAAGTCAAATTCCCTTAGAAAATCAAACTCCTCAAGCCGGAGAAGGGCTACCCCACTACTACTCGTAGGACCGAGCCAATGCTATAGCTCAAAATAATCCTTACTCATCCACATACAATCCTGGTTGGAGGAACCACCCAAATTTTTCTTGGTCAAACCCCAATAATTCGGCTAACCCATCTCACGTGCAACCCTTTATTCCCAATCCAAATTATCAAGCTCCACCTCCAATTTCTCAAACCTCTCAAACAACATTTCAATCCAAACAACCTTATAGGCACCCCAACTTTCAATCATCAAACCAATCCTCTCAACCTTCTCAACCGCCACAAGATATTGTGCGTTTAGAGAAACAGTTGATCTCTCACGAATCTAAAATGAACTCACACGACGCTAAACTCGACCAAATGATGAGTATGATGAAAGAGCTAATGAAAAATAACGAGAAAGGAAAGTTGCCTAGTCAACCTGAGGTGAATCCAAAATATAACTCTCGTGCTGTAAATTCTTGTGAGGACGAAAACCATAATCCAGTCAATGCTATTACAACCCTTCGATCTGGAAAGAGGATTGATAATAACGTGGGCGACCCTGGTGAACCTTCTAACTCGCCCTCAATGCCAAATATTGATGATCACCCATTGGCTTCGAAAGCCAATTCTTCTCAACCTCCATTTTCCTCAAATGTTGGCAATCCCAACAGTTCCGCTCCTAGTGTCGGCAAACCCGACCCACCTTCGAAAATTAATGTTGGTAATACCAACATTCCATCTTCTACGACCTTACCACCTTCTTTTTTTGATAAACCTTCTTCTTCGAATGATGAAACTGATCACAGAGTCGAAAAACCAATAGCTCCATTTCCCCATAGACTCAATAATAAGAAGAAAGCGGCAAATTTCGATAAAATTTTGGAACTTTTCAAACAAGTCCGTGTGAACATTCTTCTTTTAGACACAATTGAACAAATTTCTCAATATGCCAAATGTCTTAAGGAATTGTGCACACAAAAACGTGCGACTAATGTCCCAAAAACCGCCTTTCTAACTGCGAATACAAGCTCTGTTCTTTCGAATCTTACCCTAGTCAAGTACAAAGACCCTGGCTGCCCTACGATTGATTGCAAAATAGGAAACACCCATATCTCTCATGCCCTACTCGACCTTGGTGCCAGTGTAAATCTTCTTCCTTATACTGTTTATTGTCAACTTGGGTTAGGGGAAATTAAACCAACAAACATCACTCTTCAGTTAGCCGATCGATCTGTCAAAAAGCCATTGGGAATCATCGAAGACGTCTTGATATAGATCGAACAGTTTTACTTCCCTGTCGATTTCATAGTTTTAGAAATAGAGCCTGTCTCAAATTCCAAAGTTCAAATACCGTTGATTTTAGGACGGCCCTTCTTAGCAACCTCAAACGCTGTCATTAATTGTAGGAAAGGTCAACTTCGACTTTCCTTCGGGCACCTAACCATTGAGCTAAACATCTTTAATTTCAACAAACAACCTAGAGATTTTGAGACCGATGAAATCGACATGATTCAAACCATAGTTGACGAAACCTCTAATGACACTTCTGAAGCCTTGAAAATGTGTCTGGAACATTTCGACTCCGATTTCGACGAACTTGATACATTTCTGAACTGAATGAATTTCTTGACTTAAATCCTTCGTCTTCTGAATCTAACCAAGGAATTTTAACCAATGTTAACACTCAAGAACATCCTAAGTTAGATCTCAAACCCTTGCCACAAGACCTTAAGTACGTATACTTAGACTCCTCAGAAACTCTTCCTGTAATCTTGGCCTCTGATCTTACCGAGGACCAAGAAGAAAAACTCTTAGAAATTTTGCGGGAAAATAAAGACGCCTTGGGTGGGAAATGAGCGATATAAAAGGAATTAGCCTGTCAATTGTGGAACATCGCTTACACTTAGTTGATGAGGCTAAACCCACCCGTGAGGCTCAAAGGCGATTAAACCCAAACATGAGAGAAGTGGTCAAGGAGGAGATAATCAAATGTCTAGACAATAACATCATCTATCCCATCTCTGATAGTACCTGGGTGAGTCCGGTACAAGTCGTACCAAAGAAATCGGGAGTCACAGTGATCAAAAATGAAAATAATGAGGTCGTCCCAACAAAAATCAAAACAAAATGGCGTGTGTGTATCGACTATCGAAAGCTCAACTCAGCCACACGAAAAGACCATTTTCCCTTACCTTTTATTGACCAAATGCTCGAACACTTAGCGGGTCATGAGTACTATTGTTTTCTCGATGGATACTCTGGCTATAACCAAATCCCTATTGCTTTAGAGGATCAACATAAGACACCTTTACTTGTCCCTTTGGAACCTTTGCTTATCGTCGCATGCCTTTTGGTCTTTGTAATGCCCCCGCGACTTTCCAAAGGTGTATGATGAGTATTTTCTCTGATATGGTGGAAGAATTCTTGGAAATATTCATGGATGATTTTTCAGTCTATGGATCATCTTTTTCCCAATGCCTCACTCATTTAGAACTCGTCCTAAAACGTTGCAAGGAAAAATCACTCGTGCTTAATTGGGAAAAATGTCACTTCATGGTAAAACGGGGGATAGTTCTAGGTCATGTCGTCTCCAAAGATGGCCTTGAAGTCGATAAATCTAAAATCAATTTGATTGCTAATCTGCCTCCTTCTAAGTCTGTTAAAGATGTTCGTTCATTTCTTGGCCACGCAGGATTCTATAGAAGATTCATTAAGGACTTCTCGAAAATTTTAAAACCTCTCTCAAATTTACTTGCCAAAGACATTAAGTTCGAATTCTCCAATGACTGCAAAACATCTTTTGAAACTCTTAAGTCAATCTTGACCACAGCTCCCATCATTCAACCTCCTGATTGGACTCAGCCCTTCGAACTTATGTGCGACGCTTCTGACTTTGCAATTGGAGCCATCTTAGGTTAGCGTATCGATAAACTCCCTCGAGTCATTTATTACGCTAGCAAAACCTTCAACGAGGCCCAATTGAATTACTCAACTACTGAAAAGGAATTTTTGGCAGTTGTCTTCGCTCCTGAGAAATTCAGACCATATCTCATAGGATCCAAAGTCATAGTTTACACTGATCATGCTGCCCTACGATATTTGCTTTCTAAGAAGGATGCTAAGGCCCGCTTGATTCGTTGGATCCTTCTTCTTCAAGAATTCGATATAGAAATACGAGATAAAAAGGGTTCTGAAAATGTTGTAGCTGATCATCTCTCTCGAATTGTGCACGAAAATGTTGAAGACACCCAAATCGATGACTATTTTCCTGACGAACAACTCCTTTCGATCTCTAACACCCCTTGGTACGCTGACATTGTGAATTATCTTGTCACACAACAAACACCCGCTGAATGGTCGAAACATGATAAACAAAAATTTCTCTCGAAAGTTCGAAACTTCTATTGAGATGACCCATATCTTTTCAAATACTGTCCAAACCAAATCATTCGAAGGTGTGCTCCCGATCATGAACACCAAAGTATTCTCTTTTTCTCACATGACCATGCTTGTGGCGGTCATTTTGGAGCAAGAAAAACTGCTGCAAAAGTTTTGCAAAGCGGTTTCTATTGGCCCACACTCTTCCGTGACGCTTTCGAATTTTGCTCTAAATGTGATCGATGTCAAAGAACGGGTCGAATTACTAAGCGAAACATGATGCCTCTCAACCCCATTTTAGTGATTGAGTTATTCGATGTTTGGGGCATCGATTTCATGGGACCATTCCCTAATTCATTTAGGAATCTTTACAACTTGCTTACGGTAGATTATGTCTCAAAATGGGTTGAAGCCATTCCGACCAAAACCAACGACAACAAGGTTGTTGTCAAATTCCTCAAAGAAAACATCTTTTCGCGCTTTGGCACACCTCGAGCTATCATTAGCGATAATGGCACTCACTTCTGTAATCGTGCTTTTGAGTCCTTGCCCAAGAAATACTCAATCACACACAAGCTGTCGACCCCTTACCATCCACAAACTAGTGGGCAAGTAGAAGTTTCCAATAGACAAATCAAACAAATTCTTGAGAAAACCGTGAATTCCAATAGATAAGATTGGTCCTTAAAACTGATTGATGCACTTTGGGCTTTTTGCACTGCTTATAAAACCAATCTAGGGATGTCACCATATCGATTAGTCTTTGGAAAGACCTATCACTTACCTCTTGAATTAGAGCATCGTGCTCTTTGGGCCATAAAATTTTTGAATTTTGACTTAGAGAAAGTCGGCTCACATAGGAAGTTACAAATTTCTGAATTAGAGGAATTAAGAAATGAGGCATATGAAAATGCGAAAATCTACAAAGAAAGAACCAAAGCCCAACACGACAAAAACATACTTCGTAAGGAATTCAACGTAGGTCAAAAAGTTCTTTTATACGACTCTAGACTTCACTTGTTTTCAGGAAAACTCAGATCTCGATGGATTGAACCTTATGTTGTGAAAACAGCATATCCTCATGGAGCAGTTGAAATTGAAAATCCTAGGGATGGAAAAGTCTTTAAAGTAAACGGTCAACGACTGAAACCATTTTTAGAATTCGAGCAATATGACGAAGATGACCTTATCGATCTTCATGAGCCTGATCATCCACCGTGAAATCAGGTGGTACACGTTCTTTTTCTTTTATTTTTCTTTTTCATTTTTTTTATATATTTTTTTCTGCCATTTTAGTCTGCATACCTTAGACAGTTGGGACACTGTCTCATTCTAGTGTGGGGGAGTCAAGTCTGCATCACATTTCCTCCATCTTCATTTAAAAAAAAACACACAATCACACCGACACGACTCATTTTAGAGTGATACCACGAAATAAGTTTACAACTTTTAGTCAGTTGATAGTATTTTTTTTCTCTCAACTTAGATCGAATAAGAAATATAATGAAAAGTTTAATTTTGATGGATAATAGTGTAACCGGTACATAGGGAGATTCTTAGGTGATGGCCATGAAATCTATTCTATATTGTAGACTTTGTTTAAATAAGTGGAGGACTTAAAATACTTATATTGGCTCTTCAAATCTTTAAAACTAAGTTGTGTTAAGTTGAATTCGCGTAACTCTTATTTGTGCTTATATCTTCAATAATAATAATAATCCAAGGGTGTCCAACATTCCTTGTATATCAAGCGTTGGTGTGCAAACCCGCCAAGCTCTATCAAACATGTTGTTGACAAAGTCAGCGTTGGAATATCTTGGTCTTATTTTATGAGATTGGACACCTAAGGATTACCGACACGTTGTTGACAAAGTCAAAGTCGGCCTGCACAATCCGCCAAGCTCTTTACCCACTCTCCATTAGTCCGCGAGGCAGTGCATGGGTGGTAAACCTTGGTCTTCTAAGTTAGGTGTATGTACTTAATCATAAATTTTAAAATTTTTATAGAATAAAGAATAAGCGATGATGCCTAAACACTGCTTGACCTTATTGATTTGTCTAGCCATACATGAGAAAATTGGAATACCACTTTACAAATTGTGCCAAGCAAACTAAGAATTTATTTCATGGCTGCACTATGTTATCGACTGAACTAACTGGCCAAACTGGAATTTAACATTTGAAAACTTGATTTATATTGAAAATTTGTGACAAGATGAGGTATCTAAAATAAAATCAACTGACTAGAAATTGTAAACTTAATTTGTTGTACCACTTTCCTGAAACAATTCGTGTTGTCATTCTTGTTTTCTTTATTTTTTGTATATAACCATTGCATTCATATAGTTACATTAGATCCACACATACTGCATTTGGATTTTGTGGGTAGTATCCGCTGAAAACCCTCACGAGACACCACTCGTCCTACTAGTGACACCTAGAGGTTTAACGGCTTGTTGCATACACTCAATGCAATCGTGTTTCCTACGAAAGTGTGACCTATCTAGTTAGTTTTTCATTTTCTTTTTACTCGAGGACGAGTAAAAGATAAGTGTGGGGGTATTTGATTAACATAGAAATGTGTTTATTTTATGCTCTTATATTTTATCTTTTGTAAATAAATAAATGATACTTTGGGTACTTTTATGTGTTTTTACAGGTTGTCAAGAAATGCCTCCTTCGTTTCAAATTAAAGGCCAACTACAAATAAAAAGCTACTTCCCCGTATTAAAGCCATCTCAATTACAAAAGACGTTGTAGCTCACTGGTAAATGCATAGAGATTTGTACTGAGAGACCTGAGTTCGATCCCCGTCAAGCTCGCTTTTTGCCAAAGAGCAGAACTTTCACACTGCCCCTTTGCTATGAAGAATATATTAATTAGTGTTATATTATATATATACATATTCATGTGTATGTATGATATTCACTAATAGACATTTCAGGAGTAGTCATGGAAATCAATTCAGAACATTCATTTTTCAATTTCCAATTAGAAGAATTTCTGATTGACTTATTGCCAAGACAAGATCAATTTTGAAGATTTTACCCTTTGTTGCCTTTGGAGTCTAATGAGTATCCTTGTTTGGAAGAATTAATCACATGGAATCTGCTCATCAATTAATCAATCAATTTGCTACATGGAAGATAGGAAGATTTGGAAGATATTCACCATGTTTTGCTTTCCAATCAAGCTTGGGCAAGGAAGGCAAGAGATATAATGGATGATGAGGCCCAGTTATTCATAGACTTAATTAGGGTTTCCAGTTCACCTATAAAAGCACATGTACATCCCATTGTAAAGATCTCCATCATTCTGTATTCTCATTTATCAATAGAAAAAAGATTTTCTTCATTTTAGTTTTCTTTCTTTTTCTCTCATAACAATTTGTGTATCGATCCAATTAGTTTTGGTAGAACACATTGTTATTGTCTTGTATTACTGCTTGTTAGCTATTGTCCGTTTGATTAGATTCAACGGCAATTCTGCTTTTTAATTCTTTGTTGTTGTTCTATTTGTTATTTTCTTTTTTTTCTAGTAATTGTTTCTTTTCTTTTCAATTGTTGAATTTGATACTGATTAGATTCAGATTCAGAGTAATTTCAACAACATTAAAAACAACTCCAAATTCTGCCTAACTCGCCCAAGAATAAATAAATAATAATTTTTAATTACACCTCCCTGTGTTCGACCTGTATGCTACACACCTGTATGCTTGCAGAATTTAATTTAAATATCGCGCTTTTCTGATTCATAGATTAGCGACGATCACCTACGCAGCAAATTTGATAAGAAGGCATATGGTGTATCAATATGGGATACGTCGACAACCAAAAAGGGTGGAGATGTTGCGACCTAACAACAGGAAAATGCAATACATCAAGGAATGTGGTATTCAATCAGGTTTCATCATGATGGTTATCTCAAAAGGAATAATTCCAGATTCCAAAGAAATAGAAGACAATTTACAAAAAAAAATAAGGGAGTAAATTTTTGAAGTGCATCAAAGTCCAGAAAATGATGATGGAGATCAAATAAAGAAGAAAATTCTAGAATAAGGCAACGCAAAATCCATGGAAAAGAGGTGTACATCAAGACGGACAACCAGAAGTAGTAAGTCCAGAACTTCGTAGATCAACAAGAGCACGGAAGCCAAATCCCAAATATGCCAATGTTGTTATAGCTAAAGAAGAGAAGTTCAGAGAACCAGAGTCATATGAGGAGGCATACCAGTACTTCAAATGGCTTGAAACTATGAAAGAAAATATAACCACTATAGAGAATAATCATACTTGGGAATTTGTACTAAAGCCGAAGTAAGTAAGACCCATTTCATTTAAATGGGTATACAAGGTAAAATATCACCTCGATGGATTAATCGAAAGACATAAGGCTCATTTAGTAGCTCAAAGGTTCGCTTAACAATATGGGCCAGATTATGATGAGACATTTAGCCTAGTTGCTAAGATTACAACAGTGCGGGTCCTGCTAGCACTTGCAGGTAGTAAAGACTGGAAGCTATGGCAAGTGGACGTAATTAACGCCTTTTTACATGGAGAGATAATTCGAGAGATATACTTGGAGAAACTAAAACGATTCACGAATAGAGTTTATTCAGGTTCTGTTTGCAAATTAAAAAGGGTGCTCTATGGATTACAGCAAGCTCCACAAGCATGGTACAAGAAGATTGCAGAGTTCTTAGTGGAGAGGGGATATACCATGGCACATGCAGATTCAAGTTTATTCGTCAAAGTAAGGAAAGCAAAGATTGTTCTAGTATATGTTGATGATCTCATCATTATAGGCGATAATGAAGTAGAAATTCGGCAAACAAAGGAGAACTTGTTAGTTTGCTTTCAAATGAAGGAGCTTGGAGAATTAGAACACTTCATTAAATTAGAAGTTGATCGGACTGACGAAGGTTTATTTCTCTATCAACAAAATTATGCTAAAGACTTGCTGCAAAATTTCAGAATGCTTGAGTGCAAGCCCATCTCAACAGCTATGGAAGCTAATGCCAAGCTATGTGCTTTTACCGAAAAGGATGCAAGACGGAGCAATGTATCAACAACTTGTAGGTAGTCTAATATACCTTACATTGAGTCGACCAGATATTTCTTATGTAGTTGGAGTAATGACCGATATATGCAACAACCAAAAAAGCCACATTTATAAGTAGTATGATGAATATTGAGGTACGTCAAAGGTACTGTTAACATGACCTACTTTATAAGAAAGGTGATAAGTGCAAGATTGTTGGATACTGCGATGCCTATTTTCTTGGAGATCATGATACCTGACAATCAACTACTAGGTATGTATTCAAGCTTGGATATGGAGTAATATCTTTGTAACGACCCGGGTTTTTAGTCGTTTAACTTTAAACATTTAAACTTTTTTTAAAATTTAGAATTGGACATATATACAGATTCTTATATGGAATTTATCGATTTAATAAGCGAAATATGATTTAATTTTGAATATATCGAATTAGCGTAATACGAGAATGAGAAATAATTTAATTCTAAGTTAAATTTGAGTCAAAATGATTCTAACGATCAATACAAATACTTTTTGAAATAGAACGATAATAGTAATTTATTATTGATGAGTCTGATTGTTTAAAATCGAAATTATATTCTATAGATTTAATTTAACATACAGAAATAACTATTTTTCAAATGACCTCGGATTTCAATGAAACCAATTTTATTAAATTCATAATAATTAATTATTGCTAGATTTTTAGTTTCATGTCAATCGGAGTTATTATGTGAGTCGCGCAATTTAAGTGCTTATCGACTAATGATTTAAGATTTAAAATAGAGTTTTAATTTCAAACGGTATTGGAATTCAGTAAAATCAGTTTCATTAGGTCTGAAACGTCAAACTATAGCAGAATGCTAATTTTCATCGCTATTGGATTTCGTATGTGATTGTACGAAATAAAAACATTTACATGAAATATACGCGTGAATATAATTGAATATTATATTGAAAATATGTAATGACCCGGATATCTGACGGTGTAATAATTAACTTATTTAATTATTTAAATAACGAATATATTATTTAATCGTCGACGTTAGAACGTGGAATTATAATATAATTAAAATCGAGCTCGAAATGACGCTGCAGTTCGTGAATTGGCGATTCGAACTTCAACTGAATGTACAGGATTCGTTTTAAATCGGATTTATGTGAAACAAGAAACGCGTGGAGCTAGTGGAGTATATCTTTCTAGTAGAAGAGAAAAATCGAGATTCCGTCGTGTAGATTTTGAGATATGTCAAAATCAAATTTTAAAATAGTCGCTATGGAATCGTTTATCGACCGTAACGGATTATTCGATATAACTAGAGATCGGGTTTGAATTTAGACAAGGTTCTTTTGGGAAGTAGTGATAATTTAATTTTTAGAATTTTATGGTAATTTTTAATTAATTAAATAAGCCACTTTTTATTTGGAGTATTTGGCACCCTGTATCGACATTTCGGGGTTTCACAATATGAGTCCATCTACCGGTATTTTTATATTTTTGGGAACGTGGCACATTGTGTGACATGACAGCATTTATATATCTGTCTATAGCGATCCGTAAAATGATGAAATTTGGTGCAACGAAGACCGTAAAACTTCGCTCTAGAAAACAAGCCAAACGTATCTATGCCCCGGAAAAGTCACAAAACATGATTATTAAAATATTCTTTTCAATTTTACTTAGCAAGAAAGAAACACAATAAAGTGAAAACTGATGGCAAGCTTCTCTAAACTACCCCACGTACAAAGTCCTCACCTACACCTATGCAGTAAAGTCATGATGAAGAGAAGTGTTCGATTCATCAAATCAAATAGCAGAAAACTACCCGCAAAACGATAAGCCTATAAATAAATAAAAATATATCTTCATACACCATCAACTAAGTAAACTTGGACTACACATATATTCGTTTTCTTTCGTGGATAAGTTTTGATGCAGTGTTCATTTTCAACGTATCCCATCTGTTCTGAAAAGCTATGTGATGGCCTGTTTTGTCGCCTTACTTTTTAATACTTAACTGTTAAGTATTCGTGTCCCTTCTTTTCAAGACAACGTCCCTTCTTTCCATCAACGAATGTCTGTGTACCCACTTGCTTAACAACTAAGTCTCCTTACCTTATATATACCCAATTTTCCATTTCGATGCAGAGTTTGGAGATCTCGCTTTCTATTTTCCAGTCACCTTTTCTTTTCTCTTCCATTCTTCTTTCCTTCTACGCCTGCGCATTTATCAAAAGGGCATGGCAAAACTTTGGGTGTAAGAAATGTTTAGAGCACCCGAGTACGGACGGTTTCTGGCGAAGAGAGTGTAGGGTGGGGCGATCCATTTGGCGACGCCAGATCTGAGTCCAGCGTTCAGGCGAGAGTGCGGCAGTGATTTGAACCATGGCGAAGCTTGTATAGTGCGGAAATGGTGAAGTGGATTACTTGAAGAGTTTGGGGTCAATTACGAAGTGAAGAAGGGTATGTGTTTTATTTACTGTGCTCATGGGAGATGCGTTGCTGGTCTGGGCGTGTGGGGTTTGGGTGAGCAGATGTATGAAGTTTGGGTTGTTTTGAATGGATGGGTGGCAATGTTATGATGTGGTAGTGGGTGTGCTCATGAGGAGGAGCAGTGCGTGAGGGGATGTGAAGGTTTGAAGTGCCAACATTGGTACAGCACTGTCGAACGTCGGGTGGAGTTCTGAAACACGGCGCTGCATGCATGAATGCAATGTGAAAGGGGAGTGTTCTGTGCTTGCGGGTCTGTTCATGATGAGGGCGTTGAGCTGATGTAAGTTGCGGATGTGGGATTGATGAAGGAATGGGAGATGATGATGGGTCTTGAGTGTGAAGTGTGTTAAGTGAAGGAAGTTTGTGCAGGCATTTAAAAAGGAGAAGACACTGAAAATGGATGGTGCGACAAATGGACTCACGAGTTGGTATATGTATTCAAAGGTGGAAGGGCTCAAAAAAAACAACCTGGTGGAGTTTGATTAGTTAATAAGGGAACAAATAAGACAACGTGAAGGCAATACGAAAGGAACTGAAATGATATTACACGTAAGTAATGAAGGGGATATTATGTGAATAACAAAGTGACAAACTTTGGAACGTGGCAGCGTTGGATTATACACTTTGAACGAAGGTTAACTGACAGTAGTGTAGCGGCCCAGTCAGTACACAACATGAAGGAGTTAAAAGAAAATGGGTCGAAAAGGTCAGTATGTTCTTAAACGCATCAAAGAACGTGGGGTGTAGCAAGTGAATAAAGCCAGTGGGCATTGAGAAGGGCGTTTATACGTGATGAAGGAGCATCTGGTTATATTGAAGAACAAATGACGTGGAAGGTGGACTAAACACATTGGGTTTTAACGCAACAAAAATCGATTGGCACCTGACTTTGTCAAACAAAAGAAACGTGTGGAATCTAGTTAATGTCAGGAGATTGAAGAAAATATATCATGCTTTGTCTCAATTCAAAGAAATCCGCCGATGAATAGAGCGAGACGAGTACACCAGAATCGTGGTGAAGAACACGACATTCTAGAACAGTTCTGGAATCAGCAGAAAATTTACATAGTTAAACTGAATGGCTGTTTAGTTTAACTGTAGCCTAACTGCTTCAGAAATGAACGGAACCAATGTGAGTAAAACTCACCAACTCTGAACAGTTATATTTTTATAACGTACTTTTAGAACTGCTAGATATTGATTGACTGTTGTGTGTAGATTGGTTGATTGAACTGCTAGTCAGTTAGTTGAAATTATATATATATATACACACCATTAAATATTGATGTTGCTTATCAGAACATTTCATACTGAAATGAAGTTGATGTAAATTTTATGGTTTAACATCTGTGATGCAGGGGAATAGGTTGGAGGAATCCGACGGGATTCCTCAACATTTAATTTACTGTTTTCATATTTTGTGATATATGTTGTGCTATAAAATTTGTTGTTGATTTTGTATGTTTGAATAATATTGATCATTTGTGATACGACAAGTTAAACCCCATAAGTGATACTGGAATATAGAAAGAGAAATTTTCAAAGGGTTATTGAAAATGATTTTTTTATAAAATCGAAGGATTTTATAAAGGAATATATGTTAGAAAACAAATCGAATTGAAAAGGAAATATTTGTTAGTAAACAAATAGGATTTTATAAAGGAATATATGTTAGAAAACAAATCGAATTGAAAGGGAAATATTTGTTAGTAAACAAATAGGATTATAAAGGAATATATGTTAGAAAACAAATAGAGTTTGAAAAGGGAATTATTTATAGCGGAATAGGATGCTATTAAAAGATAAATGCTGTTAAAAGGAAATCCGTATAAGTAGAGAAACGCTGTTAAAAGAACATTTATAAAGTGAAGAACCGTTACTAAAAGTAAATCATTATAAATGAATAAACGCTGTAAAAAGGAAATCCTTTTAAATGGATAAACGTTATAAAAAGGGATAATCAAATAGAGGTAAAACAAGATTAGAAACTGACTAGAGATTAGTTAAGTCGAATGGTTTTCTGAGTGTTGATCTGATGTTGGTTTCGGCCTTCGGGGTTTATACTTAGAGAACTGTTCTCTTACTAGTTTATAGTTAGGGACTGATAGTTGTGGAAGTTAGTGGGACGTGAATGAGCTATGGAAATGTTTTCCAGTGTTAGTAACATATATTTTCTAAATATAGAAAATAAGGAAATATGAATATATATATATTTATATTTATATTTATATGTTGGTTGATTGGATCGATAATTCCATTTGGAATTTAGATCGTTGTGTGAACACCGACATGTTTTTATTTGATAGTTAAATCACAGACTATCAAGTTTTTACCATTTTAATGTTGTTGATATGGAGAGACCGGTTGGATTCTTATCCAAAGAACCACTCTGTATTGGCATGAGCGTTGCGAATATGCCAAAGAAAATTGAAGACGGAGTAAAGTGCAAAGGCTGTTGTATAAGTCTTAGATAACAATGACTAAGATGGATGTACTGAATAGTGCCTTCAGTTTCGTTCAGTCCCAGAATGAACGTATATGTACGAGTGTCTGACAGAATATTTCCAATGATCGAATGGGTTGGTCTGTATAAATATATATGGTGGCAACGGATTTATTCCCTTAGCATAACATCCAAAATATTTGTGCAAATCAACTAGTGATTAACGGATCTGACAGTGTGGCATTCAAAGTGATCGTGTTATCAATGAATGGAAAGTAATCGTAGCCTCTGGCCTCAACAACCAGGAAATGACAAAAATCGGGTAGGCAGCATGGCTAAGTCGGTCGCACCGAAGTAGGGTGTATAATCACCTATCTAGAGAATATTCATTTGCTTTTTTAATCTATCAATGTTGTCCCATATATATACGGGAAACGGTTACTGATCCCAACCGTTGGTGATGTACATTCGATACACTCAAGCGAAATGAGTGGTCGGTCATGTGTGGCTGAGTTGCAAGATGTTCTTGTTGAATTCCAGTGTATCGTTCCTAGAGTACACTGATCGGAAGGTGGTTCCATACCTTGTCATAGTTGGAAACCCATTACCCAATACGTGCTTGCGGTTTTGATCGTATACTATATATGTAGAACGTGAGATGAAAGCGTTTCTGCTAGATGGTTATTATACTGTGGTTGATAGACATTATTATAATATCAAAAGGTTTTGATATAAAGATATTTTGGATTCTCATAAGGGAAAAACCCGTTCCGTTATACGGCGTGGTCTTATGAGATATCGTTTACTTGTTCAAACTGTTTTAAACTGTTTTACTCATACCAGTCCCATGACTGACCCTGAGTTTATTTTGTTTTGTTTTCCCTAAACTCTTGGGTGCCTAATTTGTACGGGCAGTCAAGTAGTCAGGATTTTACAGATACACTTGGAGAGCTTGGAGCAGGAGGCTTCAAGATTCTATAGCTATTATTATTTTCCGCTGTGTTGTAAGTGATGTATTCTGATAAGTGTTATTGTATACATAATATTTGTATTTTAAAAGTTATGTTATATTTTATTCATTCCGCTGTGAGATTCGTGTTACTCTGATGATGATGTTCTTCTTCTTCTTCTATTTTATAAGTTTCTATCTTATCTATTCTCACCCTCTAATTTCTTTCATTAATTTCCTGATTTCCAGTGTAATTTGGGTTGGACTTGTGTTATTTAGTCAGCTCAAATTGGACCGGATTTTCGGGTCGTTACAAAATATCTTCTTTATATAACATCCTTAAACTCGAACCCTCATTGATTATTACACCTACTTTGTTTTTTTTTTTTTTGGCCACCATGTTCCTTAGGGAGAAAAAACGTAAAGCTCCCACCATCAAAATTCAAAATAATTACTTGTAACGATACGGAATTCGCTCGGACCTAATTGATCGCTAAATCGACCAAGACCGTTCGAAGCCCGGATAAGCTAACTCTGGGCGCAAAACACATCCGAACAAACAACAGAATACTTTAATAAACAACATAATAATGTCACATCAGAGTACAAAATATTAGAGTATCGAAAATAATATACAGCGGAAAATAAATTTACAATAAATGTAATACAATGCAGCGGAAACAAATAAACTAACATAGCAGAGGACTTTAAATGCTCTAGACACAACTTTAAGCTTCGATCTAGAATCCTGCTAAATGAAATAATCTGCAAAATCAAATCTAATGACTACCCGTGTGGAAAATATGGGCACCTAGAGTTTAGGTAGAAACAATACACTCCAAGTCAGTCATGGGACTGGTGTGAGAACTAAAAACAGTTATTAAAACTTTACTTTAAAATATGGTAAATCGTGGGGCCACGTCGCATGTCACGGAACGGGTTTACCCCCATGAATACCAGTGCCTAACCAATAATAGAGATATGGATCTACAATGCATCAATCAACATGCAATTTTCCAATCTACCTATTTAGATTAATCACCACACTTAGATTTTCCAAATCCTATTCACTTTATAGAAATTATTCCTTTGGACGTTATTTCCCGATTTCTCATTTCAAATCATTTGAAATACATATCTAGCTTTTATATCAGAGTAGATTTCACTTTGGGATCTCAAACCAAATCATTTGGAAATATGAATTCCAAATACTCACAATGCATACAAACAAGTATGCAACCAAATATCGGGAGATTTCTCCCATCAACTTGGCAAAGGGCATGCACCTAAGTAACTGATATATATGTGCACCTCCTAAGATGGAGTAGGCTACACTGACGATGCACCTCCCACGCATGGAAGCATACACCACCTAAAGCCATTTAAGGTTATAACACGCATACTTTCAGTCACACGGGTTACCCAAATTAGCCACATACTAAATCATTTCATATCCCGAAGTAGGGAAAATCGTTTTACAACATAATAATAACAAGTACTTTCAAACTACAGTACTTCGCATCAGCAATTCACACATAAGATCAGTCATTATTAATCACATAACCTTTGAGCTCGTACGTCTCAAAGAAGGGTGTTAAGCAAGGGAATAAATTCTCCGCCACTAAACCGATACGTTATCAGTAGCGACTAATCGGATACGCGATGAACCACAATGTAAAACCATAATACACTTTCAAATATTTTGAAATCATCGGTTTTAGTCCTCGAAATCCTTTCTGTTTTATAAAACATTTTATAAAACATTCCCTGTCCAAAATCGGGAATGCTATTCTTTTCACTTAAGAAATCTCATTTCAAAATCATTGAAACATTCCCTGTCCAAAATCAGGAATAACACTTCTTTCCATTTAAGGAAATCCCA
This sequence comes from Allium sativum, assembly GCA_030737875.1. NCBI lineage: Eukaryota > Viridiplantae > Streptophyta > Magnoliopsida > Asparagales > Amaryllidaceae > Allium > Allium sativum. Next base: position 278,516,745 of record CM060926.1, on the reverse strand, counting down.
TTTCAAAATCATTTATTAAATTTTGAAATAAACAACATCGCTAAACACCTTATAGTCAAATCGTGAAGTGTTTCACAAGATGTTAGCATACACATATTACTACCCAACCCAATGCTAAACGTAAAAGCATATTTTGCTCATAAACTGGTCGAGCACAATCCAAACAATCAATCAATCACAATCAATATCAACAACCAAGTATATTTGGTTTACTCACATCACATATTTTGGTAATTTCAATTACCATTTATTTATTCACAATCGAATTAAAGATTTATTCAAACTCCAATTGGTTTCAATCCCAAAAATCATTTCGTATTGGTTGTTCAACTTTCTGGAAATTAATCCTGCTTTAACTCTGTTAAAGAACCAATGTCATTTAAACACAATTCACAACAACCCAAAATCTAATTTGATATTAAATATATGGCTTTGAATAAAAATAGTATCGGCTTATATTCAACACCAAATTCTGAAACTAACAAATATCGTATTGGAATAACTATATATATATATATATCTTCCAAATTCCTCCACAATATCCGTATAATCATGAAATCCAACATCGGAATATTCTGAAGACTATTTCCATTCAAATCCATACCAATTCATACATCGGATAATTCTAGTTAGATTAAAACCATTTACCAATCCAATTTATTTATTTAAAAACATTAGATTTCATTCTGGTTAATAACTAGTTCAATACGATAAAAATATCTTTTATTTTTTTTCAAATATGGAATTTTTCAACCAAAATCTTTCCAAATCATTCATTATGATTTTACACTAACTATTAATATTTTTAGTAATTTTATTTCTGCCATTACAGTCGGCTTCCAATATCGGCTACCGAACTACATCCATAGTGACCTTTTCCAGAACTAATTTGGGCATAATTCCAAATCCAACCATTATACTTCAAATCTCTTATATTCACTGGAAAGCTCTTTTCGATATGAACCCAACGGTTCCATTTTTAGGAGAATCCGACAGTCAGATCTCACGTAGCGTCAATTCAAAGTCAATGGTCGAAATTCACGAACGGTCGCTGTGCGGCGCGTTCTATTTAGGCCATTAAATATATATATATCGTCGATTTCCATTTAGAACGTATTTTATAAACCGTATATAAATTTGTTTTAAAATGATTTCTACTTCCATATCAAGTTTTAAATCAAAATTGAATATTCCATTACATGACAATTTTATATATCTCATATATATGTTTAAAGTATTACTTTTAACTAACCAATATTTATTTCAATACATGACCATTTTATATATCGTATGTATAAGTTAAAAATTATACTTTTAATGAACAAATATTTATTCCAACACATGACCATTTTATCCATTTCTATTTTTATACAGCGCATTTTTTTTCATAGCGCATATATATAATTTTCATAACGTATATATATAATTTTCACATCATATATATATATATATATATTATTCACATTACATATATATTTTATTCACATTTTATATATATTTTATTCACATTTCATATATATACAATTCATATTTCATAAATATATTTTATTCACATCACATATATATATATATATATATTATTGACATCTCATATATATATATATATATATATTTATTCGCATTGCATATATATATATATACATATATATATATATATATATATATATATATATATCTTTATACAACGTATATATATTTTATACAACACATATATATTTTTCACATCACAATCATATCACATAAATCATCCAAAGTTTGTACAAATAGTAGTATCAAGAGCTACTAAGCCCCGTCTGCAACTTATGATATAATTACATAACAAAAGTAGTTGAGTGGGAAAGAGTTCTCACATTGGTTTCCACTCTGCCATTCTTTATTTGACGATTTCAGTACAGTTTGGGTTGAAATTTGCCTGAATTTCTATGTGCTCCATTTCTGTTCTAGTCAATTCTGAAGTGTAGTGCACGTCATTGCGAATCCAACGCAATTTGAATCGTCGAATTCCGACCTTGTATGAAAAGATATAATATTATTTCCGTTAATTACATAATTAGACTTATTAAAATATAGTTAAATTAATTATTCCTTAATCCCACCGTTAAATAAAATTTGGTCGCTCCTTCTTCAGCCAACTCACGCAACAGCTAAACCCATTTCTAGAAAATAGGGTTACAAATCACGCCTCCCTAGAGTGATCGAAGCACGATCCAGTAATACCACGTCGAAGCCCTTGTGAAACCCCTCCTCCGCCTTGAAAATGGTGCAGCTCGCACCTGTTTGGAGCTCAGAAATCGAGCTCGTACGCCTCCCGTTTGAACCCCGAAACCTCACGAAGCACACCCCTGTTTTCGATCTCCACCGTTCATCTTATGGATCTAAACATGCTCTTCAATTTTCTTTTTGGAAATTTTGAATTTTATTGAAAGGATCGTGCGAAAAATATAGAGGAAGAGGGGAGCAAGTCGGCCATCAAAGAAAGGCATATGGCGGTTTTATCTGTTTGACCCCGAATGAGATAATAGCTAGGGTTTGACTTGTATTCATATTAATATTAAATATTATTTTAATCCTCTGATTAATTCATTTTTGTCCCAACCCCAAATCAAATCCAACGATTGTCTCCCCTAGCTAAGTAACCCCATTCCGGACACAATGGGACATGTTTCGTAAGCCAATTCTATCGTTTTGATCAGTTTTTCCTTAAATTAAAATATAAATCAATATATATTGAATTTAAACGTACATTTTAATTTACCGGGCTACATACTGACTCCAAAAATTCCCGAAAATTAAATCTAGCTATGTTTTGACAATACGGTCCTAAGAAAACTAATTTCATCGAATTTGGAGGTCATTTGAAAAATGGTTATTTTTCAGCCGATTAAATTCAAACGAAATTCACCAAACACGTTTAAATTCACCACGCTCACATATCAATTCCAAAAATTATGCAAATTGGAATCTAGCAATAATTTGACATTCCGGATCCAACAAAAGTGGTTTCATCGAAAACGGAGGTCGTTTGCAAAATGGCTATTTTTAAGGGCTATATATTATATTAAAATATATATAAATTCCATAACGACTATTCTGAATTTTATATTGGATATAACTTTGAACTTATATTATGAAATCTTAGTTTTTCACATTTTTTAGAAAGATATTATTAAACCGATTCAAATATTTCTTATTTTGTCCAATTCTGATTTATATTGAATTATGTACATTCATTTGAAATTTAAAATCGAATTTTCAAACTACTACGCCATTTCGAGTTCGTTTTATAATTAAAATAAATTCACACATACTAACTTTGATTAAAATAAATTTTTAGTCATTATTATTTAAAATAAATCATTTTAAATATCCAAAATCCATTAAAATAGCCAAAATAAAAATTTTAATTGGTTCTGAAAATCCTGGTTGTTACAATCTTCACCTCTTAAAATCTTTTTTTCCTCGAAAAGGAACAGAGCTGAAAGTTGTTTCACTAACCAACTCAACTTTCATTCTGGCTTTCATTCTTCAGCTTCAACTTTTCAGTTTCTAAGAATTTTCTAATTTCTCAAAAATTTGGCTAACTCCCTAAATTTTTGAAAAAAAATCGCCATAACCTCCTTTGTACAGGGAGATATTTATAACCACAACTTGCCTCATAGGGCCCTCATCAATCCAAAAGAAAAGGAAAAAGCCAATCGGCTCATAAATTCATCAAAACCCAATAAATATGTACCTACTCGTAGGCATATAATTTTATTCCTCTTCTTAGCTTCCATGCTATGACCTGTTCATTGTATACACATGTACATACAATTAATTTCCAATTTAGTTCAAAATTTGATTCGATTTGGCTTAATTTTACCCTTCATTTTCATATTGGTTAAATTAATTATCTTTCCGATATTTTTATTAGTTCAACTAATAATCACACATCACAACCAGCAATCAATTTGTTGACAAACTTTTCAAATATATATAACTTTTATATATTCAAAATCATATTTTCTTAGATCGGATTATATATATTGTAACGATACAGATTTCGCTCGGACCTAATCGATTGTTAAATCGACCAAGACCGCTCGAAACCCGGATATGCTAACTCTCGGCATACAATACATCAGAACAAATAACAGAAAACTTTTATAAACATCATAATAATATTACATCAGAGCACAAAATATATCATAGTACATCGAAAAATAATACTACAGCGGAAGATTAATTTACAATAAATCTAATAAAGTGCAGCGGAACCAATAAACTAACACAGCGGAAGCCTATCAATGCTCTGGGCACAGCTCTAAGCTTCAATCCGGAATCCTACTCAATAAATAAATATCTGCAAAACAAACCACTCGACTACCTATATGGAAATAGGGGCACCCGAATTTGCAAATGAAACAAACTACGAGTCAATCATGGGACTAGTATGAGAAATCCACTTAACTTATTTGATATTAAGGCTAATTACAGGGCCACGCCGCTAATGCGGAACAGATTTACTCCATTGGATTGCCAGTGTATAAAATAAAGTAAATCTTTAAAACAACGCAACGCTTTTTAGAAAAATGAAACCATTATAAGACTCAAGTCCCATAACACAATGCAATGCAAACCGGAGGATAGATTTTTACCTTGTAATGGTCAAATATGATTGATACATATAAAACAAAAATCATTTGATATTATTATTAGTGTCTAGTCAGTTCAAAACACTTTTCAATATAAATGTATCAATCCTAGACAACATAGTACCCCATCCTACTATGTCGCCAAAATAGGTTTACAATCAAATCAGCAATTTCGTATTGGAAATTGGGTTTCCATCATGAGTTAAGGAAAGGGATGGTCTCCTTACCGATCCGAGTCACCTTAAGCAAAATGACTGTAACACCCCGTAATTCTGTAACACTAAGATTCACAAATCAAGACAGAATTATAACTTAAAATCAAAATCAAGGGAAACGGGTTGCGCCATTGCGTTCGTCTTGGAATTCTGCATGAAAACAAGTTCGAGTTTGCGTAAATCGGAGTCTGTATGAGGGAGATGTGGCCTCCGGAAGTTTCAGAATTCAGTTTAAAATTCGAACAGACAGAAAACAAATTCAAATTTCAAAAATCGGGCCGGATTGGCCAGGGCGGGAATTTTCCCGCCCAAGACACCCGGGTCGATTGGGTAGTCAACCTGGGCTACCCAGGTCGACTGGGTAGTCGACCTGGGGCACCCAGGTCGACTACATAGTCGACCTGGGGGTCGACACCCTCTGTTTTTCCAACTTTCTGCAGCTGGTTCGTTCTGATGTATTTGGTCGCGTTATCTGACCAGGTTCGTCCTCCTAACACTATATAAACAGCCCTGGTCTTCTTCTCTATTCACAATTCTCCTCTACCCTTATACTGCAAAGATTCTTGGTGAAACATGGCCTCTTCCTCTCTTCTTAACTAAATAAATAATATATAAAATAAATCAAGATGAGGAGATGCTGCTAAAAGACTTTCAAGGAAAGGTTCAAGTCAAGCTAGGATTCAAGAGGAGGTTCAAACGACTTCAACGACTATTTTTCTACGAATCTTAGCAACGCCATCTTTCTGTTCTGATCTAATCTCTGTAAGTCAGTTATTTCTAGATTTGAACGTTTTTCTCTGTTCGTGACATGAAATTAAAGGAATAAAAGAATATGCCAAATCTCTCTCTCTATTCGAATCAGTGCCTATACTCTTGAACCTAATTAAGAACTGTTATGATTCAAGGACAAATAAGACCATGACTATGAAACTATGGACCTTAAAACCATATGCCTACGACCATGAATATTTGCCTATGACTACGACCATATGCCTATGACTGTGGACATTGCCTATGACTATGAACATTGCCTATGACTGTGACTGTGACTATGAGGATTATTTCCTTGACTAAGCCTATGCCTTTGATTAGGAAACACAAACTATTGCCTATGACAAAACAAGGACATCTGTGATTAAACACCTATGATTCATGACTAGGAAAGTGTTGCTTAAGTTCTGTGATTATGAGATTGGGTCTAAACCCGATTATTTATTCTGCTCGTCCTTGGTTTTCTTTGGTTTTAGACCTTGGGAATTTACCTATTAAGTTAGGTCTACCCATGTTCTTGAACCTGCGTCTCTATTCTGTCTATCCTTGGTTTTAGACCTTGGGAAATTACCTATTAAGTTAGGTCTACCCATGTTCTTGAACCGACGTCGTTATTCAACCCTTTTTATGCCAGTTATTATGTCCATCCTTTTTTATAGCATCTTTGGTTCATTCCCTATTTTCTATGAGTCTAGGTTTATCCATAATCTAGATTGAATCACAATTATACGAACGGTGGGAATATGATTTGGGCATAATATGAAATGTACTAGAACATAGTTGTAAAACTTGGAATTTGGCATAAATGGGGAACATGTATTATGGTATGTTCATAGAAATGCAAATTGGATAAATTTGACATAAATTATAAGATGTGTAATTTGAATCTAGTATTGACGTGTAAATCTAGCATTTACATGAATAAGTGAACTAGAGTAATAAGTCTAGTTTGACGTGAATTAGAATGTTGAATCGGAATTGGATTAGCTAATTTGGCACGGTAAGTATATTGGAATAAACGTGAAATTGGCCATAATTGGGAATAACTGTCAGGTTTAGCAAAATCATGGTTAGTGACACTTAATTTGGTATAGTCCACATACCAAAAAGCATAAATATGATTTCGAAGGGGAAATGGGCCATAAGAATGAATGTAGACAATTTACATTAAAAGAGTAATTAGGAAATAAGTAAATTAGAAATAATTTACTTATAGAGTTTGGCCTGAATGAGGAAATGTTAATTTAGACAAATCAAAGGTTTATTAACGACAACTCTTTTAATAACACGCCATAAAGTTCTAGGGTGACAGAGAGGATAGTGTCTAGGCTTGGGTTTGGAAAATACAAGTTTCCTGCTCTCCCTGGCTATCCCTAACTGATCCGATGAACAGGATGGTTACTTTCAAACCCTGATTTGAAAATTAGTCAAAACCCTTGAACTAGAAAACACGAATAGGCCTAACCCAAGGTTAGACTGAGTTGCGATGTAAATCTGCCCGGAATCAACCGGCACATCCAGTAATCGCAACAATATCTGTCTAATGTGAGTGGTCGTGGCTTTAATCTATTAAATTAAAGCTAGAACAAGAATGGTAGGGTTAAGTTCACTGAGACACTTAACCAATTCAACATAATAACCAGACTAGTGGGTGGGGTTAGGACCACACAGTTAAGCTAGAATGGGAGGGTTAAGTCCATAAGAACACTTAACCAATTTAACACAGTTAAGCTAGGGTGGGAAGGCTAAGTCCATAGGGACACTTAACCAACTTCACATGGTAACTAGACTAGAAGGTGGGGTTATGTAAAGTTAATACACTTAGCCAAATTAACATGACTAGAAGGTGGGGTCAAGTAAAGTTAATACACTTAGCCAATTTGATATGTTAGCTGGACAAGACCGTAGGGTTAAGTAAACTTGAACACTTAACCGTCAGATTGTGATAAAGGAATAGGGCTAAGTCTAAAACATAAAGGGGTAATACTTAACCATTAATAACATGTTAGTTAAAACAGACGGGCAAGGTTAAGTTAAAGGAACACTTAACCAATACAGGGTAAATGGGTAGGGTTAAGTAATAAATACTTAACCAATATAACTTGGTTTGTGGTCGGGTTAAGTCAACTGATAACACTTAACCAGTTTAACAGGATGAATGAAGAGGGTTAAGTTGGCTTGAATAGACTAATGACACTTAACCAATCCAAATTGACGGGAAAGAGAACTAAGTAGTAAACCTTAGTTAAGAAAACAACGATTCTGGAAACTAAGTGGTAAATCTTAGTTAATAAAACTAAGTAGTAATTCTTAGTATAACGAGGGAAGGAGCGAATGTCCGTCTATGTAGAAAGAAGGCTCCAACGAATTGGGTTACGAAGCCCGAGGCTTCAAGGGGACGTGAGGGTACTCTTGGTATCCCTCTGTGAGGCTGCAGATGATCCGCCTGGGCCCACAGAGGTTAAGATCTGCGTAGAAGAACCAGGGGTATGTCTTGGTTGCAATACATGGCAACCTAAAGACTAGGATGGACCGGCGTGATTCGGCGAGCAAACGGTAGCCCTGTGATAGCGACTCGTCGTCTACCATCCATCTTGAGTCAATCGAGATATGTGAAGCGGAAAGGCGGAGAACTCCAAAAGACCATATACTTGCTATCTAGTTATGGGTGAGGATGGCCATAGGATAGTGGGGCACCGGGGGCTGGCGTATAGTTCTCATTTTACAAGGTGTGCCTTTCATTAGTTGAGGGAGGGGTCAAGTGGGACCATAGCCACTGGAACAAAAACAGACCTTAGCATCTGCATCGGCAGATATCTGAAAGCTCCCGACCGAGTTCTGTATTCCTTGATTTGCCCTAACACAGAACTCGGACCGCACATTACAGGACATGAACATCTAGACAAGCGATAACGATTCGCGATACATGCGTGGGGAAGTATAGGAACATATACCACTCTAGGTAGTGTGTCCTAGACTTGGGGGCATCGTTCGACAGGTAGCATAATTCCTAGTTGAACTGGGTGGCATAAATCCTGAATCCGAGAAGCATTCAGCAGACAGCGTAAACTCTAGTTGAATCTAGAAAGTACTTGGTAGAAAACCCTAGATTAAATCTAGGCAATAAATAAATGGATGCCTGAGGGCGATGGAAAATACAGGGATTGGGATCACGTTATCGTTACTAGTTGGGACACTAGTTAGGCGGTGCAGAGATATAGAAACCAGTATAACAAGGAAATAGCGAAGCGGCGAAAGTATTAGAGCATATCCAGTTTATCTTAGCTTAGCATATCTTGTGATTATCTTGTCTAATCTTGCTGACCCTATCATCTTGGTGTTATCTTGTATTCAGTTAATTCATGTCGTTTTGTTTTTCCATGTTCACATGCTAGAAGTTACCGAACTTACTCAGGCTTTATGTCAGACTCTGTTTTCCTTTCGTCTTCTTTTCTTCCGTTCCCCCTACCCTCCAGGTAGTAAAGGAGGGAACAGTATAGCTCAGGTTAAGTTGGACTGTCACTCTTTCCAGCTTGAAGATTTGTCGAAGTTTGCTAGGATTCTCTTTTCAGATGCTATGGCTGGTTCTTGCTAAAATCGGGGAATATAAATGTTGTTTTTTTATGCTTCTTTATTTTGTAAGACAGATGATACTCTGATATTGTAAAGAAATCATTGTACAAACTACTTTATCAATAAAGCAAAGTTTTATTTTCTGCTGTTTAATTTCTGTCTGTCTTGTAATTTATCTGCATCTTTTACCCTAAATGCTCCACAGAACTTAGTGCATTCCCTTTGTGAGTGACACTAACGGATGTGGGGTGTTACAATGACTTAGGGCTCAGACGCTGGTGAGCCTTGGATCCTGCAGGGCCGGTCCACACATACTTTAGTGGATTAGTTTTTCCTGAGCACACGTTTCCCGGTCCTATCAGACCTATCACTTGGCCGGTAGCGACCAATATATCGAGGTACCTCGCAATCCATCATCCATATAAGTAAAAATGTCTGGACTCCATACCATGACACCATTTCTAGCTAGAAAGAAACATCGTGCACTCCCTGCGTTCCCTTATCCTGTTTCTGACTCTTACCGGGGTGTGAGGCTCGCTAATTAACGTTATACACAAAGCTATGATAATTAAAGTTGTGCTTTGATCATCAACCACAAGGCTCTTTTTTTCAACAAAAAGCCTTGATCATTTGCATCTTAGCATGCCACATTGACAATCCATGCCATGCGACTGATGTCTATTGATATATAACCTTTAAGCCCTTACATCTCAGAGAAGGCTGTTAAGCAAGAGACTAAATTCTCTGCCACTAAACATATATATATTTAATAGAGATCAATCAATCACAAAATAAATTCCAATGTTAGACACACATCCATTTACAAGTCCGTTCTGGGTCTGAACGAAACCGGAGACACCTTATTCCTCATTCCATATGTCCAATACGGAAGAGAGGTCTTTGCATATCCGGACAATCAACAAGTACGCCTGGACAACTGACACTTTAACCCTTTCTTGGGAGCTAACCAATCCAGAGCATCAGTAGTCATCCATTCAATGTGGAGATCGCCGGTCTTCAACCATCGTCTTCAGTGTCTTCGACTTTTAGTCGTCGTATAATTATTTGAAATGAGATTTAACCCGGCCTTTTCAAATAATCCTCGAATATATATAATTCAAATCATTTCTTTCTTTGGTTAAATTTAATTCAATTCTATATATTAATGTGAAATAAATCTAACCATCCATATTACTTTATAAATCAAGTGAAACCGGTTTATTTTCATTCCATATCGTTTATAATATTTTATAACATTGTATCGCTATTTTTATAAAAATAGCCCATTTGTAAAGTCCCGACTCTTTCTAGCTTTGATAATCATGTTTATAAGGGAATTAAAGTGAAAAGAGAAATTTAACAAAAACTAAAAGCAATTGAAAATTATATATATATGTATATATATATAATTATATATGGTATGAATACACTAGGTAATGTACATATTTGAGTTATAATTTAACTTGTTTAACATGATGCAAATATGTTACATTTGAAATAATCAATTGAAAACATATTTGTAGTTATGAACATATAAGTGTATACTTATATATATATATATATATATATATATATGTATGTATGTATGTATGTATGTATGTATGTATGTAGATAACTAGTAGAATACATCATGGAAAAGGGTATTTTGTTTACTTTAAAAATAAAGGAGGACTTTAAACAAAAACAACAAAACAAGTATGCATATGGCAATTTGGCCATAACATATATATATATATATATATATATATATATATATATATATATGAACACATAAAACAAATGGCACCTAAACCATTTGACACTTTGACAAAAAAGAAATATCCATGAACATAAGACAAAACATAGTAAGACAAAATTATTAAATGAATGTTACCTTGAATAGTGAAACTAGAATTTGGGAACCATCACCTAAATAACACCTAAAAACCTCTCATGCGTAGTTTGCATGTGCACAACTTGTATGAAGAAAAATATCAAGTAAGAAAGACACAAAGAAAACCCAATTTTTAAATACATTCAAATCTAAGGAGATACCTAGCATTTAATAAAAGCATGGAAAATGCTTCTAGAAGAACTAACCTAGGATAAAGCTATTGGCTAAGGTACCTTAGTAAAAAAAAATCATGCATAGTTTTCACAAAATAGTCATAGGAACTAAGGGTTAAGGCTAATCTGAATTTCACTATAGGAGCATGTGCAGAAAAAGGATTTTTTTTATAACTTAAGTTGGCTATAAATACCACATAAGAGCATGCATTTTCTCCCACAACAAAACATAAGTTCACATTAAATTCTGAAGATCATTCTACTGGGATTTTGGAAAGCATTAAGGTGAGTGAACATCTGCTACTTTATTGTTTAACTCTTTGATTAATACATCAGCTTTTGAATACTCTGGTGCAAGTTCTGCTGTGATCATTATTTGTTTACTATCAACAAATAATGTCATATGTTAGAACACCTTGATTTACATCTATGTATATTGATATTCCATGTAGAAACATACTAGGATGTTTGCACAAGTGTTTTTGTTAGTTTAAATCCTTAGTTAATAAATCTGTGCTCCAATTTAGGTAAAAACTGAATATCATAATCATCTGTTCCAGGAGAAAATGTTAACCAAAATTCTCATGCTAATTTATGTATACACAAGAGTATAATGTATATGCTTTATACATTAGAAATATAACAAAGTAAATAAAATAAAATAAAATAAAATGAAGTTATATGCAAGGAAAACAGAGAAACATAATGTTCTTTGTAACAACAGTATAACAGGGAAATTCAAAACTCTCAGAATTATGGTTTATACATATGAAAGAAATCGTAATACTAAAAGATGATTTTTAGTGGTAAATTCATGATTTTTAACTATGTGATACTCGAGAAACATTGGGATGGTCAGAAATTGCTTCCTGATCAAATTCTGGCGATCTAAGTGACTGAAGTTCATGGTGCAGGGAGGAACGGAACGACTAGGCTAGCGGGTTATAGGAAAATTACAAAAAAGATTTTTCTATAGTGTAAATCTTTGGATCGAATCAAAAATAGGGTTTTGGGTTCATATTTTGGTGTCTTTATTCACGTCGGAACTGCATCGTGACAGCGAAGCTGGGAGGCTGCGGTCCTGGTGGAGGGATCGGTGGAGGGGGAAGATGTCGTGATGTGGTCAGAGTCGGAAGCGTTCCGATGGACTGAGGTGAGAGAACAAGGCAAGTTCTCCGATGAACCCATTCGAGTAAGAAAATGGAAACAGTGAAATCACTGTATACCCACTGATGATCGGATCAAGGGACATCGACGAAGTCTGAAAGCGGAAGGCGATGTGTTGGAGTGGTCACCGGTGGTCGACGAAGTCTGTTTGGCGTGTGCACGTGCACAACTGTGCACTGGATCTTGAGGAAGAAAGGTGGTATTGGTAAAGGAAAATTAGTACTTTAAGGGGGGAAAGGTAGTGCCAAACCTGGTACTTGGCATTTGCCAAACCGGTACTTTGGCACTTGCCAAATCGGTGTTTTGGCACTTGCCAAACCGGTACTTTGGCACTTGCCAAACCGGTACTTTGGCACTTGCCAGATCCAGTACTTTGGCACTTTCCAAACCTGGTATGTGGTACTTTGAAATAACCGGTACTTCGGTAAATACAATATTTTAAATTTAAACAGTTTTAAATTTAAAATTTAGAAAATAAATAAAAATTTATAAATATTTAATTAAATAAATAAAAACAGAGTTTTTATTTAATTGGTCGAAGGCAAGTGGAAAGGAAGGAGCAGAAGATCAAAACGGAAAGTCCGACTGTAGAAGTTCGATAAGTTTTAAAATAAAAATATCAAGTGAATAATTAGTTTAAATTTAAATTACTTATGAGTAATTAAATATAAGGGGATAATTTAAAAAGGGAAGTAGAGTCTGAAACATCGTCTGAGCAGTGATGATAAAGGAAGTAAAAATGACGTGTGCGACGCACGTGCATTATCTACTCATTTCCGAGTAATGATCAAAACTAAAAAAAATACTGGGAACAACGCATACACCTTAACTGTTCATTTTTAAAATATAATTGTATTACTCTGATATGAACAAAGTAAACAAATACTGTTTGTCTGACGATAATTAATGTGTAAACTGGATAATAATCATGATTAAGCCGATAACTATGCATCGACTATAAAAGATATTTCGTACATCGTTTCGAAGAGTCCGGAATAAATATTCCACTTCGACTCGAAGTATACGATGTGTGTCAGAATACTGAAGTCGACGATATGTAAGAGAAAATTTAAATGGTATCTTCGGTCTGTTCAGTCCAAGGACAAACCCGAATGGACGAGTGTCTGACAACGTATATCAGTTAGAGTCTACACATCGACTTACGTAAGTATATCACGTTGGTAGCGGAGAAATTCGTTTCTCTTAGCTTTATTTCCCGTGATATATTTGGGTAATCGAATGAGTATTTCTGACGGATAAGACAATGTGACATTCAAAGTAATTAAAGAAATAATCTGTCAGAAGGAGAAACATGACCTCAAAACCTCACAACCAGGAAATAACAAAAGTTGGGCTAGGCAGCATGGCTAGTTGGGTCATACCCAAGCAGGGTATATTATCACCATCCAGAGGACATCCATATTTAACTTCTTAAATCTCTTTCACTGCTGTAGTTTTCGGAAACGGTAAATCGAGCTCAACCGTAGGAATGATAATATATTCGTCACACTCAAGCTAAATGAGTGGATGGTCATGTGTGGCCGGGTTACAAGACGTTCTTGTTGAACCCCAATGTATGCTCTCTAGAGTACACTGATCGGTAGGTGCTCCAATACCCTATCTGTCGGAATCCAATCTCCAATAAGCGCTCTGCGATTTTAGATTGTATACTATATACGTGAACATGAGATGCAAGCGTTTCACTAGATACCTATTTATTCGATACAAACTATCATAATATCAAACGTTTTGATATAAAATACTTGGGTCATAATCCATATATTAGTTATGGATTGATCTAGGATTTCTAAAGTAATAAATAAGTCAATATGGAAAACCTTATTCCTTATTTTCCTGTTTACAATCTATTTAACTGTGTTTACTCACATCAGTCCCCTGACTGACCCAGACTTTATTTTATGTGTTTCCTAAAATCTTGGGTACTCATAACACTTGTTATGAGTAGACAAGTGATTCAGGTAGACAAGTGGATCCTGATGAAGTACAAGTTCAAGACCCTAGTAGTATATCTATTTTAAGTACCCAGTTTAAGTATCTATGTTGTTGTGGTATGATAATGTATAATTATGATGTTGTACTATGGTGATGATGTATTATGATGTATACAATGATGTATCAGGCTCTATGATGTAATATATTATGTATTTGTGAAATTCCACTATGAGATTCTGATGTTTTTCTTATTTTTCTATTCTACTAGTTCTATCTTTTCTATCTCATCTTCTAAATTCTTTCAATAATGACACGACTTTTAAGGCATCAAAAATCGCGCCGTTACACCATTTAATTCGAACGACGTTTCAGGTCATTACGCGGCCCCTGTGCTGTTTTTATTTAGATTTGAAGTAAACATTTCTCGAAGTCTAACCACTGGATATTAATAAATTTAATATCGTTGGAAAGATCTTTCCAAAGCAAACCCAATGGTTCCCGTTTTGGGAAAATCCGACGGTCGGATCTCTCGGTATAATCATTTAAAGTTATGATCCAAAACGCGAACTACCGCGCGTGATTTGTTTTATTTTAATTTATATTTATATTTATATATATAAATATAATTCGTTCGACGATTTCAAAACCATTTGTTCTTCAAATAATTTTGTACACTTCATATTCATGTAAAAAAAAATATTTTTAACATACAAACGTTTATTCCAAGACATGTAAATTTTATACACTTCGCATATATGTCGAAATGATATTTTTAAATGAACCAAAAATGCTATTCAAGACATGAAAATTTTATACACTTTGTATACATGTTAAAAATGATTTTTTTTAAGAACAAAATATATTTTAACACATGTAAATTTTATACACTTCCTAATCATGTTAAAAGTATATTTCCAATACACACAAACATTTATTTCAACATATGGCTATTTAATTCTCTCCATTAACATGTTAAAAAATAACATTTTATCTATCAAAAACATAATTCAATGAATGATTATTTTTATTACTTCCCTAACATGTTAAAGACGATGTTTTTATCTAACAAAAACATATTTTAACATGTGACTATTTTTATTACATCCCTAACATGTTAAAGACGATGTTTTTATCTAACAAAAACATAATTCAACAAATGATTATTTCAATTATTTCCCTAACATGTTAAAAAAGATGTTTTTATCTAACAAAAACATAATTCAACAAATGATTATTTTTATTACTTCCCTTACATCTTAAAGACGATGTTTTTATTTAATAAAAATAATAATTCAACATATGATTATTTTAATTATTTCACTAACATGTTAAAGACAACATTTTTATTTAACAAAAATGTAAATTAACATATGACTCTTTTTAGTACTTCACTAACATATTCAAGACGATATTTTTATCTAAAAAAATGTAAATTAACATATGACTATTTTTAGTACTTCACAAACATGTTAATGACGACATTTTTAATGAACAAAATATATTTCAACATATGATTCTTTTTATTGGTTTATACATACAATAAAAATGTGATTTTTATTGTTAAAACAATTTAATCCCAAACATGAACATTTTTGGTGATTCATACATACAATAAAAATGTGATTTTTATTGTTAAAACATTTTGTTCCAAACATGAACATTTTTGGTGATTCATACATATAATAAAAATGTGATTTTTATTATTAAGACATTTTATTCCGAACATGAACCTTTTTATGATTCCTACATACAATAAAAATGTAATTTTTATTGTTGAAATATTTTTATTCAAACATGAATCTTTTTATGATTTCTACATACAATTAAATTGTAATTTTTATTGTTGAAATATTTTTATTCAAACATGAATCTTTTTAATACTCCACTAACATGTTAAAGACAATATTTTTAACGAACAAAATACATTTTAATCCAACAATTCATCACAACCACCATCAATCAATCCCAGTTTTGTACAACGCATATATGTATTTTATACAGCGTATATATATTTTATATAGAGTATATATATATTATTTTGAATTTAGAAATCTCACTGTGTAAATTATAAATGAATATTTATAATTTAATTTCAACTACTACATTAATGTTAACATTATTTTTAATATGTTAAACATTACAATCACAACACAATATAGTCAACGAAATCATCCATGGTTTTCTAACAACAGCGAATGCGATCTAACAAGCACCATACAACATTTTATGATAATTAAAATAGATAAAATCAACATTGGCAATCGATATATGCAGTTATAAAATAAATAAATGTACAAATGTTTTAGTGAGATAGTTCGCACCTTGATTGTTTTGCCACTAAATATCGCCAAATGATCGATTAATCGAATATGACATTTTCCTCCACCAAAAATTTGAGACGAGATCCAAATCTCTCCAAATCAGTTTCATTGCGAATCTCTTGTCGATACGGTTACAACGGATCCTGTTTCACTGAATTTCAAGTTCATATGAAAAAGTTATGTTTTTTATAAGATTGCATACATATATATGTCATTAACACTTAAGTTTTAAATTAATTAATTACCTTAACGTGCTTTTTATCCTCTTCCTCATGATCCTCCTCCAAAAACACAACACGCTTCAGCCCATCCAAAACCGCACGCTGCCTACTTCCTCCCGACACTTTTCGGCTCCGAATTGCTTCAAACTTCGCATACAACCTTCTTTCGATGCTCTAAATTCAAATCTAACAACCAAAACACATACCATTGTTTCAATTCTCCATAAATTCGAACCCTAACCCATTAGAACCTCAAGTTGAAAATTTTCAGCGTCCCAAACTTGTGCCGCAACCCTCCAAACTCATATAGACACGAAGAGAATCACTCAAGCATTGCAAATGTACTTGTATTGTGATTTATGGATTTTTGTATGAATTGTTTTTTATTTTAGAAGCTTGCAATTAGGGTTAGAGAAGTGCAAAAGGGGCTGCCATGTTTTTTAGAAATGAAATGAGGTTCTGGGTGGTTGAGACAATTTATAATGGAGCCTAATTATTTTTCTAATGATTATATATTTTATTATACTCAAATATCGCTTATTTTCATCGTTTAAAAATCCGTGTGGTCACCTACGGATCACGTTTTCAATGAAAATTGACAAGCAGCTACTCTATGACATTACGGATCCAACAAAACTAGTTTCGTCGAATTTTGAGTCCATATGCACAAACAGCGAATTTTTAAAGTCAAAATATTGTTTGTTTTTCACTTTAAAAATCATGTCCGACCACATACTAACTCTAAAAATCACAAAATTTGGAATCTTACCATTATTCGACATTACGGATCAAATAAAAAAAGTTCCGTCGAATTCCGAGGTTGTCCCAGTAATGTTCCTTTGTAAAATTGCTCAAATTAGCTTCAAAAATGCGATTTTAGCGTACTTTTTCTTCTTGTACGCCCATACGCTAATTTCAAAATTAATCCCCTTTTGGATTTAACCATTATTTGACGATAAGAATCTAAAAAAAAAGTGGAATTGAATTCTGAGATCGTATCAATAATGTTCCTTTGTAAAATGACTACCTGCTTTTGAACAAATGGTTTTGCTTCGCACGGCTACATACTGACTCCGTTTGATGTGCATTTTGGAACACAACTATGATTTGTCATTATGAATCCAAAATAAATTATTTTGTCGAATTCTGAGCTTCCTAGCAAAATTTCACTTTTTAAGGGCAATGCTTTGATTTTCAAAATCTAATTTTCAAAATTTTAAAAATAAAGCTTAGAAATCAATTTAATAATTTTACTGAGTTTATTTTAAGTCAAATAAAAAAACTACTTTTAAAATTATTCTCAAATTTTATTTAGCAAAAATAACCAATTTTTATTCGCATATTCATTAAAATAGCTAAAATAAAAATTTAAATTGGTTCAAAAATTCTGGATTGTTACATATATAGTCACAAATACGTTAATTTTAAACTTGTCACTCTCAACTCATTCTAGGGCATTACTAATCCTATCTCTAATGAGTTTCTCATTCTAGGATACTACTGATCCAATCTCTAATGAGTTTTCTTTCATAGGATATTACTAATCCAATCTCTGATGAGTTTTTTATTCTATTCTAATGAGTTGCACCCTAAAGATTTGAGTTAACCAAAGCTCTGATACCAGTTGTAATGATACAAATTTCACACGAACCTGATCGATCGCTAAATCGACCAAGACCATTCGAAGCTCGGATACACTAACTATGGGCGCACAACACATCAGAACAAATAACAGAAGACTTTTATAAACATCATAATAATGTTACATCAGAGTACAAAAATCAGAGTATCGAAAATAATATACATCAGAAAATAAATTTACAATAAATGTAATACAATGCAGTGGAAACAAATAAACTAACATAGCGGAAGACTTTAAATGCTCTGGACACAGCTTTAAGCTTTGATCCAGAATCCTGCTAAATGAAATAATCTGCAAAACCAAAAGAATTGACTGCACATATGGAAAATATGGGCACCTAGAGTTTAGGCAAAAACTATAAACTCCAGGTCAATCATGGGCCTGATGTGAGAACTAAAATCAGTTATTAAAACTTTACCTTAAAATATGGTAAATCATGGGGCCACGGCGCATGTCACGGAACAGATATACCCACATTAATACTAATGCCTAACCAATAATAGAGATATTGATCTACAATGCATCAATCAACATGCAATTTTCCAATCTACCCATTTACATTAATCACCACACTTAGATTTTCCAAATCCAATTCATTTTACAGAAATTATTCCTTTGGACTTTATTTCCTGATTTCTCATCTCAAATCATTTGAAATACATATCTTGCTTTTATATCAAAGTAGATTTCACTTCGGGATATCAAACCAAATCATTTGGAAATATGAATTCCAAATCATCACAATGCATACAAACACATATACAACCAAATATCGGGAGGTTTCACCCATCAACAAGGCAAAAGGCACACACCTAAGCAACTCGATATATATGTGCACCTCACACAATGGAGCAAGCTACACTGACGATGCAGCTCCCATGCATGGAAGCATACACCGCCCAAAGCCATTTAAGGCTATAACACCCATACTTTTAGTCACATGGATTACCCGAATCTTTAGCCACATACTAAATCATTTCATATCCCCAAGTAGGGAAAATCATTTTACAACATAATAATCACAAGTACTTTCAAACTATAGTACTTCAAACATATGATCAGTCACCATCAATCACATAACCTTTGAGCTCGTACGTCTCAAAGAAGGGTGTTAAGAAAGAGAATAAATTATCCGCCACCAAACAGGTATGTTATCAATAGCAACTAATCGGATATGCGATGAACCACAATGTAAAACCATAATACACTACCAAATCATTTCGAAATTATCGGGTTTAGCCCTCGAAATCCTTTCTGTTTACAAAACATTTTATAAAACGTTCCCTGTCCAAAATCGGGAATATTATTCTTTTCATTTAAGAAATCTCATTTCAAAATCATTGAAAACATTCCCTGTCCAAAATCGGGAATAACGCTTCTTTCCATTTAAGGAAATCCCATTTCAAAATCATTTATTAAATTTTGAAATAAACAACGTCGCTAAACACCTTATAGTCAAATCGTGAAGTGTCTCACAAGATGTTAGCGTACACATATTTCTACCCAATCCAATGCTAAATGTAAAAGCATAATTTGCTCATAAACTGGTCGAGCACAATCGAAATAATCAGTCAATCACAATCAATATCAACAACAAAGTATATTTGGTTTACTCACATCACATGTTTTGGTAAATTCGATTACCATTTATTCATTCACAATCTAATTAAAGATTTATTCAAACTCCAATTGTGACACCCCACGTCCATTAATGTCACTCACAAAGGGAATGCATTAACTTCCATGGGGCGTTTTAAGTGTGCGTAGAACAGAAACTTAACAACAAGACAGATATAAAACAGTACTTAAAAATTTAGAACATCATTCATTGCAGCGGTAAACAAATAGGTTTGGTTACATCATCAAGAAAAAACCAAAGACTAGAGTCATGTACATAATATCCATCTTGATTAAATCAAAGTACATGAAAATGGAAGACATAACCCCAACATAAAATAGTCATAAGTAAGATAGGTTGAACTTTTACTTTAGTGATCCAAGCAACTTCCAAAGAACGAGATAAAGTTGTCCAAAATCAAGCTCCACTAGTACTAGTCCCACCCTGAGCACCTGGGGGGAAAGGGAGAAAACAGGTGGAAACAAAGAGGTCAGACATAAAGTCTGGCGAGTGCAATAACTTTAACAATTTAATCATTAAGTAACTAGGACAAGGCATTAGCTGGGAAAAAAGGAAATGATTGTGAACAAATGGGTATGACAGAGCAAACAAAGGAAATAAGATGAACAAGAATAACGTTAAAGGCGCACCTAATCACTATAAGACAATTACTACACTGCACCACACCAAACACCCTAAAAGTTGATCCCGCCTACCAAACTTAATAATGATAATGGTAGTTTCGTGTACCACTAGCTGCCTTCATAGGTGTCGCCTACCCCTATCTCCACTAGGTGTACCGACTACCCCTATTCGATCGACTCCCTAACTCGTAGATACCCGTGCTGGCCCCACAGTAGTGTGTATCACTCCCCAAAGTGGCAACCCGATACTACCAAAAATGCACGGCTTATATCTACACGATGCAACAACGTCTTACCTACCAGCCCGGGGCTACACACGCACATGACCCCGTTAGACTTGCGTTGCCACTACTAACCCGTTTTGACCTCTTACAATCAAACCCGGTACGCGTGTCCCATCCTCGATTTGGGTCGAGCCCACAAAGATACTTAATGGGTTACTAGTTTGAAAAAGGCCCCCATGCATGACACAAGTTTTCCACCTATGCTTGGTCCCCTCTAAGGTTTTCCCTACTTAACCCCATTCTTATTCATGTCTTCTTACATGTTCCGATCTTGGTTAAGTGCATCTAATCGTATTTCTCATGCCACCCAAGGCACCCTCTTAACTTCACATGCCACTCAAGGCACCTACTTAAACCCTCATGTCCCACCACATGTTTATCTGGTTAAATGTTTCTTAATTCATTAACACCATAACCTTGTAAAGACCTCCCACATTAGACTGACATTTGTGGCAGCTGGATTTGTCGGGCGGGTCCGGGCAGTCTTACACCACAAACGAGCCTAACCTCGTGTCTTTACAACTGTTACGCATTTAATTCATGCCTTCGACCTCTCACATTAGACTGGCGTTTGTGGCTGCTGGATTTGTCGGGCGGGTCCGGGCAGTCTTACACCACAAAAGAGTCTAACCTCGTGTTTTAGGCGGTTTATTATTACACGTCTTCATTTAACCCCAAATTGGATTAATATCCCTATTCAAATTTGTCAATGAATTCCAAATATACTTATGTCCATAATTGTCTCAATTATGTCCATAAATGCCAATTTTTCCAATTAATGTCTTAAATTAATTATATGCCTTTTCAAGGCCATTATGCTAATTCTCAATATGTGTATATTCAATATTACCCCCATCGTCCCCACGTTGTTCGTTCGTTTATCATGACATATATGTATATTAGACCAGCAATTAGTTTAGCACATAACAGGGAAGAAACATCGCAATTTTGCATAACACACAAAATGGATCTAATCTTGCAAATAAGGATTACAACATAACTTGCATAAACTTTGTATTGTCATGAATCTAAACATAGGCCTAAAGGTGTGAACTTGCATATATATAATATAGTTTTTCACCTAAAACTTGCATATATGAATATAATTTTCATTCCAAAACTTGCATAGGCCATAGTCACGAACTTGCATAAAACTATGTATGTCATAGATCTAAATCTAAAGGGGTAAACTTGCATATATATATATATATATATATATATATATATATATATATATATAGTTTTCACCTAAAACTTGCATAAGCCATAGTCACAAACTTGCATAAAACAATGTATGTCATAGATCTAAATCTAAAGGGGTAAACTTGCATATATGTGAATCCAATTTCTACCTAAACTTGCATATAGTCGCTTTGTTTGATTCACATGTAAACTTGTATACAATTCATATAGAAACTGGCATATATACAATGATGTCAAACATGAATCAGGTTGAATATAGACGATTGGGTATATACAAAGGGATTCAGAACAAAAACTATCATTATGTACAACTAGCATACATTCACAAAATATCGCATTTTTTCCAATGTTTTACAAACATAACCATATAACCCAAATTATAACTCAACCTAATTAACTTGTTAATTATCTTATTAAATAAATCGAACTCACAACTCAAAGGTGGTATTGAGTTTTGGGATCTGAGTTCTGAAATTGATTTAGCTCGCCCTTGAAGTAGACAAATTTGTTGTTGTAGTTGTTATAGACTTGAGTTGAATTGAGTTGATTAGCTTTACTTTTCCTCTAGTTGATTACGGCTATTCTAGGTTACAAGGTGAAAGCATGATGGCCATGGATCTAATTCTGATTAGGTTTTAGGGTTTGAGTCTACATGTGTCTATATAGAATTTAGGATTAATTTAGGCCATCCGATCAACCTAGAATCAATCAAGACCATCCAGTCAAGATAGGGTGACACCTCTGCCCTAATGACTCAGCACTGAGTCACAAAATCGTCATCTTTCAAATCTACCCGGGGGGAGGGGACAGGTCGACCCCCAGGTCGACACTAAGGTCGACCTATATGGGGGGTCGACACTAAGGTCGACCCCTAGTCGACCTGGCGTTGGGCAGGAAATTTCCCGCCATGCCCATTTCTGAGTCTGAATTCGTTTTTGAATTTAAATTCGAATTTCTGGGAACTTCTGATAGCCATAACTTCTTCATACTAAGTCCAATTTACGCAAACAAGGACTCTATCTCAACCAAAATTCCGAGACGAACACGATGGCATAACCCGTTCCCCTTGATTCTCACATTTAAAATTAAGTATTGTTTAATTTGTTAGCTTATGTTAACAGAAAACACGGGGTGTTACATTCTCCCCTCCTTAAAGGATTTCGACCCCGAAATCTTCAAGTTACGAAGAATACATATCCTACCATCCAATCGTCCATCTACTCAACCATTAAACATAGGAAACCATTGTCCTTAAAAGACTTCTAATGCTTTCATGTTTATATGCACAGTGTGTGTACATGTCCATATCTAATGCAAAATCAGGCGGTCTACTGATTCAGTTGACCTCCTTAATGCAGATTATGATAGTGCCATGCATCCATTATGCATTCAAAATATCCCTATTGATACATATTATTTCTATATGCGTGCGCACCCATTCATCCGAATGCAGCATCCAAATGATAACACAACCATTATACATCCATTAATCTAAATAAACACACATTTATATGCAGTATGAAAGTGATTGAGCCGATCTAGTGCCTAATGTGTGTGTATTTGCATCCACGAGCAAACACTTGCATCCACTAGCATCCATCAATCATAACATGTTACAAATACATGTTGACATCCATTGGCCTCTGCCTAAGGATAAAGAATATAACCGAAGAGATACACTAAAAAGGTAGATGCAAGCTTGAATAAACTTAAGGAAAAAGATATCAAAGATGTACCCTCAAAAAGAAAAGGGTAGGCTACACATATTTTGGCCTCAGTCTCCCAAGTTGCGTCTTCCTCGGCATCACTCCATTGAACTTTGACAAGTTTAACTTCACGGTTGTGTAGCTTTTTGACTTCCATCCCCAAGATACGAGTTGGAACTCTCCTCACAGTCGCTTCTCGTTCCACTTTGACTTCTCTAGTATACTTGGCTCCACAACTTCTGCCGACTCATGTAAGCACTTTCGTAGCTGAGAGACATGAAAAACATTATGAACTCCAGCCAGTCTTTCGGGTATCTCTACTCTGTAGGTCATCGTCCCAATACTTTCGATGATAGGAAAGGGTCCTACAGATCGTGGTGCCAACTTTCCTACGGACCCAAAGTGGATGACATTCCTCAAAGGAGATACTTTAAGGAACACCTTATCCCCAACTTCAAACTCAAGGTCGGTCCTTCTCTTGTTTGCGTAGGATTTCTGTCTATCTTGGGCAGTCTTCATTCTCCTTCGTATCAAGTCCACCTTCTCTGAAGTCTCTCTAATCATGTCCGACCCATGTATAAGTTTATCTGTGGACTCCCACCAACAAGTTGGTGATCGACATGGCCTTCCATATAAAGCTTCGAAGGGTGCCATGCCTATAGTGGCTTGGTAGCTATTGTTATAAGCGAATTCCACCAAAGGGAGAAGATCCTCCAAAGTCAAGAATGCAC
The DNA here is from genome assembly GCA_030737875.1 of Allium sativum. Taxonomy (NCBI): domain Eukaryota; kingdom Viridiplantae; phylum Streptophyta; class Magnoliopsida; order Asparagales; family Amaryllidaceae; genus Allium; species Allium sativum. Next base: position 278,492,016 of record CM060926.1, on the reverse strand, counting down.
AGCCTCAAAAGATCTTCCAGTCCTCTGTTCACCCTTTCCGTCTGACCATCGGTTTGAGGGTGATAGGCTGTGCTTAAAAATAGCTGTGTGCTTACAGCCTCTTGCAAACTCCTCCAAAACTCGCTTGTAAAGATATGGTCTCGGTCACTCACTATGTTGGAGGGTATCCCATGGAGTCGAACTATCTTCTTAAGATAAATGGAGGCTAAAGACGATGCGGTCCTCTTACTCTTGACAGGTATAAAATGAGCGCTTTTCATGAGCCTGTCCACTATTACCCAAATACCGGTATTGCCCCTTCTTGACCTAGGCAACCCATCAACAAAGTCCATCGAGATGCTTTCCCATTTCCATTGCGGAACTTCTAGAGGATGAAGCAAACCGCTAGGCTTCTTCTGCTCTACCTTGACTTGCTGGCATATCATGCATTTCGAAACAAATTCAGCTACATCCCTCTTCATGCTATTCCAAAAGAAAACTATTTTGATATCTTTATACATCTTGTCTCCACCAGGGTGTATGGTCATCTTGGAATGGTGTGCTTCTTCCAGAACCATCTTCACCAAATCTCTTGCTTGCGGGATGCATAGTCTTCCATCGCGTCTCAACCAACCCTTATCATCGATGGAGTACCTATTGAGGTGACTAGAAGTCTCTCCCCTAATTAGCTTATCTATCACATCAACTAGCTGAGGGTCTTCACGTTGCGCGGTTCCTATTGAGTCCAACAAAGTAGGTCGCACCTCTAGCATTGCCATCAGGCCAGTTACGTAATCAACAGAGGGTCTAAAATAAAAAAACTATGTACTCCAAACTTTTCCTTTCTACAAAGAGAGGACTTAAGGTCAGCTTCTTTCTGCTTAGGGCGTCGGCCACTACATTGCCCTTGCCAGGAGTATAGGAGATCTCAAAGTCGTATGAGGCGAGAAACTCCATCCATCTTTGCTGCCTTAGATTGAGGTCTTTCTACGAGAAAAGGTATTTCAACAATTTATGGTCAGTAAACAACTAAAATTTCTCACCTAAGAGATAGTGGCGCCAAGACTTGAGAGCAAAAATGATGGCTGCTAACTCTAGATCATGGGTTGGGTAGTTTTTCTCATGCACTTTTAATGCCTTCCACCATAAGCTACTACCTTCCCCTCTTGCATCAAAATAGCGACTAGTCCCATACTGCATGCATCTGTGTATACCATAAACATCTTGCTTCCATCTGGTAATGTCAAAACTGGGGTTGTTGTCAGAGCCCTCTTCAATCGTTGGAAAGCGACTTCGCAATCCAAATCCCAAGTGAAAGTCAGGTTCTTTTCGTTAACCTTGTAAGTGGAGCTGAGATTTTTGTAAAGTCTTTAATGAACTTGTGATAAAAGCCTGCTAGTCCAAGAAAACTTCGGACTTCGGTTGCATTCTTTAAACCTTCCAATCCTGGACCGCAACTACTTTTGCGGGTTCTAAAGCTAACCCTTCTTTAGACACCACATGCCCAAGAAATCTTACTTATTCCCTCCAAAAGTGGCACTTGGAGAATTTTGCATTTAACTGATGTGCACAAAGAGTATCCATGACTTCCCTCAAATGCAAAGCATGCTCTTCCTCATTCTTCGAGAAAATCAGAATATCATCTACAAAGACTACCACAAACTTGTTTAGAAACTCCCTAAACACCCTACTCATTAAGTCAACAAAGTATGCGGGTGCATTCATTAACCCAAAAGGCATGACAAGCCACTCAAAGAAACCGTCAGGAGTTTTAAATGCAGTCTTATCGATGCTATCTTCATCCACCCTTAGCTGATGAAAACCTGTAGCCAAATCCAGTTGCGAGAAAACCGAAGCTCCCACCAACTGATCGAATAAATCATCTATCCTCGGTAACGGGTGTCTGTTCTTCTTTGTTAGCTTATTCAGCTCTCTATAGTCCACGCACAATCTAAGTGAACCATCAACTTTTGTAGCAAAAACGACTGGAGCACCCCACTCCGAAGTAGTTCTTCCTATGAACCCCTTCTCAAGCAATTCTTTCACTTGCTTACCGAGTTCTCTTCTCTCTCGCAAAGCCATGTGGCGCACTGGTAATGCAACTGGCTTTGCATTATCTACTAAGTATATTCGAAAGTCCATCTCACGCCTCGGGGGTAAACCTCGAACTTCATCGAAGACATCCGAGTATTCACGGACCACTCTAACAGACTGCAAATTCTCAACAGACGCGTCAAGCGATTCTAGATAACTTAGCATAACAGAATTCATGGGATTACAAGAGATTTCGAGAGTGATGCCCAAACGAGTCATAAGCCTAACCTCTCTCTTTTCACAATCTAGGATGGCTCCATTACTGGATAACCAATCCATGCCGAAAATTAACCCATAGCCCGTGAAGCCCAAAACATAAGCATCACTTCTAAACCCAACGCTAAGTATAGAAATTTCCAAATCCAAACAAATCATCGACAAACAGGCTGAGCCCCCAATTGGATTTGAAACAACTAAGGGATCCTCTACGATACTGGTGTTTAGGTGTAGTGTCTCAACTAAAGCAGTGGATATAAAAGAGTGCGATGCGCCAGAATCAAAGAGTGTGCGAATAGGATGATCGAAAAGATAAACTAAAGTTTCAACAGAAATCGTTCTACCTCGTTCTTGCAGCGGTGGGACCACGAGAGCCTGGACCTGCCCCCTTGACTGCCCTGGTGCCATGAGAGCCTGAATCTTCCCTCCAGAGGTAGGCCCTGCCCTCTACCCTTTCTTTAGGAAGTCCTTAATCAGATGTCCTGCCTCGCCACAATGGAAACAACCAGTCTTCTTCTTCTTCCTACGGTCTTTGCTTAGACGGCCTGGTGTCCCACAGTTAAAGCATCTTTTCTTTCCCTTACCATTGTTGTCTTTACCACCCTTCTTGTTCTGCTGTTGCCGTTGTGGTTTATTTTGATCCCCTCTCTTCTCAGGTGCCTTATTAGCATTGGCGCCTTTCTCCTCTTCATGCATAAGCGCCATTTTAACTAGTCTCTCAAAGTTGGCCCCCATAGGGATGAGGGTCATAGCTAACACATGTAGAGGCTCGTTCAATCCCTTAACAAATCTCAGGGCCTTCTTTTCGGGTGTATTCACCAAGTCCAAGCCAAATCTAGCCAACTGATTGAACTTGTTGACATATTCTTTCACTGATAGATTCCCCTGCCTCAATGCCAAAAACCTTTCCATGTATAGATTCTCTTCAGCCCGTGAGAGAAACTTCGCCTCAAACCTACGCCTGAAATCCGGACATGTATCAACTGGACGCTCTCCATTAGTAACCTCCCACCAAAACGAGGCCTCGTCCTTCATTAACCAAGCAGCTAACTGGACATTTCTTCCATCTTCTACCTCAAAGATTCCAAATAGTTCTTCCACCTCCTTTATCCAATTTCGAGCTTCAACAAATGTTTCCGACCCGTGAAAAGGTTTCCCACCCATTGCCCGAAAGTCCTTGCATATCTTTACGAAAATGTCAACACGAGGAGGATAAGGAGGAGCATTTGTTGGGCCTACGACATGGGCCCTAGCTTCCAAATACCTTCTAAACCATCCTCGTATCGGTATCCCCTCGGGTATCTCGGGAATTCCAAACATGCTGAAAAGAAAATGAAGAGATTCAAATGAAGAATTCGAAAGAAAGATATATGGCTCTTGGGGTTATGTTTTTAAAATAAACTTTTCTCTCGAAGATATTCTCCTCAAAACATACTTTTGAAAGTAATTCTTTATAAAATGTTTTTGAAAAATAGTTTTTCAAAATATCTTATTTGTTCTGGTAACCTTCAGCTCTGATACCACGTGTGACACCCCACGTCCATTAATGTCACTCACAAAGGGAATGCATTAACTTCCATGGGGCGTTTTAAGTGTGTATAGAACGGAAACCTAACAACATGACAGATATAAAACAGTACTTAAAAATTTAAAACTTTATTCATTGCAGATGTAAACAAATAGGTTTGGTTACATCATCAAAAAACCCAAAGACTAGAGTCAAGTACATAATATCCATCTTGATTAAATCAGAGTACATGAAAATGGAAGACATAACCCCAACATAAAATAGCCATAAGTAAGATAGGATGAACTTTTACTTCAACGATCCAAGCAACTTCCGAAGAAAGAGATAAAGCTGTCCAAAATCAAGCACCACTAGTACTAGTCCCACCCTGAGCACCTGGAGGGGAAAGGGAGAAAAGAGGTGGAAACAAAGGGGTTAGACATAAAGTCTGGCGAGTGCAGTAACTTTAACAATATAATCATTAAGTAACTAGGACAAGGCATAAGCTGGGAAATAAGGAAACGACTGTGAACAAATGGGTATGACAGAGCAAACAAAGGAAATAAGTTGAACAAGAATAACGTTAAAGGCGCACCTAATCACTATAAGATAATTACTACACTGCACCACACCAAACACCCTAAAAGTTGATCCCGCCTACCAAACTTAATAATGATAATGGTAGTTTTGTGCACCCCTAGCTGCCTTCATAGGTGTCGTCTGCCCCTATCTCCACTAGGTGTACCCACTACCCGCATTTGATCGGCTCCCTAACTCGCAGATACCCGTGCTGGCCCCACAGTGGGGTGTATCACTCCCCCAAAGTGGCAACCCAATACTACCAAAAATGCATGGCTTATATCTACACGATGCAACAACGTCTTACCTACCAGCCCGGGGCCACACACGCACATGACCCTGTTGGACTTGCGTTGCCACCGCTAACCCGTTTTGACCTCTTACAATCAAACCTAGTTCGCGTGTCCCGTCCTCGACTTGGGTCGAGCCCACAAAGATACTTAATGAGTTACTGGTTTGAAAAGGGCCCCCAGGCATGACACAAACTTTCCACCTATGCTTGGTCCCCTCTAAGGTTTTCCCCACTTAACCCCATTCTTATTCATCTCTTCTTACATGTTTCAATCTTGGTTAAGTGCATCTAATCGTATTTCTCATGCCACCCAAGGCACCTACTTAACCCCCTCATGTCCCACCACATGTTTATCTGGTTAAGTGTTTCTTAATTCATTAACACCGTAACCTTGTAAAGACCTCCCACATCAGACTAGCATTTGTGGCAACCGGATTTGCCGGGCGGGTCCGAGAAGTCTTACACCACAAACGAGCCTAACCTCGTGTCTTTACAACTGTTACGCATTTAATTCATGCCTTTGACCTCTCACATTAGACTGGCATTTATGGCTGTTGGATTTGCCAAGCGGGTCCGGGCAGTCTTACACCACAAAAGAGTCTAACCTCGTGTCTTAGGCGGTTTATTATTACACATCTTCATTTAACCCCAAATTGGATTAATATCCCTATTCTTGGTCCGGGCAGTCTTACACCACAATTGAGTTACTGATTTGAAAAGGGCCCCCACGCATGACACAAACTTTCCACCTATGCTTGGTCCCCTCTAAGGTTTTCCCCACTTATCCCTATTCTTATTCATGTCTTCTTACATGTTTCAATCTTGGTTAAGTGCATCTAATCATATTTCTCATGCCACCCAAGGCACCCACTTAACCCCCTCATGTCCCACCACATGTTTATCTGGTTAAGTGTTTCTTAATTCATTAACACCATAACCTTGTAAAGACCTCCCACATTAGACTGGCATTTGCGGCAGCTGGATTTGCCGGGCGGGTCCGGGCAGTCTTACACCACAAACGAGCCTAACTTCGTGTCTTTACAACTGTTACGCATTTAATTCATGCCTTCGACCTCTCACATTGGACTGGCGTTTGTGGCTGCTGGATTTGCTGGGCGGGTCCGGGCAGTCTTACACCACAAAAGAGTCTAACCTCGTGTCTTAGGCGGTTTATTATTACACGTCTTCATTTAACCCCAAACTGGATTAATATCCCTATTCAAATTTGTCAATGAATTCCAAATATACTTATGTCCATAATTGTCTCAATTATGTCCATAAATGCCAATTTTTCCAATTAATGTCTTAAATTAATTATATGCCTTTTCAAGGCCATTATGCTAATTCTCAATATGTGTATATTCAATATTACCCCCATCATCCCCACGTTGTTCGTTCGTTTATCATGACATATATGTATATTAGACTAGCAATTAGTCTAGCACATAACAGGGAAGAAACATCGCAATTTTTCATAACACACAAAATGGATCTAATCTTGCAAATAAGGATTACAACATAACTTGCATAAACTTTGTATTGTCATGAATCTAAACATAGGCCTAAAGGTGTGAACTTGCATATATATAATATAGTTTTTCACCTAAAACTTGCATATATGAATATAATTTTCATTCCAAAACTTGCATAGGCCATAGTCACGAACTTGCATAAAACTATGTATGTCATAGATCTAAATCTAAAGGGGTAAACTTGCATATATGTATATAGTTTTCACCTAAAACTTGCATAAGCCATAGTCACAAACTTGCATAAAACAATGTATGTCATAGATCTAAATCTAAAGGGGTAAACTTGCATATATGTGAATCCAATTTCTACCTAAACTTGCATATAGTCGCTTTGTTTGATTCACTTGTAAACTTGTATACAATTCATATAGAAACTAGCATATATACAATGATGTCAAACATGAATCAGGTTGAATATAGATGATTGGGTATATACAAAGGGATTCACAACAAAAACTATCATTATGTACAACTAGCATACATTCACAAAATATCGCATTTTTCCCAATGTTTTACAAACATAACCATATAACCCAAATTATAACTCAACCTAATTAACTTGTTAATTATCTTATTAAATAAATCGAACTCACAACTCAAAGGTGGTCTTGAGTTCTAGGATCTGAGTTCTGAAATTGATTTAGCTCTCCCTTGAAGTAGACAAATTTGTTGTTGTAGTTGTTATAGACATGAGTTGAATTGAGTTGATTAGCTTTACTTTTCCTCTAGTTGATGACGGCTATTCTAGGTTGCAAGGTGATAGCATAATGACCATGGTTCTAATTTTGATTAGGTTTTAGGGTTTGAGTCTACATGTGTTTATATAGAATTTAGGATTAATTTAGGCTATCCAATCAACCTAGAATCAATCAAGACCATTCAGTCAAGATAGGGTGACACCTCAGCCCTAATGACTCAGCACTTAGTCACAAAGTCGTCATCTTTCAGATCTGCTCGAGGGGGAGCAGGTCGACCCCCAGGTCGACCTGTATAGGGGAGGTCGACACTAAGGTCGACCCCCTGGTCGACCTGGCCTTGGGCGGGAAATTTCCAGCCCTACCCAGTTCTGAGTCTGAATTCGTTTTTGAATTTAAGTTCGAATTTCTAGGAAATTCCGACAGCCATAACTTCTTCATAATAAGTCCAATTTACGCAAACTCGGACTCTATCACAACCAGAATTTCGAGACGAACACAATGGCGCAACCCGTTCCCCTTGATTCTGATATTTAAAATTAAGTATTGTTTAATTCGTTAGCTTATGTTAACAGAAAATACGGGGTGTTACACCAATTGTTTTCAATCCCAAAAATCATTTCTTATTGATTGTTCAACTCTCTGGAAATCAATCCTGCTTTAACTGGGTTAAAGAACCAATGCCACTTAAAACAATTCACGACAACCCAAAATCCAATTTGATATTAAATATAAGACTCTGGATAAAAATAGTATCGTCTTATATTCAACACCAAATTCTAAAGCCAACAAATATCGTATTGGAATAACGATATATATATCTTCCAAATTCCTCCATAATATCCGTATAATCACGAAATCCAATGTCGGAATATTTCGAAGACTATTTCCACCCAAATCCATTCCAATTCATACATTGGATAATTCTAGTTAGATTAAAACCATTTACCAATCCAATTTATTTATTTTAAAACACTGGATTTCATTCTAGTTATTTAACTAGTTCATTCAGATAAAAATATCTTTTATTTTTTTCAAATATGGAATTTTTCATCCAAAATCTTTCCAAATCATTTATTATGATTTTACACCAATTATTAATATTTTTAATAGTTTTATTACCGCCATTACAGTTGGTTTCCAATATCGGCTACCGAACTACATCCATAGCGACCTGTTCCAAAACTGATTTGGACATAATTACAAATCTAACTGTTAGACTTCAAATCCCTTATATTCATTGGAAAGCTCTTTTCAATACGAACCCAATGGTTCCAGTTTTAGGAGAATTTGATGGTCGGATCTCCTGTAGCGTCAATTCAAAGTCAATGGTCGAAATTCGCGAACGGTCGCTGTGCGGCGCGTTCTATTCAGGCCATTAAATATACATATAATATATATATATATATATATATATATATACATATATATATATATATTGTCGATTTCCATTTAGAACGTATTTTCTAAATTGTTTATAAATTCATTTTAAAACGATTTCCACTTCCATTTCAAATTTTCAATCAAAATTGAATATTCCATTACATGACAATTTTACAAATCTCATATATATGTTAAAAATAATATTTTTAACCAACCATTATTTATTTCAATACACGACCAGTTTATATATCATATATGCAAGTTAAAAATTATATTTTTAACGAACAAATATTTATTCCAACACATGACCATTTTATCCATTTCTATTTTTATACAACGCATATTTTTCTTTTCATAACGCATATATATAATTTTCATAATGCATATATATAATTTTCAAATCACACACACACACACACACACATATATATATATATATATATATATATACATACATATATTATTTACATTTCATATATATTTTCTTCACATTTTATATATATTTTATTCACATTTCATATATATATATATTATTCACATTTCATATATATATATTTTATTCACATCACATATATATATTTTATTCACATCTTATTTATATGTTTTTATTCACATCGCATATATATATATTCTGTATACAACGTATATATATATATTTTATACAACACATATATATTTTTCACATCACAACCATATCACACAAATCATCCAAAGTATGTACAAAAAGTAGTGTCAGGAGCTACTAAGCCCCGTCTACAATCTATGATATAATTAAATAACAAAAGTAGTTCAGTGAGAGAGAGTTCTCACATTGGTTTCCACTCCGTCATTCATTATTTGACGATTTCAAAACAATTTGGGTTGAAATTTGCCTAAATTTCTAACGTGCACTATTTTCGTTCTAGTCAGTTCTAAAGTGTAGTGCTCGTCGTTGCGAATCCAACGCAATTTGAATAGTCGAATTCCGACCTTGTATGAAAAAATATAATATTATTTGCGTTACTTACATAATTAAACTTATTGAAATATAATTAAAATAATTATTCCTTAATCCCACCGTTAACTAAAATTTGGTAGCTCCTTCTTCTTCAGCCAATTCACGCAACAGCTAAACCCATTTCGAGAAAATAGGGTTACAAATCGCGCCTCCCTCGAGTGATCAGAGCACGATCCATTGATACCACGTTGAAGCCCTTGTCAAACTCCTCCTCCGCCTTGAAAACGGTGCAGCTCGCACCTGTCTATAGCTCAGAAATCGAGCTCATATGGCACCCATTTGAACCCCGAAATCTCACGAACCACACCCCTGATTTCGATCTCCAACGTTCATCTTATGGATCTAAACATGCTATTTAATTTTTTTTTCGGAAATTTTGAATTTTATTGAAAGGATTGGGAACAAAATATAAAGGAAGAGGGGAGAAAATCGGCCATCGAAGAAAGGCATATGGCGAATTTCTCTGTCTGACCCCGAATGAGATAATAGCTAGGGTTTGACTTGTATTTATATTAATATTAAATATTATTTTAATCCTCTAATTAATTCATTTTCGTCTGAACTCCAAATCAAACCCAACGACTATCGCCCCTAATTAAATACACTCATTCCGGACACAATAGGATATGTTTTATAAGCTAATTCAATCATTTTGATCAGTTTTTCCTTAATTTAAAATATAAATTAACATATACTGAATTTAAATGTACATTTTAATTTACTGAGGCCACATACTGACTCCAAAGATTCCCGAAAATTAAATCTAGCTATGTTTTGACGATACAGTCCTAACAAAACTAATTTCGTCGAATTTCGAGGCCGTTTGAAAAATGGCCATTTTCCAGTCGATTAAATTCAAACTTAATTCACCAAACACATTTAAATTCACCGCGCTCACATATCAATTCCAAAAATTATGAAAATTGGAATCTAGTAATAATTTGACATTCTGGATCCAACAAAAGTAGTTTCGTCGAAAACGGAGGTCATTTGCAAAATGGCTATTTTTAAGGGCTATATATTATATTAAAATATATATAAATTCCACAGCGACTATTCTTAATTTTAAACTGAACATAACTTTTAACTTATATTATGAAATCTCAGTTTTTTACATTCGTTAGAAAGATATTATTAAACTGATTCAAATATTTCTTGTTTTGTCCAGTTCTGATTTATATTGAATTTTGTACATTCATTTGAATTTAAAATCGAATTTTCAAACTACCACGCCATTTTGAGTTCGTTTTATCATTAAAATAAATTTATACGTTCTAACTTCGATTAAAATAAATTTTTAGTCGTTATTATATAAAATAAATCATTTTAGATATCAAAAATCCATTAAATTGCCAAAATAAAAATTTTAATTGGTTCTGAAAATCCGGGTCGTTACATTACTTACCCAACAATAAAATTCAAAACAAACTCCTAGAGCTTGTATGAGCTCTAACTTCATCTTAGCATGGGTTCTGGGTTGTGCGACTTTATTTTTTAGAGAAGATTTTTTCTATCGTGAATATTAATGGAGCTAGGATTGGGAATTGAGGGTCATATGATCATCACTATGCAAAATGGAGATTGTATTTGAGGTTATTGTGGAATTTGGAACTTGTGTGAATTTTTTTTTTTTTTGGATTTTCATGGGAAAAACTATCTCAAGTTTTGCACGTCGCCGTATTTGAGGCCGAAGTCGGGATTTTCAAGGGGGTTGCGAGTTGAGCGTTATTGGTATTGAGTGATTAAGTTCAGAAATGATATCGCAATGGTGATGTTGGTTCGGCAAACGATGGAGAAATACGGGGAGAAATGGGGATAGAAGGTACAACCCTGGTAAAAAAAGCTTCAGGGATAGGGTTAGTAATGTTTTATCTGAGAGAAGGTTTATGCGTGATTAGCAATGTTAATTAATGTATTAATGACTTTGATTTTATAAATGCATGTACATGCTTGTGAAAACAATAACATATTCATATGATAATAGATTTCGATGAAATGAAGTGTGCTGTAATTTTTTCGATGAATACTTCACGATGAAATCGGTTTGAACTTGATTGGAGTCAGCTGCAATTTTCAATTAAATTAAACGTCTATTTAATTTAATCAAAATTTAACCATTATTTCAACGGTTAAAATCAAAGTAATAAAATCTCACTTAGAAATTAATATTTAGAACTATTTTTAGTAGTTAAAAATAATTGTTGGTTATTTGGATGGCTTTATAAATTATTGTTTGTCTGCTATTTTATATATATATATATATATATATATATATATATTAGTATAGGCTTGGTAGTTGGGTATTCCCGCACATTTTAGCGGATGAGACCCTGTGTGGCTCGTATAGTGGCGAACGACCCTTTATACCACAATATCTCGCCATGAAGCGGGAATGATATTATTTGTATTGACTAACATCTGTGGATGCAGGAAAATAGGAAGGAGGGATCCAACTAGATTCCTCAAAAATTAAATCAATTATTTTCATATATAGTGTTCTATGATGTGATAAATAATCTGTGATTGATTATTGGGTGTTTCAAATGTTTGAATAACATTGACCCTTTATTGGTATTTAAATACCATAACCATATATTCGAATGAAGAAAGGAATTTTAGATGTATAAAAAAGAAATTTATTTTTTCCAAACAGAAGTTGAATCTCAAACGAACTTGAAAATATGAACTTGTTTTAATAAACAAAACTAGGAGTTTAATTTATAAATGATGTATATAAATGAGGTAAATGATTATCATTAGATAATTTAGGCAAATAAATTCCAATGTGAATTTAAAAAGGAACTTGAAAATAATTTGAAGGGAAACGATGAATTTTATTCCAAAGCTCGGAATGTAGATAGAATAGAGATAAATCCAAAAGGATTTATAATTGTAACTGGACTACGTTTAATTTTATAAAAATAACTTATTTTCAGAAAGGATGTTTGAATTATATTTAGTAGAAACTATAATTTATAATATAGAAATAAATTCTATATAAAAATTTAATAAGTTGTAATAAAATAATATTATCTTAAAGTGGAAGAAATCAATGAGAAAGGTTCAACTAATTATTTAAATCTTTCAAACAAGGATTTTCTTAAATTGTTTTATAAAGGAATTCAAACCAGAAATTCTAATGATTTGACTATATTTATGATTTGGAAATCGAATCGAGTTTAGAATAAGATCAAGATAAACTGGATTATTAAGAAATAGATTTCTAAAAAGTTTTTTCTTTTACAAAAAAAATGTAGAAACATAATTTTAGTGGGCTTGGAAAATATGATCTGTTGTCAACAGTTAGAACAAGAATGAGTTTACTTAGTCGAAGAAACACGTAAAAATGGATATGATTGGAAAGAGATTTTCAAAAGTAATGGTTTATAAAACCACAATTAAATAAAATAATAAATGATAAATTAATATTGTAATTAATATCAGTTTTGAGATTTCGAACTTTTATCTATCTTAAGATAAGAATATTGTCAATCAAGGTCTGAGAGGAAAATAAAATACCCGAACTTGAATGACCTCACCATTATCAAAAAATTGTACTATTTCGTAATGGTACATGAGGTTTGTGACGATCCCAAAACCCCGTGACACGGTGTTAAGGATAATCATTGGAATATAACACATAAATCATCATTAGCAGATCACAGATAATAGCATAAACAGAAAATAGAATAATTTACACACATATGACAGCGGAATCATATAGATATCATCACATCAGAGAGCACAGTACAGGATACAACTTAGTGTATAATGATACATAATCAGTCACCATCGCCTGAGGCGGAATCATACATAAAGAGTACACAAAAGGAATATCAGTCTACATCGCCAGTGGCGGAATCATAATATAGCTACAATAATGGCGGATAAAATCCAAGTCAGCACGGTGTAGTCAAGCCTCGCCATGAGCCAAAAGGTGCGTCAGAAACCTGTAACTAGGCTGCCCGTGTGAAAATGAGGGCACCCGAGTTTGCAAGGTGAAACAAACTACGAGTCAGTCATGGGACTGGTATGAGAAATCTACTCAACTTATTAACAACAATAATTAAGGCAAATCAAAGGACCACGCCACTTTCGCGGAACGGGTTTACTCCAATGAGTGCTAGTGCATGAAATAAAATAAATGATTAAATCAACTCAATGCTTTTTATAAAATGAAGCCATTATAAGACTCAGGTCCCATCACACAATGCAACGCAAGCCGGAGGATAGAGTTTTTACCTTATAATGGCCAAAGATGCTTGATACGAATAAAACAAAGGTGTTTGATATTATTACTAGTGCATATATGTTTCAAAAGCAAATTCAATCATAAATATCAATCCTAGGCGGCATAGCTACCATCTACTATGTCACCGTACTAGTAATACAATCACATCCGCAAATTTCGTATTGGAAATTGGATTCCTTCATGAGTCGAGGCAAGGGGCAAGCTCCTCTCCGTTCGAGACACTCTAGCAAATGTCTCGGGACCGCACACAGCAATCCCCTGGATCCACCAAGGCCGGTCCTCTCTTACTTTTGAGGATTGGCAATTCCTGAGCACACGTTTCCCGGTCCTTACAGACCTATAATCGAGGCGCCTCGTATTCCAACAACCACACAGGTGAAAAGTAGATATAAATGTCAGGGCTGGGAGGTCACTGACACCACCATAGCTAGAAAGAAACGTCATGCACTCCTTGGGTCCTTCTCCCGTTTTTGACTCATACCGGGGTGTGAGGCTCGCGAATTCACGTTATACACAAAGCTACGTCACACAGACCATGCTTTGATCATCAACCACAAGACTTTGCTTTGCAACAGAAGCCTTGATCATATGCCACTTAGGCGTGCCACACAGGCAATCCACTCCATGCGATTGATTTCTGTCAATACATAACCTCTGAGCTCGTACGTCTCAGAGAAGGGCGTTAAGCAAGAGAATAAATTCTCCGCCGCCAAACAGATATATATTTAACAGAGATCAATCAACACAGAACAAAATCCAATGTCAGACACACAGTCCATTTACAAGTCCGTTCTGGGTCTGAACGAAACCGGAGGCACCAATTCCTCGCATATCCGTACAATCAACACTATGTTTGGACGGCTACTACTTCAATTCCTTCATGGTAGCTACTCCAATCACGAGCATCAGTAACGCCCATCCATCCAATGTGGAGATCGTCGGTCTTCAGTCGTCTTCGACTCTTCGACTTCTCAACGTCGATCGATTATTTGAAATGAGATAAACTCGGCCTTTTCAAATAATCCACGTATATTTAGATTTTCAAACCAATTAATCACATGGTTGAACTATTCAACATTCACATTTCAGTTATTTAGTTAAAATTTTCATGTCAAATACATTCAGCCATCACATCTCAAGCAAACACCACAAAATTGGTTCATTTTCACTCTATATCGTCTATAGCACTTTATAACGATATATCGCCATTTTTATTTAATTTAAAACGGCCATATTTAATTAAACGACGTTTCAGGTCATGTCGATGCACTGGCGCTGCTTTCCACTAATTTTGTTTTACACATCTCTGAAAATCTAACCGTTGGATCTTCACAAATTTTACATCATTAGGAAGGTCATTTCAAAACGAATCCAACGGTTCCAGTTTTGGGAAAATCCGACGGTCGGATCTTCCACACTAACCATTCGAAGTTACGATTTCAATTTACGAACTGCAGTGTCGTTATTCGATTTAATTTAATTATATATATATATATATAATCGTTTCTGGCGCTGTTTTTCTTCAGTTTTGAATTAAACATTCAAGACAATCCAACCATCGAATCTTCACAAAGTTAGTGCCGTTGGAAAAATATTTCCAAGGCGAACCCAACGGTTGAGGTTTCGGGTAAATCCAATGGTCGGATCTTCCGCACTAGTCGTTTGAAATCACGGTTTCAAAACACGAACTGCACGGCCACATTTCGTTTTAATTCTATTTATATTTATATATTTATATAAATATAGCTCATTCAAAATTTCCTATATCGTTTCCACTTCAATTATTTCACTAACGCCTTAAATTTTTGGAAAATTTCGCCATAACCTCCTTTGTACGGGAGGGTCTGGGAAAATTCCCAAATAGCCACACGGGCGTCTCATATCAAAAAGAAAAAGAAAAAGCCAAGCGGCTAGCCAACAGGCTCATAAAATCATCACCCAAACAAAGCGGTAAATGTGTACCTATTTGTCGGGCACAAAATTCTATTTCTCTTCTCTAGCCCCTTTTGCTTTAACCTGTTCAATAGATATGCATGTACATATATACAATTTCTAACATTTACCATTTTCCATTCAATTGCATATTTGATTTGCTTTGGTTTAAAAACACCATTCATTCGAATATTGCATGCATAGGCTAAAATCATATCATTAGCTAGTTAATGTATATTTCAACTCATGCACGTTTATTTGAACCAGTGGATATTTTTAACACTTCACATTTCAAAGATGATAATTTTGGCGAACTAAAGTAGATTTCAACACATGACTATTTTATTTAGTTCCTATGCATGTTAAAAAAATAATATTTCTATCACAAATATTTATTTCAACGTCCGCATATCTTTAGCATATCACACATATGATAAAAATGATATTTTTATCATTTAAGATATTTATTCAACCAATGTATGGTTTCAACACTTCATAGTTTCTATAAAAATGTAATTTTTATCATTCAATCTTTTTATTCAACACATGAACCTTTCCACTACACACACTTCTCAACAAATGAGCATTTCCACACATGGACATCTTATTTATGTTGTTCTTATTAGAAAGATGAAATTTTGATTGTTGAAACTATTTATATAAGGCGAATATTTTGCATACTTCATATATATATAAAAATGTGATTTTTATTGATTAAACACTTCATTCATTCACAAATAAATTTAATTTTCACACAACACTTTTCAACACATGAATATTTCCACACATGGACATAGTTTCAATATATGGCTTTAATTTCTATGTATGAAAATAATTTCAACATATGAAAATAATTCTAACACACAAAGATTATTCAAAATTTCGACAGCATAACGGCAGGGTAGTTAAAACCGGCACCGTCCCTAGTACGGCTCCTCGCTCTACCTTAAAACCTCGCGGTTTTTGACAATGGGGATTCATGCATCTAATTCGCACGCAGGCGGCATGTTTATTTTTATTTCCACAAATATTTTCAATTCATTTCAATCACCAACGGGTATTTTTCAACCACAACCAAACAATAACAACCACAAACAATTATTCAACCATTCGTATTTTTCACCCAATATTTCACACCAATTCACCATAATAAATATCGTCCATGGTTTGTGGACGAGGGGAGTGTGTGTATATATATATATATATATATATATATATATAATATATATTTGCTATATTTCACTAGCATTTCAACACATATATCACTTATTCTATGCATGTAAAAATTCATACTTCGCTCATATAGCTTACACTACGCATGTACACGAGGTATACAACACGTATGTAATTTATATTTCGCTTATATAGCTTACACTACGCATGTACACGAGGTATACAACACGTATGTAATTTATATTTCGCTTATATAGCTTACACTACGCATGTACACGAGGTATACAACACATATGTAATTTATATTTCGCTTATATAAATTATACACGACATTTTCCATTCAATTTCACGTTAATTTAGATTTCTCACCTTGGTCTTCTGAGTGCTAAAAATCGATACGATGTCAGAAAAATCCGCAGCTTCTTCTATTGGGTAGAGAGCTTCCTTGCGGCCTCGATGTTTCCTGTTTCATCGAATTTCGTCAACATACCAAAAGGATATGATTTTTCAAAGTGTACAGATCAAAGAAAAACGCACTTTCAGAAAGCTTCAAAACTAGGTTAGCGATTTTTGATCAAACCGTGTAGCGGTTGGATGATCGGCTAGTGCAGGGTTGTAGGCGGAGGAGAGGCGCACGTGCGGGCCCCACGTCGTTGAACTCGGCGGCCTCTGGGCGGCGAAATCGACCTCCGAACGGTCGAACTTTGGAGGAGCGGATCCGGCGAAATACTCGACGATGCTGGGCGAGGTTGGTATGGATTTGAAGCTCGTCTCGAGCTCTACGAAAAACTCCAAAGGACCCTAGTGTTTTGATGAGCGGATGTAGAGATTTGGAGGAGAGAAGGCGGAGAAGGAAGTCGCCGTTCGATCTGGAGGGAGTCGGGGTTTTCCGCGTTTTTTTTTTATTTTAAATTTATGAAAGAAAAAATATGATTGGCCGAGACTATATTAAATTTTTAAATAGTGTTTTCTTAAACGAACTCCTTTTTAAACCCAACGACTGTCGCCCCTAGCTAAATACCCCCGTTCCGGACACAATGGGATATGTTTCGTGGGCCAATTCGACTGTTACAGTCAGTTATTTTTCAAATTAAAGTTTAAAACATTTAATTTTTAACTCTGAACTCACATTTAAATTTGCCAGGGCCACAAACTGATTCGAAAAATTCCAGAAAAATAAATCTAGCTATGTTTTGACGCTACGGTTCCAACAATACTAGTTTCGTCGAATTCTGAGGTCGTTTGAAAAATGGCCATTTTCTGGTCGATCCAATTTAACAGAAATCGACCAAACACATTTTCTTTTGCCACACTCACATACTAGCTTCAAAAATTATGAAATTTGAAACCTAGCAATAGTTTGACATTCCGGACCCAACAAAAGTGGTTTCGTCGACTTCCGAGGTCGTATGCAAAATATCAATTTTCCAGGGCTATATATTCTACATACCGACTCTTCTGAAAATCCATTCGGCCATAACTTTTGATTCCCGTTATGAAACTTCGATTTTTCAGATTCGTTAGAAAGGTATTGACTAACAGATTTAAATATTTTTGGTTTCACTAAAATCCGTTATATTTTCCACCCTGCATAGTCAGTCAAAGTTTGAATTCAAATTTTCAAACTGACTCACTATTCTTAACTTACTATTTTATTGAAATATTCTATTTCAATTGTTCAAATTCCTTTGAAATAATCAATTTAAAATTTTTAAATTGGCTCTCATTTTCCGGGTTATTACAATCTCCCCTACTTAAAACTTTTCGTCCTCGAAAAGGAACCAACAGTAAAGTAGGAAATAAAATGTAAATGCAAAGTATGGTAAAGGTACCTTGCACCGGAGTTAGTCAGAGATATCCACTCTGCATTTGGGGTAAGCTTGCTTAATGCTTTCCTCAGTTTCCCAAGTACAGTCTCTAGGATCACTGCTCCACTGCACTTTAACTAAATGAACCTTTTTGCTTCTGAGTTCTCTAGTTTCTTTGCCAACAATTTTCAATGGCTCTCTTTTGAGTGCTAATTCTGGAGTTATCTCCACATCCTGTTGCGCTGCTTCTTCTACAACAAGATCCGGATCATGCACATGTCTCCTAAGTTGAGATACGTGAAATACATTATGCACTCCAGGCACCCAATCTGGCAATTGAACCCTATAAGCAAGAGTTCCAATTCGCTCAAGTATAGGAAAGGGACCAATAAATCTCGGTGCCAACTTCCCAGTCTTTCCAAATCTGATTACTCCTCTCATCGGAGAAACCTTTAAATAAACATGATCACCAACAGCAAATGTCAAATCTCTCCTTCTAGAGTCTGCATAACTTTTCTGTCGGCTTTGGGCGGTTTTCAATCGCTTCTTGATGAAATCCACTTTATCAGATGCTTCTCTGATCATATCGGGTCCTAGCACAAGTCTGTTGCCAGGTTCTACCCAACATGCTGGAGATCTGCAGGGTCTGCCATATAATGCTTCAAATGGTGACATTCTCAAACTTGCTTGATAGCTATTGTTATATGAGAATTCTGCCAAATGCAAATGATCTTCCCATGACCCACCAAAATCGATTATACAAGCCCGCAATAAATCTTCTAGAATTCTATTCACCCGCTCAGTTTGGCCATCTGTTTGTGGGTGATAAGCGGTGCTCATATTCAATTTCGTTCCCAATTCTGTCTGGAAAGCCTCCCAGAATTTGCTAGTAAATAGGGGATCTCTATCACTGACTATGCTGATGGGAATTCCATGCAGCTTTACAATTTCTTTGAAATATATCTGTGCTAGACTTTGGGCAGTTCTATTGGATCTGACAGGTATAAAATGGGCAGTCTTCGTGAAGCGATCTACGATTACCCAAATGCTGTCATTACCTTTCTTGGTTCGTGGCAAACCATCTATGAAATCCATGGAAATCTGTTCCCATTTCCAGCCTGGGACTTCCAACGGTTGCAACAATCCAGCTAGTTTCTGTTGGTCACTCTTGACCAATTGACAAGTAGGGCATCTGCTAACATACAAAGAAATATCTCTTTTCATTGCCTTCCACCAGAAAGTGCGTTTGACATCGTTGTACATTTTACTCACCCCAGGATGGATGCAAAATTTGGACTTATGGCATTCATCTAGCACTTCTCTTCGAAGGCCTGGAATATTTGGGATGCAAATCCTGTTATTTAACCTGAGAACCCCCTTTTTGTCAATACGGAAACTCGTAGTTTCACCTTCCTTGACTCTCTTACTGATTCTCTGAATGAATTCATCGTCTTTCTGAAGGGCTGAAATCCTATGAATCAATCCAGGTGTAATTATGAGATGGGCAACGATTGCGGTCTTTCTACTAAGTGCATCCGCTACTACGTTAGCTTTCCCCGGCGTATACAGGATATCAAGATCATACGCTGCTAGGAATTCTAGCCAACGCTGCTGTCTCAGATTCAGATCTTTTTGGGTATATAAATACTTCAATGATTGATGATCTGTGTACAGTATAAATTTCTCGCCCAACAAGTAATGCCTCCAGATTTTCAAGGCAAATACGATGGCTAGCAACTCAAGATCATGAGTCACATAATTCTTCTCATGCGGTTTCAATTGGCGGCTTGCATAAGCGACTACTTGGCCTCTTTGCATTAACACTGCACCAAGACCTCTAATAGAAGCATCTGTCCAAACCGTTAAATCCTGATTGCCATCAATAATTGTTAACACTGGAGCGGTGGTCAGCTTCGATTTCAATTCCTGGAAAGCTTCTTCACAGTCGGAAGTCCACTTAAACTTCTCATGTTTCTTTGTGAGCTTCGTTAACGGACCGGATATCTTCGAAAAATCCTTAACGAACTTTCGATAATAACTAGCCAACCCCATAAAACTTCTAACTTCTATGGGAGTAGTGGGTTGTTTCCAGTCTTGAATCGCTATTATTTTGCTTGGGTCAACAGAAATTCCTTTCTCTGACACGACATGGCCAAGAAATTTAACTTCTTCTTGCCAGAAGACACATTTAGAGAATTTGGCTTTGAAGACGTTCTTCCTTAGAATCTCCAATACTTGTTCTAAGTGTTTTTCATGCTCGGGTTTTGATTTGGAGTAGATTAAAATATCATCGATAAATACGAGGACAAATTTATTCAGAACTCCCCTGAACACTCTATTCATTAGATCGACAAAGTATGCTGGAGCGTTGCATAGGCCAAACGGCATTACTAACCATTCATAAAATATGTCTGGACCTCTGAAAGCGGTCAAAGGAACACACTCTTCTGCTATTCTCAATTGATGAAAACCTGTAGCTAGGTCCATTCGGGAAAATACTTTCGCCCCATTCAATTGGTCTAGCAAATCATCAATGCGGGGTAGTGGATATTTGTTTTTAAGCGTCTGTTTGTTGAGGTCTCGGTAATCAACACATAATCTAAGAGTACCGTCTGACTTCGGGACAAACACAACAGCTGCACCCCAATTGGAAAAACTCGGTCTGATTAGACCTTTCCACAACAGTTGACGAGTTTGATCGCCTAATTCTTCTTTTTCTTTCGGAGTCATTCTACGAATTGGATGCACCACTGGTCTGGCATTAGGAATTAGATCGATTCGGAATTCTATTTCTCTTTGCGGAGGTAAGTTTTCAACTTCTTCAAACACATCCGCATAGTTTCTGACAATCGGAATCTTTTCTATGGAAGTGGGAATAAGTTCTAATGCTGACCAAAATTCTTCTCTATTTGGATTCGAACCATGACAAGGAATATATATATGTCCAAGCTCCGTTCGGATTTTAACAATTCTTTCCGCACACTTCACTTCGACTTCATATTTCGTTAACCAATCCAGCCCGAGAATAATATCGAATTCGGGAAAATCCATAACGATTAAATAAAAAGGAAATTTGTAGAAAGAATAGGAGATTGGCACTCTACAATATAAACCGAGAGTAACGGGACCCCCTATCGGGTTATGAACTTCAACCGATTCTTTAAGCTTTCGCTGTTTTAACTTTAACTTGTGCACTGTGTTACTAGTAATAAAACTACGCGATGCACCTGTGTCAAATAATACAGAAACAGGAATATTTTTAATTGTAAGGGTACCTCCCAAAACATCGGGTTTACCTGCTCCGTCGGAAGCAGCTGGCGGGCTAGACCCGTCATAAACATGAGCTACAGTAGCTTTCTTCAACAAAGGACAGTCTTTGACCAGATGATCGGTCTTGCGACAGTTGAAGCACGAGCGAGGGTTCTGAGAGCCTTGGCTCGAGCCTTGAGAATTTGTTCTCTGTCTCTTCGGAGCTGTGCAGACGTTTGAGTAGTGCCCCGGCTTACCACAGTTAAAGCAACTTCCTCTTGGCGGCTTGTCAGTCTGAGGTTTGGAAGATGCTGCTTGGCTTGACTCGCCTTGATTTACGGCAGGCTTGCGCTTGTTTCCTGCTTGGCTTCTAGCGCGATCCTGATCCAGATGCCTTTGATCCAGGTCTTCATAGTTGCATGTCATTTCCACCAGTTCGTTGAAATCCAGCTTGACATGGGCCATGGCTCTATCATGATATTGTCGTCTTAGTCCAAAGATAAACCTCTTATTTTTGGATTTCGCAGTAGCGACGAGTTCTGGAGCATAGGGCGACAGCATTGTAAATTTGTTCAGATAATCTTGCACGGAAAGATCCCCTTGCTGGAGATTGGCGAAGTCATCGTGCATTCTTTCTAGAGCTTGTTCTGGGACATATTTCTCCTTGAAGAGTTCTTTAAATCCATCCCATGTTCTTCCAGCTTCTCTATTCCCGGCGGTAAGAGATTCCCACCATAATTCAGCTTGTTCCTGCATAAGCCAGGCGCCCATAACAGCTTTGTCTTCGTCTCCAAGCCTTAGGCCTTCAAGAATTTTCTCGCATGTTTTGAGCCATGCAAGGGCCTCTATTACGGTGCCTGTTCCCGAGAAGGTCTTGCCTCCTAAGTTCTTATATCTCTTAGCTACACGGTCGAGCTCGAAGTATTGAGCTGCCGGAGGTTGTATCAAAGGTCCTTCTTGAGCTGGGATTTCTCCCCTACCTCGGCCTCGGCCGGCACGGCCTCCCCTAGCAGCGGCTGCTCTGGTAGCCATTTGTCAAATTCTGTATAAGCAACGAAAAAAAGGTCAGCTATCAAAAATGATAATCTATTGCATAATTAAGCAGAAATTCTACGGAAAGATAACGATGGACTGATCAATTGTTTTTGCTATTCTGCTCAGCTCATTCTAGGACTTTGCTAGTCCTATCTCTAATGAGCGACTCGCCTTAGAATACTACTGATTCTATTTTGAAGAAGTGTTTAATGTGTTAGACTCCAGAACTAAGGTTAACCAAAGCTCTGATACCAGCTGTGACGATCCCAAAACCCCGTGACACGGTGTTAAGGATAATCATTGGAATATAACACATAAATCATCATTAGCAGATCACAGATAATAGCATAAACAGAAAATAGAATAATTTACACACATATGACAGCGGAATCATATAGATATCATCACATCAGAGAGCACAGTACAGGATACAACTTAGTGTATAATGATACATAATCAGTCACCATCGCCTAAGGCGGAATCATACATAAAGAGTACACAAAAGGAATATCAGTCTACATCGCCAGTGGCGGAATCATAATATAGCTACAATAATGGCGGAGAAAATCCAAGTCAGCACGGTGTAGTCAAGCCTCGCCATGAGCCAAAAGGTGCGTCAGAAACCTGTAACTAGGCTGCCCGTGTGAAAATGAGGGCACCCGAGTTTGCAAGGTGAAACAAACTACGAGTCAGTCATGGGACTGGTATGAGAAATCTACTCAAATTATTAACAACAATAATTAAGGAAAATCAAAGGACCACGCCACTTTCGCGGAACGGGTTTACTCCAATGAGTGCTAGTGCATGAAATAAAATAAATGATTAAATCAACGCAATGCTTTTTATAAAATGAAGCCATTATAAGACTCAGGTCCCATCACACAATGCAACGCAAGCCGGAGGATAGAGTTTTTACCTTATAATGGCCAAAGATGCTTGATACGAATAAAACAAAGGTGTTTGATATTATTACTAGTGCATATATGTTTCAAAAGCAAATTCAATCATAAATATCAATCCTAGGCGGCATAGCTACCATCTACTATGTCACCGTACTAGTAATACAATCACATCCGCAAATTTCGTATTGGAAATTGGATTCCTTCATGAGTCGAGGCAAGGGGCAAGCTCCTCTCCGTTCGAGACACTCTAGCAAATGTCTCGGGACCGCACACAGCAATCCCCTGGATCCTCCAAGGCCGGTCCTCTCTTACTTTTGAGGATTGGCAATTCCTGAACACACGTTTCCCGGTCCTTACAGACCTATAATCGAGGCGCGTCGTATTCCAACAACCACACAGGTGAAAAGTAGATATAAATGTCAGGGCTGGGAGGTCACTGACACCACCATAGCTAGAAAGAAACGTCATGCACTCCTTGGGTCCTTCTCCCGTTTTTGACTCATACCGGGGTGTGAGGCTCGCGAATTCACATTATACACAAAGCTACGTCACACAGACCATGCTTTGATCATCAACCACAAGACTTTGCTTTGCAACAGAAGCCTTGATCATATGCCACTTAGGCGTGCCACACAGGCAATCCACTCCATGCGACTGATTTCTGTCAATACATAACCTCTGAGCTCGTACGTCTCAGAGAAGGGCGTTAAGCAAGAGAATAAATTCTCCGCCGCCAAACAGATATATATTTAACAGAGATCAATCAACACAGAACAAAATCCAATGTCAGACACACAGTCTATTTACAAGTCCGTTCTGGGTCTGAACGAAACCGGAGGCACCAATTCCTCGCATATCCGTACAATCAACACTATGTTTGGACGGCTACTACTTCAATTCCTTCATGGTAGCTACTCCAATCACGAGCATCAGTAGCGCCCATCCATCCAATGTGGAGATCGTCGGTCTTCAGTCGTTTTCGACTCTTCGACTTCTCAACGTCGATCGATTATTTGAAATGAGATAAACTCGTCCTTTTCAAATAATCCACGTATATTTAGATTTTCAAACCAATTAATCACATGGTTGAACTATTCAACATTCACATTTCAGTTATTTAGTTAAAATTTTCATGTCAAATACATTCAGCCATCACATCTCAAGCAAACACCACAAAATTGGTTCATTTTCACTCTATATCGTTTATAGCACTTTATAACGATATATCGCCATTTTTATTTAATTTAAAACGGCCATATTTAATTAAACGACGTTTCAGGTCATGTCGATGCACTGGCGCTGCTTTCCACTAATTTTGTTTTACACATCTCTGAAAATCTAACCGTTGGATCTTCACAAATTTTACATCATTAGGAAGATCATTTCAAAACGAATCCAACGGTTCCGGTTTTGGGAAAATCCGACGGTCGGATCTTCCACACTAACCATTCGAAGTTACGATTTCAATTTACGAACTGCAGCGTCGTTATTCGATTTAATTTAATTATATTTATGTATATATATAAATATAATCGTTTCTAGCGCTGTTTTTCTTCAGTTTTGAATTAAACATTCAAGACAATCCAACCGTCGGATCTTCACAAAGTTAGTGCCGTTGGAAAAATATTTCCAAGGCGAACCCAACGGTTGAGGTTTCGGGTAAATCCAATGGTCGGATCTTCCGCACTAGTCGTTTGAAATCACGGTTTCAAAACACGAACTGCACGGCCACATTTCGTTTTAATTCTATTTATATTTATATATTTATATAAATATAGCTCATTCAAAATTTCCTATATCGTTTCCACTTCAATTATTTCACTAACGCCTTAAATTTTTGGAAAATTTCGCCATAACCTCCTTTGTACGGGAGGGTCTGGGAAAATTCCCAAATAGCCACACGGGCGTCTCATATCAAAAAGAAAAAGAAAAAGCCAAGCGGCTAGCCAACAGGCTCATAAAATCATCACCCAAACAAAGCGGTAAATGTGTACCTATTTGTCGGGCACAAAATTCTATTTCTCTTCTCCAGCCCCTTTTGCTTTAACATGTTCAATAGATATGCATGTACATATATACAATTTCTAACATTTACCATTTTCCATTCAATTGCATATTTGATTTGCTTTGGTTTAAAAACACCATTCATTCGAATATTGCATGCATAGGCTAAAATCATATCATTAGCTAGTTAATGTATATTTCAACTCATGCACGTTTATTTGAACCAGTGGATATTTTTAACACTTCACATTTCAAAGATGATAATTTTGGCGAACTAAAGTAGATTTCAACACATGACTATTTTATTTAGTTCCTATGCATGTTAAAAAAATAATATTTCTATCACAAATATTTATTTCAACGTCCGCATATCTTTAGCATATCACACATATGATAAAAATGATATTTTTATCATTTAAGATATTTATTCAACCAATGTATGGTTTCAACACTTCATAGTTTCTATAAAAATGTAAATTTTATCATTCAATCTTTTTATTCAACACATGAACCTTTCCACTACACACACTTCTCAACAAATGAGCATTTCCACACATGGACATCTTATTTATGTTGTTCTTATTAGAAAGATGAAATTTTGATTGTTGAAACTATTTATATAAGGCGAATATTTTGCATACTTCATATATATATATATAAAAATGTGATTTTTATTGATTAAACACTTCATTCATTCACAAATGAATTTAATTTTCACACAACACTTTTCAACACATGAATATTTCCACACATGGACATAGTTTCAATATATGGCTTTAATTTCTATGCATGAAAATAATTTCAACATATGAAAATAATCCTAACACACAAAGATTATTCAAAATTTCGGCAGCATAACGGCAGGGTAGTTAAAACCGGCACCGTCCCTAGTACGGCTCCTCGCTCTACCTTAAAACCTCGCGGTTTTTGACAATGGGGATTCATGCATCTAATTCGCACGCAGGCGGCATGTTTATTTTTATTTCCACAAATATTTTCAATTCATTTCAATCACCAATGGGTATTTTTCAACCACAACCAAACAATAACAACCACAAACAATTATTCAACCATTCGTATTTTTCACCCAATATTTCACACCAATTCACCACAATAAATATCGTCCATGGTTTGTGGACGAGGGGAGTATATATATATATATATATATATATATATATATAATATATTTTCTGTATTTCACTAGCATTTCAACACATATATCACTTATTCTATGCATGTAAAAATTCATACTTCGCTCATATAGCTTACACTACGCATGTACACGAGGTATACAACACGTATGTAATTTATATTTTGCTTATATAGCTTACACTACGCATGTACACGAGGTATACAACACGTATGTAATTTATATTTCGCTTATATAGCTTACACTACGCATGTACACGAGGTATACAACACGTATGTAATTTATATTTCGCTTATATAAATTATACACGACATTTTCCATTCAATTTCACGTTAATTTAGATTTCTCACCTTGGTCTTCTGAGTGCTAAAAATCGATACGATGTCAGAAAAATCCGCAGCTTCTTCTATTGGGTAGAGAGCTTCCTTGCGGCCTCGATGTTTCCTGTTTCATCGAATTTCGTCAACATACCAAAAAGATATGATTTTTCAAAGTGTACAGATCAAAGAAAAACGCACTTTCAGAAAGCTTCAAAACTAGGTTAGCGATTTTTGATCAAACCGTGTAGCGGTTGGATGATCGGCTAGTGCAGGGTTGTAGGCGGAGGAGAGGCGCACGTGCGGGCCCCACGGCATTGAACTCGGCGGCCTCTGGGCGGCGAAATCGACCTCCGAACGGTCGAACTTTGGAGGAGCGGATCCGGCGAAATACTCGACGATGCTGGGCGAGGTTGGTATGGATTTGAAGCTCGTCTCGAGCTCTACGAAAAACTCCAAAGGACCCTAGTGTTTTGATGAGCAGATGTGGAGATTTGGAGGAGAGAAGGCGGAGAAGGAAGTCGCCGTTCGATCTGGAGGGAGTCGGGGTTTTCCGCGTTTTTTTTTATTTTAAATTTATGAAAGAAAAAAATATGATTGGCCGAGACTATATTAAATTTTTAAATAGTGTTTTCTTAAACGAACTCCTTTTTAAACCCAATGACTGTCGCCCCCAGCTAAATACCCCCGTTCCGGACACAATGGGATATGTTTTGTGGGCCAATTCGACTGTTACAGTCAGTTATTTTTCAAATTAAAGTTTAAAACATTTAATTTTTAACTCTGAACTCACATTTCAATTTGCCAGGGCCACAAACTGATTCGAAAAATTCCAGAAAAATAAATCTAGCTATGTTTTAACGCTACGGTCCCAACAAAACTAGTTTCGTCGAATTCTGAGGTCGTTTGAAAAATGGCCATTTTCTGGTCGATCCAATTTAACAGAAATCGACCAAACACATTTTCTTTTGCCACGCTCACATACTAGCTTCAAAAATTATGAAATTTGAAACCTAGCAATAGTTTGACATTCTGGACCCAACAAAAGTGGTTTCGTCGACTTCCGAGGTCGTATGCAAAATATCAATTTTCCAGGGCTATATATTCTACATACCGACTCTTCTGAAAATCCATTCGGCCATAACTTTTGATTCCCGTTATGAAACTTCGATTTTTCAGATTCGTTAGAAAGGTATTGACTAACAGATTTAAATATTTTTGGTTTCACTAAAATCCGTTATATTTTCCACCCTGCATAGTCAGTCAAAGTTTGAATTCAAATTTTCAAACTGACTCACTATTCTTAACTTACTATTTTATTGAAATATTCTATTTCAATTGTTCAAATTCCTTTGAAATAATCAATTTAAAATTTTTAAATATGCTCTCATTTTCCGGGTTATTACAAGGTTGGAAACAATTATTATTTCCGTAAGAGATATTGCAACTTATTTTGCAAGGTTTTCAGAAAACTAATACACCTATTGGTTTTTATTATAAACAATGCATTACTTGATATTATTTGGCGTAGAGAAGGCGTGTGATTGCACTTATACCATTTGGTTAAGCATATAGCACTATTTTCTAAGTTATGAAAATAGCCTGGTTTTGCAAATATCTTTATTACAAGAAATAAGTATACAGCTACGGTTTTCAAAGAAATGAAATAAAAAGGAAATACAAAGATCAATTTTGAGGGAATAATGGATTATATTCTGAAATCTTGGAATGCAAAATTTAATTGGGCTTAATCGAGTGATATTTATAAATTAGAATTGACTATGTCGAGTTTTTGGAAAATGGTTATTTTTCAAGAAGAAGATATTTATTAGAAGTACTTGCTTTTAAACCATATGTTTGAAATGAATATTTCAGAAAACTAGTGTTTAAATGTTTAAACTATGGTTATAAAAATCAATATCCAATGAGTTAAATTTGTAAATAGTCAACGTTATTTTAAAGTAACCTTAAAACAGTTATTATCTTTTATTCAAAAGGTTTAGTATTGAAATCAATTATTTAAATGTTTTGAAATACTTATTATATATATAAAGAGTTTTAAAGTTGAGATGTTAGTTATAAACTCTCTCGGGATTTATAAAACGTGTTTTATTTAACGAAAGAGATTTTATAAGAGAAATCTTATAAATCGAACTTGTTAAATAAAAGGAACTTCAGAATCGAATATAAATTCATGGAAGAAGTTGTGGAGGGATAATTGAGATTATAAATAAGTATAATTGATTTTGGAAAGTGTAAAAGAAATTAATATGAATTCTGAAGATTTATGGGTTAGGTTATAAAATATTTCCTAGGTGAAATAAACAAAAATGGAAATCTAGTTATTTTCCTAAATATCGGAAAAGGAATTTGGAAGTATTTGTAGTATAAACCAGGTGATTTCCAAAAGGAGATGGTTTAAGTTGAAAAGAGGATTTGAATATATTTGCAGTATAGTGGGTTGTCATAATGATATTTTACGCAACATTTGTTTAACCCAAGTAA
This sequence comes from Allium sativum, assembly GCA_030737875.1. Classification (NCBI taxonomy): domain Eukaryota; kingdom Viridiplantae; phylum Streptophyta; class Magnoliopsida; order Asparagales; family Amaryllidaceae; genus Allium; species Allium sativum. The sequence goes on along the minus strand of CM060926.1, from coordinate 278,462,415 downwards.
GTGTGGTTTGAAAACATAAAGAAGAATATCTCATAAATAAATAAAATGAATGAGTTAGTGAAAGAGATTTAGTAAATGGAACTGTTTTCCAACTATAATAAGAGATATTTTCTAAATATAGAAAATAAAATGTTTATGAAATAAGGAAATGTTTTCCGAACATTGTGAGAGGCCAAAGCGATTTGGAAAATATCTGGGTAAAGATATTGATAATGAAAGTTGGGAAATGGTTTAATTAATTAAATATAAATTAAAAGGGAGCTCAGTGTTGTTTGTTTCTTAACCAAAAGTATTTCCATTTGGAATATGATCTTTGGTTGAATGTTCATTTTCTTGGATAGTTAAATAAACGACTATCAAAGTATTGGCCAATTTAGTATTATCTTTGTCAGTACGGAGAGATTGAGATCAAATTTATTATCTGAAAACCACTCTATATAGGTATAATCATTTCGAATTAAAATATGATGAAGATGGTCGAAGACAGAGTAAATTTCAAGAGCTACTTCTGTTAATCCTAGGTAGAAATTGCCTAAGATAGATTAATAGGAATAATTCCTTCGGATTCGTTCAGAGCTAGAACGGACTTGTATGGAAGGAAGAATTTCAAACAGGGTATTTCCTAAAATCACGAATGTAGATTTTTCAAATATACCGAGTATGGTGGCAGAGAAGGTAACTTCTTTTAGCTTAACGCCCAGAGTATATTTCTGCAAATTAATTAGTTATTTGTGGATATAAAAATGTGGCATTCAAAGTGAATGTCATATTTGAAAAGGTAATCGTGACCTCAAGCCTCATCTACCGAAAATGATCAAAATCGGGCAGGCAACAGGGTTATGTGAGTCATACTAATTAGGTTACATCATCACCTGATCTAGAGAAATCAATTGTCCCTTTTGTATGCTTCGTAATGTGTATGGTTAGAAGGCCAACAATTGTGGTGATGATATATTCAGTAGCTCAAGTTGAATGAGTGGTCAGTTCTGTGTGGCCGGATTGCAGGATGTTCTTATTTAACCCCAGTGTTTTATCTCTAGAGGACACTGATCGGAAGGTGGTTCCATTCCTAGTCATGTTGGAAATCCAAACTCCAATACGAGGGGTGTGGTTTTAAATGTAAACTAATTATGTCGAAATGTGAGATGGAAGCATTTCCGCTATATTCCTATTTTATTTCTGAATTGACAGACATTATTACAATATCACTGAGTGTTATAATAAAAAGTGATTTGAGTATAGTAAGGTAAAAACACGTGTCATGCTTATGTGTGGTCGTGTCTTTCTAGAGTTCCATTCTTTTAAAGGATTTTTAAAAGTTAAGCAAGTTGTTTGGAGTCTGCTCACACCAGTCCCATGATTGACCCAGAGTTCATTTTGTTTATTTTTCCATAAAACTCTTGGGTGCCAAAATTTGTACATGCAGTCAAGTAGTTCAGGTTCTTATGGATGCACTTGGAGGAGCTTGGAGCAGGAGGCTTCACCACTAGTTGTCTAGTGTTTATTTTCCCCTATATGAAATTTATGTTGTACTCTGATGAATGTTATGCATATACAATTACAGTTCTGTATTAATAAAGCTATTATATATTATATTTTATTCCATTGTGATTATGAGATTCTATGCACTGTTTTCTGTCTTTTTCTATCTTATTTTTCTTTACCCTTAATGATTCATACTTTCATGCAATTTGGGTTGGACATGTGTTGTATTTGGTCGATTCAAAGTGTACGGATTTAGGGGTTTTTACAATCTTGGTGCAACAAAAAGCAACCTCCAGTGTCTTTATCATCCACAGAAGCGGAATATTAAGCAACAACAATGGCAGCTCAAGAGAGTATGGGGTTGGTGCAACTACTAAAGGATCTACACCAGTATACAGACTATGCAATGCCACTTCGTCGTGATAATCGATTTGCAATTCGTCTAGCTGAAAATCTAGTATTTCATACACGATCGAAACATATTGAGGTATACTACCATTTTCTAGAAGAAAAAGTACATTAAGAAGAGCTAGAGATGCACCAAGTAAAAAAGCGAAGACCAGATAGCTGATGTATTCACTAAAGGACTCAAAAATACAAGATTTCAAAAGATAAGAAATAATTAAATTTAACAAAAAGAAAGACCTTGTTGGTGATGAGGGGGAGTATTGAAGAAGCATCACCAACTCTCTAAAGTTTTCTATAGATTAACTAAAAAATCTATCATTTTTGGCCAAGCCATTATAATAAGAAATGGTTAAGTTTTGTGAAAGCTTCATGATTATTTTGGCAATATAATTAGTTAAAGTTTTCTAAAATATTATAGTTGGCTCTTTTTGAGTAGTATAAATAAGGATCTTGGGTCCTTAAATTATGTATTAAAAAAAAATAAGTGTATCCCAAAAGTGTTAATATCAAAGTTAGAGAGATTTTAGTGTGTATCGTGATCAAGTATTGTATCTAAGTCTTGGTGCAATTGCTTTTGTAATAATAAAGTAATTACATTTTCATGTGTTATGTTCTTCAACAACATATACACATACATACCACAAATGCAATGGTATAATTGCCGCTAGTCTTAATGAGTGGATGAACAGAGTTGAAAATAAATTGTAAATAATAAATAGCACATGGTAGTACATAGAATATTACATGATATATTATTACTAGATGAGCAGTGTAAAATATAGAAGTTGATGCATATCTTGTCAACTAACAATATTAATATAGGTTCATACTAAGTCTAGTTTATAATGATTTTATCATAAATGCTAATTTATTCTTTTTTCTTCTCAAATTCTAATTTTAGAATTTATTATGAAATTATGTTTTTTAGGTGATACAGAAAGCTATAAAAATATAAACTACATGTTTGTTTCCAACACAAATTGAGCATCTCCATTGTGTAGAACATGTATTACCTAATTTAATCTATATGTCCACAATGCTAAACCAATGTACGTAGACAACACATTAAAAAGAAGAAAGAACACTTCAATACAAATGCTATTTAAAACAATAATTTGACCAATAATCAATCAAATTATGACAAATAATATATTTATTTCAATTAGTTATATTTAGTTTATTGTGATTAGTTTCACATTGTGAAATACAATGTCCACAACTAGACATTGCAATAGACAATGTCTTCTATTTCGTTTGCCACATCATATCAACAATCTATTACACATTTGCACTAGAGATAAAATTTCACTTCAAATTGTTAAATTCTTACGTGTAAAGTATTTAACAAGACAGTCATAACAGCATTGGAAATGCTTTTAAAAGAATTGCAACTACAACATGTAGATGCTACAAATTTTGGTGGAAATATTACGCACACAAGAGTTGTAAATTTGTTTTTACATTTGTTAGTGGAGCACGTGGATAAAATAATCACTTTATCCGATAACATTTTGCCCCACAATAGTCTACATCCCAAGCGTTTGCTGAGCTAGAGAATTAGTGAAGTTTATCATCAATAGAAGATGTGCCTAATCTTATTATGTCCTTGAATGATGAACCGAAATATTACAATAGAGTATTAAAGGTTTAAATTATTATGTGTTTTTCAACCATATTCTCCACATTTTCGTAATCAACGTCTGATCATATCTCTAGGCCATCATCATTACTTGAATTCAGTAAGGAAAATAGTGGTAAACAACATTTCATATTTAAAATTTAAAGATATCCTAGATTATGTAAAAAGCCAAAAGAGTATGTTGGGGGGGGGGGGAATTTCTCAAAAAATGCCTTGGGAACAAAACCCAACCTTGAGAAAAAACAAATAGGAACAGATTGATGGTGAGGCAAAACAAACAATAGATAGTCATCGGCAAAATGATCACGGATCAAGCAATAAAAGAAAGAACATAAGAGATTTATAGTGGTTCCACTAACGTCTTGTTATTGCATGTTCACTTGGGGAGAGGAGATTTTATTACTTTTCTAAGAAAATATTACAAAACTGGTAATAGGGAGGAAGAAGAAGAAATATAACTTTTTTTGAGATGATCCATACATTTACCTAATCCCTATCCTTAAATAAGGATTAATACTTGGGGTTGAAGTAACTGATTTATGATTATAAATCAATGCCTAATTAATTCTCCAATTTATTTGCTCTCAATCAGAGAATTAATTCTTTACTTCAATATCCAAAAAAAACCTTCTTTATATTCTTCCACTTATGTAGGTAATTTATTGCCCTGTCTAATTTTATACAAGAACCAATAAATTTTCCGATATCTTCCAAATCTTCTGCAGTTGGAAATATTATATTACTCAAATTAACAATATTTCCCAAATCTTCTCTAAATGGAAATATTGTATCACCATAATCAGTAATATCTTCCAGATCTTCTGCAAATGGAAATATTGTATCACGAAATCTAACAATCTCCACATTAATACTATATTTCCTTGAAAGAATACCAATGCCACCTACATCCCTTACTCTAAGCATCTTCTCGGACAAGACACCATGGTTACTTCCCCCCAATGAGCTTTGGCATAGCCATCACCCATTGCACTTTGTCAACAAACTCCGGCAACGCAACAACCTGCTAACAAAGTGTTCAAAGTACCCCCTTCCTGTAAGACCTATCAATCTTCACCATGAAAACAAACGTCTCCATGAACCATCTCAACTCTCTCCCCCACACTGTGCCACTGCGTGGCACCTAGCATTTCGATAAGCGATTCCAGCTCGAGCAACGCCCGAACTTAGCAGTCTACAAAGATTTATGCATATCCACTGCTTTCTCCTTTGATCTCTGACCAACTTCAGACAATCCATTCTTCCACTTATCAAGCACATCTTCTTGTCAAAATCCTACCTTGTTAAAGCTTTCCCCTTTGATCATATTCTGCCTATGCAGAAACTCAAAGTCCCTTCTCGTATGTCTAGATTTGACATCTTTTCCACGAGAACTATAGACTCCAACCCTTGACTCTCCAAGTACAGTGCTTCCCCTCAGGAGATACAAATTATGAAACCTATCGCCCTTCATCCCTACAAATGCACCCTTAGAAACCCATAGACTATCTTTATCAATAGTCACCTCGCATCCTTTAGATGCCAACTTCCCAAGAGATATCATTGACTTTCGAAGACCTAGAACATAACAGACACTAGTCAAGGTGCGTATTACCCCGTCATACATGTGAATCTGCACAGTACCTTCGTCCATGATTCTACAACTAGCATCATTTCCCATAAGAATCAGTTTCCCTCTTTTTGTTAAAAGAAGTGAAATAATTATTATTAGGCGTCATATGAAAAGACGCCAACGTATCTATCACCCAATGGTCTGATACATCTAATACTACTGCTGTCAACAAGTCATCAGACAAATATTCCTCCACCGCAACTGATAAATTTGCAACTTCAATTTTTTTCTTCGAGTTCGGACAATCTCTCTTCCAATGGCCTGGTTTCTTGAAAATGAAGCACTTCCCATCTCTTGACTTTATTTTCTTCTTCTCCTTTTTGTCCATATCAGCTAATAAGACTTCCGTACTACTTCCTCTTCTACCTTCACTCAACCCTTTCATCTGATCCCTCAAGTCCTCAGATCGAAGACCTGCCTTCGTATCATATACTGTTAGTGTATCTCTGACATAGATAAGACTGTTAGCGAAACCTGTTTATCGCTCTGGAAGAGAACACAAAAGAATCATTGCTATTTTCTCCTCATCCACTTTTAAGTCAACAGTCTTCATCTTAATAATGAGATCATCGAAGATGCTTAGAGATGTGCCTTCAATGAATGACCCTCTCTCATCCACATGGTGAAAAACGTCTTCAACAAAATCACAAGGTTGGTTAGTGACTTCTTTAAATAGAGTTTTTCCATCTTGGTCCAAATGTCCTTAGCAGTGGTCACGCCGCTAATCTCTAAAATGACATATTCTCCCATTGCTAATTGTAAAATAGTAAATATCCATCGTTCCATCTCCTTCCTTTCCACGGCTGAAATACCATCCGTCAACTCCTCAGGAGCAAACACCACAGGATGAACATTGTTCCTCATCAGAACAGCTTGCATCCTCTATTGCCACTTCTCGAATTCTTTATCCCTATTCCATCTTTCTATTGCTAACTGAGATCCTACCGCCATATATGTCCCTTTGACATATGGCCTCGATACAATTGCTGAATTCTCCTCATCTCCTACCATAATGATTCTCAATCAACCTCGTCGCTCTAACATTAATTGTTGGGGGAAAAAATCTCAAAAGATGCTTTAGGAACAAAACCCAACCTTGTGGAAAAACAAATAGGAAAGGATTGATGTTGAGGCAAAACAAACTACAGATAGTCACCAGCAAAACAATCACGGATCAAGCAATAAAAGAAAGAACACAAGAGATTTATAGTGGTTCCACTAACACCTTGTTAGTGTATGTCCACTTGGGGAGAGGAGATTTTATTACTTTTCTAAATAAGAACATATTACAAGATTGATAATAGGGAGGATCAAGAAGAAATACAACTTTTTTTGAGATGATCCATACATTTACCTAAGCTCTATCCTTATATAAGGATTAATACTTGGGTTGAAGTAATTGATTTATGGTTATAAATCAATGCCTAATTAATTCTCTAATTTATTTTCTCTCAATCAGAGAATTAATTCATTACTTCAATATCCAAAAAAAAACTTCTTCATATTCTTCAACTTATGTAGGTAATTTATTGCCCTATCTAATTTTACAAAAGAGCCAATAAATTTTCTGATATCTTCCAAATCTTCTGCAGTTGGAAATATTATATTAAAATCTTCTCTAAATGGAAATATTTTATTACCAAAATCAATAATATCTTCCAAATCTTCTGCTAATGGAAATATTGTATCATGAATTCTAATAGAGTAAATATTTTCTTATCCACAAGTAATGATTGACACTATGTTCGGCATCTGGGCAGATGTGTATATTCTTATTTAAGAATGTTTGAAATTTTTGTGGTGTCAATGAAGTAAAAGTGAGCATTCAAACTGTAGGAGTGTATGTTTGCTGACATGAAAACAGTACAAACATGCTTAAATACTAATTTTACAGTATGGATAGAACATTAGGCTAAGAAGTTTTTTATTTTACTCTTTTTACAAACGATGGCTAAGTTTGGTGAAATAATTGTATTATATTTAAAAAGAAAACATAATTCAGACATCCATGCCGCACACAGTACATGTCGAGGAACAGTTGTCCGTAAGAAAGAGAGGAAAGAGGTAATGAACTGCATGATTGAAAGTTGAAACAATAATATGACAAATAGGTAAATTGTAAATCCAATCATGTCCGAGAACCTAAAACTGAAAATAGTCTTGACATTGTTGTAGGGATCGTTGTTGTTTATTGAAAATATGAACATATTCAATATTACAAAGGACCTGAAGGAGTCAAAGTATAAGTTGAAAATACTGTTATCTGTGTTCGAAGGAGAAGACAAAGATTTGCTAATAGATATTATCTGTGTTCGAAGGAAAATACTGTTATCTGTCTTCATGTTTCCTATTATAACTAATAGATATTACTATGTATCACTTCCTTAGACTGTTCACCATACCCATTCCCGACTTCCTAACTACGCCATAAAACCAAATATTCCTTTGGAATACCATCCATGTGGTATTCATGCTTAAGAAAGTAATGCCTAGGATCTGTAGTCCTAATATACAAGGGCATTGTTGGCATTATAGACCTCTTGGGATACTCCTCCTATCGAATTTTATACATGAATGGAGTTTTTCTTCATAAAGAACCACAATCAACGTTCTTTATTCGTTTATTTCCTTATACTAACTATGTATGCTAGTATATATTGCTCACTAACATCCAAATTTTAAAGAAGATAGTCAAATGACGTTATAATGTCTTTGATTCTAAAATGGTACTAGTTTGTTCGGTGATGTCTATCTTCTCTAATCTCTTGGAAACCGACTCTTACTGGTCTTATTTGAAACCCGATTGGCTCTGCAGCAATTATCTACATACTAGCTTCTCGAGCTTCAACAACAAGTGTTTGTGATCATCTCCATTATGCCAAAAATCATCCTCTAAACCAGATAAATCAACAACCTGGGCTCCCTACTCCAATATGGGCCAAGATTCTTTATGATGTCAACATGATTCTTATCGGTACCAAGTTAAATCCTTCAGTGGGAGCCTTCCTACTTCCTCTAACAACCATTGCTTTAGCCTTTTCATTTTATTTTATGTTCTGTCTCTATCTCTTTGATAGATGAGTTCTCTTCTTTAGATCCAAAAGGTGAAATCTTCTTCCTATTTCTCTTGGTTCTCTATGACTAATGGGTTGGTAGAGCTAATCTAGCATCTTCATTTCCAGTATGGCCTTCTAACTATTAGCCATCTTATAGTTCAATAACTACATCATCTTGCCAAATTCCATCCTCATAACTATCTTCTCAGCAGCAGATAGTCCTAGCAACACTATTGTCGGTTGGGTGCTAACCTCCATGCGATGTAAAGCTCATTCATAGCACCAACTACCGCTTCAGATGATTTTGTAGATCTCCTTAGTGGCATTGATTTTTACATATACATTCTTCAAAAATGCTTAATGAAAATCTTCTATATCCAGCCTTTGTATAATTAAATACAAAATATTAAACTATATCTAAGCAGATAATCCTCTCTTGGTAAGATTACAAAATATTTTGCTTAAACTGTAAGAAAACCAAAAAAGAATACCAAAATTTTATAGTGGCTTGACAAGTTTTTGGCCTACTTGTATTATTTTTTTATTCACTATAGATTATTACTTAGACCATAACCAACCATCCATTCTATTCAGTTATTCTCTCTCTTGTTTTGAAACTGGTCCAACGAGCGGAACAACTAGAAGAAGGAACCAACCACGGGTCAGGTAAGGGGGGTTTACAATGGCAAAGTGTTCGCCGTTATAAGGTTACAACGGCAAACACTTTGTCGTTGTAACATTATAACGGCAAAGTAAACACTTTGCTGTTGTAACATTATAACGGCAAACACTTTGCCGTTATAATGTCATAACAGCCAAGTGTTTGCCGTTATAACCCCCTCCCCCCCCCCCCCCCCCGCCGCCGCCGCCACCCCTCTTCTTCATTCTCCTTCTCCACATTTCAAAGGGTTTCTTTCTTGCGAACTCGGGTCACTTCCTGGACTAGAATCAGAGTAGTTCATCCTTCTAGCTTTGTACTGCTGCTCAAACATGAAGTTGCTTGGGTTCTTCCACTTCAATAAACTAGATAGAAGCTCGAAACAGTCTTGAAATTTAAATGGATGACCATACTTTTGTTGGTAGCCTTTCATGACTCTTCAATCTGTAATAAAAAGTGAAAATTGTATGAGCGTATGACATTTCTAACTAATCAATCATAGCATAGTAAGTTATTTTTCAAATTAATCTGCGGTACTTACAACGTCATAAGGTGCAGCACCGCTTTGTCGTCTGTTCTGCAAGCCTGTCAGTATTGCCAGATAGTTCTGACATGCGGCATTCATAACTCTATAACCGCCTCTAAGTGATGCCCATGTTCTATTCCTCGCTTCCAGCGAATTGTAAAACTCTGCTACTCTTTCCTAAAATTTCTGACCTTTCATATTATTCCCAACAATGTTGTCTTGTGAAATGTGTATCCACGATTTAGCAAGTGAAACGTACTGCTCGGAAGTAAACTTACATTGTTTTTTTTTCATCCACTGCTAATCCTTCCCCTTTAGCATGATCATCCTCAATATCTTCTATTCCGGGATCCAGCACCGATTCAACTTCGGTTTGGTGTCGTTTACTGAAAATGTCGTTTAAAGACTTCCACTTCGTCTTCTTTTGGTTATATTAGGGACCAATAGGTGCAACGTATTCTTGAATAAATTCTTCAGAATTTGTAACATTTGCATCCTCATTTGCATCTTCCTCTGCCTCCTCCGTTGAAGTTTCAACAGTTTCTTCGGTAGTAGGAGAGACATACCCATACGAAAACTGTCTTTCAAGATTTTGCATAGCTTCACGGTCACGAACCTCGGTCTGTTGCGGAGTTAGGTGAGATTGTTGACTTTGATCGGTCTGCATCATCATTGACATATACGACGAATGATCGTCATACAAGCCTACCCCGGTCGGTCGTTGGTAAAATTGTGGCTGGGCGATAGAATGGATGGGAGGAAAATTAGGAGGAGCGAGCGGTTGGTACGGTGGTCGGTATGGATAATTTGAATACGGCGAGTAGCCATATTCGTGAGATGGCTGCAACGGTTGTTGTTGTTGGATTGACCGTTGCATGGCATACGATGACGAGTGCAGTTTGGACATGACTGTCCTGTTTGCGGATTTTTTCCCGCTTCGTTTGGGTGCAGAAGAAGACATTTTGTTGTTGAAGAAGTTGAAGTTGAGAAGGTGGAGTGGTTATGTGGAAGAAGAAGGAGGTAGATTGGTATATAAGAAGGAAGTGCACTAACCGTTGGAGTGCAACGGCTAGTGCTTATAACGACAAAGTGTTTGTCGTTATAAGCTTATAACGGCAAAGTGTTTGCCGTTATAAGATTATAACGGCAAAGAGTTTGCCGTTATAAGCTTATAACGGCAAACACTTTGCCGTTATAAGCACTAGCCCCTGTTCAGTCATCCAGCCACGAACGAGCTCAAAACTAGCCACAGACTAGCCACGGGTGACTGAACAAGCCACATCTGGTTGCTCCATGACTTGTTTAGTAACTAAACAAGCCATTGTTGGTTGTGCTCTTAGTTACACAAGGGTTTAACTGATTTAGGAACCTAAAACAACAAAAAGCTAAACTATTGCGGAGGAGAGATGGAAGATAAAGAAAGAAAGAAAGGTACTTTTCCCAAAGCAACAGTGTTGTATTTATTACAAGTATTTATGTAACAGCCCGTAATTCTGTGACATTAAGATTCACAAATTAAAGTACAATTAATTTTTAAAAGAAAAAAAAAGATCCATGCAATTGTTTAATTTAAGTATCGTAACTAACATGAAAAAGAGAAGTAAGGAGAGAACAATAATTATTATTGTTCTAAGACTTATTAACAAAAGCCTCTGTAGCTCAGTTGGTTAAGGCATTGGATTTGTAGCATAGAGGTCGGGGGTTCGAACCCCGGCGGCGGCATAATTTTTTATCTTTGTTTTAGAGAGGGCCAACTGAACATGCAAATATATGTACGTATACAAATTCAAAATTTGAAAGGATAAGAACGTACATATAAGGAAATAAAGAAAATATATATATACATATGAGAATATAAATATATATATATATATATATGCAAAAATATATGTATACGAAAGATAAAATTCAAGATAAGGCTACAGTCAATGAAATATGGCAACATCATTTGAATTTTGAAAATAAAATGAAAGTTGTGCGTATATATATACGCATAAAATGGTCGTTAGAGGAATTGTATACATATAAGAATATTTCATGTGAATAAAACAGTTAAATAAATTCCAGAAATTCAAAAGTTCGAAAATCAAATTTCTACGCCAAATACAATTCATTCGAAATTCAAATTTCTACGCCAAAATAGTGGGACCCAATGCTGACTCAGCACTGCGTGTATGATAAGGTTTGGCTAGATTCATCTATGTACCTGGACTATTTTCTTAACTAGGTTCAATGCTGACTCAGCGCTGCGTGTACGATAAGGTCTTGAGCAGCTATATAAACAGCCCTAGTCTTCATTCTCTTTGCACCAATTCTCTTCTATCCTTATGCTGCTAAGATTCATGGCTTCTTCCCCTCCTCTAAATTTTCTTAAATAATTAAAATAAAATATAAATTCAAGACATGGAGATGCTGCTCAAATCTGTTCAAGAGAAGATTCAAATCAAAGTGAAGAATTCAAAGGCTAAATCAACAAACCTCGAGCAACGACATACGAATCTTAGCATCACCATTCTTCTATTCTAGATCTAATTTCTGTAAGTCAGTTGTTTCTAGATTTGAACGTTTTTGCCTTATTTTGTGACATGAAATTAAAGGAATAAAAGAATATGCCAAATCTCTCTCTCTCTCTCTCTATTCGAATCTGTGTTTATACTCTTGGACTAAATTAAGAACTGTTATGATTCAAGGACAAATAAGACTTTGCCTAAGACCGTTGCCTATGACTATGGATTCTGAGATCATGTGCCTTTGGACTATGAACATAAGCCTTTGATTTTGGGATATAAAACATTGCCTATGACGGTGACTTATGACTATGGGAATTATTTTCCCTTTTGACTATGAATATTGCCTATGACTATGGACATTTGCCTATGATTATGAACCCAAGCCTTTGATTTGGACATAAAGTATTACCTATGATATAACAACGGTGATTTAAACACCTATGATTCATGACTAGGAAAATTGTTGCTTAGGTTTTGTGACTATGAAATTGGGTCTAAAACCCGATTTATCTATTCTGTCTGTTCTTGATTTTCTTTGGTTTTAGACTGTGGGAATTTACCTATTAAGTTAGGTCTACCCATGTTCTCGAACCTATTCTGTCTGTTCTTGGTTTTAGACTGTGGGAATTTACCTATTAAGTTAGGTCTACCCATATTCTTGAACCTGCGTCGTTATTCAAAATCTTTTTATGCCAATTATTATGTCCACCCTTTTTCATAGCATCTTTGGTTCATTCCCTATTTTCTACGAATCTAGATTTATTTACAATCTAGGTTGAATCATGATTATACGAATGGTGGGAATGCGATTTGGGAAAAACACAAAAATAAACATAAATATAGTTGTAAGCTTGAAATTGGCATAGTTTGGAAGCGAACATGATTCTGATTTATACAATTTTAGAACATGTGTTAAGACATGTGAATTGGGTAGATTTGACATGGATTATAGGTTATGAAATTTAGATCTACTATTGGCCTATAAACTGAAAAACTAGAATAATAAATCTAGTTTGTGTGTAGACTGTAAACTAGAAGAATAAATCTAGTTTTTGGGCATAAACGGTGAACTAGAATAGAAAATCTAGTTTGGCGTATAAAATCTAGTTTAGCATAAACTGAAAATAAAGATGATAGATCTAAATTGCTATGAACTGTAGGTTAGGCAAATCAAGATTTGGGCCTAGAATATAAGTCTGTTAGCGACAAATGAATATAGGCCAAATTTGTTTAAAAAGGGGGAAATGGGCTGTAAGATAAATTGTTAACAATTTATAAACAAAAGAAAGATATTTTGATAACACCCCTTTTTATAACTCGTACCAGAAAGTTCTAGGGTGACAGAGAGGATAGTGTCTAGGCTTGGGTTTGGAAAATATAAGTTTCCTGCCCTCCCTGGCTATCCCTAACTGATCCGACGAACGGGATGGTTGCTTTCAAAACCAGGTTTGGAAATTAATCAGAAAACCCTTTGAACTTAGAAAACATGAATATGCCTAACCCGAGGTTAGACTGAGTTGCGGTGTAAACCTGCCCGGAACCGACCGGCACATCCAGTAACTGCAACAATATCTGTCTAATGTGAGAGGTTGCGACTTTAATTTATTAATTAAAGCTAGAACAAGAAGGGGAGTGTTAAGTCCATAGGAACACTTAACCAACACAGTTAAAGCTAGAATGGGAAGGTTAAGTCCATAGGAGCACTTAACCAACTTAACACTGTTAAGCTAGAATGGTAGGATTAAGTCCATAGAAACACTTAACCAACTTAGCACAGTTAAAGCTAGAATGGGAGGGTTAAGTCCATGGGAATACTTAGCCAAATTAACATGTTGACTAGACTAGAAGGTGGGGTTAAGTAAAGTTAATACACTTAGCCAATTTAACATGTTAATTAGACTAGAGGTTGGGGTTAAGTAATACACTTAGCCAAATTAATATGTTAACTGGACTAGACCATAGGGTTAAGTAAACTTGAACGCTTAACCATCAGAATATGATAAATGAATAGGGTTAAGTAAAAAGCATGAAGGGATAACACTTAACCAGTGTAATAGGATAAGGGAAGAGGGTTAAGATAGCTTGAATCGACTAAATACACTTAACCAACCCAACCTGGCGAGAAAGAAAACTAAGTAGTAGACCTCAGTTGAAAAAGGGACTAAGTAGTAAAACTTAGTTAAGAAAACAAGGAATTTGGAAACTAAGTGGTAAACCTTAGTTAGTAGAACTAAGTAGTAATTCTTAGTATAACACGAAGGAGCAGACATCCATCTGGTTTTAAGAAGGCTCCAACGAATTGGGTTACGAAGCCCGAGGCTTCGAGGGGACGTGAGGGTACTCTTGGTATCCCTCTGTGAGGCTGCAGATGATCATCCTGGGCTCACAGAGGTTAAGGTCTGCGTTAGAAGAACCGAGGGTATGCCTTGGTTGCAATATATATGTGGCAACCTAAAGACTAGGATGGACCAGCGTGATTCGGCGAGAAGACGGTAGCCCTGTGATAGCAACTCGTCGTCTACCATCCATCTTGAGTCAGTCGAGATACGTGAAGCGGAAAGGCGGAGAACTCCAAAAGACCATAATTGCTATCTAGTTATGGGTGAGGATGGCCATAGGATAGTGGGGCACCGGGGGCCGGCGTATAGTTCTCATTTTACAAGGTGTGCCTTTCATTAGCTGAGGGAGGGGTCAAGTGGGACCATAGCCACTGTAATAAAAACAGACCTTAGCATCTGCATCGGCAGATATCTGAAAGCTCCCGACCGAGTTCTGTATTCCTTGATTTTCCCTGTCACAGGACTCGGATCGCACATTACAGGACATGTGCATCTAGACAAGCGATAACGATTCGCGATACATGCGTGGGGAAGCCTAGGAACATATACCACTCTAGGTAGTGTGTCCTAGACTTGGGGGCATTGTTCGACAGGTAGCGTAATCCCTAGTTGGACTAGGTGGCATAAACCCTGAACTCGAAAAGCGTTCAGCAGATAGCGTAAAACTATAGTTAAATCTAGAAAGCACTTGATAGAAAACCCTAGACTAGATCTAGGTAATAAATAATAAATGTATGCCTGAAGGCAATGAAAACTACAGGGGTTGGGATCACGTTATCGTTACTAGTTGAACACTAGTTAGGTGGTGCAGAGATATAGAAACCAGTATAACAAGGAAATAGCGAAGCGGCGAAAGTATTAAAGCGTATCCAGTTTATCTTATCTTAGCATATCTTGTGATTACCTTGTCTAATCTTGTTGACCCTATCGTCATGGTGTAATCTTGTATTCAGTTAATTCATGTCGTTTTGTTTTCCATGTTCACATGCTAGAAGTTACTGAACTTACTCAGGCTTTATGTCTGACTCTGTTTTTCTTTCGTCTTCTTTTCTTCCGTTCCCTCCCCCCCCAGGTAGTAAAGGAGGGAATAGTTTAGCTCAGGTTAAGTTGGACTGCCACTCTTTCCCAGCTTGAAGATTTGTCAAAGTTTGCTTGGATTCTCTTTTCAGATGCTGTGGCTGGCTCTTGCTAAAATCGGGGAATATAAAATGTTGTTTTATGCTTCTTTATTTTGTAAAGACAGATGATACTCTGATATTGTAAAAGCAATCTTGTACAATCTATTTTTTCAATAAAGCAAAGTTTTATTTTCCGCTGTTAATTGTTTGTCTGTCTTGTAATTTATCTGCATCTTTTACCCATAATGCTCCACAGAACTTAGTGCATTCCCTTTGCGAGTGACACTAACGGACGTGGGGTGTTACACGTGGTATCAGAGCTGAAGGTTACCGGATCAGACAAAGGATTTGAAAAATCAATTTTCAAAATGGTTTTTAAAGAAGCATTTTCAAAAGAAAAGTTTTGTTTTAAAGGAATATTCCCCAAAGCCATATGCACTGTCTTCTCTTCCTCTGTTTAAATTCTTGTCTCCTTCTTTCTTGAGTCTCTGGGGCTCCTGGCTTTCTGGGAGGTAACCTCATCGAAGGGCAAAGTAGTGCCCGTCCTCCATCTATAGCTGTATTTGTTCCACTTACGACCAGTCTTCTTTCAGGTTTATAAGGTTTTCCGTATGATGGAGGCAGCTTCCGAGAGATTTGCCAACATGGTTATACACGAGAAAGGGATGAGGAGTTTGGCAAAAGGGACAAAACCCTAGGATGAGGAATGCATGGAGATAGGTTAGCTCACGAAGGAGGAAGAAATTATAAAAGAGGAAGTACCCTTACTAGAGTATGATAGGGCATATAATTAAAGACAAGGGCAAGGACGAGGGACAAGATTTTTAGAAGGACAAGTACATGCTAAGCATACCTAGGAGATAGGTGGTAAAAGTTTCTGTTGGAAAGAATCTAGTTTTCTGTTCATACTCTTTCCTTCGGTTTTAGCGCTTCGCATCTGTTCATATTTGCTTCCATAGTTAAGTCTCTGCACCTTAGTACTTGTATAGTAAGAAGATCCCAATCAGTCTCAAACCCAGTGGGTGGTTCCGCCCGTTTATTTTTGGATAGTAGGGGTTTGAGAATAGTTATCGAGTTTGTTTATATCATATCACGTAGATCGTCGAAATTCGGAGGAGATATTCCTTGGATGCTTGTCTGATATTGGTTTAGGCCTTTGGGGCTTGTACTTGAGGAATGTCGAGTTCGACTAGGATGGTTTGCGTGAGAGATGAATAGTTGTGACAGGCGCTCTAAAAAGCGCGTAGTGATCTTTCAACCCTTATAGTTATGGCATGGTGGATAAGGGAGAGACCTCTAATCATACACTTGGTACCGTGATTGACATCTGTTTATTTTAGAAATGGAGGTCGGAAACTTCACAATCGTGAAGTTAAATTGGTTAAGATACAGTGGAGTAAAGCTCAAGAAGGCTAGATACTAGCAACATACCCTTTTTCTTAAGGGTGCATCCTTGATTTCTTTGTTTAGGAGCTTTACGCATAGTTGTTTCTCTCTTTCCAAAGTATATCCTCTAGATCGAATCTGCGATCTTTAGGTAGAAGCCAATGGATGTAAACATGTATTTGAAACATGTTATGGTTGAATGGTTGCAAATGGTTGCTCGTGGATGCATATGCATACGTATTAGACACTAGATCAAGTTCGAACGCTTTCATATAGCACTTACATATATGCATTTGTTTGTAAGTTGAACTTGATATGATATCATATGGACGTTGCATATGGATGTATGGTTGTGCACGCATGTAGTATTTACATGACCAGGGATGCTTGCATACATGATTGGACGCATGGCACTAACATGATTTGCATTAAGGAGGTCAACTGAATCAGTAGACCGCCTGATTTTGCATTAGATAGAGACATATACACACACTATGCATATGAACATGAAAGCATTAGAAATTTTTTAAGGACAATGAATGCCTGTGATTGAATGGTTGAGTAGATGGGTGATTGGATGGTTGGACACATTCTTCCTAACTTGAAGATTTCGGGGACGAAATCCTTTTAAGTGGGGGAGAATGTAACAGCCCGTAATTCTGTGACATTAAGATTCACAAATTAAAGTACAATTAATTTTTAAAAGAAAAAAAAAGATCCATGCAATTGTTTAATTTAAGTATCGTAACTAACATGAAAAAGAGAAGTAAGGAGAGAACAATAATTATTATTGTTCTAAGACTTATTAACAAAAGCCTCTGTAGCTCAGTTGGTTAAGGCATTAGATTTGTAGCATAGAGGTCGGGGGTTCGAACCCCGGCGGCGGCATAATTTTTTATCTTTGTTTTAGAGAGGGCCAACTGAACATGCAAATATATGTACGTATACAAATTCAAAATTTGAAAGGATAAGAACGTACATATAAGGAAATAAAGAAAATATATATATACATATGAGAATATAAATATATATATATATATGCAAAAATATATGTATACGAAAGATAAAATTCAAGATAAGGCTACAGTCAATGAAATATGGCAACATCATTTGAATTTTGAAAATAAAATGAAAGTTGTGCGTATATATATACGCGTAAAATGGTCGTTAGAGGAATTGTATACATATAAGAATATTTCATGTGAATAAAACAGTTAAATAAATTCCAGAAATTCAAAAGTTCGAAAATCAAATTTCTACGCCAAATACAATTCATTCGAAATTCAAATTTCTACGCCAAAATAGTGGGACCCAATGCTGACTCAGCACTGCGTGTATGATAAGGTTTGGCTAGATTCATCTACGTACCTGGACTATTTTCTTAACTAGGTTCAATGCTGACTCAGCGCTGCGTGTACGATAAGGTCTTGAGCAGCTATATAAACAGCCCTAGTCTTCATTCTCTTTGCACCAATTCTCTTCTATCCTTATGCTGCTAAGATTCATGGCTTCTTCCCCTCCTCTAAATTTTCTTAAATAATTAAAATAAAATATAAATTCAAGACATGGAGATGCTGCTCAAATCTGTTCAAGAGAAGATTCAAATCAAAGTGAAGAATTCAAAGGCTAAATCAACAAACCTCGAGCAACGACATACGAATCTTAGCATCACCATTCTTCTATTCTAGATCTAATTTCTGTAAGTCAGTTGTTTCTAGATTTGAACGTTTTTGCCTTATTTTGTGACATGAAATTAAAGGAATAAAAGAATATGCCAAATCTCTCTCTCTCTCTATTCGAATCTGTGTTTATACTCTTGGACTAAATTAAGAACTGTTATGATTCAAGGACAAATAAGACTTTGCCTAAGACCGTTGCCTATGACTATGGATTCTGAGATCATGTGCCTTTGGACTATGAACATAAGCCTTTGATTTTGGGATATAAAACATTGCCTATGACGGTGACTTATGACTATGGGAATTATTTTCCCTTTTGACTATGAATATTGCCTATGACTATGGACATTTGCCTATGATTATGAACCCAAGCCTTTGATTTGGACATAAAGTATTACCTATGATATAACAACGGTGATTTAAACACCTATGATTCATGACTAGGAAAATTGTTGCTTAGGTTTTGTGACTATGAAATTGGGTCTAAAACCCGATTTATCTATTCTGTCTGTTCTTGATTTTCTTTGGTTTTAGACTGTGGGAATTTACCTATTAAGTTAGGTCTACCCATGTTCTCGAACCTATTCTGTCTGTTCTTGGTTTTAGACTGTGGGAATTTACCTATTAAGTTAGGTCTACCCATATTCTTGAACCTGCGTCGTTATTCAAAATCTTTTTATGCCAATTATTATGTCCACCCTTTTTCATAGCATCTTTGGTTCATTCCCTATTTTCTACGAATCTAGATTTATTTACAATCTAGGTTGAATCATGATTATACGAATGGTGGGAATGCGATTTGGGAAAAACACAAAAATAAACATAAATATAGTTGTAAGCTTGAAATTGGCATAGTTTGGAAGCGAACATGATTCTGATTTATACAATTTTAGAACATGTGTTAAGACATGTGAATTGGGTAGATTTGACATGGATTATAGGTTATGAAATTTAGATCTACTATTGGCCTATAAACTGAAAAACTAGAATAATAAATCTAGTTTGTGTGTAGACTGTAAACTAGAAGAATAAATCTAGTTTTTGGGCATAAACGGTGAACTAGAATAGAAAATCTAGTTTGGCGTATAAAATCTAGTTTAGCATAAACTGAAAATAAAGATGATAGATCTAAATTGCTATGAACTGTAGGTTAGGCAAATCAAGATTTGGGCCTAGAATATAAGTCTGTTAGCGACAAATGAATATAGGCCAAATTTGTTTAAAAAGGGGGAAATGGGCTGTAAGATAAATTGTTAACAATTTATAAACAAAAGAAAGATATTTTGATAACACCCCTTTTTATAACTCGTACCAGAAAGTTCTAGGGTGACAGAGAGGATAGTGTCTAGGCTTGGGTTTGGAAAATATAAGTTTCCTGCCCTCCCTGGCTATCCCTAACTGATCCGACGAACGGGATGGTTGCTTTCAAAACCAGGTTTGGAAATTAATCAGAAAACCCTTTGAACTTAGAAAACATGAATATGCCTAACCCGAGGTTAGACTGAGTTGCGGTGTAAACCTGCCCGGAACCGACCGGCACATCCAGTAACCGCAACAATATCTGTCTAATGTGAGAGGTTGCGACTTTAATTTATTAATTAAAGCTAGAACAAGAAGGGGAGTGTTAAGTCCATAGGAACACTTAACCAACACAGTTAAAGCTAGAATGGGAAGGTTAAGTCCATAGGAGCACTTAACCAACTTAACACTGTTAAGCTAGAATGGTAGGATTAAGTCCATAGAAACACTTAACCAACTTAGCACAGTTAAAGCTAGAATGGGAGGGTTAAGTCCATGGGAATACTTAGCCAAATTAACATGTTGACTAGACTAGAAGGTGGGGTTAAGTAAAGTTAATACACTTAGCCAATTTAACATGTTAATTAGACTAGAGGTTGGGGTTAAGTAATACACTTAGCCAAATTAATATGTTAACTGGACTAGACCATAGGGTTAAGTAAACTTGAACGCTTAACCATCAGAATATGATAAATGAATAGGGTTAAGTAAAAAGCATGAAGGGATAACACTTAACCAGTGTAATAGGATAAGGGAAGAGGGTTAAGATAGCTTGAATCGACTAAATACACTTAACCAACCCAACCTGGCGAGAAAGAAAACTAAGTAGTAGACCTCAGTTGAAAAAGGGACTAAGTAGTAAAACTTAGTTAAGAAAACAAGGAATTTGGAAACTAAGTGGTAAACCTTAGTTAGTAGAACTAAGTAGTAATTCTTAGTATAACACGAAGGAGCAGACATCCATCTGGTTTTAAGAAGGCTCCAACGAATTGGGTTACGAAGCCCGAGGCTTCGAGGGGACGTGAGGGTACTATTGGTATCCCTCTGTGAGGCTGCAGATGATCATCCTGGGCTCACAGAGGTTAAGGTCTGCGTTAGAAGAACCGAGGGTATGCCTTGGTTGCAATATATATGTGGCAACCTAAAGACTAGGATGGACCAGCGTGATTCGGCGAGAAGACGGTAGCCCTGTGATAGCAACTCGTCGTCTACCATCCATCTTGAGTCAGTCGAGATACGTGAAGCGGAAAGGCGGAGAACTCCAAAAGACCATAATTGCTATCTAGTTATGGGTGAGGATGGCCATAGGATAGTGGGGCACCGGGGGTCGGCGTATAGTTCTCATTTTACAAGGTGTGCCTTTCATTAGCTGAGGGAGGGGTCAAGTGGGACCATAGCCACTGTAATAAAAATAGACCTTAGCATCTGCATCGGCAGATATCTGAAAGCTCCCGACCGAGTTCTGTATTCCTTGATTTGCCCTGTCACAGGACTCGGATCGCACATTACAGGACATGTGCATCTAGACAAGCGATAACGATTCGCGATACATGCGTGGGGAAGCCTAGGAACATATACCACTCTAGGTAGTGTGTCCTAGACTTGGGGGCATTGTTCGACAGGTAGCGTAATCCCTAGTTGGACTAGGTGGCATAAACCCTGAACTCGAAAAGCGTTCAGCAGATAGCGTAAAACTATAGTTAAATCTAGAAAGCACTTGATAGAAAACCCTAGACTAGATCTAGGTAATAAATAATAAATGTATGCCTGAAGGCAATGAAAACTACAGGGGTTGGGATCACGTTATCGTTACTAGTTGAACACTAGTTATGTGGTGCAGAGATATAGAAACCAGTATAACAAGGAAATAGCGAAGCGGCGAAAGTATTAAAGCGTATCCAGTTTATCTTATCTTAGCATATCTTGTGATTACCTTGTCTAATCTTGTTGACCCTATCGTCATGGTGTAATCTTGTATTCAGTTAATTCATGTCGTTTTGTTTTCCATGTTCACATGCTAGAAGTTACTGAACTTACTCAGGCTTTATGTCTGACTCTGTTTTTCTTTCGTCTTCTTTTCTTCCGTTCCCCCCCCCCCCCCAGGTAGTAAAGGAGGGAATAGTTTAGCTCAGGTTAAGTTGGACTGCCACTCTTTCCCAGCTTGAAGATTTGTCAAAGTTTGCTTGGATTCTCTTTTCAGATGCTGTGGCTGGCTCTTGCTAAAATCGGGGAATATAAAATGTTGTTTTATGCTTCTTTATTTTGTAAAGACAGATGATACTCTGATATTGTAAAAGCAATCTTGTACAATCTATTTTATCAATAAAGCAAAGTTTTATTTTCCGCTGTTAATTGTTTGTCTGTCTTGTAATTTATCTGCATCTTTTACCCATAATGCTCCACAGAACATAGTGCATTCCCTTTGCGAGTGACACTAACGGACGTGGGGTGTTACAATTTATAAAGAAATCATCTATCCTAATAGTCATATCCTTACCACATGAGTCTTAATCCAGATTCATAACAGCAGAAAGGGAAGATGGGGTCCCCTGAGCCATAAAATAGTTTCATTATCAACTAAAAGCAGTATTATCAACTAAAAGCAGTATTCATAAAAGCAGAAAGGGAAGATGGGGTCCCAGATTCATAACAATGTTTTTAAGTTAGTGTCACTCCTTATTTTGTCCTATGGTCTCCTATCTTCTATTCAGTGATCTTTTAGCACTTTTCCTTGTGGACCTCCTTGTTTTTAAAGTTATTTACTTCAGAACCTTATTTGAGTTATTTGCATATTCCAATGGAATTGCACCTGAAGATGATCACTCGCCATAATAGCTACAAGGGCCAACAATGTGTAGAAATAATAGGTGGTACCGGTTAGAAAGTGATCATTTTAAAGGACTAAAACAAAATGTGTTATGCTATTTTGATGCCAAAGACTACCTGAAGTGATCTAATTCTGAGTTAGAGTTAAGAGACTTAAAACTTATATTATCATAGGCCTAATGCATGGATACTAGAGCGTTTTAATTGGTTGAAGGACCAAATTATAAAAAGCTAGTTTAATAAAAAAGGTTTATGGTCCCAGATTACGTAAGCCCTAGCAACTATCTAACCCTCTTCTATGGAGATTTAATTTCAAATCTAGGGTTTGTCAGTTTGGAAGAGCAAACAAAAATTAGCTTCTTAGCAATAATCAACTATTGATTTAGGTACGCTTCCATTTATTTTTAATTAAACCAATATGAGTCTCACATTTAGATATAGGGTTTCATAGCTCATTGCTAATAATGTATATTGAAATCCTAATAAGTGGCATCAGATCATCCATATTTGATATGTTGAGACTTTCCTATTTTGTTTTAGATCAAATCAACAGGTTTTTTCACTAGACGTATTTCTGATTATATTGAGCATGCCATGGTATTATACTATATTGCAACTATCATTTAATTATATTTTATTTATGTAATATTCGATTGGACGTCTTCATCTTATTTATCGGATATGACTTCATACGTAAAGCAAAGAGGAAAATAATTGTAATAATAAAACGACAAAGAGAAGAAAAAACTGTGTTAAGTACATTTAAAAGTTTTAAAAACTTCATTTGAAATTTGCATGCATGACATATTCTAAACCTTTATCATTATCGTTATTGCGCGTTCTAATGAGTTTGAAAAGTACATTTTGGCATGTGCTTAATTTAATTTAGCTAATATTCGATGGAGCCCATAGTTGCAATTATCACTTATTTCGTAAGAAGTGACGCGGTTATCACTTTAAGGTACTGTTTGTTTGCTCGAAGTGGCCCGTTACAGCTTGCGAGGCATCGCAAGTTCTAACGGGCCATTTTGAGCTCTTTCCTAATGACTCCACTTCGAGCCTAACGGCTATTCCCCCTTCCTTCTTCAAATACCACTCCTTTTAATTCTTCTCCTTCACCAACTCTCTTCACTCACTCTTCTCTCTCTACATTCCCCCCTCCCCAAAACAATGTCGAACTGACAACCAAAACACCATTGGTATAACGGGACAACTGGGCTTTTGCTGCAATGTGTTGTTACTGCATATAGCAGATAGGGTAACAACAAAAAAAGAGTTCATAAACCTATAGCGGAAAGCAACAATGCTGCAGTGGTGGAAATTAATGGACGAAGAATAAAGATTTTCTGCAAATGATTGATGACAACAAAGTTCAACATAAACACGATAGTCTTAGAAGGGAATGGGTAAAATGAGAAAGCATGAACAACAAAACTAGAGTTAATTGTAATTCTGTCCGACAGACTATTTTAGGCTCAGAGAATGGTGGAATGATCGTTTAAAGGTATTTTTCATAAATGCAGTTTGTTATTTAAAAAATCATTAGCAATAACTGTTTTTCTAATAGGAATTTGGTCCGAGTATTATGAAATATAAAAGGACACCGCTTGACCACTTGAATATACAACAACTATTTCAAGGAACAAATGCAACTGGAAATATGGCGTATACGTCGGCTTATACGGCTGCTTTTACTAGGGAAGAGAAACCGCAATA
The DNA here is from genome assembly GCA_030737875.1 of Allium sativum. Taxonomy (NCBI): domain Eukaryota; kingdom Viridiplantae; phylum Streptophyta; class Magnoliopsida; order Asparagales; family Amaryllidaceae; genus Allium; species Allium sativum. The sequence goes on along the minus strand of CM060926.1, from coordinate 278,438,140 downwards.
ATTTACTCCTTCTACGCCTGGACCTTATGCAAATCCATGGGTTTTTGATGGATTTCAAAGTCAGCTAAATGAGGTAGAAGAACAAGGGGAAAATATACCAAATTTGAATTCGCCATCAAGTCCTTCTTTGTATCAATACCTATCGACTCAAACTCTTGTTCCCAAAACTCCAGTGCAACAAAATCAACATGTTGGTTCATCTTCAAGTCGACTTAGAGTTTTCAGAAAACATCATGGACAAATCGACGAGAAGATGGCAGACATCGTCGATTATATCCATGCTCGAAAAGTGAAAAAATCTCATACAACTCCAGAAAATAAAAATACAAACAGTGTATGGTAAACATGAAATTCTTTAAGCTACGCAGATTTGATAGCACACATTAAATGTTTGAGTAAAGGAGCAGATTTTATTTCCAATGAAGCTTTATAAATTGTTACACTACCCAACAACATAAATTTATTCAATGCCCTAAGCGATGACGATGCAAGATCATGGTTGTCGCATGAGGTGTAACTCGATCGTATTTCTGTTAACTATAAATCCTATTTGATTAACCAAGGCGGTGGCAGCAAACAGGATTTTCTACTGCTATTTCATTTTTTTGTTGTATTTCTACATATTTATGTTGTGTTTCAATGATATTGTTCTGGGTTATATAGTTCTCGTTTACATACTTACTTGAATTAACAATCACTAGTTAAAATGAACTGCTTAAATAGTCTGATTAAAGTCGTAAACACATTCAATGCTTAACTAAATGTTCTTCTTAAATGGTCCACTATAATTCCTCGCGTCCGCTTACCACAAACTCACCCTAAACCTAATAACCTTCACCTCTTCGCATATGCAAAATTAAAGCAATCATGTATGTATTGAATATGATACCTACCGCATATATAATGCTTTTGTAAGTTAGATATGGACCACATAATAATTACATATGCATCACTACATAAAATAAAAGTGGTTGAAAAGTCAAACTATAACTGTGCTTTTCAAATGTACTTTTTTTTGCAGAACCGACCAGTTTTTAAAGTGACCGCAAACACTTGTTATTATAACAAATAATAATTACATGATTACAGGAGATTGGCAGATTACCAACCTACTACATTCGATTTTTAAGGTCGACCATCCACCACATACGGTATTTAAAGTGTACCGTCCACTACATCCTTCAAGATTATAGTACAAGAGCTAGACACTATTTCTAGACTATAATTTACGTACTCCACTCAAGGAGAAATGACATTGCATAGGCAAATTACCTAAAAGTATACGTGACATAGACATATTACATTATGCATAGGACAAAGACATTACAACTCATAACAACTCACATTAGCCAAATTGCCGGACCATACCCTCAAGCTACAAGAGTACAGAGCACAGAGTACTACACTACCATAGTACATCCCCAAAGTTAAGCCACCACCAGAATATGATAGTGAAAGAACAGCAAGAAGAATAACTACCCGAAAGCAAACTCCAAACTCACTACCACCAAAAAGATAGCAGTACATTCAGACCTCATCACATTTTCTCCACAACCCCAAAAGAAGACCATAACACAACTACACAACCAAGAACCCCAACAATAACAACCTTCATATTATACACCAACAAGACGCATCCCAGTTCAACATATACAAAACGGAAACCCCAAATAATACAAACCAAGACCAACCAATACAACGAAATACCAAACACACTCACCATTATCTCACTTCGCTAGAGACAATGAACAACTTCCCCTAAGTTGACTACGTAGATACATGAGCTTTTAGTTAGGTAGTCCAGACATACTAGAAGGGCTAGTCACATAGTCATCAAAGGAGTCTATCAGTACATAGAGAAATAGGACCTCCGTATTGGCAAGTTAAAAGTGCATCAAACTAGCAAGTCAAATACACCAAAATCCCAACCAAATACAACATACGCAAGCTACATCAATAGCACCAAAAAACACCTCACACCCCCAAACCTCCAGGTGAGGCCAGACAGCACAGGACAATATAATCACCAAGCAATGAAGCTCCTACTCGCTTGGAATCCTAGTGCTGCAGATGTAGCATCTGGAGGGAAGGGTGATTGGGAAATCGCGTAGCTAGCCGACACAGGCAACGACGTGAAGAAAGACCGAAACGTCAGGGTAACACAGCTCTAGAAAGAAGGGTAAAGGCAGGAAAAGTTAAGGAACATGAAGGTAGGAAGTGTGGAAGAATGGAAAAAACAAGGTTTGAAGAAAAAATATTCTAGATCTATCGAGACCAGATATGAAAATCAAGCACGAGAACCATGCCCACGCAGGAGAAAACAAGGTAGATTGGAAGAGGAGAGGAGCAAAAGGGGTTGTATTAAGTGAGGAGGGAGGGGAAGTAAATGGTGAAAATGCGTTGAAAGGAAGAAGGGGAGAAGAAACTTTGTCGCCATTAACAAGCAAGGTCACGATGCTTTTGTTTCGCAATTAAAATAATATACTATCAAGAGAAGTTTCGAAAAAAATGCTACCACATCACTTTATATTTGGTTTACTATTGTAAATTATCCTAATTTATGTTTAGCTATAAATATCAAATATTAAATTTCTTCTAAATAAAATATGACTTGACGATAATAATGAAAATTTTACATGCTTCAAAACTATAGCCAAGGTTTTAAATCTCGGATATCGATCATGTTTCATTTCGAGGATTTTAAAGACTTAATATCGTATCGGGGGAGATCTCAGATAAAATGAGTCTAACTTGGGGGTTCATCTCGGATTTCCATCTCGGGTTTTAGAGTTCATATCATAATAATCTCGGGGTATATAATATTTTAAAAACAGATATTCTTATAAAATGATTTTTCCAAATGCTATTAAAACATGGTAACTTAAACTTGAATTACAAAATCACTTCATTATTCTTAATTTACGAAAAATCGTCATACTCTAAATCGTCATAATCTTAAAAAAGAAATATAAAATAGATTAGTGCTTACAACATATGATCCATGAACATGAATTATTTTTTTGGCAAGGCTCCGTGAACATGAATTATTGTTAGACATAAAATGTAAAAAAGATACAAAACATTATAAAGTTCAGCATAAGTATAACATAAAATACATAATTTCATAGGTAACATGTATGTAAAAAAGACGAATATGAAAATCATAAGCATTGCATAACATATATGAACATACAATAAGGTCATTTAACATGAAAAATGTAAAATAGTAGGATATTATCGTCCCTAGATTTGAATTATTTAATTATTGTTTTAGTTTTGGCATAGATTTAAATTTAAACCAAAAATAACCAAGATATCGGATGATATTCCAGTATCTTGTCTCGGTCGATATATCCTTCGATATCGCAATATGTTGTACAATATATTCGAAAAGAATTTACAATGATATTTACTGTTTCGTTTTGGAAGGAGCCCAAAACAAGATCTCGGAGGAGATATCGGACGATATTTTTCCTATAAAAATGCATAAATGTAATAATTTTGCATTGCTACAAATGTATTGTTTTGTGCGTAAGCATAAAAAATCCTATTTCAATTTTGATTTTTCCATGCTACCCATTTTGCGGCTTAAAACGAAAGGTTAGAGATGGATTTACAAATAGAAATGTTAGTTAAGCTAACCTTCTATCTTCCTCCTGCCATAAACAAAATGAATGACCAAGAGCACACATCTAAGGACCATGTTTTATTCCTCTTTTTTTAAGGTTTGGTATTTGAAGTGTTTACCACATGAAATTCATTTAAGAGTGTGTGTGTGTGTGTGTATTTATTACTATTATTATTAACAAAAAGAAGGTATTCTTCTGCTTCATATAATGGGTTCAGCTTCGGCCAAAATTTGATCTAGTACTACGTGTACTGATATGGTTATTTACGTTTACTTAATTTCTACCAAATGCTGATGACAGATCAAGTTTTTAGGCTTTTAAATTTGATAAAATATGACATGTTAGATTAGCTTCCATCTACCAATTGCCACATGACATGATAATGTATTCAGATCTATGTTATTGTTTTCTTTTTTTCTTTGTTGCCACTATCTTTTGCGTTCCACAGCCGGCATTTTTTCTGCAGCATATGAGTTGTGCATTCCCGTGTACATGTTGAAAAGGGACTGCTATTTAATTAGATATGCAATATCTAAATATCAATTTTTTTGCAATGATATTACATTTATGCTTACTACTATTCTGAAGCATGTAAATATTTCATTATTATCATCAAGTCATATTTCAGTTTGAAGAAATTTGATATTTATGGCTAAACATGAATTAAAATAATTTACAATAGTAAACTAAATATAAAGTGATGTGCTAGCATTCTTTGTATGTATAATATGGTTATATCGTAGCTACCATATTCATTTAGTATGGAACTTAATTCAATCATTCATTGGAGACATTTATTATGAAATTTATTTATGATGTCTCGTATCATCGTACTTTTGAAGGAAATGTCATGAATGTAACTACATATCTAGAGCAAAAGATTATGACAACCATGATTAAAACTTGGTATACCATATTTATAATTTAGGGTCATATAGACCTAAAGCATATTTTTAAAGTGTTTTGTAACACTCGAAATATATTGTATATATAATAAGAAATAAATTCAAATATATTTTTTGGTGTCTCTTTACAACTGCAAATATCATACATTCATAGTGTATCGTTATCCACGCGAGTATTAGCCAAACCAAAGTAAGACTAATATTTGGCCGAATCACTTACACATATGTTTTGATAAATACGTGAAAATCATAAGATTTTACGAGTGAATAATCAATAGGCCAAAAGGAAGATTGTTATTTGACTTTAATTTATATTCATTGCATGATTATTACAACAAGAGTACCACTAACAATTAATATTAATATCCAAAGACTTGATATTAATGTGTACTATGTATCTTGAGAAAGACTTACCAATTATTTGAATTTACTATGGCTGAAATTTGGCTATGAGCATATGCGATCAGTCTTCATTTTACTTTTCATTCATTTTTCAGCTAATTTAACTAAAGTGTCTGTCGATTTTAAGAATATTCTCATCTTGTTCGGGACCAACTATAAGGACTTATAAGAGAGGATACCATTTGTTCTTGAATTTACGAATCAAGATCTTGTAGCTAGGAGGGTTACAACTAGACTGTTATGTACAATTAGATGTTCTTTTAATGTTATAAAGTTATAATGTTATAAATAATATCAAAAGATGGTATAATTTAGAAGGTGAGAATAAAATGACCATTAGGTAAATATTTAAGAATTTTTCGAGGATGTACTATATGTAATGAAAACTATTTTTTGATAAGTTATCTAGTGATAATGGAAAGGATTTTGTGGAAATAATAAGAGGAAAGAAGAATTCTTTGTGGTGCTTGATTGCATAAAGTCAACGTGAAAAAAATATAAATGAGTATTATATGAAAAAATCACTGCTTCAAAAGTTAAAGACACTCATGTTAATGTTATTTTTGATGCTATCTCCTGCTTAGTCATTTTAAGATTAATATTATTTTAACAATAAGATGTCATCTTATTGGACTAATTTAGCGCTTTAGTAATTAAATGAGAGATTGAAGCTTATAAGACTGAAAGTGCCCATTTGAAATACATTGTAAATAAATGTATGAATAAGGATGAAGAAGTGACTAAAGATCTGAAAGAAAAGAAATAACATACAGATATGTGTGTGTGTGTGTATCTTTATTATAGTTGTTTCTTCGATGAGATATCCAAACATACAAAGTAAAATATATTAGATATTTTTTAGCAATTATTGAGATTTAAGTTATAATATTTGAATTTATTATTTTTTGTACTATCATTTAGATAGATTTTGGTTTTCTTTTTCTAATATGAGCAGAGTAGGTTATTATCGTTCATTTTGAAACAATAAGGTTGAGTTATGAATATATTCAAATATGTTATTTAGAAATAAAGTTTCCAACGTTTGAAATATAGTTTTTATCAAGTTATGATAAATACCTTTGATGATGAAGCCTTAAATTTTGATTTGATGATTAATATAAGATAATATGCTTCAGTTTAGTAAATAATTCTAAATTGAAACAGTAATAATAGATAATATCTTATTGATACTTTAACCGATTTAAAATTTATGTTATTGTGAACCCAGACTAAAGAAAAGTTTGTAAGATAAGAAATGCAATAATTTTTTAAGGATGTCAAGTTTGGGGGAAGAGATAAAGTATGATCATTGAGAGAGAATCATTAGCTTTGACGCAACTACTTTGCTTCTTCGGCTAAAATTTAAGATAAGTTTTCTTTCGTTAAGAAGAAGTAAATTAAGAATCATAATAAGGTGATGTTAAAGAAAATTTTCCTTCAAACTAAGGTTATTGTTTCAAGAAGACAAACTCAACAACCTCAAAATGTATGGTTACTAAGGAAATCCACTTGTAGATGAAGTAATATTGTTCCAGATGATTGTGCAGCATTTCTCCTTAAAGATAAATAATGGAATGGTGAGTACTTACATCAATACATATAAGGTACTAATTTTAAAAAGTGGATTTAAGATATGAACATGTAGTGTACATCTATATGGACAATAAAGTTTGTAATTCCCATCTAACTTAAGTAACAAGATTGTTCATTGTGAATAACCATTCAAAGCTAAAGGGAATTAAGTGGGTAATATATAACTGTATAAGCCATTATTACTAAAAAGATTTTTTTAAAAAGTTGTTCAGAAGAGAAACCGACCGCAGTCGTAAAACCCTCCCTAGTGCCCCTATCTCGGTCTGAAAGCACCAAATAAGTGGCAGATCTTAGCGTATGCATATGGTAACCTCTTAGCATGTCATTCCGGGTTTCGAACCCACACCACTGCTACCATGCACACGGTAAGATATTAACTGAAAAGATCATTCTAAAAGAATTTTGTTTTCTTTAAAAATAACATTTTCTTAGATTTAATAAAGGACTCATTAGAACCACTTTGAAGTTTATTCCATATTTTACTTTTAAGCAATATCCGATGGGGATTAAAGTTTGGGTTTCTTAATTGAGACATTGATGAAACAACAAAGGATCTCTCTTTTGGACCATTCTTTTGCATTTGGGATTCAAATACACCATTATTACTCATGGGGTGATATTTTAATTATTACAAAAGAATTTGACAGATAAGTACTTAGAAGTTTTGGTATTCAAGCTATGCTTTAATTGACTCTCTTTTACTAATATCCTTGAAATTAAAGAAATGCAAATGTTTCCACATGCAACTACAATGTGGATTCTAATGTATACACATATGGATATGTGTGTAATATTTGGTATATATCTTACTTATTTTGAAAGTGGGTCACTTATTAGTATCCAAAATGTTTATGAGATATCTTTAGGGTGCAAAACAAATGATTATATACTTATAGATAAATGATTGGATTGGTTGGAGATCATAAAGAATTACAATCCGAATATTTTGGATGTTATTACTGTAAAAGATCTACTTTAGGCAATGATAACATATTTTATTGGTGAAACTATATAAGGTGAAGTGTTATTTAAACACTTATAGCTTCCACCACTTTGGAAATATCGTTTATAGATAATTATAAGACATCCAACCATGAAAAATAATAATGAAAATTGGTTACAAACTTAGATTATTGATAAAGAATTGAAAAACCAAGTAATATTTCGACAAAAAGAACATATTATTTTCCAATATGGGAAGAGCAAATTATGTAGTAATTTACAGAGCATACTTTATAAAAGTCCATTATGGTAGATCCGCTTACCAAAATATTATCACCTAAGGTCTTTTATGAGCGTGTAGCTCAATCGATGTAAGCTTTATGTAATGATAGTTTGGTTCATATGGAGTTTGTATTTGGTATTGTCGTATGACTCGTTACTCAATATTTAGTTATAGATATATGTATAATAAGTTCTTTTTTTGATCAGAAATAAATAGTAAATTTTTCTTTGCACTCGGGTGGTCCAAATATTAAACGTTTTGATCTCCTTGAAAAAGGAACAGTTGGAAATAGGCATGTATAGATCAGATTTCATGTAATTTCCATGCTACATATCCATGATTGATCTATTTTACTTGATTGTATTGATATATGTGACCATTGATGGGTTCAGTTACGGTAAATGTAATGTATGTCGCTTTGATCCTTTATCAACATAGTTAATGGGCAAGATTGTTTCAGATACACCATATGTTATAAATAACACATTTTGGAGCTCATAAACTTAAACATATTTTTAAGATTATTTCATATGTGGCCCATGGGGTGATTGTTGGAATATTTCGACAATTGGATCACATATTAAAATAAAATATGTTTCGCTATTTTGGTGTAAAGCCTAACTTAAGTGATCTAATTTTGAGTTAGAGTTAAAAGTCATAAAGCTTAAATTATCATGGGCCTGATGCATAAATATCTGGACATTATAATTTGTTGAAGGGTCAAATTACAAAACGTCATCTTTATAAATAAGGGGTTATAGTCCTCGAATTATACAAGTCTTACAAACTCTGTAACCCTCTGCTATGGAGAGCTAATTTCAGGTATAGGGTTTGTGTCTGTTTAGAAGGCTAAACCAAAATTAACTTCTCAGCAATAATTAATTATTGATTTAGGTACGCTTCCGTTTGTTCTCAATTAAATCAGTATGAGTTTCATAACTAATTGTTCATGATTTATATTGCAATCCTAACAAAACTATAACAATCCACATATTTCACGGTAATATATTTAAATATTCTATTTAAATATAATGTGACGATCCCAAAACCCTGTGACACGGTGTTAAGGATAATCATTGGAATATAACACATTAATCATCATTAGCAGATCACAGGTAATAGCATAAACGAGAAATAGAATAATTTACACACATATGACAGCGAAATCATATAGATATCACCACATCAGAGAGCACAGTGTAGGACACAACTTAGTGCATAATAATACATAATCAGTCATCATCGCCAGAGGCGGAATCATACATAAAGAGTACACAAAATAAACATCAGTCTACATCGCCAGTGGCGGAATCATAATACATATACAATAATGGTGGAAAAAGTCATAGTCAGCACGGTGTAGTCAAGCCTCGCCATGAGCCAAAAGTGCACCAGATACCTGTAACTAGGCTGCCCGTGTGAAAATGAGGGCACCCGAGTTTGCAAGGTGAAACAAACTATGAGTCAGTCATGGGACGGGTATGAGAAATCTACTTAACTTATTAACAACAATAATAAGGCAAATCAAAGGACCACGCCACTTTCGCGGAACGGGTTTACTCCAATGAGTGATAGTGCATGAAGTAAAGTAAATGATTAAATCATCGCAATGCTTTTTATAAAATGAAGCCATTATAAGACTCAGGTCCCATCACACAATGCAACGCAAGCCAGAGGATAGAGTTTTACCATATAATGGCCAAAAATGCTTCATACGAATTAAAAAAAAGTGTTTGATATTATTACTAGTGCATATATGTTTCAAAAGCGATTTCAATCATAAATATCAATCATAGGCAGCATAAAAGACCCATACCACTATAACGACCCAGAAAATCTGAACCAATTTAAAAATTTTAAATTGGCTAAAATAATGGATTTTAAATATTTAAAATAAATATTTTAAATAATAGCAATGAAAACTGAGTTTGAATCGACAATTGAAAACGAATATAATTAATTGTAATTATAAACAAGGCCTGAAATGGCGCTGTAGTTTCAAAAATTGAATTCAAACTTTGTTGGACTGTACCGGGTGCAAAACAAAACGGATTTTAGTGAAACCAAAAATATTTAAATCTGTTAGTGAATACCTTTCTAACGAATCTGAAAAATTGAATTTTTATAGCGGAAAGCAAAAGTTATGGCCGAATGAATTTTCAGAAAGGTCGCTATGGAATTTATATAGCCCGTGAAATTGGCCATTTTGCATACGACCTCGGAATTCGACGAAACTACTTTTGTTGGATCCAGGATGTGAAGTTATTGCTAGGTTTCAAATTTCATAATTTTTGAAGCTAGTATGTGAGCGAGGCAAAGGAAAATGTGTTTTGGTCAATTACAGTTGAATTGGATCGACCAAAAATGGGCCTTTTTGCAAACGGTCTCAGAATTCGGCGAAACTAGTTTTGTTGGGACCGTATCATCAAAACATAGCTAGATTTATTTTTCTGGAATTTTTCGAATTAGTTTGTGGCCCTGGCAAATTGAAATGTACGTTCAAATTAAATATTGAATGTTTTATATTTTAATTTGAATGGAAACTGACTGAAACAGTCAAATGGGCCTTCGAGACATATCCCATTGTATTCGGAATGGGGGTAAAATGCTAGGGATGGCAGTTGTTGGGTTTGATTTCGAGTTCGTCTAAGAAAACCCCAATTTTTGAATTTAATATAACCTTGGCCAATAGGAAAATTTCTTTATAAAAAAATAAAAAAATATCGCGTTTTCTCTCTCCCCGTAACACGATCGACGACGGAAAGGGGTTCTCCGCTTCCCCTTCATTTTCCGCCCAATCCACGCAGTAATAGACCCCGACCCAGTTGAAGCTTTTGTAGTACTCGTCGAGGGCTTCAAATCTATACCTCCCACGCCACCTCTCGTCAGCTATACCTCGAGATTCACGCCCTCGAAGTCGCCGACTTCGCGCCGCCGTACCTCGCCAGATCCGTCGCCGAGTGCCACCAAACCCCCGTCGATCTGTGCGCCTCTCGGAGCACTACAAGGTGGCAGGGGCCGATCATCACCAAGCTGCGCGGATTTCGAGAAAAGATCCGACCTAGTTTTGAAGATTTCGTGGAGGTAACGGCCTATTATAATTTCAACTATATTATAGCACTTCTAAGCACTACCTTTTGTGATTTCACTGTAAAAATCATATCTTTTTGCTGTGTTAACGAAATTCAGTGAAACAAGAGACAGTGGACTCGTGTGGAGAAGAGACCGCATATTTTTCTGAGCCTTCTGCTATTTTTGGTGGAGTGGAACCCAATGTGAGATTTCTAATTTATAAACAATATGGAAAACGACGATGTATAAATTATATAGTCGATGTATGGGTTATATAAGCGTTGTACCCCTCATGTATAAGCGTTGTATAAGTTGTATGTTCGATGTATAAGTTATATAGGCGTTGTAAAAATTATATATGTGTTGAAATAGAAGTGAATTGCTATATGTAAATATATATATATATATATATATATATATATATACACACGCCCCTCGTCCACAAACCATGGACGATATTTATTGGTTGTGATTGGTGTGAAAATTGATTGATAGCGAATGGTTGTTTGGGATTGTTTGTGGTTGATATTGATTGATTGTGGTTGAAAAATACCCGTTTGTGGTTGAGAAATATTTGGTTGAAACAACATAGGATTAGTTTGTGGAAATGAAATAAATATATACATGCCGCCTACGTGCGAACTAGATGCATGATCCCCATTGTCAAAAACCGCGAGGTTTTAAGGTAGAGCGAGGAGCCGTACTAGGGACGGTCCCGGTTTTAACTACCCTGCCGTTATGCTGCCGAAATTTTGAATAATATTCATGTGTTTGAATTATTTTCATTTGCTGAAACTATATTTATTCATTAAATAGAAAACCTTCATGTGTTGAATTGATATTCATTCGTTGATTAGAAATTCATGTGTTGAATGGTATTTGTGTTTTAAATATAAAAATCACGTTTTTATCTATATATAGAAACTATAGAAGACCTTCATGTGTTGAATCGATATTCATTCGTTGATTAGAAATTCATGTGTTGAATGGTATTCGTGTTTTAAATATAAAAATCACATTTTTATCTATATATAGAAACTATAGAAAACCTTCATGTGTTGAATCGATATTCATTCGTTGAATTGAAATTCATGTGTTGAATGGTATTCATATTTCGAAAGAAATTGTTTTATAATAAAAATCCCATTTTTAACATCAATATGAAATGTATGAAATAATCTTGTTTCGAAAGAAATTGTTTTATAATAAAAATCTTATTCTATTACCTATATAAACTATATAAAATAATATTGTTTTGAAATGAATTGTTTTACAATAAAAATCACATTTTTATTATATGCATGAATTGTTAAATATAGTGAAGTGTTGAAATAGAAGACAGTCAGATAAAAATATCATTTTTATCAAATGAATGAAAAGAATGTAGCTTTGAAATCAAAGAATCGATATATATATATATATATATATATATATAAATAGAATTAAAATATATCGAATAACGACGCTACAGTTCGTATTTTGAAACCGTGATTTCGAACGATTATACCGGGAGATCCGACCATCGGATTTTCCTGAAATCACAACCGTTGGGTTCGCTTTGGAAAAATCTTTCCAACAGCACCAACTTTGTAAAAATCCAATGGTTGGATTGTCTGGAATGTTTAATTCAAATCTGAAGAAAAACAGCGCCAGAAACGATTATATATATATATATATATAATTATATTAAATCGAATAACGACGCTGCAGTTCGTATTTTGAAATCGAGACTTCAAACGATTGTACCGGGAGATCCGACCGTCGGATTTTCCCGAAACTGGAACCGTTGGATTCGTTTTGAAAAGACCTTTCTAATGATGTAAATATTGTGAAGATCCAACGGTTAGATTTACAGATATGTGTAAATCAAATCTGAAGAAAAACAGCGCCACGGCCGCGTTATGGCCCGAAGCGTCGTTTTGAATAAATTGGCTATTTTAAAACAAATAAAAATAGCGATAAATCGTTATAAAATATCATAAACAATATGGAATGGAAATAAACTGAATTTGCTCGATTTATGTGGTATTTGATGGTTGAATTTGTTTAGTGTGAAAATCATATTACAGAACAAAATTGGTGTTGTCGAATGATTTAACCATTGAAATAAATTGATTTGAAATTCTAATTACGTGAATTATTTGAAAAGGCCGAGTTAATTCTCATTTCAAATAATTGACCGACGATTGAAAGTCGAAGATGAAGACGGTGGCCGAAGACCGGAGATCTTCACCTCGTTTGGATGGTAACTGAGGTCCTGATTGGGAGGCATCCCGAAATATGGATAATGAGTGGTGATCGTCCAGACGTACGTGTATATCGATGGGTTTGCGAGGTATATAGTGCCTCCGGTCCGTTCAGACCTAGAACGGACTTGTAAATGGACTGTGTGTCTGACATTGGATTTTATTCTGTGTTGATTGATCTCTATTAAATATACATCTGTTTGGCGGCGGAGAATTTATTCTTTTGCTTAAGGCCCTTCAATGAAACGCACGAGCTCAGAGGTTGTATATCGATGGACATCAGTCGCATGGCATGAACTGCTAGTGTGGCATGCCTAAGTGGCAAATGATCAAGGCTTCTGTTGAAAAGCAAAGTCTTGTGGTGATGATCAAAACACCGCCTGTGTGGCGTAGCTTTGTGTATAATGTGAATTCGCGAGCCTCACACCCCGGTATGAACCAGAAACTGGAGAGGACATCAGGGAGGGCCTGCGTTTCTTTCTAGCTAGGGTGGTGTCAGTGACCTACCAACCCTGACATTTATATACTTTTCACCTGTGTGGTTGTTGCTGTTGCAAGGCGCCTCGGTTTAATCGGACGATCCGGGTCCGATGGAGTCATTCGTTGACTCGTTTACGCCCCAAAGGGCGGGGAGATGTAGTGTTCAGGCATAATAATCCACATCGGTGGACCGGCCCTGACGATCCAAGGGGCAGTTGCGGCTGTTCCGGAGACATATGCTAGATTGTCTCGAATTCGGTAAGGACTATCTTTTGCCTTGGTTCATGACGGAAATCCAATTTCCAAATACGACATCGTGCGATTTTGATTGTATACCTATATATGGCGACATAGTGGTATGGGGCATTAATGCCGTCTATGATTGATAGTTATGATTTGAAATTGTTTTCAAAGCCTATAAACACTAGTAGTAATATCAAATACCTTTGTTTTATTCGTATCAAGCATATTTTGGCCGCTATAAGGTAAAACCCTATCCTCCGGTTTGCGTTGCATTGTGTGATGGGAACTGAGTCTTATATTGGCTTCATTTTTATAAAATGCATTGCATTGTTTAAAAACTGGCAATCCAATGGAGTAAACCCGTTCCACGAAAGTGGCGTGGTCCTGTGATTAGCCAAATTATATATGTGTTGAGTAGATTTCTCATACCAGTCCCATGATTGACTCGTAGTTTGTTTCACTTTCAAACTCGGGTGCCCCCTTTTTCTACACGGGCAGCCTTGTATTCAGGTTTAGCTGGTTCTTTCTGGATAGCTGGAGCTGAAGATGGATTCTATCATTTATCTCTTTTTATGCTGTTCAGCTCCTATTGTACATATTTTGTTTATTTCCGCTGTAGACATTTATGTATAGCTGAACTGTATTTGTACTAAGTAAGATCCTTTATACTGTGTAACTCTGATGATTACTTTTATCCAGTATATTCTATTGTTCATTATCTGGTGTATTTATTTAATTTTGTTCTGCTATTATCTGTTTCTGTGTTATATTCCAAAGATTACCCTTGTCTCCGTCAGTACGGGATTTGGGGTCGTCTCAACCACTATGTCGCCATACTAGTAATACAATCACATCCGCAATTTCGTATCGAAAATTGGATTCCATCATGAGTCGAGGCAAGGGGCAAGCTCCTCTTTGTTCGAGACACTCTAGCAAATGTCCGAGGATCGCACACAGCGGTCCTTGGAATCGGCTGGGCCGGTCCTCTCTTACTTTTTGAGGATTGGCAATTCCTGAACACACGTTTCCCGGTCCGTACAGACCTATAATCGAGGCGCCTCGCATTCCAATAACCACACAGGTGAAAAGCATATATAATGTCAGGGCTGGTAGGTCACTGACACCACTTTAGCTAGAAAGAAACGCCGTGCTCTCCTTGCGGTCCGTCTCCCGTTTTTGACTCATACCGAGGTGTGAGGCTCGCGAATCCACGTTATACACAAAGGTACGTCACACAGACCATGCTTTGATCATCAACCACAAGACTTTGCTTTGCAACAGAAGCCTTAATCATATGCCACTTAGGCGTGCCACACAGGCAATCCACTCCATGCGATTGATTTCTATCAATACATAACCTCTGAGCTCGTACGTCTCAGAGAAGGGCGTTAAGCAAGAGAATAAATTCTCCGCCGCCAAACAGATATATATTTAACAGAGATCAATCAGCACAGAACAAAATCCAATGTCAGACACACAGTCCATTTACAAGTTCGTTCTGGGTTTGAACGAAACCGGAGGCACCAACTTCCTCGCATATCCGCACAATCAACAATATGTCCGGACGGCTACTACTTCAGCTCCTTCAAGGTAGCTACTCCAATCATGAGCATCAGTAGCACCTATCCATCCAATGTGAAGATCGTCGGTCTTCAACTGTCTTTGACTCTTCGACTTCTCAACGTCGATCGATTATTTGAAATGAGAATGAACTTGGCCTTTTCAAATAACCCACGTATATTTATATTTTCAAATCAATTTTTCACATGGTTAAACTATTCAACATCCACATTTCAGTTCCTTAGTATAATTTTCAAGTTAAACACATTCAACCATCACATATCAAGCAAACACAACAAAATTGGTTTATTTCCACTCTATATCGTCTATAGTATTTTATAACGATATATCACCATTTTTATTTATTTAAAACGGCCATATTTAATTAAACGACGTTTCAGGTCGTGCCGAGGCACTGTTTTTCACTAAATTTGTTTTACACATATCTGAAAATCTAACCGTTGGATCTTCACAAATTTTATATCACTAGAAAGATCATTTCAAAATGAATCCAACGGTTTCAGTTTTGGGAAAATCGGACGGTCGGATCTTCCACACTAGTCATTTGAAGTTATGATTTCAAATTACGAACTGCAGCGTCGTTATTCGGTTTAATTTAATTATATTTATATATATATAATCGTTTCTGGCGCTGTTTTTCTTCAGATTTGAATTAAACATTCCAGACAATCCAACCGTCGGATCTTTACAAATTTGGTGTCGTTGGAAAGATATTTCCAAGGCGAACCCAACGGTTGCAGTTTCGGGAAAATCCAATGGTCGGATTTCCCGCACTAGTCGTTTGAAATCATTGTTTCAAAACACGAACTGCACGGCCACGATTCGTTTAAATTTTATTTATATTTATATATTTATATAAATATAGTTCATTCAAAAATTCCTATATCATTTTCACTTCAAATATTTCACTAACGCCTTTAAATTTGGGAAAATTTCGCCATAACCTCCTTTGTACGGGAGGGGCTGGGAAAATTCCCAAATAGCCACACGGGCGTTTCATCTCAAAAAGAAAAAGAAAAAGCCAAGCGGCTAGCCAACAGGCTCATAAAATCATCACCCAAACAAAACAGTAAACGTGTACCTATTTGTCGGGCACAAAATTTTATTCCTCTTCTCTAGTCTCTTTGCTATAACCTGTTCAATAAATATGCATGTACATATATGCAATTTTCATCACTTATCATTTTCTATTCAATTTCATTTTCGATTCAATTTGGTTTATAAACACCATTCATTCTAATGTTGCATGCATAGGCAAAAATCATATCATTAGCTAATTAATGAATATTTAAACTCATGCATATTTATTTGAACAAGTGGTTATTTTCAACACTTCACATTTCAAAAATGATAATTTTGGCGAACTAAAATATATTTCAACACATGACTATTTTATTTAGTTCCTATGCATGTTAAAAATAATATTTCTTTCATAAATATTTATTTCAACGCTTGCATATCTTTAGCAAATCACTTATATGATAAAAATGGTATTTTTATCATCTAAAATGTTTATTCAACACATGAATGTTTTTAACACTTCATAATTTCAATAAAAATGTAATTTTTATTGTTCGATCTTTTTATTGAACACATGAACTTTTCCAATACACACACTTCTCAACACATGAGCATCTCCACACATGGATATTTTATATAGTTTGTTCATATAAGAAAGAAGAAATTTTTATGGTTGAAACTATTTATATATAAGGCGAATAATTTACATACTTCATATATATTATAAAAATGTGATTTTTATTGTTTATACACTTTATTCATTCACACATGAATTTAATTTTCACACATCACTTCTCAACACATGAGCATTTCCACACATGGATATAGTTTCGACACATGACTTTAATTTCAACGCATGAAGATAATTTCAACATATGAAAATAATCCTAACACATGAATATTATTCAAAATTTCAGCAGCATAACGGCAGGGTAGTTAAAACCGGTACCGTCCCTAGTACGGCTCCTCGCTCTACCTTAAAACCTCACGGTTTTTGACAATGGGGATTCATGCATCTAATTCGCACGCAGGCGGCATGTTTTATTTTCATTTCCACAATTATTTCCAATTCACTTCAATCACCAATGAGTATTTTTCAACCACAACTAATCAATATCAACCACAAACAATTATTCAACCATTCGCATTTTTTTCATCTAATATTTCACACCAATTCACAACAATAAATATCATCCATGGTTTGTGGACGAGGGGAGTGTGTGTGTGTGTATATATATATATATATATATATATATATTATTTCTATATTTCACTTGCATTTCAACACCCATATCATTTATACTATGCATGTATAATTCATACTTCGCTCATATAGCTTACACAACGCATGTGCATGAGGCATACAACACGTGTATAATTTATATTTCGCTCGTACAATTTATACATGACATTTTCCATTCAATTTCATTTAATTTAGATTTCTCACTTTGGTTTTCGGAGCGCTAAAAATCGTAGATGGCTTAGAAAAATACGCGGTCTCTTCTATGTGGTAGAGAGCCTCCTTGCGGTCACAATGTTTCCTGTTTCATTGAATTTCGTCAACACACCATAAATATATGATTTTTCAAAGTTCAGATGTAATAAAGGACTCACCTTTCACGATGGTTCAAAACTAGGTCTTCGATTTGCACTCAAACCGTGAAGCGATACGAGGATCGGGCTACACGACGTCGAAGAGGGAGGTGCAGGCTTCTCGGCGCCGGTGGTGGGGTCCCCTGCGGTGGCCTGAGGTGAGCTCGGCGACGGTCCAAAGGCGCTGCCTTTGTGGAGGTGATTCGCACGATTTACATAACGATAAAATCCAATACAGGTATGGATTTGTGGAGGAAGGAACGAGCTTCGAAATAGATCCAAGAACGCTCGTTTTCGTTGAGAATCGGAAGAGAAATCGAAGAGAGAAGTCTGGGATCGATTTCGTCGTGTGCGCCTGGTGATCGGAGAGAGAGAAAGTGATTTGGGAAGATGTGATTGGCCGGGTTTATATATATATATATATATATATATATATATTTAATTTCAAAAATCCGAAAATACCCCTTGTCTCATACGAACTCCAATCCAAACCCAACGACTGTCGTCCCTAGCTAAATACCCCCATTCCGAACACAATGGGATCGTTGTCCAATTCGACTGTTACAATCAGTTATTCTTCAAATTAAAGTATAAATCATTTTATTTTAGCTTTGAACATACATTTTAATTTTCTAGGGCCACAAACTGATTCAAAAAATTCCAGAAAAATAAATCTAGCTATGTTTTGATGCTACGGTACCAACAAAACTAGTTTCGTCGAATTCTGAGATCGTTTGAAAAATGGCCCTTTTCTGGTCGATCCAATTTAACAGAAATTGACCAAACACATTTTCTTTTGCCACGCTCACATACTAGCTTCAAAAATTATGAAATTTGAAACCTAGCAATAGTTTGACATCCCGGACCCAACAAAAGTGCTTTCGTCGAATCCGAGGTCGTTTGCAAAATGTCTATTTTCAAGGGTTATATATTCTATACAGCGACCTTTCTGAAAATTCATTTGGCCATAACTTTTGATTCCCGCTATGAAACTTCGATTTTTCAGATTCGTTAGAAAGATATTGATAAACAGATTTAAATATTTTTGGTTTCACTAAAATTCGTTATACTTTCCACCCGGCACAGTCAGTCAAAGTTTGAATTCAAATTTTCAAACTGACTCACTATTTCTAATTCATTATTTTATTGAAATATTCTATTTCAATTGTTCAAATTCCTTTGAAATAACCAATTTAAAAATTTTAAATTGGCTCGTATTTTCTGGGTTGTTACATGTAATGACGTTAATCGAGTAAAGATACAAAAAGCTATTTTTGCATACGGATGAATTTGGACTTGAGACCACTTCCATTGAGTTCAAAATGTTGATTGCATGATTAGAAACTATGAATATCGATATGTTTGGAGTTAGTGAAATTTGGGACTTTGATTGGGGCTTAGGTTAACCGACCTAGCCTATCTTTATAACCCCAACAGCACGTTCTCCACATTTCATCCAAACACTTAACCAAAAATAGAAATGGGGGAAGGAAAAGGGAAATCCAAATTCTAAGTCTTAGTTAATCTTAGGAATCCAAATTCGTAAATGAAATCAAGTGAAAATTCATAGAGAAGAGAGGCAAGCTCTGTCTCTATCTTCTCCAAATTATTCACTCTTCAATTTTTAAAATTTCCTATAACCTAACTCTTAGGAATTCTATTTATATGATATTAAATTAAAGATTGGTGAGTAATACTTGAAGAGAGGTTGTCAAGCTAAGCTTTGGATCACTTCCTTACTTCTAACACTCAGAGGTGGGTTCTTGGAGAACTCACATCTATGGCTCAAGCTATATGATTTTCTAGTGTGCCTTTGGCACGTTTATGTGTGATTTGGATCGATTTGTGTGAACATTCCATTTCACGAGTTTTGAATTCGATTATATATGGATTTTATTGTAGATCTTTGTGCATATGTTTGTGCTTTCATGTTGTTTTGGCAAGCATTGAAGCCTGATTTTCCCTCGAATAGTGTTGTAAGCCTTCAAGAGTTGTCTGAAATCAATATAAGCTTGCTGCCTAAGCAAACAAGTGCCCAGGGCAATATTTAGACGTCGGACCTGCTACTGACATTTAAAATAATTGTGCATGACAGCTGAATGGATAATTCAAACATCAGAATACAAATTTAGACGGTTGATTTATTCCATTCAAACGTCAGAAACTTATAGCAGAAATAGGTTTTATGTCATTTCAATTCACACGTCAGAAACAGAATTTCAGACGGCTGAATTAGTGTGAAGTGTGCAAACAAGCACTTAAAATTTCCCTTTATCATTGCAATCTCTTTTATATATATATTTATGCATGTGTGTATACGTATTAGAAAGTGTATATGACCTCTCCAAAACCTTTAAAGCCATCACGAGTTTCTCGAAATCATCGAATATTGACTTTTTCATCAAAACTCTAAAATCAGCACTATATGACGGATTCAGCAGACTGAATTGGGCAATTCAGCCAATTGAATTATTGTTTTCTCTCAGGAATGATATTGTCTATAGGTCATCCAAATGAATTTTCCATTCAGCGGGTTGAATTAAAGTTTGGTCGACTAGATGGTTAATTCAGCCGGCTGATGTAATAACCCAGAAATCTGAGCCAATTTAAAAAATTTATTTTTGGCAATTTTGAATATTTAAAATGAATTATTTTAAATAATAATGGCAAGAAATTTATTTTGAATAGAATTAGAATGTATATATTTATATAGATCGTCGTTTGAATATAAATATTTTATTTTAATTATAAAAAGAACTGAAAATGGCGCGGTAGTTCGAAAATCGATTTCAAAGTTCAAATGAATGTACAGGATTCAATATAAACCGGATTTTAGCAAAACCAAAAATATTAGAATCTATTTGAGAATATCTTTCCAACGAATCCGAATTCATAGCGGGAATAAAAAGTTACGTCCAGTTGAAATTTCAGAATAGTCGCTATGGAATTCTGGCCCTTAAAAATGGAAATTTTGCAAACGACCTCTGTTTTAGACGAAACCACTTTTGTTGGATCCAGGATGTAAAGTTATTGCTAGATTCCAAAATTCGTAATTTTCTGAATCAATATGTGAGCGTGGCAAAGGAAAACGCATTTGACTAGTTTCAATTGATTCTAATCGACTGGAAAATGGCCATTTTTCAAACGGTTTCAGAATTCGATGAAATTAGTTTTGTTAGGACCGTATCGTCAATACGAAGCTAGAAAATATTTTTCTGGAATTTATAGAGTCAGTATGTGGCCCCGATAAATTGGAATGTAGGTTCAAATTCAATATATATATTTATATTTTGATTTTGACGAAAACTGATCAAAATGATCGAATCAGCTTGCAATACATACCCCATTGTGTTCGGAATGGGGGTAATTAGCTAGGGATGACAGTCGGTGGGTTTGATTTCGAGTTCGAAAATAAAAGTTACTTTTTGGGAAATAAATAAATAAATAATATATATAAGGGTGTAAACCCTAAATTTACTTCACAAACAAATCGCGCCCCCAATTCACAAAAGAAACCCGTCGCCTACCTTCTCTCCCCCCCCCTCTGCCTGCGCACGACGCGACCTCCCCCCCCCCCCCCCCCCAATGCCAACGGCGATTGGAATTTCCCCCTCCTTCTCCTTCTTCCTCCACGCCCTCCCCTTCCTTTCCTGACTAAACCCGAGACTACCCAGCCCAATCCCCATCGGAAACCGCCAATCCCCGTCGCTGGACCCCCAGCGCCAACCCCTGAACCTTCCCCGACCCCCAGCGCTCCTTTGCGCCACGTTAGCAACCCCGTGGGGCCCCCTCTCCTCAAAAAAACCCAATTTTTAACATTTACGGCGCATGCATTTCCATCCCCGACTCGTTTCAGCCCTTCTCTGAGCCTCCTCCGCTACCCGACAACGCTGGTGAGCCTTTATTTCATTTTTATTCGTTTATGCCATTAAAAATATGATATTTTCATACGGTTTTAATATAGAAAGTGGGTTTTTATACATGAAGTGATTATGGTAAAGATGTGATTTTTATTTACATATGAACACCGTAAAGATGTAAGGAAAGCTTAGATTTTTGTGTAGATGAAGTTATGATTTTTATACAACTAACGTCCTTAAAAAGATTCGATTTTTATCATTAAAAAAAGAGATGATTTTTATGTAGTATAGATAATAAAAATATGATTTTTATATTATAGAAAGAATAAAAATATGATTTTTATTTATTGAAATGAGGTAATTAAATTATATGATTTTTATATATGAAATGCCATAGTAAAAATGTGATTTTTACTGTGAACAGCGTGAAAATGTCGCATGGGGATTTCGGGCATATCCGTACCGTTCAGAAATAGATAACGGTGGAGTGGATCTCCAAGGTGAGAACTCCTCACTTTTATTTTTTATTTCTAGTTTAAAATATATACTCGGATGCAGATGGTGCTTAGTAGCACCCGACACCCATCGTCCACAAACCATGGATGACTTGTTTGTTTGATTGCTGTGTTGTGAAATTTGATTGTGTGATGTGAAATGAAATAAAACATTTTATAGTTAAAAATATGATTTTTAACGTGTATATAAAATAAATAGTAATAAACAAATCGGATGATTTGTTTATATACACTGATTTGACTGATATTGATTGGGATGATAGATATTACACATCGCCCAACTGCATGAAAAAAAAATTGTATTTGTTGATTTGAAACCCCACACAGGTATTGGGATGATATTTGATGTACACCAATTCCGATTGTTTAGTTGTATGTCAATCAATGGGTTGACAGACTGTGTAAGCGTTAGTTATTTATATTTAATGCTCATGCAGTTGTGTGGTGCACTCTGGATGATGGTTGATGATTTATCGTTGCTGTTATATACATGCGTTGTAGGGAAACCATATAATTAACGTTATATGGAAATTGATTGGGTCTCATTCCAATTTGGAAAATAAGAAAATAAATTCATGTGTTGAATAGAAAATAAATTCATGTGTTGAATAGAAAATAAATTCATGTTTTGAATAAAAAATAAATTCATGTGTTGAATAGAAAATAAATTCATGTGTTGAATAGAAAATAAATTCATATGTTGAATAGAAAATAAATTCATGTTTTGAATAGAATAAATATACATGTATTGAATAGGATAAACCTTCATGTGTTGAATAAAAGCCGTGTTGGTTAGATATGCGCCATTTTGACGTGAATGATATTTAAATCGATTTTATTCATTTTTATAATGAATGTAAAAAAAAGTGATTTCAAATTATAATGTTTTTGAAAATATTACCATTTGTATATTGATGATATGGAATATTCAATTTTGATTTGAAATTGAATATGAAGTTGAAATCGTTTTGAAAACGAATTTAAAACGATTTATAAAATACGTTTTAAAAGGAATCGACGAAATATATATAATATAATGGCCTGAACAGAATGCGCCGTGCCACGACAGTTCGCGAATTTCGACCATTGACTTCGAATGGATATTACGGGAGATCCGACCGTCAAATTCTCCTAAAACTGGAAACATTGGGTTCGTATTGAAAAGAGCTTTCTAACGAATATTAGAGAATTGAAATCTAACGGTTGTATTTGGAATTATGTCCAAATCAAATTTGGAAAAGGTCGTTGTAAGTGCAGTTCGATGGCCGTTGATGGAATTCGACTGTACGGGCCTTGATAAAATTATTAAAAATAGTAATAATTTGTGTAAAATCATAAGAAATGATTTGTGAAGAATTGGGATGAAAAACTCAATATTCAAAAAGATAAAAATAGATTTTTATCGAAATGAACTAGTTTTAAACTAGAATTATGATTCTATTTAATTTTAAAATAAATAAAGTGGATTTGAAATGGTTTTAAAAGCAACCAAAATTTCCAATAATTGAATTGGAATGGATTTGAATCGAAATTGCCTTTGGAATATTTCGATGTGGGAATTCGTGATGATACAGATATTGTTATGGGAATTTGAAAGATATATTTATATCGTTATTTCCAATACGATATTTGTTGGTCGTAGAATTTGATATTGAATATAAGCCGATATATTTTCTATTCAGAGCCTTGTATTTAATATCAAATGTGATTTGGGTTTGTCGTGAATGGTGTCTTCATTAACACTGTCCTCAAACCTAGTTGAGAAAAAGATTAAATATTTTTATTTAGATTTAATGAAGTGTACCAATTAAATGGTATTTAATTGGAATTGGATTGGAATTGATTTTTGGGTTTATCGTGAACGGTGTTTTAAATAACACTTGTTCTTTAACCCGATAATTAATGGAATGTGATTTTGGGTTTAATGTGAACCGTGTTTTAGATGACATTAGTTCTTTAACCCAGTTAAAGACAGGATATCGATTTTTGGGAAGATTAAAACTAAGTGGAGTTTTAATGAATCATTAATTAGATTGAAGTGATCGAGAATGGGGTATCACCAGTTTTGCTCTAGGCGATAGTTAAACCTTTAATTAGATTTGAACGTGAACTGGTAATTGAATTTACTGATAACACCGTGGTGTTAGATATGAAGTATGACCAATTTTACTTCATGGGATGAATAGGTTGGGATTGGGAAATAAAATAAATGATTACTTCGGTGTGGTTCGCTACTCCCGACTAGTTTGAATTAATATTCAAAAGAAGGTTAAAGAATAAATTTAAAGGATTTATCTTTGATAAAATTAATGGGAACCATTCCCAAGGTGTAAGAATATTTGAATAAAAGAATATTCTGAATGGAATGAGGCGTACGTTGTGTTTGTGTGACACTTGTTTATTATATATGCGAGTTATTCAGAAAGACCGGGTTTATCCCATTCTGAATCACCGATTCGACGTGGTGTCGAGGATGAAGACGGTGGTCGAAGACCGGAGGTCTTCACATCATTTGGGTGATTACTAATGATCTTGATTGGGTTGTACACCCAAGAGGAGAGAATCAGTTGGTGATCGTCCAGACGTACTTGGAGATCGATGGATATGCGAGGTACAAGGTGCCTCCGGTTTCGTTCAGACCCAGAACGAACTTGTATGGACTATGTGTCTGACATTGGATTTTGCTCTGTGTTGATCGATCTCTATTAAATATACATCTGCCTGGTGAAGGGGAATTCATTCCCTTACTTCACCCTTCTCTAAGACGAACGGGATCAGAGGTTGTATATCGATAGACATCAGTTGCATGGTGTGAATTGCCTGTGTGGCATGCCTAAGTGGCAAATGATCAAGGCTTTTGTTGAAAAGCGAAGTCTTGTGGTTGATGATCAAAGCACCGCCTGTGAGGCATAGCTTTGTGTAACATGAATTCGCGAGCCTCACACCCCGGTTGTGAACCACAAACGGGAGAGGACCTCAGGGAGGGCATGCGTTTCCTTCTAGCTAGGGTGGTATCAGTGACCTACCAGCCCTGACATTTATATTATTTTCACCTGTGTGGCAGTTGTTGTTGCGAGGCGCCTCGGATATATCAGTGTCTGTGTGGAGCCGATGGAGTCATTTGGCTCATTTACGCCCCAAAGGGCGGGGAAACGTAGTGTTCAGGCATAATAATCCACATCGGTGGACCGGCCCTGGCGATCCAAGGGGTAGTTGCGGCTGTTCTTGAGGGGCGGGCTAGAGGCTCTCGAATCTGTTGAGGACGATCCCTTGCCTCGGTTCATTGACGGAAATCTAGTTTCCAATACGTGACTTTTCGGTTTTGATTGTAAACCTATATATGGCGACATAGTGGTATGGGGCACTTATGCCGTCTATGATTGATACTTATGATTTGAAATTGTTTTGACACTATACGCTTATAGTAATAATAAAAAATGAAATTTCACGTACCAAGCATTCTTGGCTATTATAAGGTAAAAACCCTATCCTCCGGCTTGCGTTGCATTGTGTGATGGGACCTGGGTCTTATAATAGCTTCATTGTTCTTTATTTAGCATTGCGCTGTTGTTTTATGCACCGGTACTCTTGGGAGGAAACCCGTTCCGTGTTATACGGCGTGGTCCCTTGATTTACCTAACTTTAAAATAAAGATTAATAACTGTTTAGTTCTCACACCAGTCACATGACTGACCTAGAGTTTATTGTTTTAACCTAAACTCTGGGTGCCCCTATATTCCGCACGGGAAGCTAGTAGTTTTGGTTTTGCAGATTTATATTCACAGGATCCTGATTTACAGCTGGAATGATACTCGGAAAGCTCTGTATCCGTGTATTACTTCTAGTTGTGTATTGTATTATTTTCTACTGCTATGTAATGTATTGTAATCTCTGGTATTTTATAATGTATATTATTTGTTAATACTCTGTATGTTCTTGTATTCTGATGATATTGTTGTAATTAACAATGAAATGTTCTTCTGTCTGCGTTCTTTTGTGTGTTGTTCTCGAAGTATCCGTGCTTTCCTTACCGGGTAAGTTACGGGTCCTCACAGTGGTATCAGATCTTTGGTTTACAAAGCTCGAGAACAAGACCCATTAGAACCAAACGAAAGAATTCATCAGAAATTGGATTAGTAATATCCAATGAGAATGACTCGTTAGAGATGGGATCAGTAGTATCGTAGAACGAGTGTGAAGAGTATATTTTTAAAATGAAAACGAAATTTGTTTTGAAAATTTAAATCAATTATTCGTATTTGATTATTTATTTTATATTGAATTTAGATAATCCAATATATAAAGATTTTGCGTATACGTCTAATCCGCGTGTATTTGATGTTTTAATATACTGGGTAGATATAGAATCACACTCTAGTGGCCCGGACATGGTCCTGATGATGAAGTATACCATCACCAGTATTTATTTTCGAGTGATGAAAGTGGGATTTCTATATATTTCCAATTGGCTGGTGTGAGAACCAAAATATAGTTAGAATATATTGTTGTGATTTGGCACCAAAAATGTGATTTTTGACTATATAACAAATTATGTGTTTGAAATGATAATCAACTAATTGATTGCTAGTTGTGTTGTTTGATTATTGTTTGATTAATTAAAATTTGAACCTTTAGCCAAATTGAACCGAAAAGTGAATTGTATTGAAAATTTGTCGCATTTGCATACATATACATGTACTTATATTGAACAGGTCATAGCAAGGAGGCTAGAGAAGAGGAATAAAATTGTTTGCCCGACAAATAGGTACATGTTTACAAATTTATTGGATTTTTGATGATTTTATGAGTCGATTTGCTAGCCGCTAGGTTGTTTCTTTTTCTTTTAGGATTGGTGAGGGCCATGGGAGGATATTTGAAATATCCCGAAGCTCCCGATGCAGGGGAGGTTATGGCGAAATTTTTCAAAAATTTAGGGTGTTAGCCAAATTTTTGAAAAATTTGAAAATTTCTTAGAAACTGAAAAGTTGAAGAACTTAAGCCATAATGAAAATTATGAAAGTTGAGTTGATTAGTTAAACAACTTTCGGCTTCGTTCCTTTTCGGGGACGAAAAGTTTTAAGTGGGGGAGATTGTAATAACCCGGAAATCTGAGCCAATTTAAAATTTTTATTTTGGCAATTTTGAGTATTTAAAACGAATTATTTTAAATAATAATGGCGAAAAATTTATTTTGAATAGAATTAGAACGTATATATTTATATAGATAGTCGTTTAAACATAAATATTTTATTTTAATTATAAAAGGAATTGAAAATGGCGCTATAGTTCAAAAATTCGATTTTAAAGTTCAAATGAATGTACAGGGTTCAAAATAAACCGGATTTTAGCGAAACCAAAAATATTAGAATCTATTTGAGAATATCTTTCCAACGAATCCGAAAAATCGAAATTTCATAGCGGGAATAAAAAGTTACGTCCAGTTGAAATTTCAGAATAGTCGCTATTGAATTCTGGCCCTTAAAATGGAAATTTTGCGAACGACCTCTGTTTTCGACGAAACCACTTTTGTTGGACCCGGGATGTCAAGTTATTGCTAGATTCCAAAATTCGTAATTTTCTGAATCAATATGTGAGCGTGGCAAAGGAAAACGCGTTTAACCAGTTTCAGTTGATTTTAATCGATTGGAAAATGGCCATTTTTTAAAACGGTCTCAGAATTCGATGAAATTAGTTTTGTTAGGACCGTAACGTCAATACGAAGCTAGAAAATATTTTTCTGGAATTTATAGAGTTAGTATGTGGCCCCGATAAATTGGAATGTACGTTCAAATTCAATATATAGATTTATATTTTAATTTTGACGAAAACTGATCGAAATGATCGAATCAGCTTGCGATACATATCCCATTGTGTTCAAAATGGGAGTAATTAGCTAGGGACGACAATCGGTGGGTTTGATTTCGAGTTCGAAAATAAAAGTTGCTTTTTGGGAAATAAATAAATAAAATATATATATATAAGGGTGTAAACCCTAAATTTACTTCATAGACAAATCGCGCCCCCAATTCACAAAAGAAACCCGTCGCCTACCTTCTCCCCCCCCCTCCGCCTGCGCACGACGCGACCTCACCCCATCCCCCCCCCCCCCCCCCCCCCCGCTGCCAACGGCGATCGGAATTCCCCATTCTTCCTTCTTCCTCCGCGCCCTCCCCCTCATTTCTCTGACTGAACCCGAGACCTCCCAGCCCAATCCCCATCACCGGACCCCCTACGCCACCCTATGAACCTTCCCCGACCCCCAGCGCCCCTTTGTGCCATGTCAGCAACCCTGTAGGGCCCCCTCTCCTAAAAAAAACCCAATTTTTAACATCTACGGCGTATGCATTTCCATCCCCGAGTCGTTTCAGCCCTTCTCCGAGCCTCCTCCGCTACCCAACAACGCTGGTGAGCCTTTATTTCAGTTTTATTCATTTATGCCATTAAAAATATGATATTTACATACGGTTTAAGCGGATTTTTATACATGAAGTGATTATGGTAAAGATGTGATTTTTATTTACATATGAACACTGTAAAGATGTAAGGAAAGTTTAGATTTTTGTGTAGACGAAGTTAGGATTTTTATACAACTAACATCCTTAAAAAGATTCGATTTTTATCATTAAAAAAGAGATGATTTTTATATAGTATAGATAATAAAAATATGATTTTTATATTATAGAAAGAATAAAAATATGATTTTTATTTATTGAAATAAAGCAATAAAAATATATGATTTTTATATATGAAATGCCATAGTAAAAATGTGATTTTTACTGTGAACAGCGTGAAAAGGTCGCATGGGGATTTCGGGCATATCCGTACCGTTTAGAAATAGATAACGGCAGAGTGGATCTCTAAGGTGAGAACTCCTCACTTTTATTTTTTATTTCTAGTTTGAAATATACACTAGGATGCAGATGGTGCTTAATAGCACTCGACGCCCGTCGACCATAGACCATGGATGACTTGTTTGTTTGATTGATGTGTTGTGAAATTTGATTGTGTGATGTGAAATGAAATAAAATATTTTATAGTGGGTAATATTTTATAGTCAAAAATATGATTTTTAACGTGTATATAAAATAAATAGTAATAAACAAATCGTACGATTTGTTTATATACACTGATTTGACTGATATTGATTGGAACGATAAATATTACACATCGCCCAACTGCACGAATAAAAATCTGTGTTTGTTGATTTGAAACCCCACACGGGTATTGGGATGATATTTGACGTACACTAATCCCGATTGTTTAGTTGTATGTCAATCGATGGGTTGACAGACTGTGTAAGCCTTAGTTATTTATATTTAATGCTTATGTAGTTGTGTGGTGCACTCTAGATGATGGTTGATGATTTATCGTTGCTGTTATATACATGTGTTGTAGGGAATCCATATAATTAACGTTATATGGTAATTGATTGGGCCTCATTTAAATTTGGAAGATAAGAAAATAAATTCATGTGTTGAATAGAAAATAAATTCATGTGTTGAATAGAAAATAAATTCACGTGTTGAATAGAAAATAAATTCATTTGTTGAATAGAAAATAAATTCATGTGTTGAATAGAAAACAAATTCATGTGTTGAATAGAATAAATATTCATGTGTTGAATAGGATAAACATTCATGTGTTGAATAAAAGCCGTGTTGGTTAGATATGCGCCATTTTGACGTGAATGATATTTATATCGATTTTATTCATTTTTATACTGAATATAAAAAAAAGTGATTTCAAATTATAACGTTTTTGAAAATATTATCATTTGTATATCGATGATATGGAATATTCAATTTTGGTTAGAAATTGAATATGAAGTTGAAATCGTTTTGAAAACGAATTTAAAACGATTTATAAAATACATTTTAAAAGGAATCGACAAAATATATATTATATATATATAATATAATGGCCTGAATAGAACGCGCCACGCCGCGGCAGTTCACGAATTCCGACCATTGACTTCGAATGGATATTACGGGAGATCTCACCGTCGGATTCTCCTAAAACCAGAACCGTTGGGTTCGTATCGAAAAGTGCTTTCTAAGAATATTAGAGATTTGAAATCTAACGGTTAGATTTGGAATTATGTCCAAATCAAATTTGGAAAAGGTCGCTGTAAGTGAAGTTCGATGGCCGTTGATGGAATTCGACTGTACGGGCCTTAATAAAATTATTAAAAATAGTAAAAATTTGTGTAAAATCATAAGAAATGATTTGTGATGAATTGGGATGAAAAACTCCATATTTGAAAAGATAAAAATAGATTTTTATCGAAATGAACTAGTTTTGAACTAGAATTATAATTCTATTTATTTTTAAAATAAATAAAGTGGATTTGAAATGGTTTAAAAAGTAACCAAAATTTCACTAATTGAGTTGGAATGGATTTGAATCGAAATTGTCTTTGGAATATTTCGATGTTGGATTTCGTGATGATACAGATATTGTTATGGGAATTTGAAAGATATATTTATATCGTTATTTCCAATACGATATTTATTGGTCGTCGAATTTGATATTGAATATAAGCCGATATATTTTCTATTCAGAGCCTTGTATTTAATATCAAATGTGATTTGGGTTTGTCGTGAATGGTGTCTTCATTAACACTGTCCTTAAACCTAGTTGAGAAAAAGATTAAATCTTTTTATTTAGATTTAATGAAGTGTACCAATTAAATGGTATTTAATTGGAACTGGATTAGAATTGATTTTTGGGTTTATCGTGAATGGTGTTTTAAATAACACTAGTTCTTTAACCCGATAATTAATGGAATGTGATTTTGGGTTTATCGTGAACCGTGTTTTAGATGACGTTGGTTCTTTAACCCAGTTAAAGACAGGATATCGATTTTTGGGAAGATTAAAACTAAGTGGAGTTTTAATGAATCTTTAATTAGATTGAAGTGATCGAGAATGGGGTATCACCAGTTTTGCTCCAGGCGATAGTTAAATCTTTAATTAGATTTGAACGTGAACTGGTAATTGAATTTACTGATAACACCGTGGTGTTAGATATGAAGTATGACCAGTTTTACTTCATGGGATGAATAGGTTGGGATTGGGAAATAAAATAAATGATTACTTCGGTGTGGTTCGCTAATCCTGACTAGTTTGAATTGATATTCAAAACAATATTAAAGAATAAATTTTAAGGATTTATCTTTGATAAAATTAATGGGAACCTTTCCCAAGGTGTAAGAATATTTGAATAAAAGAATATTCTGAATTGGAATGAGGCGTATGTTGTGTTTGTGTAACACTTGTTTATTATATACGCGAGTTATTCAGAAAGACCGGGTTTATCCCATTCTGAATAACTGATTCGACGTGGTGTCGAGGATGAAGACGGTAGTCGAAGACCGGAGGTCTTCACATCGTCTGGGTGATTACTGATTATCTTGATTGGGATATACACCCAAGAGGAGAGAATCAGTTGGTGATCATCTAGACGTACTTGGAGATCAATGGATATGCAAGGTACAAGGTGCCTCCGGTTTCGTTCAGACCCAGAACGAACTTGTATGGACTGTGTGTCTGACATTGGATTTTGCTCTGTATTGATCGATCTCTATAAATATACATCTGCCTGGTGAAGGGGAATTCATTCCCTTACTTCACCCTTCTCTGAGACGTACGAGATCAAAGGTTGTATATCGATAGACATCAGTCGCATGGTGTGAATTGCCTGTGTGGCATGCCAAAGTGGCAATTGATCAAGGCTTTTGTTGAAAAGCAAAGTCTTGTGGTTGATGATCAAAGCACCGCCTGTGTGGCATAGCTTTGTGTAACGTGAATTCGCGAGCCTCACACCCCGGTTATGAACCAGAAACGGGAGAGGACCTCAGGGATGGCATGCGTTTCCTTCTAGCTAGGGAGGTGTCAGTGACCTACCAGCCCTGACATTTATATCACTTTCACCTGTGTGGTGGTTGCTATTGCGAGGCACCTCGGATATATCGGTGACTGTGTGGAGCCGATGGAGTCATTTGTCTCATTTACGCCCCCAAAGGGCGGGGAAACTTAGTGTTCAGGCATAATAATCCACATCGGTGGACCGACCCTGACGATCCAAGGGGCAGTTGCGGCTTTTCCTGAGGGACAAGCTAGAGGCTCTCGAATCGGTTGAGGACGATCCCTTGCCTCGGTTCACAGACGGAAATCTAGTTTCCAATACGTGACTTTGCAGTTTTGACTGTAAACCTATATATGGCGACATAGTGGTATGGGGCACTTATGCCGTCTATGATTGATACTTATGATTTGAAATTGTTTTGACACTATACACTTATAGTAATAATAAAACATGAAATTTCACGTACCAAGCATTCTTGGCTATTATAAGGTAAAAACCCTATCCTTCAGCTTGGGTTGCATTGTGTGATGGGACCTGGGTCTTATAATAGCTTCATTGTTCTTTATTTAGCATTGCGTTGTTGTTTTATGCACTGGTACTCTTGGGAGGAAACCCGTTCCGTTTTATACGGCGTAGTCCCTTGATTTACCTAACTTTAAAATAAAGATTTATAACTATTTAGTTCTCACACCAGTCACATGAATGACCTGGAGTTTATTGTTTTAACCTAAACTCTGGGTGCCCCTATTTTTCGCACGGGTAGCTAGTAGTTTTGGTTTTGCAGATTTATATTCACAGGATCCTGATTTACAGCTGGAACGATATCCGGAACTCTGTATCCGTATATCTCTTCTAGTTGTGTTTTGAATTATTTCCGCTGCGATGTATTTAAATGTAATTTAAATCTCTGTTATTTTTCTGTGTAATATTTATTCATGCTCTGTATATTCTTGTATTCTGATGGAATTGTCGTAATAAGCAATGAAATGTTCTTCTGTTTGCATTCTATTTGTCCTGTTCTCAAAACGATTAGGGGTTTCGAATGGTCTTAGTCGGTTTAACGATCGATTAGGATTGAGCGAAATTCCTTACCGTTACAGTTGGTATCAGAGCTCTGGTTTACAGAGCTAGAGAACATGACACATTAGAACCAAACGAAGGAATTCATCAGATATTGGATTAGTAATATCCAATTAGAATTACTCGTTAGGGATAGGATCAGTAGTATCCTAGAACGAGTGTGAGGACGATCCCTTGCCTCGGTTCATTGACGGAAATCTAGTTTCCAATACGTGACTTTTCGGTTTTGATTGTAAACCTATATATGGCGACATAGTGGTATGGGGCACTTATGCCGTCTATGATTGATACTTATGATTTGAAATTGTTTTGACATTATACACTTATAGTAATAATAAAACATGAAATTTCACGTAGTAAGCATTCTTGGCTATTATAAGGTAAAAACCCTATCCTTCAGCTTGGGTTGCATTGTGTGATGAGACCTGGGTCTTATAATAGCTTCATTGTTTTTTATTTAGCATTGCGTTGTTGTTTTATGCACTGGTACTCTTGGGAGGAAACCCGTTCCGTTTTATACGGCGTAGTCCCTTGATTTACCTAACTTTAAAATAAAGATTTATAACTATTTAGTTCTCACACCAGTCACACGAATGACCTGGAGTTTATTGTTTTAACCTAAACTCTGGGTGCCCCTATTTTCCGCACGGGCAGCTACTAGTTTTGGTTTTGCAGATTTATATTCACAGGATCCTGATTTACAGCTGGAACGATACTCGAAAAGCTCTGTATTCGTGTATTACTTCTAGTTGTGTATTGTATTATTTTCCGCTGCTATGTAATGTATTGTAATCTCTGATATTTTATAATGTATATTATTTGTTAATACTCTGTATATTTTTGTATTCTGATGATATTGTTGTAATTAACAATGAAATGTTCTTCTGTCTGCATTCTTTTGTGTGTTGTTCTCGAAGTATCCGGGCTTTCCTTACCGGGGAAGTTATGGGTCCTCACAGTGGTATCAGAGCTTTGGTTTACAAAGCTCGATAACAAGACACGTTAGAACCAAACGAAAGAATTCATCAGAAATTGGATTCGTAATATCCAATGAGAATGACTCGTTAGAGATGGGATCAGTAATATCCTAGAACGAGTGTGAAGAGTATATTTTTAAAATGAAAACGAATTTTGTTTTGAAAATTTAAATCAATTATTCGTATTTGATTATTTATTTTATATTGAACTTGGACAATCCAGTATATAAAGATTTTGCGTGATCCGCGTGTATTTGAAGTTTTAATATACCGGGTAGATATAGAATCACACTCTAGTCGCCCGGACATGGTCCTGATGATGAAGTACACCATCACCAGTGTTTATTTTCGAGTGACGAAAGTGGGATTTCTATATATTTCCAATTGGCTGGTGTGAGAACCAAAATATAGTTAGAATATATTGTTGTGATTTGGCACCAAAAATGTGATTTTTGACTATATAACAAAATTGTCTTTTTGAAATGATAATCAACTAATTGATTGCTGGTTGTTTGATTAATTAAAAATTGAACCTTTAGCCAAATTGAACCGAAAAGTGAATTGTATTGAAAATTTGTCGCATTTGCATACATATACATGTACTTACATTGAACAGGTCATAGCAAGGAGGCTAGAGAAGAGGAATAAAATTGTTTGCCCGACAAATAGGTACATGTTTACAAATTTATTGGGTTTTTGATGATTTTATGAGCCGATTGGCTAGCTGCTTGGCTGTTTCTTTTTCTTTTTGGATTGGTGAGGGCCATGGGAGGCTATTTGAAATATCCCGAAGCTCCCGGTGCAGGGGGGGTTATGGCGAAATTTTTCGAAAATTTAGGGTGTTAGCCAAATTTTTGAAAAATTTGAAAAGTTCTTAGAAACTGAAAAGTTGAAGAACTTAAGCCATGATGAAAATTATGAAAGTTGAGTTGATTATTTAAACAACTTTCGTCTTCGTTCCTTTTCGGGGACGAAAAGTTTTAAGTGGGGGAGATTGTAATAACCCGGAAATCTGAGTCAATTTAAAAAATTTATTTTGGCAATTTTGAATATTTAAAATGAATTATTTTAAATAATAATGGCAAGAAATTTATTTTGAACAGAATTAGAACGTATATATTTGTATAGATCGTCATTTGAATACAAATATTTTATTTTAATTATAAAAGGAATTGAAAATGGCGCTGTAGTTCGAAAATTCGCTTTTAAAGTTCAAATGAATTTACAGGATTCAAAATAAACCGGATTTTAGCGAAACCAAAAATATTAGAATTTATTTGAGAATATCTTTCCAACGAATCCGAAAAATCGAAATTTCATAGCGGGAATAAAAAGTTACGTCCAGTTGAAATTTCAGAATAGTCGCTATGGAATTCTGACCCTTAAAAATGGAAATTTTGCAAACGACCTCTGTTTCCGACGAACCCACTTTTGTTGGATCCGAGATGTCAAGTTTTTGCTAGATTCCAAAATTAGTAATTTTCTGAATCTATACGTGAGCGTGGCAAAGGAAAACGCGTTTGACCAGTTTCAATTGATTTTAATCGACTGGAAAATAGTCATTTTTCAAACGGTCTCAGAATTCGATGAAATTAGTTTTTTTAGGACTGTATCGTCAATACGAAGCTAGGTAATATTTTTCTGGAATTTATAGAGTCAGTATGTGGTCCCGGTAAATTGGAATGTACGTTCAAATTCAATATATAGATTTATATTTTGATTTTGACAAAAACTGATCGAAATGATCAAGTCAGCTTGCGATACATATCCCATTGCGTTCGGAATGGGGGTATTTAGCTAGGGACGATAGTCGGTGGGTTTGGTTTCGAGTTCGAAAGTAAAAGTTGCTTTTTGGGAAATAAATAAATAAATAATATATATATAAGGGTGTAAACACAAAATTTACTTCACAGACAAATCGCGCCGCCAATTCACAAAAGAAATCCGTCGCCTACCTTCTCTCCCCCCTCGCCCTCCGCCTGCGCACGACGCGACCTCCCCCTCCGCCCCCCACCCTACCCGGCTGCCAACGGCGATCGGAATCCCTCTCCCTTCTCCTTCTTCCTCCGCGCCCTCCCCCTCCTTTCTCTGACTGAACCCGAGACCACCCAGCCCAATCCCCATCAGATACCGCCAATCCCCGTCTCCGGACCCCCTGCGCAACCCCCTGAACCTTCCCCGACCCCCAGCGCCCCTTTGCGCCACGTCAGCAACCCCGTGGGGCCCCCTCTCCTAAAAAAACCCAATTTTTAACATTTACAGTGTCTGCATTTCCGTCCCCGACTCGTTTCAGCCCTTCTCCGAGCCTCCTCCGCTACCCGACAACGCTGGTGAGCCTTTATTCCAGTTTTATTTGTTTATGCCATTAAAAATATGATATTTACAAACGGTTTTAATATAGAAAGTGGGTTTTTATACATGAAGTGATCATGGTAAAGATGTGATTTTTATTTACATATGAACACTGTAAAGATGTAAGGAAAGTTTAGATTTTTGTGTAGACGAAGTTAGGATTTTTATGCAACTAACGTCCTTAAAAAGATTCGATTTTTATCATTAAAAAAAGAGATGATTTTTATATAGTATAGATAATAAAAATATGATTTTTATATTATAGAAAGAATAAAAATATGATTTTTATTTATTGAAATGAACCGATAAAAATATGTGATTTTTATATATGAAATGCCATAGTAAAAATGTGATTTTCACTGTGAACAGCGTGAAAAGGTCACATGGGGATTTTGGGCATATCCGTACCATTCAGAAATAGATAACGGCGGAGTGGATCTCTAAGGTGAGAACTCCTCACTTTTATTTTTTATTTCTAATTTGAAATATATACTAGGATGCAGACGGTGCTTAGTAGCACTCAACACCCGTCGTCCACAGACCATGGATGACTTGTTTGTTTGATTGTTGTGTTGTGAAATTTGATTGTGTGATGTGAAATGAAATAAAATATTTTATGGTGGAAAATATTTTATAGTTAAAAATATGATTTTTAACGTGTATATAAAATAAATAGTAATAAACGAATCGGACGATTTGTTTATATACACTGATTTGACTGATATTGATTGGGACGATAAACATTACACATCGCCCTACTGCACGAATAAAAATCTGTGTTTGTTGATTTGAAACCCCACACGCGTATTGGGATGATATTTGACGTACACTAATCCCGATTGTTTAGTTGTATGTCAATAGATGGGTTGACAGACTGTGTAAGCGTTAGTTATTTATATTTAATGCTTATGCAGTTGTGTGGTACACTCTGGATGATGGTTGATGATTTATCGTTGCTGTTATATACATGTGTTGTAGGGAATCCATATAATTAACGTTAAAGGGTAATTCATTGGCCCCATTCCAATTTGGAAAATAAGAAAATAAATTCGTGTGTTGAATAGAAAATAAATTCATGTGTTGAATAGAAAATAAATTCATGTGTTGAATAGAATAAATATTCATGTGTTGAATAGGATAAACATTCATGTGTTGAATAAACGCCGTGTTGGTTATATACGCGCCATTTTGACGTGAACGATGTTTATATCGATTTTATTCATTTTTATAATGAATATTAAAAAAAGTGATTTCAAATTATAACATTTTTGAAAATATTATCATTTGTATATCGATGATATGGAATATTCAATTTTGATTAGGAATTGAATATGAAGTTGAAATCGTTTTGAAAACGAATTTAAAACGATTTATAAAATACGTTTTAAAAGGAATCGACGAAATATATATTATAGATATAATATAATGGCCTGAATAGAACGCGCGAATTTCGACCATTGACTTCGAATGGATATTACGGGAAAGCCGACCGTCGGATTCTCCTAAAACCGGAACATTGGGTTCGTATCGGAAAGAGATTTCTAACGAATATTAGAGATTTGAAATCTAACGGTTGGATTTGGAATTATGTCCAAATCAAATTTGGAAAAGGTCGTTGTAAGCGCAGTTCGATGGCCATTGATAGAATTCGACTGTACGGGCCTTGATAATATTATTAAAAATAGTAATAATTTGTGTAAAATCATAAGAAATGATTTGTGAAGAATTGGGATGAAAAACTCCATATTTGAAAAGAAAAAAATAGATTTTTATCGAAATGAACTAGTTTTGAACTAGAATTATAATTCTATTTATTTTTAAAATAAATAAAGTGGATTTGAAATGGTTTTAAAAGTAACCAGAATTTGCAATAATTGAATTGGAATGGATTTGAATTGAAATTGTCTTTGGAATATTTCGATGTTTGATTTCGTGATGATACAGATATTGTTATGGGAATTTGAAAGATATACATATATCGTTATTTCCAATACGATATTTATTGGTCGTAGAATTCGATATTGAATATAAGCCGATATATTTTCTATTCAGAGCCTTGTATTTAATATCAAATGTGATTTGGATTTGTCGTGAATGGTATCTTCATTAACACTGTCCTTAAACCCAGTTGAGAAAAAGATTAAATCATTTTATTTAGATTTAATGAAGTGTACCAATTAAATGGTATTTAATTGGAATTGGATTGGAATTGATTTTTGGGTTTATCGTGAATGGTGTTTTAAATAAGACTTGTTCTTTAACCCGATAATTAATGGAATGTGATTTTGGGTTTAATGTGAACCGTGTTTTAGATGACATTGGTTCTTTAACCTAGTTAAAGACAGGATATCGATTTTTGGGAAGATTAAAACTAAGTGGAGTTTTAATGAATCTTTAATTAGATTGAAGTGATCGAGAATGGGGTATCACCAGTTTTGCTCTAGGCGATAGTTAAACCTTTAATTAGATTTGAACGTGAACTGGTAATTGAATTTACCGATAACACCGTGGTGTTAGATATGAAGTATGACCAATTTTACTTCATGGGATGAATAGGTTGGGATTGGGAAATAAAATAAATGATTACTTCGGTGTGGTTCGCTAATCCCGACTAGTTTGAATTGATATTCAAAAGAAGATTAAAGAATAAATTTAAAGGAATTATCTTTGATAAAATTAATGGGAACCTTTCCCAAGGTGTAAGAATATTTGAATAAAAGAATATTCTGAATTAGAATGAGGCGTATGTTGTATTTGTGTAACAATTGTTTATTATATACGCGAGTTATTCAGAAAGACCGGGTTTATCCCATTCTGAATAACTAATTCAACGTGGTGTCGAGGATGAAGACAGTTGCCGAAGACCGGAGGTCTTCACATCGTTTGGGTGATTACTGATGATCTTGATTGGGCTGTACACCCAAGAGGAGAGAATCAGTTGGTGATCGTCCAGACATACTTGGAGATCGATGGATATGCGAGGTACAAGGTGCCTCCGATTTCGTTCAGACCCAGAACGAACTTGTATGGACTATGTGTCTGACATTGGATTTTGCTCTGTGTTGATCAATCTCTATTAAATATACATCTTCCTGGTGAAGGGGAATTCATCCCTTACTTCACCCTTCTCTGAGACGTACGGGATTAGAGGTTATATATCGATAGACATCAGTCGCATGGTGTGAATTGCCTGTGTGGCATGCCTAAGTGGCAATTGATCAAGGCGTTTGTTGAAAAGCGAAGTCTTGTGGTTGATGATCAAAACACCGCCTGTGCGGCATAGCTTTGTGTAACGTGAATTCGCGAGCCTCACACCCCGGTTATGAACCAGAAACGGGAGAGGACCTCAGGGAGGGCATGCGTTTCCTTCTAGCTAGGGTGGTGTCAGTGACCTACCAGCCCTGACATTTATACTATTTCCACCTGTGTGGTTGTTGCTGTTGCGAGGCGCCTCGGATATATCGGTGACTGTGTGGAGTCGATGGAGTCATTTGGCTCATTTATGCCCCCAAAGGGCGGGGAACCGTAGTGTTCATGCATAATAATCCACATCGGTGGACCAGCCCTGACGATCCAAGGGGCAGTTGCGGTTGTTCCTGAGGGGCGGGCTAGTGGCTCTCGAATCGGTTGAGGACTACCCCTTGCCTCTGTTCACAGACGGAAATCCAGTTTCCAATATGTGACTTTGCGGTTTTGATTGTAAACCTATATATGGAGACATAGTGGTATGGGGCACTTATACCGTCTATGATTGATACTTATGATTTGAAATTGTTTTGACACTATACACTTATAGTAATAATAAAACATGAAATTTCACGTACCAAGCATTCTTGGCTATTATAAGGTAAAAACCCTATCCTCCGGCTTGCGTTGCATTGTGTGATGGGACTTGGGTCTTATAATAGCTTCATTGTTCTTTATTTAGCATTGCGCTGTTGTTTTATGCACTGGTACTCTTGGGAGGAAACTCGTTCCGTGTTATACGGCGTGGTCACTTGATTTACCTAACTTTAAAATAAAGATTAATAACTGTTTAGTTCTCACACCAGTCACATGACTGACCTCGAGTTTATTGTTTTAACCTAAACTCTGGATGCCCCTATTTTCAGCACGGGAAGCTAGTAGTTTTGGTTTTGCAGATTTATATTCGTAGGATCCTGATTTACAGCTGGAACGATACTCGGGAAGCTCTGTATCCGTGTATTACTTCTAGTTGTGTATTGTATTATTTTCCGCTGCTATGTAATGTATTGTAATCTCTGATATTTTATAATGTATATTATTTGTTAATACTCTGTATATTCTTGTATTGTGATGATATTGTTGTAATTAACAATGAAATGTTCTTCTGTCTGCGTTCTTTTGTGTTTTGTTCTCGAAGTATCCGGGCTTTCCTTACCGGGGAAGTTACGGGTCCTCACAGCTGAAGTTCAGGAAATAGAAATGACTTTTTGGAAAATAGATTCAGTTGTATGAATCATTGATTCAGCCATCTGAATCATTGATTCATCTGTCTGAATCTTGTTTCCTGCTGTTGACCGGCGGAGAACACGGTCAATAGTCTAGTGTGATCCAGGCTTCTTCTCGGTCGAGTTTCGGGACATTTGTTATTTTCCTCTGACTATTCAGTTGCTCTAATCCATGAATTTCAGCAGCTTGATTATATCAACCTTCGATGGACTTTTGATTTATTCATGATAAACGAATTTATAATCGATAGTCAAAGGATTTGATTTACGTTACTAAAATGTGAATTTTTAGATTGATTGCTATTGCAATCGACATTTGATGATAATTGCCGCTTCAAAATTATAAAGGGTTTTATATTATTAGTAGATACCAAATCCTTTATTAAAATGGTTTATAATCCTACTTCATTATATGAAGTTATTTTACAAATTGTCTTCCACTCTACTAGTATATATTTATACAAACCTTTTTCTTACTCTTATGAGAAATCCAATTAAATGCCTTAGTAAAAAGAAGGAATATGAACCCATACTTTTGCTTCGATGATTAATTCTTGAACTTATTTGATTGAAAACTACGACAATGATCATTTTGTATTTCTAGTGGAATACATAACTTGTTCATAAATATTCTAGTAGAGTAAGTGGTTATGGGACATGTAGCTTTACTTTTATATTTGCTAACTTGGCATAGTTTACACTACTTGGTAAATTATGATCATTTCGACCTTTGGGTCACTCTGATGATCTTTGGATCATCCTATGGATCTTCAGAACATTCGTAGCTTCAGATCCTTTTGATGATCTCGGATCATCTTAGCGGGGTCGCGACCCGCGATCTTTGGACCATCTTAGGAGCTTTTGCTCAATATTATAGGTTAGCTACCTTGATATTGTTATGTATGATGTAGTTGTACACACAATTATATGATTTTTGTTTGATGATAACAACCAAATATATATTAATATAAATGTGTTTGCTACTGTACTGTTCTATATATACATCACAGACAAGAATATAATATTTATATTTAAATGGAATACGACTATATAGACATTCATATATTTATACAGTATTCTATTTAAATTGAATATTCTATTTCAATAACTAAACAGTACGTCTATTTATAAATCCATTATTTAAACACTTCACTTGAAGTTGTACTTGTATAAAGACTAAATACAATAAACAACTTTGTTTGAACACAAGTTTGAAACACAATAAAATAATTTCAAACAATTTTTTTTATTACAAATATCAGTACAATATTCCTTTTCATACACAGCTCCTCACTACAACACTCACACTCGATATACATTTTCATTTATACACTCACAGAATCAAATACAGACACTTTCACTCTTTTACACATTGTTCTCTCTTTTCAATCTTCTGTCTTCACTGCTACAGTCAGTGCAGTCTTCATACCTGTCACATGAAATAGAAACACACACAGTACACTGCAATAGAATTTAAACTGAATATATGCGAATATATTTTTTATTTAAAAAAAATGTATTTACCTCAGAATTTCGGTGTGTTTCTCATCATTTTTCTGATTCGATCCGATTTTTCCGACTGTGTCTAGACAACTTATGATATTCACAGTGATACACTGTAAATACCACAAGGCAGACAACATATGTATATACGATGCAGGGATAACT
This sequence comes from Allium sativum, assembly GCA_030737875.1. Taxonomy (NCBI): domain Eukaryota; kingdom Viridiplantae; phylum Streptophyta; class Magnoliopsida; order Asparagales; family Amaryllidaceae; genus Allium; species Allium sativum. Next base: position 278,395,360 of record CM060926.1, on the reverse strand, counting down.
TAACTGATGGCTGCATATACACACGTGTATAAATATACACGTGTGCACTGCCACGCCAATCCAGATGCAACTGAGGAGTAGCCACACGGACCATCTCAACTCAGTGCAATAGTGAAGTATTCCAAGTGGCAATATTTAAGTATAATGGAAAAATTCCTTGCATGGCAGTTTAGTACTTTCAGAATGAAGGCACAACATGGTGTATGGAGTACTACAAGCACAAGTGATACATAGTGATACAGGCAGTAGCTAAATTCATAGTGCAAAATGAAACAACTTTTTCAAATCCAAGTGTCAAGTCAAACAAGTCAGAAATAGCAAGTTTTCTTGGTTGATGCAGCTACAAGAATTTCAAAACAGGTGTGAACAAGACAAAATGGCCGAGCACAAACTTACATGGAACAATAACGTTTCAGCATGGAAACTCAGTTCTGGAGCATAACAGATCATTCAAAAACAAGGGACTTTACTTGGCAAACCACTTTCCTTTCAAACAGCATTGTCCAAACATGGGTACAGTTTTTAATGGATATGCAAATGGTTCTTACAGTAGCTCGTATACATGGTGACACAAGCAAATGGAGCTGTGCAAATAAACACATCCTACCAGTCTAAATTGCAAGTATTTACTGTCAACAGCAAAATGGTGTTGCATGTATAAAAGCTGTTTACACAACAAAATAATGAGACAATGCCAGTATACATGGACAAGCCAAAAATGGTTCAGCACAAAATGGTGCATGAATTCAAACAGACAACAATGGATGGCAGCATATATAGTATACAACATGATCAAGTCAAAGTTAAAATGAGTTCATGTGAATAGGCAACAACATAATACATGAAAGGATCAAGAGTTTATACATGAGACTAGTGAAGCAATTTGTCCAGATTTATGAAGTCATCTTTGGGAAGACATATACACACAGAATAGCCCAAACATTATGGTGAAGGACTTTCAGATCATGCTCAAGGAAAGCATCAGATTCAAGCAGTCGTGACACATTCAGATTGTCATGTTCAGAAAGCATATACATATGATTTGCATACAATCAATGAAAGGGACAAATTTATTTCTAGAAATATTAGCAAACAAAGGAAACTTTGTGAAATCATTCAAAGCCACAGAAGATCATACAAAATGAAAATTGGAAAGTTTTTTTGATGTGCATGAAAACTTTCCAGTTTTGACAAAGCAAATTCAGCAAGGAAATATTTCTTTCCAGATATCAGTATTTGGCAAGAAAGTTCTTTTATTTATTTTCAGAAAGTTTTCAATATGTTCTTGGCAATTTATCACTCAACATTTCGAAATCCATTGTGGACAAGTGTGTATATTTTAGAAATCACTGAATATCATAATGATATTTTTTGGCAAGTGTTCATTCATTTCCAGATTTCAGGAATTCAATTATCTCGGCAATTTATCATCTCAGAAAATCAAGCAAAAAATTAGGCAAGCATTGTTGTGGCAACTTTCTAAAGAGGACAGCAATCAAATGGGTTTCCAGAATTGCCATATCAATCCAAAGCTGAGACAATCAAGGAAAACAATCTTTTTAAATGGGGCGTGTATAATTTCTGGAGTGAAGTATCCTTTTCAAATTCTTTCCCAAAGTCAACAATCAATTCTTGGCATTTTAACAATCAATTAAATCAGGAAAGCATTTCAATCAAGCCAAGGAAAGATTTTAATTCGAGCCATTCAGAAGAGGAAAGTAACACAAAATCGTCTCAAGCTATATGTGAAATCAGAGAGCAATTATAGGATGTTATGATCCTATATAAACACCGCTATATCACTGGCATATCTGATCGAAAAAAAATCCACAATTTCAAAGAACAGAAAGCAAATCGATTCTAAATTTACTCGATAAGGTTTTCGATCGAAGACAACCAAATCGTGATCACGAGTTATCGTAGAGAAGCGAAGATCATCAAGGAACTTTCATTTCAGCAATTGATGTTGCAATTTGGAGACCAAACTTGAAAACCCTAATTTTCTCATCGTAGCCACCATTGTCTGACGAGATAAAGAGATCGGGCAAATTGAATAACTAATGCGCCGGATATTTTTCTGAGCCTTCTGCAATCTTTGGAGGAGTGGAACCCAATGTGAGATTTCTGATTTATAAACGATATGGAAAACAACAATGTATAAATTATATAGTCGATGTATGAGTTATATAAGCATTGTACACCTCATGTATAAGCGTTGTATAAGTTGTACGTTCGATGTATAAGTTATATATGCGTTGTAAAAATGATATATGCGTTGAAATAAATTGAAATGATATTGAAATAAAATCGAAATATAGTTATATATGTATATATATACTCCCGCGTCCACAGACCATGGACGATATATATTGGTTGTGATATTGTTTGGATTATTAGTTGATGTGACAATTTGGTGAATATCATGAATGGTTGATTTGACATGATTGATTGTGGTTGAAATCCCAATAGGATTAGTATATGGGAAAATTCGTCTGCATACGAACTAGATATTAAAAATCACGATTGTCAAAAACTGCGAGGTTTTAAGGTAGAGCGAGGAGCCATACTCGGGATGGTGCCGGTTTTAACTACCTTGCCGTTATGCTGCCGAAATTTTCAATAATATTCATGTGTTTGAATTATTTTCATGTGTTGAAACTATATTCATGTGTTGAATAGAAATTCACGTGTTGAATAAGATTCATGGGTTGAATGAAGTTCATATATTGAATAAATTATTTGAAGGATAAAAATAACATTTTTCATATATATATATATATATATATACACACTATATAAAATATTAGTGTTTTAAATAAATTGTTTTAACACCAAAAATAACATTTTTACCTTATGTATGAAATATATAAAATAATCGTGTTTTCAAATAAATTGTTTTACAATAAAAATAACATTTTTATGATATATGTGAACTGTTAAAAGTAGTGATGTGTTGACATAAATATTTATTGGATAAAAATATCATTTTTATCAAATATATGAAGTGAATATGGTTTTGAAATCGAAGAATGAATTATATTTATATATGTATATAAATATAATTAAAATAAATCGAATAACGAAGGTGCAGTTTATGTTTCGAAGTCGTGATTTCAAATGATTGATCTCTATTAAATATATATCTGTTTGGCGGTGGAGAATTTATTCTCTTGCTTAACGCCCTTCTCTGAGACGTACGAGCTCAGAGATTATATATCGATAGAAATCAGTCGCATGGAGTGAATTGTCTGTGTGGCATGCCTAAGTGGCAGATGATCAAGGCTTCTGTTGAAAAAGCAAAGTCTTGTGGTTGATGATCAAAGCACTGCATATGTGGCATAGCTTTTTGTATAACGTTAATTCGTGAGCCTCACACCCTGGTATGGACCAGAAACGAGAGAGGACTGCAGGGAGGACATGCGTTTCCTTCTAGCTAGGAGTAGTGTCGGTGTTTTTACATGGCCTGACATTTTACTTATGTGGATGATGGATAGCGATGCGCCTCGGTTATATCGGTCGATCCGTGACCGATAGAATCGTTGGGCTCATTTACGCCCCATAGGGCGGGGAAACGTACTGTTCAGGCATTATAATCCACCCAGCGTGGATCGGCCCTAAAGATCAAGGGGGCAGTTGCAGCTGTTCCTGAGACATGGGCTAGATTGTCTCGAATTCGGTAAGGACGATCCCTTGCCTTGGTTCATGACGGAAATCCAATTTCCAAATACGACATCATTCGGTTTTGATTGTATATATATATATGGCGACATGATATATGGTACCCATGCCATCTATGATTGATACTTATGATTTGAAATTGTTTTTGAAACATATACACACTAGTAATAATATCAATTGCTTTTGTTTTATTAGTATCAAGCATATTTTGGCCATTATAAGGTAAAACTCTATCCTCCGGTTTGTGTTCCATTGTGCGATGGGAACTGAGTCTTATAATGGCTTCATTTTTATAAAAAGCATTGCGATGTTTAAAAGATTTACTTGTTTTAAAGCACTGGCAATCCAATGGAGTAAACCTGTTCCGCGAAAGTGGCATGGTTCTGTGATTGGCTATAATATAAAGTAAGTTAAGTAGATTTCTCATACCAGTCCCATGATTGACTCGTAGTTTGTTTCGTTTGCAAACTCGGGTGCCCCTTTTTCTACACGAGCAGCTTTGTATTCGGGTTTTAACAGGCTTTTTCTAGATAGATGGAGCTGAAGATGGATTCTATCATTTATCTCTTTTTATGATGTTCAGCTCCTGTTGTACATATTATGTTTAGATTTTCGCTGTAGACATTTTATGTAAAGCTAAACGGTATTTTGTACTAAGTATAATCCTGTATACTATGTAACTCTGATGATTATGTTTATCTAGTGTATTCTACTGTACATTATCTGGTGTATTTAATTATTTATGTTCTGCTGTTATTAGTTTATGTGTTATACTCCAAAGATTACCCTTGCCACCGTCGTACGGTGCTTGGGGTCGTCACATTAACAATCAATTAAATCACGCAAGCATTTCAATCAAGCCAAGGAAAGATTTTAATTCGAGCCATTCAGAAGAGGAAAGTAACACAAAATCATCTCAAGCCATATAAGAAATAAGAGAGCAATTATAGGATGTTATAATCCTATATAAACACCTCTACATCACTGGCATATCCGGTCGAAAAAAAACACATAATTTCAAAGAATAGAAAGCAAATCGATTCTAAATTTACTCACAAAGGTTTTCGATTGAAGACAACCAAATCTTGATCACGAGTTATCATAGAGAAGCAAAGATCATCAAGGAACTTTCATTTCTGCAATTGATGTTGCGATTTAGAGACTAAACTTGAAAACCCTAATTTTCCCATCGTAGCCGCCATTGTCTGACGAGATAAAGAGATCGAGCAAATTGAATAACTAATGGGCCAGGTCTAAGAGTTTTTGGCTAAGTCTACATTCTATATACAAATTTCAAGGGCTAGGGTTTTCATATGTTTTGTTTTTTTTTATTTATTGTTTTTGAGTTTGAGTTGTAAATCATTCCGAACAGTTTATAGATTTTGTAAAAATCTAAGGGGATCCAGTTAGGGGTTTAACTGGCAGTTTACTAGTGTCTGTAAAACTAGGGAAAATATGATCTAGGGGTTTAGATCAGTCTACGGTTTTGAGCGTAGGGTTAGAATAGGAGCGAGAGTTGCGAGTGTACATGGTCTTGTATGCGGGATCTGTTCTATCACCTAGTAGAAAACTTAGGAATGCAGCAGTAGGAAGGATTTTGCCAAAGCTGGGTATATCTTGTGTCATTTACTTTTCTGCATTTCTGTTTCTGCTATAATCTGTGACCTATGATTGTTTTAATATCCCGTGATATTTAAACTCTGCGATAATTTTGCAATAAACCCTATTCACACCCCTCTAGGGTTAATCTAGATCCAACAATTGGTATCAGAGCTGGTATAAGTTTACAACATGATAGGGAGTTCTCGCTCTATGATCAAGTGGCGAAGTAGTGACTCTGATCCCTACATGTCCGTGGGTGGTTGTCCATGTCGAGAGGCAGGATGTGAAATCAGTCTCTGAGGTACCATTATAGGCCATTGGGGTGTGATTACCTCAAGAAGGAGACTACAATTGGTATCAGGGCCTGGTAATCTCATTAAATCTAGAGTAATGGTGATCCCTTGTTGTCAGTCTTTAGAGAGTCAGTTCAGTGATATTCCAATTATTTTCAATGGAACAGATTTTTTATTTGGAAATCGAAAATTAAATTCTGCTGCTGCTCAAATGTCGGAACTGTTTAGGAAGTTTTTGGAGCTTAAGCAGAATGGTAGGGCAGTCTCGGACTATATTGCTGAGTTCGACATTTTGTCGAAGTATGGATTATCCCTTATCGATACTCCTGAGAAGAAGAATGAGAAGTTCATTACTGGTTTGGATGGATACTTAGGGGAAAGGCTTATCAACCACATCGATGAGACTTTTAAATCGATTGTGGGGAAAGCTTTGAGATCAGAGAGTCTTTACCATAAGTCAAAGACTGAGGTTGCATCTGTAGAAGGGCTGGAGCCGCAAGCAGGCGGTGGAGGCAAGAATAACACTCAGAACAAGAGGAAGCAGGAGGCGAGCAGGAGGCTTCCACGTATGATACATATATAGATATTCTCCCTGTGTCGTTGGTGGTCACTACTTGGGCATTAGTACTGTACCTTCCTTATCTTTCTTTTAGAGCAGTTTTAAAAGTTGTAATAATGATTTTGTGGAACATAAGTTGTATTTGGATTTTCCGCTACTATGATGGTTTGTTTTCAGCTTATGCACTGTCTCACCTGTTTTGATTCAAGTATATGTTATGATTATATTTTATTCCATGCGCTGTGAGACATATTACAGGTTCTTTATTGATTCTTCGTCTTCTTCCTTTTCCCCTGACGACCGTCCCGTGCTAACTGGACATGTGTACAGCGCACTTTTGGAGTAAATGTCGGTTGGTGTAGAGCAGGCCGTCACATTTCTGAATATTGGAATATTATTATAAATATGGGAGATATGTCAGATAAGAGGAATAAAGTTTTAAATGCTCGTGCGATGCATATTCTGTATTCTTATCTTAGTAATAATCAACTTGATCTTATCTCTCATTGTTTGACTGCGCAGGAAATCTGGAAAACTCTCAATGTGCTATATGGAAAAACTGACAACTGCTCAAACCCCCAGAAAGCCAACTCAGATTCAGAGTTCTGTTTAACAGGATTTACAAATGAAATTTTTAAAGGATTAGATAATGGAGAATCAACAGATGCTGAAACAGAAAATTTCTTGTATGAAGATTTAGTTTATATGTGCGTGGATTTAACTAAATCTGTTGACAAACACCATTCTAAAAATAAATCTTTGAAAACTGAAAATCGTGAGTTGACAAGCAAAATTCATTGTTTGGAATTAAAACTTGAAAATGTTATTAAATTTTGAAAATTCTAATTGTGAAAATTATTTGAAATTAGAAACTGATCTCGTTCATCTCAATAACAACATTCAAAGGCATAAAGAGGAAATTCTAATTTTAAAAGATAACGCGATTGAGCTGAAAGGTGCAAACAATTGTTTACAAGAGGAATTTATAAATTTTTAGGCTACCAAAAATTCCAAACATGAAATTGCTGAAAATGATAGTTTGTTGAAAATAGATCTGATTTTGAAAGAGCTTGAAATCGAAATTGAAAATTTGAAGAAACTTGAATCTGAAAGTCGAAAATATTTTGATTTTGAAATGGATGAGTCCCAAACCAAAATTAAATTGCTTAATAATGAAAATTTGGTTTTGAAATTTGAGTTTGAAAGATGTAAGATCACTAAAAATCGTTGTTCAGATTTAATTAAAGAAAACAACAATCTTAAAACTGAAATTCAACAACTTAAAACAATTTTGTCTAAATTTTCAAACGGTGAAAAATCTTTGGATATGTTGTTGAAAAACCAATTTCTGTTGGAAATAAACATGGTCTTGGTTTTAGGAGAATAAATGGTTTTGAGAAATGAAATTCAAGTGATTTTAAAAATCCTTCAAACTCCTTTGAAAAGAATAGACTTGGAAATTTTAACTCTGATAATTCCCAAGGGTTTTTAAATCATGAACGAAATGAGTATGTGTTTTATAACAAACCATTTAAACAATCTTGGATCTCAAAAGAAAATAATACGGGATTTGTTAAATTCAAAAGATTTGGGTTCCCAAGGGTACAAAGATAAATTCAGATGGTTTGATATATATACAGGTTTGGGTACCGAAAGTTCGATACACAGCTATGAGTGGTAAAACAATCTTTGTTAGACCACTTAATCCTCTCAACTGCTAGGTACCAGTGATGACTGAGGAACTGCTTTGGAAAATAAAATTTAAATTCAAGCTATTCCATATCTTTGTTTTATTTAGAGTTCCTTAGCCAAGTCTGTTGAGTTAGAGATTCTGTTTTACATTGAACTCTGGTATGATCTCTAAACTCACCTTTGTATATTCTCTTTGTTTTTTATTTTCTGTGTTTATTCCTTCCTCTACCCCTTCTACTTTTCTTCAGTTTATTTTTTAATTTATCACTGTCATATTCTTTTCTGGCCTTCATTAACTTCCAATTGTAGAACTCATATTTTCTGAAAATTCGCTTTAGTTGAATAGAACTCTGATGTTTTAATTATTTCCAGATCTTGAATTTAATCTTGTAAATATCTGCAATTGTTTTGAAGTTTATCTTTCTGATTTCTGATATCTGAATTCATAACGGTGTTGATATATTCTTGTCATATCTTGAACACTGTTGATTTGAATTCTAAATTTTTAAAGATTTGAAAGTTTAAAGGAATTTCACACACTTCTGTTGTTTTGAGTTTCTTCTAATTCATTTTAGAAAATCTTGAAATATTATACTCATTACAGCACTCTGTTGTTTATCATTGTGATATTTTCATTATTTTTTAGATTGACTTGGATATTTTGAATTGTATTGAATCACAGTGATTCATCTTGAATTTCACCTTTATTCATGATCATTATGGTTAAAATTTGCTTGTTTGAAATCATCTGAAATTCTTGATATTTTGAGTATCACACACCTCTTAATCCTAAAATTATCAACTTGTGTGAATGATTCATTATATCTTAAACTTGACACTGATTCAAGTGATTTTAAATAAATTATTTTTAATATTTTGGATCATGAATACCTCTCAAATCTGATGTAAATGATCTAATATTATTCTTGTACCTGTCAGTGATACTTGTGAAAAACTCTTTGAAAATATGGTCTTAAATCTCATTGTAATTTCATGATTATTTGAATTTAGTATCTGTTCGTTTAAAATCATTTGAAAATTATTGATTTATTGAATCACACACATATCTTAGTTCTGAAATACATAATCTGGTGTGATCGATCCATTAAATCCTATATTTTCACATTTCTTCAAGTGATTTAAAATAAACTGAATTATATAATCTTAGATCATGGAATATATTTTTTAGTGACCTTCAAAAACATCCTCTGACAAGTCTGCCATGATATTGGGTTCTGTGCTGCTCTGATACTGTCTTTGAAAAATGTTTTCAAATAATTGCCTATTTTTGTGACTGTTGCTCTGATAGATGAAATTATTGGGCCTAATTTGTTATCTTGTCTGCTTGGGTTTTAAATTTATGTTGTTTGTGACATCTTGGTTTGTCTCCAGTGTCTTGTTACAATCTTTAGTAAAAGAGACACCAATTGGTATCAGTTGTGCTGAATTTTTGTATATATTTTAATCCCTCTTGTCTTGTATAGATCTTCATATCCCTCTTGTAATTGATTTTCAATTTTAAAGTTATTTATTGGTTATTCATTCAAAAATTGAAATCTATATCCAAATTGAACTGTACTTATAATTCATCAAAATATTAATAGATTTTGAAATTGTGATGAATTTTGACTACAGTATATTTCACAACAAGAGGAGATTTTATTTAGATTTTCATGATGGTTGAACATTTATTATAATATCTTTGAATTGGCAATTATTTCATGACCATCTCCTTTATCTATCATCATTCTTCATCCATCTGTTTTTTATATAAATGTAGAGAGTTTAATATTTCTTAAAATCATCTTAAATAAATAGTGAAAATATTTGTGATGGAATTGTGGTTATACTATTATTCAGAATTAGTGATAATTGAAAATTTTGAATGATCCCGGTACAGTCGAGCATATTTCATAATATAATTAATTTAGAAATTTATTTCACAGTCCATCTCTGTACCTACCACATTTCTATCATTCATATATTGGTTTTATATATCGAGGAGTTTTTTTTTAAATGTTGAAATGATAAACATATATAATTAATACATAAGTGTGTCTCTAACCTTATTTAAAAATCCAAGCTCTGGTCATGCATTGTTATGAGACAACTTATAATTTAAGTTGCGACCGACCTCATTTAAAAATCCAAGCTCTGGTTATGCGCGGTCAGTGTGCTCTTAAATATAATAAAATAATTAAAAAAATGTGCTATAAATTGAAATTGTTCTGAAATTCTCCTTTGTGTATAAACCAGCCTATCAATCCATTTTCTATCTATGAAATGTGTTGAAATCTTATGATGTATTATGATTTGTTGATTGATAGCTATTGGGATTTGAGAATATTTGTTTTTGTCACTTAAGTTGAATTAATAATTATAGTCCAAATCCATCACTGTTTTTGTGCTAATTTTTTCAAAATACTTTTGAAAATAATTGGAAATCATTTTTTTAAAACTCTCCCCATTATATATAAAATTCATCTTAAATCCATCATTCTCTACAATGTGAAATATGCCACTAGTTCTTAGTTTATTATGATTTTTGTTTGACAAATTGAGATTTATGATGACCGTTCTTCCTCTTAAGCTGAAATTATACTTTTTTTTAGGAAAATTTCATCTATATTTTAAATTCTGAATCCTTTTGATGATAACAAAAGGGGGAGAATGGATTAAGATTTTGGATTTTGATTTATGAGTGAATATTTTATAAATATTTTTAATTTTGAAAATTCATTATTATTCAGTACATTTCACTCATGCACAATTATAGGGGGAGTTGTCTGTTGTAGGGGGAGCTAATAAATAGGGGGAGTTCAATATTCAATTTCAAAAACATTTATTGTGCTCAAAATATTTTATTTGTTTGTCATCATCAAAAGGGGGAGATTGTGGTGTATGACGTAGTTGTACACACAATTATATGATTTTTGTTTGATGATAACAACCAAATATATATTAATATAAATCTGTTTGTTACCGTACTATTCTATATATACATCACAGACAAGAATATAATATTTGTATTGAAATGGAATACGACTGTACAGACATTCATATATTTATACATTATTCTATTTAAATTGAATATTCTATTTCAATAACTAAACAGTACATATATTTATAACTCCACTATTTAAACACTTCACTTGAAGTTATACTTGTATATAAATTGAATACAATAAACTACTTTGTTTGAACACAATAAAATAATTTCAAACAATTTTGTTTATTACAATTATCAGTACAATATTCCTTTTCATGCACAGCTCCTCACCACAACACTCACACTCGATATACATTTTCATTTATACACTCACAGAATCAAATACAGACACTTTCACTCTTTTACACACTGTTCTCTCTTTTCAATCTTCTGTCTTCACTGCTACAGTCAGTCTAGTCTTCATACCTGTTACATGAAATAGAAAAACACACAATACACTGCAATAGAATTTAAACTGAATATATGCGAATATATTTTTTATTTATAAAAAAATTATTTGCCTCAGAATTTCAGTATGTTTCTCAGCATTTTTCTGATTCGATCCGATTTATCGACTGTGTCTAGACAGCTTATGATATTCACAGTGATACACAGTAAATACCACATGGCAGACAACATATGTATATACGATGCAGGGACAACATAACTGATGGCTGCATATACACACGTGTATAAATATACACGTGTGCACTGCCACGCCAATCCAGATGCAACTGAGGAGTAGCTACACGGACCATCTCAACTCAGTGCAATAGTGAAGTATTCCAAGTGGCAATATTTAAGTACAATGGAAAAATTCCTTTCATGGCAGTTTAGTACTTTCAGAATGAAGGCACAACATGGTGTATGGAGTAGTACAAGCACAAGTGATACATAGTGATACAGGCAGCAGCTAAATTCATAGTGCAAAATGAAACAACTTTTTCAAATCCAAGTGTCAAGTCAAACAAGTCAGAAATAGCAAGTTTTCTTGGTTGATGCAGCTACAAGAATTTCAAAATAGGTGTGAACAAGACAAAATGGCCGAGCACAAACTTACATGGCACAATAATGTTTCAGCATGGAAACTCAGTTCTGGAGCATGACAGATCATTCAAAAACAAGGGACTTTACTTGGCAAACCACTTTCCTTTCAAACCGCATTGTACAAACATGGGTATAGTTTTTAATGGATATGCAAATGGTTCTTACAGCGGCTCATATACATGGTGACATAAGCAAATGGAGCTATGCAAATAAACACATCCTACCAGTCTAAATTGCAAGTATTTACTATCAACAGCAAAATGGTGTTGCATGTATACAAGCTGTTTACACAACAAAATAATGAGACAATGCCAATATACATGGACAAACCAAAAATGGTTCAGCACAAAATGGTGCATGAATTCAAACAGACAACAATGGATGGCAGCATATATAGTATACAACATGATCAAGTCAAAGTTAAAATGAGTTCATGTGAATGGGCAACAACATAATACATGAAAGGATCAAGAGTTTATACACGAGACTAGTGAACCAGTTTGTCCAGATTTATGAAGTCATCTTTGGGAAGACATATACACACAGAATAGCCCAAACATTATGGTGAAGGACTTTCAAATCATGCTCAAGGAAAGCATCTGATTCAAGCAGTCGTGACACATTCAGATTGTCATGTTCAGGAAAGCATATACATATGATTTGCATACAATCAATGAAAGGGACAAAATTATTTCTAGAAATATTAGCAAACAAAGGAAACTTTGTGAAATCATTCAAAGCCACAGAAGATCATACAAAATGAAAATTGGGAAGTTTTTTTGATGTGCATGAAAACTTTCTAGTTTTGACAAAGCAAATTCGGCAAAGAAACATTTTTTTCCAGATATCAGTATTTAGCAAGAAAGTTCTTTGATTTATTTTCAGAAAGTATTCAATGTGTTCTTGGCAATTTATCACTCAACATTTCGAAATCCATTGTGGACAAGTGTGTATATTTTAGAAATCACTGAATATCAGAATGATATTTTTTGGCAAGTGTTCATTCATTTCCATATTTCAGGAATTCAATTATCTCGGCAATTTATCATCTCAGAAAATCAAGCAAAAAATTAGGCAAGCATTATTGTGGCAACTTTCTAAAGAGGACAGCAATCAAATGGGTTTCCAGAATTGCCATATCAATCCAAAGCTGAGACAATCAAGGAAAACAATCTTTTTAAATGGGGCGTGTATAATTTCTGGAGTGAAGTATCCTTTTCAAATTCTTTCCCAAAATCAACAATCAATTCTTGGCATTTTAACAATCAATTAAATCAGGCAAGCATTTCAATCAATCCAAGGAAAGATTTTAATTCGAGCCATTCAGAAGAGGAAAGAAACACAAAATCGTCTCAAGCCATATGCGAAATCAGAGAGCAATTATAGGATGTTATAGTCCTATATAAACACCTCTACATCACTGGCATATCCGATCGAAAAAAAAATCCACAATTTCAAAGAACAGAAAGCAAATCGATTCTAAATTTACTCACCAAGGTTTTCGATCGAAGACAACCAAATCGTGATCACGAGTTATCATAGAGAAGCGAAGATCATCAAGGAACTTTCATTTCAGCAATTGATGTTGCAATTTGGAGACCAAACTTGAAAACCCTAATTTTCTTATCGTAGCCACCATTGTCTGACGAGATAAAGAGATCGGGCAAATTGAATAACCAGTGGGCCGAGTCTAAGAGTTTTTTGCTAAGTCTACATTCTATATACAAATTTCAAGGGCTAGGGTTTTCATATGTTTACGTTTTTTTTTTTAGTTTGAGTTGTAAATCGTTCCGGACAGTTTATAGATTCTGTAATAATCTAGGGGGATCCAGTTAGGGGTTTAACTGGCAGTTTACTAGTGTCTGTAAAACTAGGGAAAATCTGATATAGGGGTTTAGATCAGTCTAGCATTTTGAGAGTAGGGTTAGAATAGGAGCGAGAGTCGCGAGTGTACATGGTCTTGTATGCGGGATCTGTTCTATCCCTAGTAGAAACATTAGGAATGCAGCAGTAGGCAAGATTTTGCCGAAGCTAGGTATTTCTTGTGTCATCTACTTTTCTGCATTTTTGTTTCTGCTATAATCTGTGACCTGTAATTGTTTTAATATCTCGTAATATTTAAACTCTGTGTTAATTTGCAATAAACCCTATTCACCCCTCCTCTAGGGTTAATCTAGATCCAACAGATATCGTGTCTCATCCTCGATACACGTGTTGTTGAGTCTTCGGGCTCCCGTCTTGAATTCGTCCTCCCCCTCTTTGAGATTTTCTGAAATTCTAATTTATTGATCTCTGGAATCTGAGTCCTATTTGTACTAAGCTATCTATATAAGTTTTTATTTATACTATGGTATCAATCTTAGTTTCTTGGATATTGAGACATCCAAGATATCATTGATATTTCTTTGACATATCGTATGGACATTTCGAGCCTTCACATTTTATATGTGAACATTGTTGTTATTGCTTATATGTCATTTTCTGTTAATATGTCTTATTCTATCTTAGTTTATTATGATGAGTACAACTAGACTGATCCGTTTATTGCTTATTTTCTTATAAATAATAATGGGGTCAGACCAAGGTATTATAGGCAATCCTCCTTAACTATAGCATGGATTAGCTTCTCCTTTTGGCTGATAGTTTTTTTATTAGTTTTACCTTTCATATATTTGAGATAGTGACTCATATGTGTACATATTCTTTTGTGTAGTTCATGTACCAATTATTTTATGATATAGTGGATCTTGCACAACCAATTATATTAGTCCACTCCTTATGTACTATATTCATATATGTTTATGCCTTAGTGATGTGAATATTTGTGTCTGACTCTGATTATATTGTTATGTATTTTATATCGATTCTAAATTATATATAACCATAGTGTAGCAGATTTGATCTTGAATTAGACATGCTGAATTTCCTCATGAGATTTAAAAAGTAAGACCACATTATCCAACATGTTTGACACTCGTTTAAAATTATTATACAGATGGTCGCTGCTCAACAACCTTATTCTTTGGGTTAGTTGACATCATTGCTTTCAATGACCTTGGTTAATGCGAGTATAGAGGTAGGGCATTACACTTCGTATCAGAGCTAGGTTCAGAACAATATAAGATATTATGGCGAGGATCATTGTCCTAAGACTCTCTTAGGAAATCGTGTTTTAGGATTTAAATCGAGTCTTAGGACCCGTCATATCCTGTCTTATATAATGATACTTTGTTCAACTAATTAACCTTATTTTAGTCTAACCTATTTTACTCTTCTCCCTTTTATAGGATAATAATGGTTAGGACTTCTCGCCACGGTATTGGATTTTCAAGCAGACCCCCTCAAGGTGGGGTATTTATGTTCGCTCAACAACTCTTAGATCTCGTGACTAAATCACATGCTGTCGGAGCTACATCCATGCCTACCCATCCTAAATCTGGGTTTGCATGACTTTATAGTGGCTTCACCAAACTAAGTGGAAAGCCGTTCAAAGGCTCTAAAAATGTTATTGAAGTTCAATCATGGTTGAGGACATGTGACTGCATCTTTTTTTGCATAGATTTTGTGGACTTGCTTCGGGTCCAAGTAGCTTCTAGTATGCTCCAAGATCGAGCTCTTGAGGCTGACAATCTGCAGAGCAAGGGAATCCAGCAAGGCCTCAGTACTTGTTTGAAGGGTTCTAACTAGGAATGTAGAAAAGTTCCTTGCTGCCGCTGTACCCCAGCGGAACTAGCAGCTTAAGCCGATGATGGGGTTTTCAACTCTCCTTATCTCTGTAAAGATTTTGTGAGTTTAGGAGGAAAGCCATTTTTAGGATCGAACGCTTCCTTGAAGCTAAAGCACTGATAATCGAGTGTGAACGTATCTTCGAAGCTACAAGGTAGGACGACCAGTTGAATCATAGGGTAACAACTTGACATGTAAAAGGAGAAGCCTTGGAGTGGTGGAACATGATTTCAGAAGAGAATATGGGTAGAGTGTTTACATATGAGGAGTTTCAGACCCGTTTTGAAATTAAGTTCTTACCTAATGCCGAGATGAGTCTACAGATATAGAAACTTATTTAGCTAAAGCAAGGAGAGTTAATCCTAAGAGAGTATGTAGCTAGATTTAAAGGTTTATCCAAATTTGGCAGATGATTGGTAGACACCTGTATGAATAAAGCATTTATCTTGGTAAGGGACTGAATTCTCCATTAAGGAAAATGTAACTGGCTCAGATGATGTTTGGATCTATATTCGAGGAGCTTGTTTAGAAAGTTATCTTGTATACTACTAAGGAAAAGAAGGAAGCTAAGAATGAGAAAGAGGAATGTGCTTCTAGTTTTGGAAAAAAAAAAAAAAAATTGGCTAAAGAAGAATAAGGGAGGAAAATTTTAAGAAGGAGGCTAAGATGTGTTCGAGATGCCACAAGAAGCGCCATGAAGCTAAGGATTACAGGGTGAACCTAGCAAATCCGAATTCAAAGGAAAATGCTTCAATTGTCATGGGGATGGACACTTGGCAATGAATTGCCCTAAACTTACAGGAGGACAAAGTGGAAAAAATATATGCTTTGGAGATAGCATGACTTGGAAGTCAACACTATGAGATCAAGGAAAGCTAGCTTTGGAAGGTATAATCTCTATTATAGGAATTGTTGTGTGTACCATGTTTGGTTCGGGAGCAACCCACTCCTTTATTGATAGAAAGATTATTGATTCCTTAAATCTTCCCTTGTCCTTTAATAGTGGTGCGATAGGGCTGTCTAACGTATCGGAGGAGCTAAGCAAATTCACTTATGTGTAAAGACCTATTATTAGATACCGTCGATGTCGATTTCTTTTGCGATGTGTTGTATTATATTTTGGGGGATATGGGCTCATACTAGGGATGGATTGGCTATCATTTATGGGGCCGTCCTTAATTGTGATAAGAGAGATATTTGCTTAAGAAGTCATAGAGTCCATAGCTTAGAGATCTCTTATAGGACTCGGTCTTGTTGCACTCTTTATCGTCTGAATTAGGAGGGTCATCTCCATTCCCATTATGTGTGAGTTTCCAGATGTCTTCGAGGAAGTCATGGGACTTCCACTCAATAGAGAAATCTCATTTTAGATAGATTTCGAGAAGCATGCGAGACAAGTAGCATTGCCATTAAGGCACATGGTTCCTATAGAAAGGAGTGTGTAACAACCCGGAAAATCAGAACCAATTTAAATTTTTTTTATTTTAGCGATTTTAATGAATTTTAAATATTTAAAATGATTTATTTTAAATAATAACGATTTAAAATTTATTTAAATCGAAGTTAGAACATATGTATTTATTTTAATTATAAAATGAGCCTGAAATGGCGTGGTAGTTTGAAAATTTGATTTCAAAATTCAAATGAATGTACAGGATTCAAAATAAATCGAATTTCAGTAGAACCATAAATATTTGAATCTGTTTAATAATATCTTTCTAATGAATATGGAAAATCTAGATTTCATAACGGGAATTGAAAGTTATGTCCAGTTGAAAGTATAAAATAGTCGCTATGGAATTTAATATAATATATAGCCCTTAAAAATAGTCATTTTGCAAACGACCTACGTTTTCAATGAAACCAATTTGGTTGGATCCGGAATGTCAATTTATTGCTATGTTTAAAATTCCATAATTTTTGGAATTAATATATGAGCGTGGTAAATTAAAACGCATTTGGTAATTTCAGTTTGAACTGGATCAACCAGAAAAAGTCCATTTTTCAAACGGTCTCCAAATTCGACGAAATAAATTTTGTTAGGACCGTATCGTCCAAACATAGCTAGATTTATTTTTCGGGAATTTTTGGAATCAGTATGTGGCCCCGAAAAATTAAAATGTACGTTCAAATCTAATATTGAATGTTTTATATTTTAATTCAAAGAATAACTGACTGAAACAGTCAAATGGGCTTACGAAACATATTCCATTGTGTCCGGAATGGGGGTATTTAGCTAGGGGCGACAATCGTTGAGCTTGTTTTGGAGTTCGTATGGAGAAACATATATTTTTGGAATAAACATATATATCGGCCAATCATATTTTTCCATTCATTGATTCCGTTTTCCAAAATAATTAAAAAAAACGATAAACCCTCGTATCGAACGACGAAAGTGGCTCTTACCTTCTCTCTTCGATTTCTACAAATCCACTCAACGAAATCGATTAATTCTTTAGAGGATTTTTTAGAGAATTTAGAGAGCTTTAAATCCATACCAGTCTCGTATTTTATCGTTGAGGATTCGTGAAGATTTGAGCGCATGAAGTCGAACGGTTTGAAGCGGCGTCGTGACCCCATACCTCCGTCGAACTGTACACCCCCACCGGCGACGGAAAGCCTGTTCCAAGCCCTTTCACGTGGAGCAGGCCGATCGCATTCAAGTGCTTCAGATTTCGAGAAATTTGGAAACCTAGTTTTGAACACTTACTGAAAGGTGCAGTTTTTATTTTTCAAAAGAGTTTATGACACTTTAAAGCATTACGAAGTTCGATTAAATTATAAAAATCATATCTTTTTCATATGTTGTCGAATTCAAGTGAAACAAGAGACATTGGGACCGTGACATCATACATTACATTCTAGAAGAGACTATAATGCATTTAGAGCTCTCTACAATTTTAGATGGAGTGGAACCCAATGTGAGATTTCTAAATTCAAATTGGAATGGAATAGTGATGTATAAATTATATAAGCGATGTATAAATTATATACGCATTGTATACATCATATATGGGCGTTGTATAAATTATATAAGCAATGTATAAATTGTACATGCATTGTATAAATCATATATTCGTTGAATGAAATTGAAATAAATATATTTATATACATACATACATATATATATATATACACACTCCCCTCGTCCACAGACCATGAACGATATAATTTGTTTGGATTATGATTGTGAATGATTGATTGTGGTTGTAACAAAATTGGTTGTGTTTGTGGTGAATTCATTGGGTTGTGAAAATGAATTGTATTATGGAAATTATGAAAATGAAATCATTGTATCGTCGCGAGGCCTAGGATAGTAGAGGAACCGTGCTGGACATGGTGCCGGTTTTAAATACCCTGTCGTTATAATGCCGAAATTTTCTGAAATATTCATGTATGGAAAAATATTCATGTTTGGATAAATTGTTTGAACAATAAAAATCACATTTTTATTTCATATACGAAGTGTTAAAAATATTCTTATGTTAAATAAATTGTTTGAACAATAAAAATCACATTTTTATTGTGTATATGAAGTGTTAAAAATATTTGTATGTTGAATATATTGTTTGAACAATAAAAATCACATTTTTATTGTGTATATGAAGTGTTAAAAATATTCTTATGTTGAATAAATTGTTTGAACAATGAAAATCACATTTTTATAATATACACGAAGTGTTAAAAATAATCATGCTTGAAAATAAATATTTGTTTGCTATAAATATTATTTATAACATGTATATGAGCTAAAAAAAATAAACATGAGTTGAAATATATTTTTGTTCGTCAACAATATTATTTGTATCCCGTATATGTAGTGTTAAAAATAACCATAGGTTGAAATAAATATTTATTGAATGAAAATAACATTTTTTTTAACATGTATATGAAGTGTTAAAAATAACCATAGGTTGAAATAAATATTTATTGATTGAAAATAATATTTTTAACATATATATGAAGTGTTAAAAATAACCATAGGTTGAAATAAATATTTATTGATTGAAAATAATATTTTTAACATGTATATGAAGTGTTAAAATTAACCATAGGTCGAAATAAATATTTATTGATAGAAAATAATATTTTTAACATGTATATGATGTGTTAAAAATAACCATAGGTTGAAATAAATATTTGCTCGCTAAAAATACTATTTTTAGTGTAGATATGCATATATATATATATTGAATAGGAAAATGGATTCGCTATTGAGTAAAGAATTTATTTGCGATCCCGACAAATAGGTAAGCCTTAATGAGTTGGCCGCGCAATTTTATTATTATATAAACTCCTGTGAATGTCATTGGATGCGGTGTGCTGGTTGTTCTGCATAAGATTAAAAACAACACTATAGAATAGCAACAATTAATTTCGAACTACACTGTCTGGCATACTTCGTGAAGATAGCATACTCTATTATATACCACATAAGCATTTGGAGCTTCTGTGACGAGGTTGGAATTACCATATGGAGATAACTGCATTTCAGGTTGAACCTAAGACGAACTATTGATGTCATAGCATGTCATATTCCATATAAGCATTTGGAGCTTATGTGACGAGGTTGGGTGTAACACCCCGTAATTTTATAACATTAAAATTCACAAATTAAAGTATACTTAATTTTTAGAAAAGAATTAAGTGAAATGGGTTGCGCAGAGATATATATATATTGATATATATATAAAAAAAATTAAAAATTAAATAAATAAACATGCGAAAAAGTTCAAAACAGCAAATTGGGAGGGGGAATAACCAAACCGGCCCATTTTTTAGGTCAACCCGAGCCTCGCTGGGTTGACTAAGAGTTAATCCAGGGTGTTTGGCTGTCAACCCGTGGGTCGATTCGCTCAAATGCAGATTTTGCATTTGATTGGTTCTCATGGTTCAGGGTTAATCTAATGGTCATAAATAACTTCCTACACCTATAAATATATCCTAATGCTAACCCTAAACCTAATTAAAATTGGAACCAAAGCCGTTATGCCGTCGCCATGGAACTCAGTGTAGCCGCCGCCAACTAAAGAGGAAGATAGCTAATCAATTCAACCTAATTCAAGCTTAGAGCTTCAACAACTAATCAACTAACGTCGCTACAACAATTCTGCATCAAGTTTGATCAATTGTTCATAATTCTTTAACCATAAAAGGCAAGTTCGATTTCTCTAATCAAGATAATTATTAAATTAAGTAAGATTAGATATAATTGTGGATTATATGGATATG
This sequence comes from Allium sativum, assembly GCA_030737875.1. NCBI lineage: Eukaryota > Viridiplantae > Streptophyta > Magnoliopsida > Asparagales > Amaryllidaceae > Allium > Allium sativum. The sequence continues at coordinate 278,374,542 of CM060926.1, read as the reverse complement.
ATGTGAATTATTGACCGTATGATATGATTATGTTGTTAAATTCTGATGTTATCATACATGTTGTAAATTCTATGATTTTATGTTGTCATCTATGTTGTAAAGTTATGATCTATGTTGTAATTCTACGATTGGTTTACATGTAATCAAATCATCATGTTGTTTAAATGCTAGTTTGGTTATGTTGATTCATATGATAGATCATATGTATGTATGCAAGATTAGATGTTGATTTATACATAAATCACATGCAAGTTAGTAAATATTACGACATCTATTATAGATCAAAAGTTAGGCTATGATATACATAAGTTACATGCCAAATCTGTACATGCTAGTTTGTATATTTAGAGATAAATTTACACCATTGTTATGTTGCATAAATCACATATGCAAGTTTATATAAAAATATGAGTTTGGAATATGAATCATGTTATGCAAGTTTTTGGTTATTGCTTATGTAAGTTTTGTGATGAAAATCTTGTTCATAACATGTAGGTTCATACTTTTAGGCCTATGTTTAGATCGATGATTTTATGCAGGTTATGTGGTAAATTCTCATATGCAAGTTAGGCCTATTTTGTATGTTATGTGAATATGTGGTGTTTTTCCCTTTTCCATGTGTTAGACTATTTCTTAGTCTATCATATATTCTATGTGAATGGACGCCGCGGGGGTTATGGGGAAAAATATTGATTATGTTAATAAATGTGAATTGGCATGTAATGGCCTTAAAAGAGGCATATATGTAAATTGAAATATTAATTGGTAAAGTGATATATGGACATAATTAATGTGAATTATGGTCATAAAGATATTTGGAATTTTATTAACATATTTGATTAGGAATAATTAATCCAAACATGGGATGAAAATATTATGTTAATAAATGTGAATTGGAATGTAAATGGGTCATATATGTAAATTAATTTGAATTTGAATAGGGATATTAAATAGTGAGATAAAAGGCCTTTAATGGCATATAATAAATTTGTGACGAAATTGGTATAATTTTGCATACCATAAATGGATGGACATAATTGAGTCAATTATAGACATCGTTAAATTTGGAATTAATTGATAATTTGAATAGGGAAAATAATTCAAATTGAGGTAAAGGATTATAAGTGATAATCAATGCTTAGGACACGAGGTTGGACTCATTTATGACGTAAAAATGCCCGGGCCCACCCGGCAAATCCAGTAGTCACAAATGGTAGCCCAATATGAGAGGTCCTAGGCCCAAATTAAAAGCGTAACGGTTGTAAAGACACGAGGTTGGGCTCTTTTATGGTGTAAGACTGCCCGGACCCGCCCGGCAAATCCAGCTGACATAAATGTCAGTCTAATGTGAGAGGTCTTTATAAGGTTACGGCCTTGATGAATTAAGAAATACTTAACCAGATAAGCATTTAGTGGGACATGAGGGGGTTAAGTGGGTGCCTTGGGTGGCATGAGGAATCTAGTGGGTGACATGTGGGTGACATGTGGATGTCATGAGAAATACGATTAGAAAAATGGAGTAATTTGAATATAAACAATTATGACATGTAATTCAAATTATTGGATAAAATAGGTATTGACACCTATGAAGGGAAAGGTTTTAATTAATTGATTAATTAATTAAAAATGGACATGGTAAATGAAATGGACTACTTAACCAAATCTGATCCCTATGGATTGTAAGAACTTATGTTTAAGTTGGGGGTTACGTAAACTGGGTTATACGGAATGAGTGGGTTAAGTAAATCTTGGGTAGGAGGGTAATATTAGTACATATAGGCCCACAAACTTAACCGTAAATTAAATATGTCTGAACCAGTGAGAGGGTTAAGTAAATCTTGGGTAGGTAGGTAATATTTGTGTATATAGGCCCACAGACTTAACCAATACAACCTGTTAATTAAACAAAAGGGTGAGACTAGGTTAAATTAGAAAACACTTAACCAAATTTATACATGTAAGTGGACATGGGGTTAAGTGGGATGTATTAGAGGGGACCAAGCCTAGGTGGGGGCCCTTTTCAGTCCAGTAGCCCATTAAGTATCTTTGTGAGCTCGACCCAAGTCGAGGACGGGACACGCCTACTGGGCCTGATTGTTAGAGGCCAAAATGGGTTTGCGGTGGCAACGCAAGTCCAACGGGGTCATGTGCGTGCGTGGGCCCGGGCTGGTAGGTAAGACATTGTTGCATCTTGTAGGTATAAGCTGTGCATCCTTAAGTTGTATTAGGTTGCCACTTTAGGGGAGTGATACACCCCACTGTGGGACCAGCACGGATATCTACGAGTTAGGGAGCCGATCGAATGGGGCAGGGTAGTGGGTACATCTAGTGGAGATAGGAGCAGACGGCACCTATGTAGTCAGCTAGGGGTACACGAAGCTACCATTATTAATTAATCATTAAAGGGGTACACCTAGTGGAGATAGGAGCAGGCGGCACCTATGACGTCAGCTAGGAGTACATGGAACTACCATTGAAGGGGTATATCTAGTGGGGATAGTGGGTACATCTAGTAGTACACGAAGCTATCATCATTCTATTTAGTCAAGAGGGATCAAGTTTCTAGAGTGACTAGTATGGGTGCAGTTAGTGTTAGTACAGTACAGTACGGTAGAGTATAGTAATTACCCTATATTGTTTAAGAAGCGCCTTTAATGTTATCTTTGCTCATCCTATTATTTTTGGTTGCTTGGTCTTGCCATTAATTCACAGTCATTTCCTTATTTACCAAGCTTATGTCTTGTCCTAGTTACTTTGATAATTGTATTGTTGGAGTTATCGGACTTGCCAGACTTTATGTCTGACCCCCTTTGTTTCCACCTCTTTTCTTCCTTCCCCCCCCCCCCCAAGGTTCTTAGGGTGGGAAGCTTGATTTGGATCTCTTTGGGAGCACTTGGATTTGGATTGCTGAAGTAAAGCTCAACCTATCTCTTTTATGGCTATTTATGGGATTATGCTTTTTATATTATGTACTCTGATTTTGTCAAGATGGATATTATGTACTTGACTTTAGTCTTTGGGTTTTGGTGATGTAACCAAACATATTTACCTTCCGTTGCAATAAATAAAGTTTTAAATTTTCAAGTACTATTTCATATCTGTCTTGTTGTGATTTTCTATTCTATATTCACTTAAAACGCTCCATAGAAGTTAATGCATTCCCTTTGTGAGTGACATTAATGGACATGGGGTGTTACACGTGGTATCAGAGCTGAAGGTTACCGGAACAGATAAGATATTTTGAGAAACTATTTTTCAAAAGCATTTTTATAAAGAATACTTTCAAAAAATATGTTTGCAGAAGAGTATTTTTGAAAGAATGGTTTGTTTTAAAAACATAATCCCCAAGAGCCATATATCTTTCCTTCGATTCTGCGTTTTGAATCTCTTCCTCTTTCTCTTTTTGAATTTCCCCCTCCGCGTATAGATGCTTTTTCTAAGATAAATAGGGACTTCCATACGAAGAACGAAAAACCACTTCAAGGGACTTAGACGTTTGTCGAGCTAGAAGTTAGTTCAAGGAAGTGGAGGGCTTGTTGATACCTTTAAGGTAGACGATGGGAGGAAGGTTCAAATAGCTGTTGGTTAATGAAGGACGAAACCTCATCTTGGTGGAAGGTCACGAATGGGGAATGTGAACAAGAAGGCTACTAGTTATCCTTTTGGAGAAATAGGACACCTTATTTGTAACGACACGGATTTTGCCCGGACCTAATCGATCGCAAAATCGACCAAGACCGTTCAAAACTCGCATACGTTAACTTTGGGAATACAAAATATTAGAACAATAACAGCAGACTTTTATTACATTACAATAATATAACATCAGAGTACAGAATATCAGAGTACAAATAAAGTAAACTACAGCGGAAGATAAATTACAACAGATTTAATACATTAAACAGCGGAAAGACTTCTAAGCTCTGGACACAGCTTTAGGCTTCGATCCAGGATCCTGCTAAAGAGAGAGATGTCTGCAAAAAGCTACTCGACTGCCCGTGTAGAAAAGAGGGCACCCGAGTTTGCAAAGTGAAACAAACTACGAGTCAGTCATGGGACTGGTGTGAGAATTCTAAACTAATATAACTAATAAGACAAATCCAAGGACCACGCCACTTTCGCGGAACGGGTTTACTCCTATGGATTGCCAGTGCATAAACCAAAGTAAATCGAGAAATAACGCAATGTCTTTTTGGAAAAATGAAACCATTATAAGACCCAAGTCCCATCACATAATGCAACGCACACCAGAGGATAGGGTTTTACCTTATAATGGTCAAAAGATGCTTGATACGTGAAAACGATATTATTATTAGTGTGTATATATATAGGTATATATATAATATACATTTAAATCATAATGTATCAATCATAGACGGCATAGTACCCCATCCTACTATGTCGCCATACTAGTTCTACAATCAAAACCGCAAGGTCGTATTGGAATTTGGATTCCATCATGAGTCGAGGCTAGGGGCAAGCTCCTCTCCGATTCGAGACACTCTAGCAAATGCCTCAGGATTCCCCGCAGTGAACCCTTAGATGCGGTAGGGCCGGTCCCCGCCTATGGGCAGTGGATTAGTTATGCCTGAACACACGTTTCCCGGTCCCTTTGGACCTATAGTATGACCACCAACGGCCTATAAAAAAAACGAGGCGCCTCAAAATCCATCATCCACATAAGTAAAATGTCAGGGCTGGTAGGTCACTGACACCACTCTAGCTAGAAAGAAACGTGTGCACTCCCTACGGTCCATATCCCGTTTTTGACTCATACCGGGGTGTGAAGCTCGCGAAGTCATGATATACACAAAGCTATGCCGTAATAGGCTATGCTTTGATCATCACCACAAGGCATGCTTTTCAACAAAAGCCTTGATCAATGCATCTTAGTATGCCACATTGTCAGTCCATACTATACCATTAATTTCTACCAATATATAACCTCTAAGCTCGTACGTCTCAGAGAAGGGTGTTAACCACCAAACAGATATATATTAAGAGAGATCAACGAATGTAGTATAAAGGACTACAACGTCAGACATACATTCCATTTATAAACTTATGCCCTGGGTCTGAGCGAAAGTCAAATCCGTACAAATCAACACTTCGTCCGAACAGCCACCACTGAAGCCCTTTCAAGGTAGCTACTCCTCTCATGGGTCTCAGTAGCAACACATCCATTCGCTGTGAAGATCGCCGGTCTTCAATCACCGTCTTTAAATCTTCGACTTAGAACGTCGTATAATCATTTGAAATGAGATTGAACTCGGTCTTTTCAAATGATTCTCGCATATATATATATATAATAATTTGAAAACATTTCCTATCGTTATTAATATTTGATAACGACTAATCGCTATTTTTATTAATATAACAATAGCCTAAATTAATTTAACGACGCTTCGGGTCAATGGGCGACCCTGGCGTTGTTTGCAACCAAATTTGATTTACACATAACTTGAAATCTAACCGTTGGATTTTGACGAAATTTATATCGTTGGAAAGATTTTCCCAAAGCGGTCCTAACGGTTCCTGTTTTGGGAAAATCCGACCGTCGGGTCTTTCAGTATAACCGTTTAAAGTTACGATTGTCGATACGCGAACTACCGCGCATGTTTCGTTTAAATTTAATTTATATATATATAAATCATTTGACTATTTCAATTATAAAAGTCTATTCTTTTTATCGCATCTAAAATGACGATAAAATATTTCTTGTTTTATTTTACTACCTTTCTTATTTTATTTACTCTAATTGTAAATAATTTATGCTTTATATATCCTTTTAATTTATTTTCTATTTATTTACCTAAATGTAAATAAATGTTTTTCTTTCTATTCTTTTCCTTATTTATTTACCTAAATGTAAACAAATATTTCTCTACTTCTTTTATCTTATTTATTTACATTATTTATAAATAAATGTTTCTAATTCCTTTTCTTATTTATTTACACTATTTGTAAATAAATGTTTACCTTTACTTTTACTATATTTATTTACACTAATTATAAATAAATGTACCTTTTCCTTTTATCTTATTTATTTACATAAGAAAATGTAAATAAATATTATTCACAAAATTATTCTTTTAATCCCTTTTATTTACATAAGAAAATGTAAATAATCCTTATTCACATATTTGTTCTTGTAATCTTAATCACATAGAAATGTGATTTTATTTACAATGTAAAACATATATATATATATATATATATATATATATATATATATTTACTTACATTGAAAATGTACTTTTATTAAATCCTTTATTTACATTGAACAAATGTAAATGTCTTTATTTCTTTTCTTTACATTGAAAAGTGTAATTCTTAAATTCTTTTCTAATTACATTGAAAAATGTAGTTCTTTAATCCTTTTTCTAATATTTCTTTTTAACATAAAAAAGAATATCTTATGTTAATTCTTTTCTAACATTTTCTGTTATTATTTTATTTACATAAGAAAATGTAAATAAATCCTATTTACATAAAAATGTAGTTTTTACTTTATAACCTTAATTACATAAAAATGTAATTTTATTGTTTATAATCCTAATTACATAAAAAAAGTAATTTATATTTACAATGTAAAACGTATACTTTAATTACTTAATAAAAATGTAATTTTATTTAATCTCTCATTTATCTAAGGTAAATATATGTTTTTCTTGCTCTATGTTTTATTTTATTTATACTAAATATTTTGAAGTAATATTAATTGTAAATTTAGACAATTAGAATATGCTTTAACCTCCCACATTGGATAGGTATTGTTGTGATTACTGGACAGTCGGGCGGGTCCGGGCAGGTTTACATCACAACTCAATCCAACCTCGGGTTAAGCATCCTTGTTCTTATTTATTTACCTAAGTGTGAATAAATGTTTTTCTTTTATTTTTCCTATTTATTTACCTAAGTGTAAATAAATGTTTTTCTTTTATTTTTCCTATTTATATAGAAAGATGACGTTTTCTGTTTATTTTCTTTACATAGAAAATTGATGTTTTCTATTCACAATGGATTAAATAATCCAATTTGTTATATTATCCATTTATGTTTTATAATGGGCCAGACTTCTCACATTAGGCCTACAACTTGTGGATGCTGGATATGCCGGTTGGGTCCGGGCAGACTTATTCCACCGTTGGGCTTAACCTTGAGTCAAAACCCAATTTGTATTCGTGTACTTGGACCTCTCACATTAGGCCCAACATTTATGGCTGCTGGATATGCCGGTTGGCTCCGGGCAGACTTCCACCATAAACGTGACCTAACCTCGTGTCCAAATATAATTAAAAATTTTATTTATAAATATTATCCAAGAATATTATTTTAAAATATTTTATATTTTAAAATATCCCACTACTTAATATCATTCCTTACTTGAAATAATCTTTCATATAAAGCTTTATTATTCCATTTCAATACATATTAACTTTCCATATTATTATGATATTATAATAATAATTATAAAAAAACGGTTTTAATTTGTGATATTAAAACCTACCATTTCAATATTAAAATGAAATCAATTTAAAAACATTTCAAATTTTGAAATCCATCTTCCATTTTTAATGTTAACATAAAAAGGAATCTTTTCAATTTAAAATCTTCTTAATATAATTGGAATGTGATTTACTAATTCCAATAATTTGTTTATAATCTTCCAAATGTTAAAGGTTTTTATCTACTTAATTCAAGCGTCAATTAATATCATTAATTGAATAATAAATGGGCATTTATTTCCTTCATTCGAAGGAAATATTGTCAATTCAAAAGCTTCTTTATTATTTCCTTTTTAAATGGAAAATTAAATCATCTAAATACTTCAACTTCCAATTTATTTCATTAATTTGCATATTTATTACTTTACTCAAAATTGGAATGAGACCCACCATTTCCATATAATTTAATTATACGTAAAATCAAACATTAATTACATAACAATTTCAGAACATCCATCCAAAGTGCATTTCTAATTATTCCAAGGGTGACGTGTATTCAAAAGTCAACCCTTGACCCGTGTGGGGTTTCAGCCAACACAATTCACATATTTAAAATAAACTGTGCTTCTGGATGATGTGTAAAAATTGATCATTCACTCACATAAACAAGCCAGGGTCGCTTGTAAATGGCAGTGTATACAGGTGCATAAATGGAACATAGACAATTTGCACAATTTAACAATGTTCACATATTGGGTATTGCCCTTTTTATTTCATTTGATTTAATGACACAAATTCACCATAAAATATATTTCTTTTTCTAACTTAAAATAAAAATAAAATCTTTTATTTCAAAACAAAAGTCAAAATTTTAATTATTCTAAAATAAAGATCAAAACTTTATTTATTATAATCGTCTCAAAATAAAGATGAAATCTTTATAACCAAAACAAAGTTTTAATCTTTATAAACAAAACAAAATTTCAGTCTTTTATAAGCAAAAACAAGGTTTTAAATCTTTACCAACAAAACAAAGTTTTGTTCTTTTTAAACAAAACAAAATAAGGTTTGAACTTTTATTCAATAAACAAAACAAAGTTTTGTTCTTTTTCATAAACAAAATAAAGTTTGTTCTTTTCAAAAACAAAATAAAGTTTCAATTTTATATTAAAAAAAAACGCAAACAAAGCTGTAAATTTTTTTTTAGAACAAAAACAAAGTTGTAATCTTCTTAATCCCATTCAAAGTTATAATCTTTGTAAACATAAACAAAGTTTCATTTTTTTTTCTAAGCAACAATGAAAATTGTAACTTTTATTTAAATATAAATTTCCATACATTTTAAATAAATAAATAAAAATGAATTTATCATTTACATCATGTACATCGTTTCTATTGATTCAACAAATTTCATCAACAGTGTATGCAACAACAATTTGTCCATAATAACCCAAACAACTATCACCAATTCTCAACAGACATCATACATCATCAATACACAATCATGTACATACAAACATCAAAACCACAAGAAAAATAATTTAAATTTAATAAATTATAAAATAGAATCTCACTGTGATTCAAATTTTTCCCAAAAATTTCTGGTCGATCTAAATCCTCTGGTTGCTCCTAAAACGAAGAAGACTCCGCCACGATCCAAACAACTCCTTCTTCTTCCTACTGATAACCAAGGCTGCAACTTTTTCTATTTGTTCAATCCTAGGTCAGAGATTTTCAATCCATACGTTCAACTCCACTACGATCGGACGGTGCCACAACAGAGAGGGAAGAGTGGAGAGAGCTACAAAATTCTCAAAATAGTGGAGAGATTTTATTTAGAAGATAAGGATTTATTGGAGGAAGAAGGAAGGAGCTTTCTGGCCATGAAAAGAAGAAGATGGCGGCAGCTTATGTTTTGTAATTAGGAATAGGTTTAGAGAAGTTTAGGATATTATATAGTGGCGCCAATATATATATATATATATATTTATATATTTTTATTTTGTTATATATTTGATTTTATACATCACTTGTTTTCCTACATATGTAGTAGGTTACAAATGAAATGAATTAGCTGACTAGGCAGGTGTTAATCTAATCAATCTTTTTTTTACTTATTCAAAAATTCAAAAAGAAAAACATAAGGAGAGAGAAACGGGAATGCAATTAATGTATGATTTATGGTATAATGCCAATTGTTAGAACGTTTAACTTTTAAATTTCCAAAACATGTAATATTAACGTTTCAGAATTTAAGGAACCTATTCAATGCTCATGCAAAAACAAATAAAAAGAAATATACATACATGCAGTTGATTTGTTGTCGCTTTTTTTTTTTTTTTTTTTGAAGAGAAATAATAATAACAGGAAAAGAGAAAAAAGAAATAAGGGGATGTATATTTAAGAAATAAGAGTACATGTGTGAAAATAGAATGAAGAGAAATATGTAAATAGAATGAAGAGTAATAAATTTATAGATAAAGAAAAGAAATGAATGCGTAATTTATTGTTTCAATGATGGCTGTAAGAAAGTTATGTGATTTTCTTTAAATTTCAAAACATATAATATTAAGTAACGTAATTAAGGGGACATATTTAGTTGGACTAATTAATGAAGGTTTTTAACATGTAACCTACGTTTTGAATTCCTAAAAGTTAAATTTGAATTGACAAGGGAAATATTTAAGAGGACAGCGAAAGATATGTATATATATATATATATGTGTGTGTGTGTGTGTGTGTGTGTATGTGTGTGTATGTATTGTCAAAATTTATTTCATTTATAACCTACGCATTATTTTCAATCAATGCATTAATAAATGTCATTAAAGTTCCTACATAACGTTAAAAAGAATAAATTTTTAATGTGAAACATTTCATGTTTCTACATGACATTAAAAGATTAATTTTTAATGTTAACCAAATTCATGTTCTTACATGACATTAAAAAGTTAGACTTTTAGCACTAATCAAAATATGTTCATTTACATTAAAAAGAATAAATTTTTAATGCAAATCATTTTTATGTTCTTACATTTAAATAAAGACGAACATTTATTTTAAAACATATTTCATTTTTTTTTAAAAAATGGTAATAAAAATGTAAATTCTTTTTTTTTATTAAATTCTGACGCATTTTCTAACAAAGTTTCCTTAAAATAAAATTTTAAATTGGCCCTGATTTTCCGGGTTGTTACAGTCTCCCCCACTTAAAATCTTTTCGTCCTCGAAAAGGAACTAAGCTAAAGGTAGTTAAATTAACTAACTAAATTTTAATTTTACTTTTATTAATTCCATTTGTTGGCTAACTTACCAAATATATATATATACTTTTATATATTTAAAAATCTTATCTTCTGAAATAGGATTATATATATAATCAAAATACTTTAATTATAAGCTTATCACTCTGAACTCATCCTAGGGCATTACTAACCCCATCTCTAATGAGTTTTCTCATTCTAGGACACTGCTGGTCCTATCTCTAATGAGTATTCTTATTGGATATTACTAATCCAATCTCTGATGAGTCTTTTGTTCAGTTCTAACGAGTTGTACCCCAAAGATTTGAGCTAACCAGAGCTCTGATACCACCTGTAACGACACGAATTTTGCCCGGACCTAATCGATCGCAAAATCGACCAAGACCGTTCAAAACTCGCATACGTTAACTTTGGGAATACAAAATATTATAACAATAACAGCAGACTTTTATTACATTACAATAATATAACATCAGAGTACAGAATATCAGAGTACAAATAAAGTAAACTACAGCGGAAGATAAATTACAACAGATTTAATACATTAAACAGCGGAAAGACTTCTAAGCTCTGGACACAGCTTTAGGCTTCGATCCAGGATCCTGCTAAAGAGAGAGATGTCTGCAAAAAGCTACTCGACTGCCCGTGTAGAAAAGAGGGCACCCGAGTTTGCAAAGTGAAACAAACTACGAGTCAGTCATGGGACTGGTGTGAGAATTCTAAACTAATATAACTAATAAGACAAATCCAAGGACCACGCCACTTTCGCGGAACGGGTTTACTCCTATGGATTGCCAGTGCATAAACCAAAGTAAATCGAGAAATAACGCAATGTCTTTTTGGAAAAATGAAACCATTATAAGACCCAAGTCCCATCACATAATGCAACGCACACCAGAGGATAGGGTTTTACCTTATAATGGTCAAAAGATGCTTGATACGTGAAAACGATATTATTATTATTAGTGTGTATATATATAGGTATATATATAATATACATTTAAATCATAATGTATCAATCATAGACGGCATAGTACCTCATCCTACTATGTCGCCATACTAGTTCTACAATCAAAACCGCAAGGTCGTATTGGAATTTGGATTCCATCATGAGTCGAGGCTAGGGGCAAGCTCCTCTCTGATTCGAGACACTCTAGCAAATGCCTCAGGATTCCCCGCAGTGAACCCTTGGATGCGGTAGGGCCGGTCCCCGCCTATAGGCAGTGGATTAGTTATGCCTGAACACACGTTTCCCGGTCCCTTTGGACCTATAGTATGACCACCAACGGCCTATAAAAAAAACGAGGCGCCTCAAAATCCATCATCCACATAAGTAAAATGTCAGGGCTGGTAGGTCACTGACACCACTCTAGCTAGAAAGAAACGTGTGCACTCCCTACGGTCCATATCCCGTTTTTGACTCATACCGGGGTGTGAAGCTCGCGAAGTCATGATACACACAAAGCTATGCCGTAATAGGCTATGCTTTGATCATCACCACAAGGCATGCTTTTCAACAAAAGCCTTGATCAATGCATCTTAGTATGCCACATTGTCAGTCCATACTATACCATTAATTTCTACCAATATATAACCTCTAAGCTCGTACGTCTCAGAGAAGGGTGTTAACCACCAAACAGATATATATTAAGAGAGATCAACGAATGTAGTATAAAGGACTACAACGTCAGACATACATTCCATTTATAAACTTATGCCCTGGGTCTGAGCGAAAGTCAAATCCGTACAAATAAACACTTCGTCCGAACGGCCACCACTGAAGCCCTTTCAAGGTAGCTACTCCTCTCATGGGTCTCAGTAGCAACACATCCATTCGCTGTGAAGATCGCCGGTCTTCAATCACCGTCTTTAAATCTTCGACTTAGAACGTCGTATAATCATTTGAAATGAGATTGAACTTGGTCTTTTCAAATGATTCTCGCATATATATATAATAATTTGAAAACATTTCCTATCGTTATTAATATTTGATAACGACCTATCGCTATTTTTATTAATATAACAATAGCCTAAATTAATTTAACGACGCTTCGGGTCAATGGGCGACCCTGGCGCTGTTTGCAACCAAATTTGATTTACACATAACTTGAAATCTAACCGTTGGATTTTGACGAAATTTATATCGTTGGAAAGATTTTCCCAAAGCGGTCCTAACGGTTCCTGTTTTGGGAAAATCCGACCGTCGGGTCTTTCAGTATAACCGTTTAAAGTTACGATTGTCGATACGCGAACTACCGCGCATGTTTCGTTTAAATTTAATTTATATATATATATAAATCGTTTGACTATTTCAATTATAAAAGTCTATTCTTTTTATCGCATCTAAAATGACGATAAAATATTTCTTGTTTTATTTTACTACCTTTCTTATTTTATTTACTCTAATTGTAAATAATTTATGCTTTATATATCCTTTTAATTTATTTTCTATTTATTTACCTAAATGTAAATAAATGTTTTTCTTTCTATTCTTTTCCTTATTTATTTACCTAAATGTAAACAAATATTTCTCTACTTCTTTTATCTTATTTATTTACATTATTTATAAATAAATGTTTCTAATTCCTTTTCTTATTTATTTACACTATTTGTAAATAAATGTTTACCTTTACTTTTACTATATTTATTTACACTAATTATAAATAAATGTACCTTTTCCTTTTATCTTATTTATTTACATAAGAAAATGTAAATAAATATTATTCACAAAATTATTCTTTTAATCCCTTTTATTTACATAAGAAAATGTAAATAATCCTTATTCACATATTTGTTCTTGTAATCTTAATCACATAGAAATGTGATTTTATTTACAATGTCAAACATATATATATATATATATATATATATATTTACTTACATTGAAAATGTACTTTTATTAAATCCTTTATTTACATTGAACAAATGTAAATGTCTTTATTTCTTTTCTTTACATTGAAAAGTGTAATTCTTAAATTCTTTTCTAATTACATTGAAAAATGTAGTTCTTTAATCCTTTTTCTAATATTTCTTTTTAACATAAAAAAGAATATCTTATGTTAATTCTTTTCTAACATTTTCTGTTATTATTTTATTTACATAAGAAAATGTAAATAAATCCTATTTACATAAAAATGTAGTTTTTACTTTATAACCTTAATTACATAAAAATGTAATTTTATTGTTTATAATCCTAATTACATAAAAAAATGTAATTTATATTTACAATGTAAAACGTATACTTTAATTACTTAATAAAAATGTAATTTTATTTAATCTCTCATTTATCTAAGGTAAATATATGTTTTTCTTGCTCTATGTTTTATTTTATTTATACTAAATATTTTGAAGTAATATTAATTGTAAATTTAGACAATTAGAATATGCTTTAACCTCCCACATTGGATAGGTATTGTTGTGATTACTGGACAGCCGGGCGGGTCCGGGCAGGTTTACATCACAACTCAATCCAACCTCGGGTTAAGCATCCTTGTTCTTATTTATTTACCTAAGTGTGAATAAATGTTTTTCTTTTATTTTTCCTATTTATTTACCTAAGTGTAAATAAATGTTTTTCTTTTATTTTTCCTATTTATATAGAAAGATGACGTTTTCTGTTTATTTTCTTTACATAGAAAATTGATGTTTTCTATTCACAATGGATTAAATAATCCAATTTGTTATATTATCCATTTATGTTTTATAATGGGCCAGACTTCTCACATTAGGCCTACAACTTGTGGATGCTGGATATGCCGGTTGGGTCCGGGCAGACTTATTCCACCGTTGGGCTTAACCTCGAGTCAAAACCCAATTTGTATTCGTGTACTTGGACCTCTCACATTAGGCCCAACATTTATGGCTGCTGGATATGCCGGTTGGTTCCGGGCAGACTTCCACCATAAACGTGACCTAACCTCGTGTCCAAATATAATTAAAATTTTTATTTATAAATATTATCCAAGAATATTATTTTAAAATATTTTATATTTTAAAATATCCCACTACTTAATATCATTCCTTACTTGAAATATTCTTTCATATAAAGCTTTATTATTCCATTTCAATACATATTAACTTTCCATATTATTATGATATTATAATAATAATTATAAAAAAAACGGTTTTAATTTGTGATATTAAAACCTACCATTTCAATATTAAAATGAAATCAATTTAAAAACATTTCAAATTTTGAAATCCATCTTCCATTTTTAATGTTAACATAAAAAGGAATCTTTTCAATTTAAAATCTTCTTAATATAATTGGAATGTGATTTACTAATTCCAATAATTTGTTTATAACCTTCCAAATGTTAAAGGTTTTTATCTACTTAATTCAAGCGTCAATTAATATCATTAATTGAATAATAAATGGGCATTTATTTCCTTCATTCGAAGGAAATATTTTCAATTCAAAAGCTTCTTTATTATTTTCTTTTTAAATGGAAAATTAAATCATCTAAATACTTCAACTTCCAATTTATTTCATTAATTTGCATATTTATTACTTTACTCAAAATTGGAATGAGACCCACCATTTCCATATAATTTAATTATACGTAAAATCAAACATTAATTACATAACAATTTCAGAACATCCATCCAAAGTGCATTTCTAATTATTCCAAGGGTGACGTGTATTCAAAAGTCAACCCTTGACCCGTGTGGGGTTTCAGCCAACACAATTCACATATTTAAAATAAACTGTGCTTCTGGACGATGTGTAAAAATTGATCATTCACTCACATAAACAAGCCAGGGTCGCTTGTAAATGGCAGTGTATACAGGTGCATAAATGGAACATAGACAATTTGCACAATTTAACAATGTTCACATATTGGGTATTGCCCTTTTTATTTCATTTGATTTAATGACACAAATTCACCATAAAATATATTTCTTTTTCTAACTTAAAATAAAAATAAAATCTTTTATTTCAAAACAAAAGTCAAAATTTTAATTATTCTAAAATAAAGATCAAAACTTTATTTATTACAATCGTCTCAAAATAAAGATGAAATCTTTATAACCAAAACAAAGTTTTAATCTTTATAAACAAAACAGAATTTCAGTCTTTTATAAGAAAAAACAAGGTTTTAAATCTTTACCACCAAAACAAAGTTTTGTTCTTTTTAAACAAAACAAAATAAGGTTTGAACTTTTATTCAATAAACAAAACAAAGTTTTGTTCTTTTTCATAAACAAAATAAAGTTTGTTCTTTTCAAAAACAAAATAAAGTTTCAATTTTATATTAAAAAAAACGCAAACAAAGCTGTAAATTTTTTTTTAGAACAAAAACAAAGTTGTAATCTTCTTAATCCCATTCAAAGTTATAATCTTTGTAAACATAAACAAAGTTTCATTTTTTTTTCTGAGCAACAATGAAAATTGTAACTTTTATTTAAATATAAATTTCCATACATTTTAAATAAATAAATAAAAATGAATTTATCATTTACATCATGTACATCGTTTCTATTGATTCAACAAATTTCATCAACAGTGTATGCAACAACAATTTGTCCATAATAACCCAAACAACTATCACCAATTCTCAACAGACATCATACATCATCAATACACAATCATGTACATACAAACATCAAAACCACAAGAAAAATAATTTAAATTTAATAAATTATAAAATAGAATCTCACTGTGATTCAAATTTTTCCCAAAAATTTCTGGTCGATCTAAATCCTCTGGTTGCTCCTAAAACGAAGAAGACTCCGCCACGATCCAAACAACTCCTTCTTCTTCCTACTGATAACCAAGGCTGCAACTTTTTCTATTTGTTCAATCCTAGGTCAGAGATTTTCAATCCATACGTTCAACTCCACTACGATCGGACGGTGCCACAACAGAGAGGGAAGAGTGGAGAGAGCTACAAAATTCTCAAAATAGTGGAGAGATTTTATTTAGAAGATAAGGATTTATTGGAGGAAGAAGGAAGGAGCTTTCTGGCCATGAAAAGAAGAAGATGGCGGCGGCTTATGTTTTGTAATTAGGAATAGGTTTAGAGAAGTTTAGGATATTATATAGTGGCGCCAATATATATATATATATTTATATATTTTTATTTTGTTATATATTTGATTTTATACATCACTTGTTTTCCTACATATGTAGTAGGTTACAAATGAAATGAATTAGCTGACTAGGCAGGTGTTAATCTAATCAATCTTTTTTTTACTTATTCAAAAATTCAAAAATTCAAAAAGAAAAACATAAGGAGAGAGAAACGGGAATGCAATTAATGTATGATTTATGGTATAATGCCAATTGTTAGAACGTTTAACTTTTAAATTTCCAAAACATGTGATATTAACGTTTCAGAATTTAAGGAACCTATTCAATGCTCATGCAAAAATAAATAAAAAGAAATATACATACATGCAGTTGATTTGTTGTCGCTTTTTTTTTTTTTTTTGAAGAGAAATAATAATAACAGGAAAAGAGAAAAAAGAAATAAGGGGATGTATATTTAAGAAATAAGAGTACATGTGTGAAAATAGAATGAAGAGAAATATGTAAATAGAATGAAGAGTAATAAATTTATAGATAAAGAAAAGAAATGAATGCGTAATTTATTGTTTCAATGATGGCTGTAAGAAAGTTATGTGATTTTCTTTAAATTTCAAAACATATAATATTAAGTAACGTAATTAAGGGGACATATTTAGTTGGACTAATTAATGAAGGTTTTTAACATGTAACCTACGTTTTGAATTCCTAAAAGTTAAATTTGAATTGACAAGGGAAATATTTAAGAGGACAGCGAAAGATATGTATATATATATATATATATGTGTGTGTGTGTGTGTGTGTGTATGTGTGTGTATGTATTGTCAAAATTTATTTCATTTATAACCTACACATTATTTTCAATCAATGCATTAATAAATGTCATTAAAGTTCCTACATAACGTTAAAAAGAATAAATTTTTAATGTGAAACATTTCATGTTTCTACATGACATTAAAAGATTAATTTTTAATGTTAACCAAATTCATGTTCTTACATGACATTAAAAAGTTAGACTTTTAGCACTAATCAAAATATGTTCATTTACATTAAAAAGAATAAATTTTTAATGCAAATCATTTTTATGTTCTTACATTTAAATAAAGACTAACATTTATTTTAAAACATATTTCATTTTTTTTTTAAATGGTAATAAAAATGTAAATTCTTTTTTTTATTAAATTCTGACGCATTTTCTAACAAAGTTTCCTTAAAATAAAATTTTAAATTGGCCCTGATTTTCCGGGTTGTTACATTATTAGGATTGTCCAAAGAGGCAAGGGCAAAGTACAGGATCTTCTGGAGGGTAGTTATATTCCCTCACGGCTGGTATACCTGATAGGGGTAGGACCGTCCAGGTAGAAATTTGGTTTCCTTTATCATCCTGTTCGAACTTTGTTTGATTCTGGCGCCTCATACTCGTTAGTATCTGCTTCGTTAGTTGAAAACACTACACCTAAACACTATTCTAGTTAAGGATCCCATCCTAGTCTCAAATCTTTTTGGTGGTTCGGCTCATCCTTCAATGGTTTGTCGGGATTTGAGAGTGTCTATCTTGGACGTTGGATTTGAATGCAACGCCTTCGTCCTTGGTTTCACGGGCTATAGTTTGATTCTAGGGGTCGATTGGCTACCCAGGCGGGGTGCCATCCTAGATTGTGAAAGGAGGGTAGTTAGACTATTGATTCATTATGGAAAGACCCTCATATTTCTTGTGACCCCAGGGGTTCAGTGACGTTTAGCTGTCTAGAATCTCTTGAAGTATCCAACGGTGATTTGGAATCTTTTCGTGTGGTCCGTGAGTATAGTGACATCTTCGATGAAGTGCGGGGTTTACCTAGAGGCACGAGGTATTCGTGTGTGCCTAGGGGATAATGCAAAGTCAGTTAGGTGATTAGTGATGGTTTTGAAGCAAGACTGGCGAGGACAGCCAGAGTCGGTTAAGTGCCCAATTATTTGTTTGGCTAGTATCATCTCACGTAGACTGTCTGAAATCGGAGGAGGTATTCCTTGGGCGCGTGTCTGATATTGGTTTAGGCCTTTGGGGCTTGTGCTTGGGGGATATCGAGTTCGAATAGGACGGCTTGCGTGGGAGATGGATAGTTGCGATGAGTTCACATGGATAGTATCTCGATAGATTTTGTTGATGGATTACCAAGATCGAGGAGGGGTAATACGGGGATTTGGGTTATAGTAGATAGACTTAATAAGAGCGCCCATTTTATTCCCGTGAAGAGTAAGAGGACTTCTCCATGGTTAGCTTTTGTATACGTCCAAGAGATAGTTTGTTTGCATGGTGTTCCTTCTAACATAGTAAGCGACCGCGATCATATCTTCACTAGCGAATTTTGGAGGAGCTTACAAGAAGCGGTAGGGACTCAGTTATGTTTGAGCACCGCATATCATCCTCAAACGGACAGCCAAACCGAGAGGGTGAATCGTATTCTAGAGGACCTTTTGAGGCTATGTATCCTATACTTTGGGGGTACATGGGAAGAGCATCTTCCATTGGTGGAGTTCGCATATAATAATAGCTTTCAGTCTAGCATTGGCATGGCACCTTTCGAAGCTCTTTATGGACGACCTTGTCGTTCACCTACACGTTGGTGGGAATCTACAGATAAGATCTTACTTGGGCCCGATATGATTAGAGAGACTTCGGAGAAGATTGATTTGATTCGAAGAAGGATGAAAGCAGCGCAAGATAGGCAGAAATCTTATGCGGATAAGAGGAGGACAGATCTTGAGTTTGAGGTTGGGGACATGGTCTTTATCAAAGTGTCTCCATTACGGAATGTTGTTCGCGTTGGGTCCGTTGGGAAATTAGCACCAAGGTTCGTAGGGCTGTTTCCTATAAAGGAGAAGATTTGTCATATTGCGTATAGAGGGGAGTTGCCTGAGAGACTTAGTGGTGTACACGATGTATTCCATGTATCACATTTGAGGAAGTGCTTACACGAGACCGCGGAGGTAGTGGAGCCGAGCTTGCTTAGAGAGGTGGAAATAGAGCGTGATGCGACGATTCGACGAGCTCCTACATGCATTCTTGGTTCGGAGATCAAGAAGTTGAGAAATCGAGAGGTCAGACTAGTCAAAGTACAATGGGGAGACGATGAGAGTAACGTTACTTGGGAGACGGAAGAGAAGATGCGTTCATTGTACCCTTTTCTTTTCGAGGGTATGTCTTTTAATTTCTCCTTTATCGCTTAGCTTGTGCTTATCTTATCTTTAGTATGTCCTCTCGCTAGTATCTTTGACCTTTAGTTAGGGAAATCCTATGGTTGAAACATGTGTTTGAGACATGTTATGTATGATGGATGCAAAGTGGATGCAAGTGTTTGCTAGCGGTTGCTCGTGGATGAATATACACACACTATTAGGCACCAGATCGGCTCAGTCACTTCATATTGCATATTGCATATATATGGATGTATTTAGTAAAATGGATGTATAATGGTTGTATTATCATATGGTTGCTGCATTCGGGTGGATGGTTGTGCACGCATATAGAATTAATATGTATCATTAGGAATCTTTTGCATACATATTGGACGCATGGCACTATCATGAATTGCACTAAGGAGGTCGACTGAATCAATAGACCGCCTAATTTTGCATTATATATGGTCATATACACACACTGTGCATATAAACATTAAAGCATTAGAAGTCTTTTAAGGACAATGGATGCTGGTGTTTGATGGTTGAGTAAATGGACGATTAGATGGTAGGATAAACATTCTTCTTGACTTAGAGATTTCGGGGACGAAATCCTTTAAGGAGGGGAGAATGTAACATCCCGTAATTTTATAACATTAAAATTCACAAATTAAAGTATACTTAATTTTTAGAAAAGAATTAAGTGAAATGGGTTGCGCAGAGATATATATATATTGATATATATATATATAAATTAAAAATTAAATAAATAAATATGTGAAAAAGTTCAAAACAGCGAATTGGGAGGGGGAATAACCAAACCGGCCCATTTTTGAGGTCAACCCGAGCCCCGCTGGGTCGACTAGGGGTTAATCCAGGGTGTTTGGCTGTCAACCCGTGGGCCGATTCGCTCAAATGCAGATTTTGCATTTGATTGGTTCTCAAGGTTCAGGGTTAATCTAATGGTCATAAATAACTTCCTACACCTATAAATATATCCTAATGCTAACCCTAAACCTAATTAAAATTGGAACCAAAGTCGTTATGCCGTCACCATGGAACTCAGTGTAGTCGCCGCCAACTAAAGAGGAAGATAGCTAATCAATTCAACCTAATTCAAGCTTAGAGCTTCAACAACGAATCAACTAATGTCGCTACAACAATTCTGCATCAAGTTTGATCAATTGTTCATAATTCTTTAACCACGAAAGGCAAGTTCGGTTTCTCTAATCAAGATAATTATTAAATTAAGTAAGATTAGATATAATTGTGGATTATATGGACATGATGTGAATTATTGACCATATGATATGATTATGTTGTTAAATTGTGATGTTATCATACATGTTGTAAATTCTATGATTTTATGTTGTCATCTGTGTTGTAAAGTTATGATCTATGTTGTAATTCTACGATTGGTTTACGTGTAATCAAATCATTATGTTGTTTAAATGCTAGTTTGGTTATGTTGATTCATATGATAGATCATATGTATGTATGAAAGATTAGATGTTGATTTAGACATAAATCACATGTAAGTTAGTAAATATTATGACATCTATTTTAGATCAAAAGTTAGGCTATGATATGCATAAGTTACATGCCAAATCTGTACATGCTAGTTTGTATATTTAGAGATAAATTTACACCATTGTTATGTTGCATAAATCACATATGCAAGTTTATATAAAAATATGAGTTTGGAATATGAATCATGTTATGCAAGTTTTTGGTTATTGCCTATGTAAGTTTTGTGATGAAGATCTTGTTCATAACATGTAGGTTCATACTTTTAGGCCTATGTTTAGATCGATGATTTTATGCAGGTTATGTGGTAAATTCTCATATGCAAGTTAGGCCTATTTTGTATGTTATGTGAATATGTGGTGTTTTTCCCTTTTCCATGTGTTAGACTATTTCTTAGTCTATCATATATTCTATACGCATGGACGTCGCGGGGGTTATGGGGAAAAATATTGATTATGTTAATAAATGTGAATTGGCATGTAATGGCCTTAAAAGAGGCATATATGTAAATTGAAATATTAATTGGTAAAGTGATATATGGACATAATTAATGTGAATTATGGTCATAAAGATAATTGGAATTTTATTAACATATTTGATTAGGAATAATTAATCCAAATATGGGATGAAAATATTATGTTAATAAATGTGAATTGGAATGTAAATGAGTCATATATGTAAATTAATTTGAATTTGAATAGGGATATTAAATATTGAGATAAAAGGCCTTTAATGGCATATAATAAATTTGTGATGAAATTGGTATAATTTTGCATACCACAAATGGATGGACATAATTGAATCAATTATGGACATCGTTAAATTTGGAATTAACTGATAATTTGAATATGGAAAATAATTCAAATTGAGGTAAAGGATTATAAGTGATAATCAATGCTTAGGACACGAGGTTGGACTCATTTATGACGTAAAACTGCCCGGACCCGCCCAGCAAATCCAGTAGTCACAAATGGTAGCCCAATGTGAGAGGTCCTAGGCCCAAATTAAAAGCGTAACAGTTGTAAAGACACGAGGTTAGGCTCTTTTATGGTGTAAGACTGTCCGGACCCGCTCGGGAAATCCAGCTGCCATAAATGTCAGTCTAATGTGAGAGGTCTTTATTAGGTTATGACCTTAATGAATTAAGAAATACTTAACCAGATAAGCATGTAGTGGGACATGAGGGGGTTAAGTGGGTGCCTTGGGTGGCATGAGGAATCTAGTGGGTGACATGTGGGTGACATGTGGATGTCATGAGAAATACGATTAGAAAAATGGAGTAATTTGAATATAAACAATTATGACATGTAATTCAAATTATTGGATAAAATAGGTATTGACACCTATGAAGGGAAAGGTTTTAATTAATTTATTAATTAATTAAAAATGGACATGGTAAATGAAATGGACTACTTAACCAAATCTGATCCATATGGATTGTAAGAACTTAAGTTTAAGTTGGGGGTTAAGTAAACTGGGTTATACGGAATGAGTGGGTTAAGTAAATCTTGGGTAGGAGGGTAATATTAGTACATATAGGCCCACAAACTTAACCGTAAATTAAATATGTCTGAACCAGTGAGAGGGTTAAGTAAATCTTGGGTAGGTGGGTAATATTTGTGTATATAGGCCCATAGACTTAACCAATACAACCTGTTAATTAAACAAAAGGGTGAGACTAGGTTAAATTAGAAAACACTTAACCAAATTTATACATGTAAGTGGACATGGGGTTAAGTGGGATGTATTAGAGGGGACCAAGCCTAGGTGGGAAGCTTGGTGGGGGCCCTTTTCAGTCCAGTAGCCCATTAAGTATCTTTGTGAGCTCGACCCAAGTCGAGGACGGGACACGCCTACTGGGCCTGATTGTTAGAGGCCAAAATGGGTTAGCGGTGGCAACGCAAGTCCAACGGGGTCATGTGCGTGCGTGGGCTCGGGCTGGTAGGTAAGACGTTGTTGCATCGTGTAGGTATAAGTCGTGCATCCTTAAGTTGTATTAGGTTTCCACTTTAGGGGAGTGATACACCCCACTGTGGGACCAGCACGGATATCTACGAGTTAGGGAGCCGATCGAATGGGGAAGGGTAGTGGGTACATCTAGTGGAGATAGGAGCAGACGGCACCTATGTAGTCAGCTAGAGGTACACGAAGCTACCATTATTAATTAATCATTAAAGGGGTACACCTAGTGGAGATAGGAGCAGGCGGCACCTATGACGTCAGCTAGGAGTACATGGAATTACCATTGAAGGGGTACATCTAGTGGGGATAGTGGGTACATCTAGCAGTACACGAAGCTATCATCATTCTATTTAGTCAAGAGGGATCAAGTTTCTAAAGTGACTAGTATTGGTGCAGTTAGTGTTAGTACAGTACAGTACGGTACAGTACGGTAGAGTATAGTAATTACCCTATATTGATTAGGAAGCGCCTTTAACGTTATCTTTGCTCATCCTATTATTTTTGGTTGCTTGGTCTTGCCATTAATTCACAGTCATTTCCTTATTTACCAAGCTTATGTCTTATCCTAGTTACTTTGATAATTGTATTGTTGGAGTTATCGGACTTGCCAGATTTTATGTCTGACCCCCTTTGTTTCCACCTCTTTTCTTCCCCCCCCCCCCCAAGGTTCTTAGGGTGGGAAGCTTGATTTGGATCTCTTTGGGAGCACTAGGATTTGGATTGCTGAAGTAAAGCTCAACCTATCTCTTTTATGGCTATTTATGGGATTATTCTTTTTATATTATGTACTCTGATTTTGTCAAGATGGATATTATGTGCTTGACTTTTTTCTTTGGGTTTTGGTGATGTAACCAAACATATTTACCTTTCGTTGCAATAAATAAAGTTTTAAATTTTCAAGTACTATTTCAAATCTGTCTTGTTGTGATTTTCTGTTCTATATTCACTTAAAACGCTCCATAGAAGTTAATGCATTCCCTTTGTGAGTGACATTAATGGACATGGGGTGTTACATTGGGATTACCATACGAGCAACATGCTCGTATGGTGATGATTGAATTGCAGGTTGAACTGAGGACTGATATGGACTAAATAAAACATACCAGTAAATTGCCAGATTTAATAAAAAAAAACCATACAGGTCTGGAGTTGACAATCACATCTCTCTAGTTATTAGATACAGCACATGGATTATTTATTTCCAACACTTGATAAGGTAACGAGATTTATATCTGGAGTTATCATACACACTCCCTTGGGCATAGATAGGTCACTAAAAATTATGTGTGCTTATACTGGATTTATTGGGTACCTAATACGGCCCAATAAATTTCCAAACCCCTCCCCGTACAAAAAAGGTTACGGCGAAATTTTTCAAAACTTAAAGGCGTTAGCCAAATTTCTGAAGCAAAAATTGTTTGGAAATCATCGAATAAATTATATTTATATATATGTAAATATAAATTAAAATAAAATGAATAACGATGCTGCAGTTCATGTTCTGAAATCGTAATTTTAAACGATTATTACAGGAGATCTGACCGTCGGATTTTTCCGAAACCGGAACCGTTGGGTTTGCTTTGGAGAGACCTTTCCAATGATATAAAATTCGTTAAGATCCAACGGTTAGATTTTGTGAAATGTTAAATTCAAATTTGGACGAGAGCAGCGCCAGTGCAATCGAATGACCTGAAACGTCGTTCGATGAAAATTGACTGTTTTTATATATATATAAATAATGAAAAATCATTATAAAATATTATAAACGATATGAAATGGAAATAAACTGATTTTACTTGGTTTATTGGATATTTTGATGGTTAGATGTATTTGACATGAAATTATGATATTGAATTGAAACATGAATGTCGAATAGTTTAACCATGGAAAAGAATTGATTTGAATTCTATGTATACGTGAATTATTTGAAAAGGCCGATTTAATTCTCATTTCAATTAATCGACGAATAAAAGTCGAAGACATGAAGATGGTGCAAGACCGATAATCTTCACATTGAATGGATTACTACTGATGCCCTGGATCGGTTAGCTCCCAAGAGGAGTTACAGTGATAGTAGTCCGGACGTATTTGTTGATTGTCCGGATGTGCTAGGGCCTCTCTACTATATTGGACATATGGGATGAGGGATAAGGTGCCTCCGGTTTCGTTCAAACCCAGAACGAACTAGTAAATGGATGTGTATCTGACATTGGATTTTATTCTGTGCTGATTGATTTCTATTAAATATATATTTGTTTGGTGGCAGAGAATTTATTCTCTTGCTTAACACCCTTCTCTAAGACGTACGAGCTTAGAGGTTATATATCGATAGACATTTGTCGCATGGCGTGGAATGTCAATGTGGCATGCTGAGATGCAAGTGATCAAGGCTTTTGTTGAAAAGAAGAGCCTTGTGGTTGATGATCACAGCATGACTTTAAATACCATAACTTTGTGTATAGCGTTAATTCGCGAGCCTCACACCCCAGTGTGAACCAGAAACGGGAGAGGACTGTAGGGAGGACATGCGTTTCTTTCTAGCTAGTAGTTGTGTCATGGTATGGAGCCCAGACATTTTTACTTATGTGGATGATGGAAAGCGAGGCGCCTCAGATATATCGGTCACTACAGGGCCGATGGATGATATGGACGACATACTGACCAAATTTATGCCCCAAAGGGCGGGGAAATGTAATGTTTAGAAATTACCAATCCTCAACGTAAGGGAGGACTGGCCCTGAAGATCCAAGGTGCTGTTGCGGCTGATCCTGAGGCTCGGGCTAAAGAGTTTCGAATTCGGTAAGGACGATCCCTTGCTTTGGTTCATGATGGAAATCCAACTTCCAATACGACATTGTGCGATTTTGATTGTAAACCTATATATGGCGGCATAGTGGCATGGGACGCTCATGTCGTCTATGATTGATACATTTTGATTGAATTTGTTTTTGAAACATATTTGCACTAGTAATAATATCAAATGATTTTGATTTATACGTATCAAGCATATTTTGGCCATTATAAGGTAAAACTCTATCCTCCGGCTTGCATTGCATTGTGTGATGGGACCTATCTTCATTTTTTTTAAAAAGCATTGCGTTCTTTAAATGATTTACTTGTTTTATGCACTGGCAATCCAATTGAGTAAGCCCATTCTGCGTTAGCGGTGTAGTCCTGTGATTAGCTTTATTATCAAATAAGTTAAGTAGATTTCTCATACCAATCCCATGACTGACTCGTAGTTTGTTTCACTTTGCCAACTCGGGTGCCCCTATTTTCTACACGGGCAGCCTTGTATTCAGGTTTTTAGCTGGTTCATTCTAGATAGCTATGGAGCTAAAGATGGATCCTATCATTTCTATTATGCTGTTCCAGACTATATTATGTATATTATGTTTAATTCCGGTGCAGACATTTTATATTATGCTGAAACTGTATTTTGTATTAAGTATGATCCTGTTATGTTGTGTAACTCTGATGTTGACATAATTTATAGTGTAATCTAATGTACTTTATCTGGTGTAATTCTATATTTCTGTTCTGCTATTATTGTTTATGTGTTATATTCCACTGATTATCCTTGCTTCCATGGCACGGGGGTTTGGGGTCATCACAGAGTGAGTTGGACAGGAAAATCTCTAAGTTATTACAAAAAGGGTTTATTTGAAGGAGTACGTCTGAGTGGGTGCACCAGTAGTATTTGCCACCAAATCCAGTGGATCGCTAAGGGTTGTGTGGGTTATAGAAAACTCAATAAGCTAACTAAGAAGAATAGACACACCTACCTAGGATTGATTACCTATTTGATCTGGGAGGTTCCCAAATCTTTTCTCAGTTAGATATTGCAACATGTTGTCCCCAGTTGAGGATTTCCGAAGAGAGTAAACCTAGACGGTGTTTAGAACGCCAGACATATTATTTAATTGGGACGTTATGCCCTTTAGTTTAAGCTTTGACGAATGCCTCTGCTTTCTTTGTGAATCTTATGAGTAGGGTATTTAAGGGAATTCTCAACAAGAAAGTGGTTGTGCTTGTGGATGACATTCTTATCCTTTCTAAGGACTCTAAGGAGCATGAGGATCACTTGAGAAAGGTCTTAGAAATTCTGACGGAGAATCAACTTAATACAAAGTTTTCAAAATGTCACTTTTGGAAGAGAGAAGTTTAATTTCTTAGACACATCGTTTCTAGGGAAGGATTGGCCATAAACTCTGCTAAGGTAAAGATTGTTAAAGAGTGGAGGATACCCCGTAACGAGACAGAGGTTAGGAGTTTTCTAGGGTTAGCAGGCTACTACATGAAATTTACTAAAGACTTTGTGAGGATTTCAGCCCCTCCAACCCGGTTGATGAAAAAGAATCTTGAGTTTGTATGGAGTGACAAGTATAGTATTGCTTTCGAAATGTTGAAGGAATTGTTCATGAGTGCACCTATTCTTATTATCCCAGATGTAACGAAGACGTTCACAATTTTCACCTATGCTTGTGCACTGGTTTAAGAGCAGTACTCATGTAAGATAGTAGAGTAGTTGCCTACGCAAGTACATGACTTAAGGAAGATGAGAGGAGGTACCCTATCCATGACTTAGAATTAGCAGATGTGGTTTTTTCCCTAAAGATGTAAAGACACTACCTATTAGGAGAAAAGTTTGAACTCTTTACCGACCATAAGTCTCTTAGATTCTTTTTTCAGAGAGATTTGAACCTTCGTAAACAGCGATGGATGGAGTACCTAGAATCTTTCGACTTTTCTATTTAGTATACCCCTAGGAAGGGTAATGTTATTGCTGATGCTTTAAGTCAAGCATGCTACCCTAAGTGCAATCACCGAGTAGAAGCAGTTGGAGTTTCTTTGTAGTTTCAGCTTGCAGCTGCCATTTGAAGCTGCTCAAGGATTCCTCGGAGTTATAAAAGTGATGGCAGTTTTGGTAGAAAGGATTAAGAGCAAGCAAGATCTCGACGATGAGTTGTGGATGTTAATAATAATGGAGAACCTTTATCTCGTTTATATAGATATTTTATTGAAGGTCGTAGTAGTTTGAGGAGGTACAATCAAATATGTGTCTTTAATAATGGAGACCTTATAAGGGAAGTTCTAGAGGAGTGTCATCGGTCAAAGATGACCATACACCCTAGAGGAGATAAAATATTTATTGATATGAGAAGAAGACTTTATTGGGAAGAAATGAAGAAGGATGTTGCAGAATTTATGGTTAGATGTTTGATCAGTCAAAAGATTAAGGCAGAGAAAGGAAGGATGGACAGTTGTTGTTAACCTTAGATATTTCCACTTGGAAATGGGAACACATTTCGATGGATTTTATTGATGGGATTCCAAGGATTCAAAAGGGAAATGAAGCTATTTGGGTCGTTGTGGATTGACTGATGAAGTGTACCCATTTTATCCTAGTTAAGAAGAATAGGACTGTCACTTCGATAGCCTGGTTACATGTCAAAGAGATAGTTATATTTCATGAAATCCCGACTAGCATAGTTAGTGATGGAGACCCTTTGTTTACAAGTGAATTTTGGGAGGAGCCAACAAGCAGCGTTAGGGACGACGATGAGGTAAAGTACAACCTAACTCCACACATACCGACGGTCAAACGGAGAGAGTCAACTGAGTTCTTGAGGATCTTCTTAGAGCCTTCATCATGAACTTCAGAGGATCTTGGCTGCAACATTTTCGTTGGTGGAGTTTTCGTATAACAACAGTTATCAAGTGACGATTGGTATGGCCTCTTACGAAGCATTGTATGAATGACCATGTAAATTGCTTACTTGTTGGTGAAAAACTATCGACAATGTTTTAATCTAAACTGACCTTATTCGTGATTCTATGGAGAGAATTGCTTTGATTCGGCAGAGGATGAAGACTGCCCAAAAATGGTCGAAATCATATGTGGATAGAAGGAGGAAGGGACTAGAATTTAACATTGGATATTTGGTATTTGTGAAAGTTTCCCCACTTAAGAGGACGATCCAGTTTGGAAAAGGCTGGGAAGTTAGCTCCTAGGTTTATTGGGATATTTAAGATTGTGGATAGGATTAGGGAACTGGCTTATCATGTGGATCTTTCCGAACGTTTATCGGGGGTCCATAACGTTTTCCATGTTTCTCATCTTTGGAACTGCCTTCATGATTCTGCTGTTAGACTCGAGCTATATAAGGTTGGGGACTTAGGGAGCTTCAAGTTGAAGTATAGGGCTCCCCATTGTAATAACCCGAAAATTCCGGGCCAGTTTAAAATTTTTATTTTGGCAATTTTAGCGAGTTTTGAATATTTAAAATAGATTATTTTAAATAATATCGACAAGAAATTTATTTTGAATATAATTCGAACGCATATATTATATACGCCGTCGTTAGAATATAAATATTTATATATAATTATAAATAGAATTGAAAATGGCGCGGTAGTTCGATAATTCGATTTCAAACTTCAATTGAATGTACCGGGTGCAAAACAATCCGGATTTGAGTGAAACCAAAAACATTAGGATATATTTGATAATATCTTTCCAACGAATCCGAAAAATTGAGATTTCATAGCGGGAATCAAAAGATATGTTCAGTTGAAAATTCTGAATAGTCGCTATGGAATTCAGGCCCTTAAAAATAGGCATTTTGCAAACGACCTCGGATTTCGACGAAACCACTTTTGTTGGATCCATGATGTAAAGTTGTTGCTAGATTTCAAATTTCATAATTTTTCGAATCAATATGTGAGCGTGGCAAAGGAAAACGCGTTTGACCAGTTTCAGTTGATTTTAATCGACTGGAAAATGGCCATTTTTCCAACGGTCTCAGAATTCAACAAAATTAGTTTTGTTAGGACCGTATCATTAATACGAAGCTAGAAAATATTTTTCTGGGATTTATAGAGTTCGTATGTGACCCCGGTGAATTGAAATGCGCGTTCAAATTCAATATATAGAGTTATATGTAAATTCAACGGAAACGGATCATAACGGTCGAATCAGCCTACGATACAT
The DNA here is from genome assembly GCA_030737875.1 of Allium sativum. Classification (NCBI taxonomy): domain Eukaryota; kingdom Viridiplantae; phylum Streptophyta; class Magnoliopsida; order Asparagales; family Amaryllidaceae; genus Allium; species Allium sativum. The sequence goes on along the minus strand of CM060926.1, from coordinate 278,344,161 downwards.
ATCCCATTGTGTTCGGAATGGGGGTAATTAGCTATGGACGACAGGCGGTGGGTCTCGTTTCGAGTTCGAAATAAAAAGTTACTTTTTGTTGAAAAATAAAATAATAAAATATTAAAATATATATATCCCTTACCCCCTTTTTTCTTCCTTCCTCAGTCAAACCCGATTAGGGTAAATAAAAAAAAACACGGCCCTCTCGATCTCGTGACGCCACCGCCAGGCGATCGCCACCTCCGGCGAGGCAGCGCCGCACCCCCCTTCCCCACGTCGAACTCCTCCTCCTTCCTCCCTACCTCCTCCGAGAGCCACACGCACCCAAATCGAGCCCGACGTCCCTGAGCCCCACCAGAAGACCTCGCGCACCCAATCTGTAACCCCCCCCTGAACCCTAAACCGCCACCGACAATCCCTGGGGCCCCCTGCGCCACTGTGGTGATCCACTCCCCGTCCTCCGACGCCGCCGGCTCCAATTGAGCATTGTCCTTCCCCTTGAACGATAAAAAAATGTGAGTTTCTTTCTTTATTTATTTTGTTTTACTTAGTTTAATTAGTTTAAAGAAATATGGTTTTTTTTATATATAAATAAAGATAAGGTTTTTAAACAAAGTTAGAATTTTTATATAGATAAAAATACGTTTTTTGTTTATAAAAAAGATTAGATTTTTAGTTTCAAAAAGGTTAGCTTTTTTCTTTAAACTGAAAAGATTACATTTTTATTTATAAAGGTCGGATTTTTATTTAGAAGAAGGGTCAGATTTTTATTTATAACAAAGGCGATATTTTTTTTTTATATAACATCAAAGTAAAAATATGATTTTTATATATTGAACATCAAAGTAAAAATATGGTTTTTATATATTGAACATCAAAGTAAAAATTGGGTTTTTCCATATTGAATAGCGAAGTAAAAATTCGATTTTTATATATGTAGTGAGTACGGGCAACGAAGATGATAAAAAGGCGAGAATGAAGAAGATTTCTATAAAAGAAGAGTCGAGATGATTGGATAGCTATCGGTGAGAACTTCTCACCTTTCAATTTAATTTTTCTAGTTATATATATATACTAGGATGCAGACGGTGTTTAGTAGCACCCGACACCCGTCATCCACAGACCATGGATGGCTTGTTTGTTTAATTGTTTGGTTGTGTAGTTGGTTAGATTATTTGGTTTTAATTGATTTGTTTGGTGAAATGAAATTGATTTGATTGATGTGTGAATGGCGTGGGCCTTCACTAGACCGGGGATAAGGCTAGGCCTTGTCCCGTTTCTAGTATCGTGCCGTTATGCCGCCGAAATTTTCTAAAATATGTTAGAAAAATAAAAATATCATTTTATTTAAAGAATGAACTGAATAGAAATTCATATGTTGGAATAAAATGTTTTTATCGTTAAAAATATAATTTTTAACGTGAATGTGAATAAATAAATATTCATTTACGAACCAGACGGTTTGTTTATGTACACCTATTTGAAGGACATTGATTGGGTCGATAAATTTTACACATCGCCCAACTGCACAACTAAAATCTGTGTTTGATTGTTTGAAACCCCACACGGGTGTTGGGATGAAATTTGAAGTTCACTCATCCTGATTGATTAAATATGTCGATCGATTGATTGACAGGCTGTTATAAGCGTTAGATATCTATATTTGATGCTTATACAGTGTAGTGCACTTTGGTTGATGGTTGATTATTTTTCAATGCTATTATATGTGTGTAATGTATGAAAATCCATATAATTAACTTTATATGGTAATTGATTGGGCCTCATTCCAATTTGAAAAATAAAGAGTATTATAAAATAAAAGTTCATGTGTTGACAGTACTCATCCATTGAGATTGGTCATGTGTTGAACGAAATATTTTAGTAATAAAATTTACATCTTTATCGATATAAAATAGAAGTTCATGTGTTGACAGTACTCATCCATTGAGATTGGTCATGTGTTGAACGAAATATTTTAGTAATAAAATTTACATCTTTATCAATATAAAATAAAGGATCATGTGTTGGCAGTACTCATCCATTGAGGTTGGTCATGTGTTGAACGAAATATTTTGATAATAACAACTATTTTGAAAAAGAAATATTTGAAATAGAATATTTGAAAATAGAAATTTATGAAGCCGTGTTGATTAGATTGACGCCATTTTGACGTAATCGATATTTATATCGATTTTATTCATTTCGAAATGAATTGAATTGAAAACGATTTCGAAATGAATTGAATTGAAAACGATTTCGAAATGAATTGAATTGAAAACGATTTCGAAATGAATTGAATATATAATGATTTCGAAATGAATTGAATTGAAAACGATTTCGAAATGAATTGAATTGAAAACGATTTCGAAATGAATTGAATTAAAAACGATTTCGAAATGAATTGAATTGAAAACGATTTCGAAATGAATTGAATTGAAAACGAATTCAAATTAAATTGAAAACGATTTCGAAATGAATTGAATTGAAAACGAATTCAAATTGAATTAAAAGCGAATTGAAATGAATTCAAATTGAATTGAAATTTGAATTGAATAGAAATGAATTTTAAAACGAATTTATAAAGGAGAATTCAATTTTGAATTGAATTGAAAAGAAAGTTGAAATTGCTTTTGAAACGATTTTAAAACTATTTATATAATTCGTTTTAAATAGAAATCGACGAAGTATATATTATATATATAATATAATGGCCTGAATAGAACGCGCCGCGCCGCGGCAGTTCGTGAATTTCGACCATTTATTTCAAACGGACATTACGGGAGATCCGACCGTCGGATTCTCCTAAAACCGGAACCGTTGGGTTCGTATCGAAAAGAGCTTTCTAACAAATATTAGAAATTAGAAATCTAACGGTTGGATTTGGAGTTACGTCCAAATCAAATTTGAAAAAGGTCGCTGTAAGTGCAGTTCGATGGTCGTTGATGGAAATCGACTGTACGGGCCTTGATAAAATTATTAAAAATAGTAATAATTTGTGTAAAATCATAAGAAATGATTTAGAAAGAATTGGGATGAAAAACTCCATATTTGAAAAGATAAAAATAGATTTTTATCGAAATGAACTAGTTTTGAACTAGAATTACAATTCTATTTATTTTTAAATAGATAAATTGAATTTGAAATGGTTTTGAAAATAACCAGAATTTCCAATGATTGCATTGGAATGGATTTGAATCGAAATTGTCTTCGGAATATTTCGATGTTGGAATTCGTGATTATACAGATGTTGTTATGGAAATTTGAAAGATATATATTTATATCGTTATTTCCAATACGATATTTGTTAGTCGTAGAATTTGATATTGAATATAAGCCGATATATTTTCTATCCAAAGCCTTGTATTGAATATCAAATGTGATTTGGGTTTGTCGTGAATGGTGTCTTCACTAACACTGTTCTTGAACCCAGTTGAGAAAAGATTAAATCTTTTTATTTAGATTTAATGAAGTGTACCAATTAAATAATATTTAATTGAAATTGAATTGATATTGATTTTTGGGTTTATCGTGAACAGTGTTTTAAATAACACTTGTTCTTTAACCCGATAATTAATGAATGTGACTTTGGGTTTATCGTGAACCATGTTTTAAATGACACGGATTCTTTAACCCAGTTAACGATTAAAACTAAGTGGAGTTTTAATGAATCTTTAATTAGATTGAAATGGTCGAGAATGGAGTATCACCAGTTTTGCTCCAGGCGATAGTTAAATCTTTAATTAGATTTGAACGTGAAATGGTAATTGAATTTACCGATAACACTGAGGTGTTAGATATGAAGTATTACCAGTTTTACTTCATGGGATAAATAGGTTGGGATTGGGAAATTAAAACAAATGATTACTTCGGTAAGTTTCGCTAATCCCGACTAGTTTGAATTGATATTCAAAAATAGATTAAAGAATAAATTCAAGAAATTTATCTTGGATAAAATTAATGGGAATCTTTCCCTATGAATGTGAAATTCAGAAATTAACCGTCGGTTAGCTAAGCGGAATGGTTGCCTGGATATTGATCTGATGTTGGTTTCGGCCTTCGGGGTTAATATTTGGGGAATTATTCTTTTGATTAATTTACGGTTAGTGACTGATGAATTGGAATGAGGCGTATGTTGTGTTTGTGTAACACTTATTTAAAATATACGCGAGTTATTCGGAAAGACCGGGTTTATCCCATTCTGAATAATTGATACGACGATAAGTCGAAGATGAAGACGATGGTCGAAGACCGGAGGTCTTCACGTCGTTTGGGTGATTACTGATGATCTTGATTGGGCTGTACACCCAAGAAGATGGAAACAGTTAGTGATCGTCCAGACGTACTTGGAGATCGATGGATATGCGGGGTACTAGGTGCCTTCGGTTTCGTTCAGACCCAGAACGGACTTGTAAATGGACTGTGTGTCTGACATTGGATTTTAGTCCGTGTGATTGATCTCTATTAAATATATATCTGTTTGGCGGCGGAGAATTTATTCTCTTGCTTAACGCCCTTCTCTGAGACGTACGAGCTCAGGGGTTATATATTGATGGATATCAAACGCATGGAGTGAATTGCCTGTGTGGCATGCCTAAGTGGCAATTGATCGAGGCTTCTGTTGAAAAGCAAAGTCTTGTGGTGATGATCAAAGCAAGGCCTTTGTGGCGTAGCTTTGTGTAACGTTTACTTCGCGTGTTTCACACCCGGTATGAACCAAAAACGGGAGAGGACCTCAGGGAGGGCATGCGTTTCTTTCTAGTTAGAAGTGGCGTCAGTGGTTTTACACGCCTTGACGAGTTTGACTTATGTGGTTGTTGCTGTTGCGAGGCGCCTCGGATTGATCGGTCGTTCTCGAACCGATGGAGTCATTTAGTTGGCTCACCTACGCCCCATAGGGCGGGGAAACGCATGTTCAGGGTTTAAGTTTAATCCACATCGGTGGACTGGCCCTGACGATCCAAGGGCCCACCTGAGTCTGGGTCCTATGGCTCGGGCTAGAGAGTCACGAATCGGTAGAGGACTATCTTTTGCCTCGGTTCATAGACGGAAATCCAATTTCCAAATACGTGACATTTGCGGTTTTATTTGTAGAGCCTAGTATGGCGACATAGTGGGATGGGGCGCTCATGCCGCCTATGATTGATACTTATGATTTGAAGTTGTTTTATACACTATGCACTTATAATAGTATCAAACGATTTGTTTTAAACCGTATCAAGCATTCTTTGGCTGTTATAAGGGAAAACCCTATCCTCGGCTGCGTTGCATTGTGTGATGGGACCTGGGTCTTATAACAGCTTCATTTTTCTTTATTTAGCATTGCGCTGTTTGTTTTATGCACTGGTATTCTTGGGAGAAAACCCGTTCCGTGTTATACGGCGTGGTCCCTTGATTTACCTAACTTTTAAAATAAAGATTAATAACTGTTTTAGTTCTCACACCAGTCACATGACTGACCTGGAGTTTATTGTTTTAACCTAAACTCTGGGTGCCCCTATTTTCGACACGGACAGCTAGTAGTTTTGGTTTTGCAGATCTATATTCACAGGATCCTGGTTTACAGCTGGAACGATATCCGGAAAGCTTTGTATCCGTATATCTCCTTCTAGTTGTGTATTGTATTATTTTCCGCTGCTATGTATTTAAACGTAATTTAAATCTCTGATATTTCTGTGTAATATCTATTCATTTATACTCTGTATATTCTTGTAATCCGATGCATTGCTGTAATATACAATGAAATGTTCTTCTGTATGTGTTCTGTTGTGGCTTGTTCTCGAACTATCCGGCGCTTTCCTTTACGGGGAAGTTACGGGTTTTTACAGTTGGTATCAGAGCTTTGGTTTACAAAGCTCAGAGAACAAGACATATTAGAACCATACGAAAGAATTCATCAGATATTGGATTAGTAATATCCAACGGGAATGACTCGTTAGAGATGGGATCAGTAGTATCCTAGAACGAGTGTGAAGAGTATATTTTTCAAATGAAAACAAATTTTGTTTTGCAAATTTAAATCAACTATTCGTATTTGATTATTTGTTTATATTGATTTTGGACAATTCAGTATATAAAGAATTTGCATATACGCCTTGCAAACGTATATTCAAAGTTTTAATATAATGGATAGATATAGCATCACACTCTAGTCGCCCGGAGATATTATTGATGATAGCGATCGCATCATCAACATTTATGTTCGAGTTTCGAAGGTGTGATATCTATATATTTCCATTAGACTGGTGTGAGAACCAAAATTAGATAGGGCCTATTGTTGTGATTTGGCATCAAAAATGTGATTTTTGTATATGTATCAAAATTATGAATTTGAAACTCTAATTCACTAATTGATTGATGTTTGTGTTGCTTGTTTAGTTGTTGGTTAAATTTTGAACCATTATGCCTAATTTGATCGAATAATGAATTGTATTGAAATTTGGTCGCATTTGCTTGCATATACATGTACTTACATTGAACAGGTCATAGCAAGGAGGCTAGAGCCAGAGAATAAAATTTGTTTGCCCGACTAATAGGTACATGTTTACTACATAATTTACTGTTTTGTTTGGGTGATGATGATTTTATGAGCCTATTGGCTAGCCGCTTGGCTTTTTCTTTTTCTTTTTGAGATCTGAAGGACCGGGGAAGCTATTTGAGATTTCCCGATGCTCCCATTGCAGGGGAGGTTATGGCGAAATTTTTCGAAAATTTAGGGTGTTAGCCAAATTTTTGAAGAATTTGAAAATTCTCAGAAACTGAAAGGTTGGAGAATGAAAGCCAGATCGAACGTAGAGTTGATTAATCAAACCACTTTCGACTTTGTTCCTTTTCGGGGACGAAAAGTTTTAAGTGGGGGAGATTGTAATAACCCGAAAATTCTGAGCCAGTTTAAAAATTTTTATTTTGGCAATTTTAGCGAGTTTTGAATATTTAAAATAGATTATTTTAAATAATATCGACAAGAAATTTATTTTGAATATAATTCGAACGCATATATTATATACGCCGTCGTTAGAATATAAATATTTATATATAATTATAAATAGAATTGAAAATGGCGCGGTAGTTCGATAATTCGATTTCAAACTTCAATTGAATGTACCGGGTGCAAAACAATCCGGATTTGAGTGAAACCAAAAACATTAGGATATATTTGATAATATCTTTCCAACGAATCCGAAAAATTGAGATTTCATAGCGGGAATCAAAAGATATGTTCAGTTGAAAATTCTGAATAGTCGCTATGGAATTCAGGCCCTTAAAAATAGGCATTTTGCAAACGACCTCGGATTTCGACGAAACCACTTTTGTTGGATCTGTGATGTAAAGTTGTTGCTAGATTTCAAATTTCATAATTTTTCGAATCAATATGTGAGCGTGGCAAAGGAAAACGCGTTTGACCAGTTTCAGTTGGTTTTAATCGACTGGAAAATGGCCATTTTTCCAACGGTCTCAGAATTCAACGAAATTAGTTTTGTTAGGACCGTATCATTAATACGAAGCTAGAAAATATTTTTCTAGGATTTATAGAGTTCGTATGTGACCCCGGTGAATTGAAATGCGCGTTCAAATTCAATATATAGAGTTATATGTAAATTCAACGGAAACGGATCGTAACGGTCGAATCAGCCTACGATACATATCCCATTGTGTTCGGAATGGGGGTAATTAGCTATGGACGACAGGCGGTGGGTCTCGTTTCGAGTTCGAAATAAAAAGTTACTTTTTGTTGAAAAATAAAATAATAAAATATTAAAATATATATATCCCTTACCCCCTTTTTTCTTCCTTCCTAAGTCAAACCCGATTAGGGTAAATAAAAAAAACACGGCCCTCTCGATCTCGTGACGCCACCGCCAGGCGATTGCCGCCTCCGGCGAGGCAGCGCCGCACCCCCCTTCCCCACGTCGAACTCCTCCTCCTTCCTCCCTACCTCCTCCGAGAGCCACACGCACCCAAATCGAGCCCGACGTCCCTGAGCCCCACCAGAAGACCTCGCGCACCCAATCTGTAACCCCCCCCCTGAACCCTAAACCGCCACCGACAATCCCTGGGGCCCCCTGCGCCACTGTGGTGATCCACTCCCCGTCCTCCGACGCCGCCGGCTCCAATTGAGCATCGTCCTTCCCCTTGAACGATAAAAAAATGTGAGTTTCTTTCTTTATTTATTTTGTTTTACTTAGTTTAATTAGTTTAAAGAAATATGGTTTTTTTTATATATAAATAAAGATAAGGTTTTTAAACAAAGTTAGAATTTTTATATAGATAAAAATACGTTTTTTGTTTATAAAAAAGATTAGATTTTTAGTTTCAAAAAGGTTAGCTTTTTTCTTTAAACTGAAAAGATTACATTTTTATTTATAAAGGTCGGATTTTTATTTAGAAGAAGGGTCAGATTTTTATTTATAACAAAGGCGATATTTTTTTTTATATAACATCAAAGTAAAAATATGATTTTTATATATTGAACATCAAAGTAAAAATATGATTTTTATATATTGAACGTCAAAGTAAAAATTGGGTTTTTCCATATTGAATAGCGAAGTAAAAATTCGATTTTTATATATGTAGTGACTACGGGCAACGAAGATGATAAAAAGGCGAGAATGAAGAAGATTTCTATAAAAGAAGAGTCGAGATGATTGGATAGCTATCGGTGAGAACTTCTCACCTTTCAATTTAATTTTTATAGTTATATATATATACTAGGATGCAGACGGTGTTTAGTAGCACCCGACACCCGTCATCCACAGACCATGGATGGCTTGTTTGTTTAATTGTTTGGTTGTGTAGTTGGTTAGATTATTTGGTTTGAATTGATTTGTTTGGTGAAATGAAATTGATTTGATTGATGTGTGAATGGCGTGGGCCTTCACTAGACCGGGGATAAGGCTAGGCCTTGTCCCGTTTCTAGTATCGTGCCGTTATGCCGCCGAAATTTTCTAAAATATGTTAGAAAAATAAAAATATCATTTTATTTAAAGAATGAACTGAATAGAAATTCATATGTTGGAATAAAATGTTTTTATCGTTAAAAATATAATTTTTAACGTGAATGTGAATAAATAAATATTCATTTACGAACCAGACGGTTTGTTTATGTACACCTATTTGAAGGACATTGATTGGGTCGATAAATTTTACACATCGCCCAACTGCACAACTAAAATTTGTGTTTGATTGTTTGAAACCCCATACGGGTGTTGGGATGAAATTTGAAGTTCACTCATCCTGATTGATTAAATATGTCGATCGATTGATTGACAGGCTGTTATAAGCGTTAGATATCTATATTTGATGCTTATACAGTGTAGTGCACTTTGGTTGATGGTTGATTATTTTTCAATGCTATTATATGTGTGTAATGTATGAAAATCCATATAATTAACTTTATATGGTAATTGATTGGGCCTCATTCCAATTTGAAAAATAAAGAGTATTATAAAATAAAAGTTCATGTGTTGACAGTACTCATCCATTGAGATTGGTCATGTGTTGAACAAAATATTTTAGTAATAAAATTTACATCTTTATCGATATAAAATAGAAGTTCATGTGTTGACAGTACTCATCCATTGAGATTGGTCATGTGTTGAACGAAATATTTTAGTAATAAAATTTACATCTTTATCAATATAAAATAAAGGTTCATGTGTTGGCAGTACTCATCCATTGAGGTTGGTCATGTGTTGAACGAAATATTTTGATAATAACAACTATTTTGAAAAAGAAATATTTGAAATAGAATATTTGAAAATAGAAATTTATGAAGCCGTGTTGATTAGATTGACGCCATTTTGACGTAATCGATATTTATATCGATTTTATTCATTTCGAAATGAATTGAATTGAAAACGATTTCGAAATGAATTGAATTGAAAACGATTTCGAAATGAATTGAATTGAAAACGATTTCGAAATGAATTGAATATATAACGATTTCGAAATGAATTGAATTGAAAACGATTTCGAAATGAATTGAATTGAAAACGATTTCGAAATGAATTGAATTGAAAACGAATTCAAATTAAATTGAAAACGATTTCGAAATGAATTGAATTGAAAACGAATTCAAATTGAATTGAAAGCGAATTGAAATGAATTCAAATTGAATTGAAATTTGAATTGAATAGAAATGAATTTTAAAACAAATTTATAAAGGAGAATTCAATTTTGAATTGAATTGAAAAGAAAGTTGAAATTGCTTTTGAAACGATTTTAAAACTATTTATATAATTCGTTTTAAATAGAAATCGACGAAGTATATATTATATATATAATATAATGGCCTGAATAGAACGCGCCGCGCCGCGGCAGTTCGTGAATTTCGACCATTTATTTCAAATGGACATTACGGGAGATCCGACCGTCGGATTCTCCTAACACCAGAACCGTTGGGTTCGTATCGAAAAGAGCTTTCTAACGAATATTAGAAATTTGAAATCTAACGGTTGGATTTGGAGTTACGTCCAAATCAAATTTGAAATAGGTCGCTGTAAGTGCAGTTCGATGGCCGTTGATGGAAATCGACTGTACGGGCCTTGATAAAATTATTAAAAATAGTAATAATTTGTGTAAAATCATAAGAAATGATTTAGAAAGAATTGGGATGAAAAACTCCATATTTGAAAAGATAAAAATAGATTTTTATCGAAATGAACTAGTTTTGAACTAGAATTACAATTCTATTTATTTTTAAATAGATAAATTGAATTTGAAATGGTTTTGAAAATAACCAGAATTTCCAATGATTGCATTGGAATGGATTTGAATCGAAATTGTCTTCGGAATATTTCGATGTTGGAATTCGTGATTATACAGATGTTGTTATGGAAATTTGAAAGATATATATTTATATCGTTATTTCCAATACGATATTTGTTAGTCGTAGAATTTGATATTGAATATAAGCCGATATATTTTCTATCCAAAGCCTTGTATTGAATATCAAATGTGATTTGGGTTTGACTTGAATGGTGTCTTCACTAACACTGTTCTTGAACCCAGTTGAGAAAAGATTAAATCTTTTTATTTAGATTTAATGAAGTGTACCAATTAAATAATATTTAATTGAAATTGAATTGATATTGATTTTTGGGTTTATCGTGAACAGTGTTTTAAATAACACTTGTTCTTTAACCCGATAATTAATGAATGTGACTTTGGGTTTATCGTGAACCATGTTTTAAATGACACGGATTCTTTAACCCAGTTAACGATTAAAACTAAGTGGAGTTTTAATGAATCTTTAATTAGATTGAAATGGTCGAGAATGGAGTATCACCAGTTTTGCTCCAGGCGATAGTTAAATCTTTAATTAGATTTGAACGTGAAATGGTAATTGAATTTACCGATAACACTGAGGTGTTAGATATGAAGTATTACCAGTTTTACTTCATGGGATAAATAGGTTGGGATTGGGAAATTAAAACAAATGATTACTTCGGTAAGTTTCGCTAATCCCGACTAGTTTGAATTGATATTCAAAAATAGATTAAAGAATAAATTCAAGAAATTTATCTTGGATAAAATTAATGGGAATCTTTCCCTATGAATGTGAAATTCAGAAATTAACCGTCGGTTAGCTAAGCGGAATGGTTGCCTGGATATTGATCTGATGTTGGTTTCGGCCTTCGGGGTTAATATTTGGGGAATTATTCTCTTGATTAATTTACGGTTAGTGACTGATGAATTGGAATGAGGCGTATGTTGTGTTTGTGTAACACTTATTTAAAATATACGCGAGTTATTCGAAAAGACCGGGTTTATCCCATTCTGAATAATTGATACGACGATAAGTCGAAGATGAAGACGATGGTCGAAGACCGGAGGTCTTCACGTCGTTTGGGTGATTACTGATGATCTTGATTGGGCTGTACACCCAAGAAGATGGAAACAGTTAGTGATCGTCCAGACGTACTTGGAGATCGATGGATATGCGGGGTACTAGGTGCCTCCGGTTTCGTTCAGACCCAGAATGGACTTGTAAATGGACTGTGTGTCTGACATTGGATTTTAGTCCGTGTGATTGATCTCTATTAAATATATATCTGTTTGGCGGCGAAGAATTTATTCTCTTGCTTAACGCCCTTCTCTGAGACGTACGAGCTCAGGGGTTATATATTGATGGATATCAAACGCATGGAGTGAATTGCCTGTGTGGCATGCCTAAGTGGCAATTGATCGAGGCTTCTGTTGAAAAGCAAAGTCTTGTGGTGATGATCAAAGCAAGGCCTTTGTGGCGTAGCTTTGTGTAACATTTACTTCGCGTGTTTCACACCCGGTATGAACCAAAAATGGGAGAGGACCTCAGGGAGGGCATGCGTTTCTTTCTAGTTAGAAGTGGCGTCAGTGGTTTTACACACCCTGACGAGTTTGACTTATGTGGTTGTTGTTGTTGCGAGGCGCCTCGGATTGATCGGTCGTTCTCGAACCGATGGAGTCATTTAGTTGGCTCACCTACGCCCCATAGGGCGGGGAAACGCATGTTCAGGGTTTAAGTTTAATCCACATCGGTGGACTGGCCCTGACGATCCAAGGGCCCACCTGAGTCTGGGTCCTATGGCTCGGGCTAGAGAGTCACGAATCGGTAGAGGACTATCTTTTGCCTCGGTTCATAGACGGAAATCCAATTTCCAAATACGTGACATTTGCGGGTTTATTTTTAGAGCCTAGTATGGCGACATAGTGGGATGGGGCGCTCATGCCGCCTATGATTGATACTTATGATTTGAAGTTGTTTTATACACTATGCACTTATAATAGTATCAAACGATTTGTTTTAAACCGTATCAAGCATTCTTTGGTTGTTATAAGGGAAAACCCTATCCTCGGCTGCGTTGCATTGTGTGATGGGACCTGGGTCTTATAACAGCTTCATTTTTCTTTATTTAGCATTGTGCTGTTTGTTTTATGCACTGGTATTCTTGGGAGAAAACCCGTTCCGTGTTATACGGCGTGGTCCCTTGATTTACCTAACTTTTAAAATAAAGATTAATAACTGTTTTAGTTCTCACACCAGTCACATGACTGACCTGGAGTTTATTGTTTTAACCTAAACTCTGGGTGCCCCTATTTTCGACACGGGCAGCTAGTAGTTTTGGTTTTGCAGATCTACATTCACAGGATCCTGGTTTACAGCTGGAACGATATCCGGAAAGCTTTGTATCCGTATATCTCCTTCTAGTTGTGTATTGTATTATTTTCCGCTGCTATGTATTTAAATGTAATTTAAATCTCTGATATTTCTGTGTAATATCTATTCATTTATACTCTGTATATTCTTGTAATCTGATGCATTGCTGTAATATACAATGAAATGTTCTTCTGTATGTGTTCTGTTGTGGCTTGTTCTCGAACTATCCGGCGCTTTCCTTTACGGGGAAGTTACGGGTTTTTACACCCATGCCATTGCAAACATCGTTGAGCATGAAATCAAATGACTCTTCAACAAATTATTTTCCTAGTCCGAGTACAATAGGGAGATAACCCTACAGAAAGGACCTAGGAAACCAATGAGAGGATTAGAAAAACACATCCAGCTCGGGTAATTATTTCCTCTAAAAATTTCCTTTAGTGGTTGCATTGTGGTTGTTTGATTGGATAGTAGGATATGGCTGCAACACGAATGCACCGTGCACCCATATAGAATTATATGCATACTAGGATGTTTTGCATGCATATAACATCACTTACTACACATGCACGCAAGGACTGGGCTCACTTTAGCAAATCTGCAATACATAATCACTATGAACTATGGATGTTTTATGGATGTTTATAAATAACATGGTTGTTAGAGCGAGTTGTGTTTTTTGCCCTTTGGAAAGATTTCAGGACGAAATCTCTCTTAACATGGAAACAATGTAATATCCCGTAAAGTTAACCACAAACGGACATAATTAATTAAATTAAATAATAACAATAATAATTAATTAATTCAATGGACTGAAAATAAGAATTTTAAATAATTAGGAGTTGGGCCACGAAGTATTACTATTGCATTCATGGCGAGATTCTGATCCGTTTACATATTTTACTGACTAAAAACGAATTCTGTATGAAAAAGGTCTAATAAAACAAGTTAAACGTAAATTGTTCACACACAAAGTCTAAAATTCATATTGATTCAATATAAATCTAGGATATAATTATTTATAGATTGGCTTAAAAGAATATTCCAAGAAGATTTGAATTTGTGCGTATATTTTTATATGCAAAGGGGACAAGAATAATCAACATAAGGAAAGAAATCAAAGCCATAAATTCAGGAATTAATAAAAACGATGTTATAGGAGATTCAGAATCTCATGGCTCGACCCCAAAAGGGGGTTTGACCTATAGGAGGGGGGGTCATCCTAGGGGTCGATCGCCCTCCTATAGAGAGGTTCAACCGCCCTCATGAGGGAAGGGTGTATTTTTAGGAAGATTGTTTTATAGTTTTGCATATATAGAACGTCCAAAATAAATCTAACTAATCCAACGATCTATACACACTTTCAACTATAAATATAGCTCCCTATCCTCACTTTTAAATCCTACTCGCATTTCATTTGACACCTTCATATTGTCCTTCTGCCATTACTGGATTCTAGAAAAGGTTAGGATTCTCTTTTATTCCTCTAACCTCTATTTTATCCTTTCTATTTCAGATTCATATAGATTTAGATTCTGGAGTTTAGTTTTATATATATATATATATACATATATATATATATGAGATTCTAAGATTTGATTCTTATATGTGTATATATATTAGGAGGATTGGAGTACGATTATTTCGGAAGCAGAATCCAGATTTGATTCTAACAAATCCTATTATTCTTCCTTCTCAAATCACTGTGAGTGGAAATCTAATAAGTTGATATTTTCTATCCTTTGTAGTATAGATTTGGATTTTATGCATGTATAGGATTTGGATTAAAACGAAAGCAAAACACTATAAACCCTCCAAATCCTATATTTTTTTATTGCAGAAATGGTCAATCAAAAGTGGTATGTTAGGTTTGTGTTATTGAAATAATGAAAGTTAGGCTTTGGGTGCTGTGAAATTCTTAGATTTTGTTCTGATTCACTTGATTTTCACTTTAATTATTCATATATGCTTGTGTACTAAAACATAAGATTTGAGTGTTGTAAATTAATAGGTTTATGCATCTATTTTAAATTGAGTTGTTTGAATGCGTTATATACAATATACTCGAATCTTAAGTTTCTGTATACGATATAAAATAAAATGTGAAGCAGCACCAAAAGTAAGGTTTTGCGTATGTAATTGAATTATTACATCTTATATATATTTTTATTATTTAAATAATTATTCAAACCTAGGTTGCAAGTTTAGATTGTATGTGTTGTTATTTCCCTTTTTATCATTGAATAAGAATATACATGTTTGGAACATGTCAATCGATTGGGAAATTAACCTATATACCTTAATTGTGATTATTAGGATCGAGGTTTCAAATGCATTAGGTCGTTATTCATGTGCACCAAATTCACGCCTACTTATTTATATATTTATAGCATAATAAAGGTAATATAAATGCTTATTAATTGCGTGCTAAACGTGTTTAAATTAGGTAATAGGGTTTCAAATGTCCCTATAGGAAATTTGTATGTGTGTGAGTTAATGGCTTTCATTATTATCAATGACACAAAGACACGAGTTAACCATTACTTATAGTAAAATTCTACCTGGATGCGACTGACATATCCCAACAACTACAAGTAAGACTGGTTAACGTGAGAGGTATAGTGTCATGGGTCATTATAATTAGTACACTAAGATGCAAGGTTAAGCCCAACTTGTAGTAGAAGCATGCCCGGAACCGCCCGGCAAATCCAGCATATACAAGTGGTCGATTTAATGTGAGATGTCAAGTCTCTCTCTATGTTTGTATTTGTAAGTGAAGTAGGCCTGCCTTGAGAATGTATTAAGTAGACGACCTACCTTGTTGGGTATTAAATGGTTAGGACTAGGTCCGCTCCTAAATTTCACTCCTTGGTTCTGGACAAGAATTATGGGACCCGTCTTACTAACTCTTAAATGGTCATTGGGTTCACCTTTCTCTTATAAGTATTAAATAGTCCTAATAGACGATGACATATGAGTGGGGTAGTTCTCCAGAAGTGTCTGCTTCTTATCCAGGGGTTAAGTGAGGGCTGACCTAGGGATGAGCTACTAAGAGTTCTACCGATCATGTATGGGAACTTCATGTCTAAGGGTAGTAAATGGCTAGGAGTCACCCTTAATTCATGTTAAATAGTAACGCATGGGTTCATCGAAGAGGTCTTAAATGACGAAGAGGGTCTACCTTAGCCCATTATTAAGTGGCAGATTGTTATTTCTCGTATTGCAATAAAGAGAATATTTTAATAGCGTTGACAATTATAAAACAGGGTTTTAAGTGACTAGAGTCTGCCATAGGGTATTAAGTGGTAGTGGGACAAGAATAAATATAAAGTAATGGCCTTAAGTGACTGAATGGTAGTCCGCCTCGTAGGGTATTAAGTGATGATAAAGAATCCGCCTTAAAATAAATAAGCAGTAGTAGGCCTTAAGTGACTATAGGGTAGTCCACCTCATAATTTGTGTGATTGATTGTGTGCTAAATTGCATAGACATAATACGAAAAAGTTATAGTGCCAAGTATAGAAAATAGTCATTCCTTAACTTATGTGATTTTCATTTACCAAAACTTTATGTTCCGACCTCCTTCCACCTAACATAAATAGGTTAATAGGTGGGAACACTTGGTGATGCTTTGGAGATGAAGCCCGACGATGGAGGCTTTTAGTTATTTATGGAAGTATTATTATTATTGTGTTATTGGAATAGTTATTGATTAGCTTTTATTCGAGATTCGTTGTATCTGACATTTATGATGATTTTATTTATGGTACATCTATTTTGAGATACTATATTTTATCCTTTCACCGTGTGAAACTCTGATTCCGTTTTAGATTGCTTTGTATATTTGTTTAAGTAATTCCTTATAGCAACCGATAATCCGGTTAGAATAGCTCTAAGTATGTGTCTTTTCTTGGTCAGAATTTAGGCCCATTCCTGGTGGGTTGTTACAAAAACCTTAATCAAATTAATTTGAAACAAATTTAATATGTTAAGGTTCTATCAAAACAACAACAAATCATTTGAAACAACATATATAAATTTAGGTATTACCCATAACTGACCAAACAGAGAAAATATATATGAGTAAGTGCATTGTTCACCTTAGAATGGATGAACAAGTAGAGATTTGATGTAGCTTGATTCTCTTAGCTTTTCCCTCTAGGTTTCCCTTAGTTTCTTCTTCTCTTAGATGTTGATAATGATCGATCATTAGGTTTTTAATTTGAGATATGTTGGTAAATTGAAAGGGCATATGGAAATGTTAAAGGTTATGGTATGAAAGACTTAGTGAATCCAATTTTGCTCTTCCTAAAACCCTCTTTTATGTCAATTCAATTAGTAAGTTACTAAGGCCAAAACATATTATTTATAAAATCTCATTATCCTATTGTTGAGAACAAGATTTTGATCGATGCCAACATATAACGTTGCAATGAAGATCATTTCATAGAGATAAGGTTATATATATATATATATGTGTATATGTATATATATGTATATACACTGAGTCGTGTTAGAAATATGTTAAAATCTATCCTCAAAGTATAACACGAATGCACAAAAGTTTATATCATATCTTCGTTGCTAAAATCTGCATATTTGAGAAATTGAAAAGTCACAGAAAAAGCCTAAATGGTCCAGGCTTCGACCGGGAAAGAGTGCAGAGTGATCTAGACTGTGGATCGAGGTTCTCCGGTTCACAGCCATAAAACGGTCGACCGCCCAAAAAGAACCAACCGACCGGTCTGTGTATTTTTGCACATAACGGCTATTTTTCTGCAAGTTTTAATTTTAATTAAATTCAACCAGTCGACCGGTGATTTTTAACCTCTCGACCGTTTTTAAACGGCAAGCTTTTTCTGAAAGGTTACTTTTATTTGTGAAGAGATTTCTATTCAATAATCAAAGGAAATGGACATAACTTTTTATAGAAACTCTTCATGAAGAATTACTACTTTTCTACTATTATATAAACAACTTCAAACCTGTTTTACAATCACCGAATCATTCTATATTCACTCTAATTTCTGAATTGCATTTTCATACTCTTTGCAAAACAAAAGCTCTCCAAATTTAAATATTTGTTGAATCCTTGAATCAATTTAATATCATTTGATTCAACAAGCATTCTACTTCCTTAAATCTATGCATTCAAAGTATATACTCGAGGATCAGATTATAGGAAGATTGTACATAAACTGTTGACTATCCGTGTTGAATCAAGAAAACAAAGCAGAAGTCAAAACCATTGTATTAGTTGAAGTCCTATGTGTGATCAGGCAAGTGTTGAAGTCCTCCGTGTTGTAAGAGGCAAGTATTGAAGTCCTCATGTTGTTAGAGGCGTGAAATCCCGTTCGGCTACTCGGGTATTGTATACCTGTTCCTCCAGGTGAAGTGAGGAGATTATTAGTGAAATTCCAGAAAGAAGTTTGGGACTGGACGTAGGATGGTGCTCGAACCAGTATAAAAATCCCTGGTGCGATTTTTCCTTTTTACTACATTTACTATTTTATATCTGTGATTAGCTATTACTTCATTCTTGAGTATTGTTCATCAGATTACATGATTCTTGTGAGTGTATTATACTTGGCAAGTACACACGCACATACTTTCAATTGGTATCAGAGCCTGGCGTTCCAGAGATCGTAACAACATCCTAGAACAAATGGCTATAAAGAAATCTAGTCAGGGAAATAGAAAATGGAAGGGAAACA
Source organism: Allium sativum (assembly GCA_030737875.1). Lineage (NCBI taxonomy): Eukaryota > Viridiplantae > Streptophyta > Magnoliopsida > Asparagales > Amaryllidaceae > Allium > Allium sativum. Next base: position 278,325,321 of record CM060926.1, on the reverse strand, counting down.
AAGCAGAATCAGGAGAGCGAGGAAACAAATGTCTCATGGCTAAAGTCAGATCACAATCGGTATGTACAGATTCATTATATAAAGATCTTTTGTTAAACCATGAAAAATTATTGAAAGATTTTAAAATTTTGAGTAAACTCAATACAATCATTATAGCAAAGTCAAAAAATTGCAAGCAAGAAAATTCTAAATTAAAAGAAGAAACAATTTTCTGGTAAAACAAGCTAAATGTTTTGAAAATACCTTAGAAGAGCTTGTTTCTCAAAAAGATTTCCTTCAAATAGAAAATGAGCGACTAGAAGATAAAAACAATGTTCTTTTAAAGGAAATCGATCTTTTGCAAAATAGAAATAAATCATTAGAATATTCTTTAAATAATTCTAGTTCTTTAATTTCGTCTCTTGAAAAAGAGAATAGAGCTCTAACTGAAAAGAATTTGGAATTATCTAAAGAATGTGAGTTTTTAAAGGTGAATAATAATATTTTACAAAATAAAATTCCTGACTCAGAAGAAAATTTTGAAAAATTACAATCTTCTTTAATTAATTCAGGATCTCTTCGTAGTCTCAAAACTGAGAATGCTTTAAAAGGAAGAACTCTGAATTAAATAAGGAAATTGATGATTTTCAAAATAACAAAATTTCTTTTGTCACTCGTGATTTTGGAATTAAATTTGATAAATGTACAAATAAGTTCACAAAATTTAATAAAGGTAAAATGATTTAAACATGATTTTATCTAGATCTCGACCTTTACACGACAAAAGTGGTATAGGATATAATAAAACCGATCATAGAAATAGTACTAGATATGCTTTTATGTACAATAAGAATATCACTGCTAGTACTAATGCTCATCCAAGACCCAATTATTATATAAATTCGAATACTTCTATGACTAGCGGTAATTATAATAAATATAGAAGTACGAAAAGGAATATCACTAGTGATTACTTAAGTATTTAGGTTCCTGTAAGTTGGAAAAACAGAGAAAAATATATCGATGATTATTTTGATTCAGTAGTTAATAATGAAAATTTTATCTTTAAAGGTTCCATTAAACCCTCTTGGGTTTGGTTACCTTCCATCTAACCCATGGACCCAAACAAAGCAAGTGGGTACCAAAACTATATGTGTCATATTTTTTGCAGGTACACCACAACAAAGAGAAGGTTATTCAGTATCTCTAAATATCTTTGAAAACTCAAGCTTATCAAAAAGTCACATGATTCAATATCTCCTAAAGGTGCTATAATTATTTTTATTCTCTACTACTCTCGATTACTGTGCTTATTATGGTTTTATTCTTTTTAATCGATGACAAAGGGGGAGAAATATTTCCTCTCATGATGATACATATAATTCATGTTACATATACTATCATTTAAAATGATGTGCTTAACATGGTAATAGTATATGTGTGCTAACATTTGCTAATGTAGGAATCAAAAGGTAAGATTATTTATATTATGAACAAACAAATTTTGCAGAAATTTAGGGGGAGCTTTATATTTAGAGAGAGAAAATCCAAGGTGTTGTCATCAATCAAAAAAGGGGAGAATGTTGAGAACAAGATTTTGATCGATGCCAACATATAAAGTTGCAATGAAGATCATTTCATAGAGATAAGGTTATATATATATACACACACACATTGAGTCATGTTAGAAATATGTTAAAATCTATCGTCACAGTATAACACGAATGCACAAAAAGTTATATCATATCTTCGTTGCTGAAATCTGCATATTTGAGAAATTGAAAAGTCACAGAAAAAGCCCAAACGGTCCAGGCTTCGACCGGGAAAGAGTGCAGAGTGATCTAGCCTATGGATCGAGGTCTCCTCCGGTCCACAGCCATAAAACGGTCGACCGCCCAAAAAGAACCAGTCGGCCAGTCTGTGTGTTTTTGCACATAACGGCTATTTTTCTACAAGTTTTATTTTAATTAAATTCAACCAGTCGACCAGTGATTTTTAACATGTCGACCGTTTTAAAACAGCAAGCTTTTTCTAAAAGGTTACTTCTATTTATGAAGAGATTTCTATTCAATAATCAAAGGAAATGGACATAACTTTTTATAGAAACTCTTCATGAAGAATTACTACCTTTCTACTATTATATAAACAACTTCAAACCTGTTTTACAATCACTGAATCATTCTATATTCTCTCTAATTTCTGAATTGCATTTTCATACTCTTTGCAAAACAAAAGCTCTCCAAATTTAAATACTTGTTGAATCCTTGAATCAATTTAATATCAATTGATTCAATAAGCATTCCACTTCCTTAAATCTACGCATTCAAAGTATATACTCGAGGATCAGATTATAGGAAGACTGTACTCAAACTTTTTACTATCCATGTTGAATCAAGAACACAAAGCAGAAGTCAAAACCATTGTATTAGTTGAAGTCCTGTGATCAGGCAAGTGTTGAAGTCCTCCATGTTGTAAGAGGCAAGTATTGAAGTCCTCGTGTTGTTAGAGGCGTGAAATCCCGTTCGGCTGCTCGGGTGTTGTATACCTGTTCCTCTGGGTGAAGTGAGGAGATTGTTAGTGAAATTCTAGAAGGAAGTCTGGGAGTGGACGTAGGACGATGCTTCGAACCAATATAAAAATCCCTGGTGCAATTTTTCCTTTTTACTACATTTACTATTTTATATCTGTGATTAGCTATTACTTCATTCTTGAGTATTCATCATATTACACGATTCTTGTGAGTGTATTATACTTGGCAAGTACACACGCACACACTTTCACCTATTACATTATTCTTGTTTGTTATGTCAAATTAACTATCTTAAATAATATTATGCTAAAAACTAGATATGTCACATTAGTTCTATGGCAACCAAAAAAGCCAATCCTTTTCACTGTTTGGTGATATAACTTACTCCTTGCCCTAAGGCAATCTAGGAAAGCTCATACATTCATTCTCCTCTGATGTGACTTCATTCTTTCACTCCAACCTCTTTCCTTGAGGTTGAAGCTCTAAGGCAATCCAAATATGCTTGAACCCATCCACTTGCTCTCCCGTAAGAGGGCAAGCACATTACAACATTGATCCCACCTCTCTAAATAGAATCTCCAATACAATCCAAAATTGGTTATCACTCACTAATGGAAGTTTTTGATTCCTAATTTCCAAATCAAACCAAATAAAAAAAACCAAGATAAATATCCCGTGCATCTAATTTAGAGTGTGCTCAAGGTCCTATGCAGATCTCGTACACTTCTAAGAGGTTCCAGGTTACTATAATCGTAAGTAGTCATCCCATATATCCAACTCAAAGCATGGCTAGGGACCAATATAGGTTTAACACACATCTAAGTGATCTATATGGCTATTAACCTAGTTATCAAAAATAAGAAAAAGAAAAGAGTGATAGATGAGCCTACCTCAGTTCATCCTAATCATGGGATTATGGGTCTTGAACTAGACCCTTGGTTGTTTCTGCCTCTAAATGGTGGTTGCTCTGTCTATACCATTGTAGTTAAGTGTGATGTGTTGTCGCAACTTGATTTTTCTTTACCAACTCCTCCATCAAGTCGCTCTATGCCCGCAATCATCGATTTTGTGTCCATCTACCTCATGGAATAAGTACTTCCTAGATCGCTTCTCCCAGTCTGTGGGCTCCCGTCTGAATGCTTTCTAATGTGGTATGCCTTCTAACTTCCATGTAGATCCTCCCTAGGGTCTCCATCAAGTCAGAATAATAAGAGAACTATGGTTCCATCCGTCACCATTTCAATTCCCTTTCATCGTCATCATCTTTTCGTTTCCCTTTATCCTTTCGAGATCTAACATTAGACCATCCTAGTCTCATTAAGAAGATTGATCTCTTTAGCCTTTCATCTTCCTATAACAAGTGTCTTTTTGCATCATGATAGAGTTTGATGAGACCAATGGGTAGATCTCTCTCAAAAGGAACCTTAAAGTACACCTTACTTGCAACTTCTGAGACCATAGTCGATAAGATTATTGACGAATCTGATCTATTCACTACAGCAGCAACAATACTAAATATAGTAAAGTGATTCGTATGGCGCTTCCCAAGCCTTTTCTTTACAGTTGAAAGCATCATTACATTCTTTGATCTTAGGATGTGTACTCTGAATTAATTTAAGAATTGATCTATTAATTAAGTGTAAGATAGATAGATCTGTTGTCCAATAGCCAAACTAAATAGCCACTAAATCAACCAAACATAATAGGAGGCTTTGTCCTATTACTTCCTCTGAAGTACCTAGTACCTACATATGTCAAAAATATCTCATCATATGGATCATTAGATCCCCATTATATATCTCTAGCTTTGGAAACTTGGAATTAGGAGGGTTTCTCTTGTATTAAATATCCACAATGAACGGATTCTTACTTTTGCTCTTCGAACTTTGATATGGTAATCTACCTCTAACAATATTCTAAATACTCTTGGTCATCTGGTTCATGTTGGTTGATAGAAATATATGATCAAAAGCAACATTCTACCCCTAGTCCTATAGAGGACTACTAACAGGTACTCTAATGCATACTACTCAAGTCACTATCTGTCCATATTTTGGCCTCCAGCTTTAACCTTATCATGTCTTCAATTCTTTGGGAGTTCGACACATATTCCTCCATTAATTACACTTTAGCATTCAAAGCTGCGTTATTATCTCCAGTATCATTAGTTCGTGGTGTTTATATGGTTAGCTTAGTATTATCTCCAACATTGCCCCCACTATTAGTTGTTTTATTCATGGAGGCACTACTCTAAATTGTTCAATCTAGCGCCAGAAGCTGTAAAATTATTTCCTTAGGTTGGCTTATGAAGTCTTGTAAATCAAGCCATTCTTTGCTACTCCGTCTTTGGAAGTGGCTATGCAGCATCCCATGTTGACTAGCCATGTTTCCATCTTGCACCACCTTCATCATCACTTCCATCTCATCCTTAGTGGCATATCTAAATCTGTTTGAAATTAATGATGTTTCCTACCTACCCCATGTTCAAATGAATTTCCTCCAATTTTATAAATGGTGTATGCTTCTTCATGTTCTCTAAATCTAAAATCCAAACTCACTCTTAATAGGAGCACTAAAATATTAATTCGAAAACTGGTGTAACAACCTGTATTTTTGGCCAATTTAAAATATGAATTTTTATCTATTTTAATGGATTTTGAATATTCTAGATGATTTACTTTGAGAATTAACAACTTAGAATTTATTTAAAAAATAAGTTTGAACGTATAAATATAAAATTTAATTGAAACAAACCGTAACATCGCAGTAGTTTGAAATTTTAGTACTGAACTTCAAACGAGTATACGGAATTCAAAATAAGTCAGAATTTTATGAAATAGGAAACATCAGAATCTATTTGATAATATTTTTCTAACGAATATAAGAAATTGAGATTTCATGTTATAAATTGTAAGTTATATCCAATTCAAAATTTAAAATAGTCGCTATGAAGTTTATTAATATTTTAATATTATGTAAGCCCTTAAAAATGGTCATTTTGCAAACGACCTCCATTCATTTTTTATGAAACCAATTTTTGGATCCAGAATATTAAATTATTGCTAAATTTCAAATTTCATGATTTTTGGAGTCAATTGTGACAGTGCGGGATTTTAATGTGAAAAATGGTCAATATTTTCACTACACCATAGGTCTCATATTGCAACACCAGAGAAGTGATGCAGGAAGTGCCAAAAAATGTTGCTATAGGCCAAAATGATATGTGGCAACACTTTATCGGTGTTGCATTTTGTCGCATTGCATTACACTCAAAGGCAACATCTTTGCGACCCTAGAGCAACATTTTCCTGGTGTTACCACAGATATTGATTTTGATTAAAAGTGGGCCCCATGGTAATTATGGTAACACTTTTACCATCCAATGACAACACCTTTACATTCCAAAAATGTTGTTATAGATTTTTCATCTCTAACAGGATTAAATGTTTATTTAATAGAATACTAATGCACAAAATTTGAATTCAAACAGTGTTTTATTAAATAAAATATTTTATTTTAACAAATGAAATAGTACAAATTTCTAACTCCAACTATTTACAACTCAATGATTTACTACAATACTGATTATTCACATATACAAATATTCCTTACTACATCACTCAGTTTACTCATTACATATGTAATTTCAATTCATACAAACACTAACACTGACAAATATATGCCGAGCCGAAGGCGAGCTGAGCCTTTCTAACCACAAACACCTTGTGTCCCCTTGCCTACACTTATCCTCCTTCAGCACTACCTCAAAACATACCCTGCATAGTGAACTTATCAAAACTGCACATTACCGCATACCTTGCATACTATACCACTTCTTCTGTAGTTTATAAGTTTCATTCTAGCTCCAAACAATAGATACGATCACACCTAGTAATAAATATCAGGTTATTATCAAACAAAACCAATAAACTATAGGATGTAGTGCAGTAGAGAAAACAAGAGGATGAATCACAAACCAAGCAGGAGTTCTTCTTTCTCCCTTTAAGTCATCACCGATATATTTATTTGAATTAAACTCGCATTTATAAGTTGGTGGAAATTTTATAACACCTTCAGACCACACATCAAAAACATGCCCTTTCCTTAGTTCTTGCTTTAGTTGTAGTAAGATTCAAGTAAAGGCCTTTAAGTACTGCATATACATACATACAATGTATGCATTGACGTATTTTGATAAATAAAATAAGCTTACTTGATCATCTTCAAATAATTCAGACTAGTTCTTCATGGTTACGAGTTTGTATGTTGTTTCGTATGGCAAGTTGATTCGATAATTTAAATCGACAAACCAAATTATCCTTCTGCAATACTTCTAACATATTTAGCATTTAATTTTTTATACGTAGGTTTCATTTAAAGATTTATGAAAGCATGTTCAAATTCAGGTAAGTAATTCACAACTTACTCATAGTCCTGGATTGTTTGCGTCGGTCTTTTAAAGCATTATCATTGGCTATTTCAACTACATAGGTCACGGCTAGGGTCGATTTTCAAATCGGACAAATCTCCACTTCAGGCAGAATCAAGAACAGTAGAATAGGGCCAATTTTTTCATCCCAGCCTTGAAGCATAGTAACTCTCGCATAGCACGATGTATCTATTACAAACCACGATGGATCTGGAAAAGCAAGACAAGACCACATCGGGAGGAAGATTCGGCCAATCTAGACGCATTTGTAAAGAAGACGAGACCGTATTGAGAGGAAGATCCAAGCTTTTGTATTTTTTAGATTTGATTCCTGAGATGGGCAGATTTGAGAAGTTGAGGATGATGAGAAGTTAGAACGAACAGATCTAAAGAAGTTGAGAAAGTGGAATGGAATGACTTATGAAAGTTGATTTCCTATTGGTGGTGTGAGATTTTAACGGGTGAGATATCAACTACATATGTTGTTTTTAAAAGGTAAATTGACGGACAGATATACTTTTTCTTATAGGTGCAGAATGATGATGTGGCAAATTAAACTTATAAGTTTATAACTTTAGCATCAACAACACAATTTGATATATATGCTAACACATTGAAGCGTGCGTTGTCATAGACAAAAATCAGCATAGCTATGGTTACATTGTAGCTAGCAACACCTTGGATTTTCGTTGCAGTAGGCCATCTATGACGTAGTGTTTGAATTTAAAAGTATGCTACCAGAGCAAACGAACTAGGAATTTGACGAACAAGTTTTGTTGGGTCCGTAATGTCAAAATATAGTTGCGTGTCAATTTTCATTAAAAATGGGATTCGTATGTGATCTGACGAATTTTTAGATGATGAAAAGAGACAAAGAATGAGTAGAATTAAATAAAATAAAATATATAATTAATAAAAAAAAATATTTTTTTCCTCCCTTATATAATATCATTTCCAGTTCCTAAGCTAAAACTAATTTCCATTTTCGCGTTGCCATCTTATTTTCCTTAAACCGTGAAATGCAAACTTCAAAAATCCAAATCAAACAAAATAAAATGCTATAAATCCAAATACAAGTATGTTTGTGATCCCGAAGTGTTTCTCTCCAACCTAATAGCTATTTTGAAGAGTTCGAACACATTTTTGTGCGCTGCGTTTTTTCCGACTTGGTGTTTTTGCAGCCAGGGTTGAGCTATTCATGAATTTGGTGCATCATTGGACAAAATGAAGTGTATATTTGAGTTTGTAGTGAAGTTTGCAAGCTTGTAGCAAAATTTGGGGGCATTTTCGTGAGTTTATGTGTCGAGACCTATAGCTTGCGTGTGGTACAAGGCTGTTGTGACGCATTTTGGAGAGGCAGGAGCGTTACTCGAGATTGGTGTGGAGATGGAGAGCATCCGAAGAGAAGAAAAACTGTGGTTTCAGTTTTTAGAATTATGGAGAAACAAGGAAGGACGGAGGGAAAGAGCTGCGGCTAATGTCCATGAGTAAGGAGCTGGAACGTACGTATGTTTGAGGAAGAAGAGTGATTAGAGAAAGAGATTAAAGAAGTTAAGTGTTAATTAATATTTTAACTATATTGTTAATGACATATATATGTACACTAACTTGTAAAAAGCATAACTCTTTCATACGAGATCAGAATTCGATGAAACAAGATGCTTTTGTAGCCGTATCGACGAGAGCTTCGCAATGAACTAATTTAGAGTGATTTGGAGCTCGTGGCAATTTTTTGCAAAAAAAATGTCTAATTCAACCAATCGAAGTTTATCGTAATTTAGCGATAAACGACCAATGTGAGAGCTCTCACTCAAACTGATTTTTTTACAGTTATTATAATCATAAATGAGTATATATTGATTGCTTATACTGATTTTTATCTGGTTAACTATTACGAATTATTATACGGTATATGGTAGCTCACATCACAAATTGCTTGCAAATCAGATTGATGAATGGAAGATTTATAGTGTTATCATTTGGATGTGATTTTGAGTTGATTAGCATGTTAAAATATTTGTGGTAATTGAAATTGGATTAAACATCCATTTACAAGTCGGGCGACTTGTTTATGTTCACCCATTTAAGTGATATCGATTGGGTCAAAAATGACTTAAATTGAATAAGTATGACTGGTTTAGACTAAATAAATACTTTGTTAATTGATTATTTATTGGTTGAAAACCCCACGCAGGTATTAGAATGATATTTGACATACACAAATCCCAAATATGTAGCTCAATCGGTTGATTGACAGACCGATATAAGCATATATTCTATTTAAGGCTTATATGGGTATAAGTGCACACTGAATGTTAATTGAATGTTTGATAGTTGTTTACAACTATTATTGGATACATATAACGTACGTAATCCATATGTAATGACTCGTATTTTTTTACCGATTTAATAATTAATTTTATTTAATTATTTAAAAAATGGTTCAGTAATTTAATGGTTTAAATTAAATAACTTTGAATATTTAATTAATATAATAATTAAATAATATATTTAAATTCCAGAATAGTCGGAGAATAATTGAATTCACAATATTGTGTGAATTGGATTATTTATAATATTTAATTCAGTTTAGGATTGAATTATAATAACGAATATATTATTTAAACGGAGTTTGAACGTATAATTAAATATAATTGTAATTGAGCTCGAAATGGCGCAGTAGTTCGTAATTTGGCATTTTAAACAAATATACAGAATCTGGTTTAAGCCGGAATTCTATGAAACAAGAAACGTTCGGAGCTGGTGAAGTATATATTTCTAATGGAAAAGAAAAATTGAGATTTCGTCGTGTAGATTGTGAGTTGTGTCCAAATCATATTTTCAAATAGTCGCTATGGAATTCCTTTATAATTTATAATGACTTATTTATATTATAAATGGATTTTCAATATAAATTGAATACTGATTTAATCTAGATTTGAAGTGTCGAGTTATCAAATTTAGATAGGAATATTTGGAGCTGTATGATATTCTATATGAATATATACGATACTATTAACTTATAAATATTTAATTCGATTATTTTTAAATATATTAATATTTAAATGGGTTTATTTAGAGCTTTAAAAATAGCCATTTTTGCAAATGACCTCCATTTTCGATGAAACTAATTTTGTTGGATTTGAAATATTAAATTATTGTTAGATTTCAATTTTCGTAATTTTTGGAGTCAATATGTGGTCGTGCGGAATTTAAATGTGAAAAACAGTCAATAATTTGACTTTTAAAATATGCCGTGCGAGTAGACATGAAAAGTTTTGGAATTTTGAGCGATTAGAAATGTCGCGACATCTATACTATGCACGATCTGGGTCTGGGAATCGTGTGAGAGAGGATGTGTCGAGTTTAGCTTTGAGGGTTTGAAGTTGAGGAGAATTTAAAGAGAGAGATTATGGTGGAAACTGTTTGTTGAATCATGGATCGAACAGAGGGATCAAGGCTTTGCAAATATTGGCCATGGATGGGTTTTTACACGGGTTACTGTAGGCGAAATTGAGGAAGAAGGTTTTGGTGGTCATACATAAGAGATGAGCCGAAGATAATGGGTATGGCCCAATATAAATATAAATAATTTAAGTATAGTTTAATGTAAATAGTATATGGACTTGCTAATTTAATATCTCGATCATACTTTCGAACGGTCAGATCCATTGTGACCGTATGGACGGGGGCTACTAAATGGAACTGACTGAGAATGAATTGGAGCTTGTTACAATTTATAACAAAATAAATTGTCTATCTGAATCAACCGACAGTTATCGTTATTTAACGATGATCGTCCAATGTGAGTAATCTCACTAACTCTACCCAGTTATATTTTTATAACGTATTTTTAGAATTGATAAATGATGGTTGATTGCTATGTGTTGTTTGTTTGGATGAATTGTTATTTGGTTGGTTGAAATTAAATATAACGATATATATATATATCGTTAATCAAATATTGATTCTGTTTATCAGAATATTTCATATTGAAATGAAGTTAATGTTAATTATATTGTTTAACATCCATGGATACAGGGAAACATGTTAGAGGGATCCAACTAGATTCCTTAACATATATAATACTATTTGTTTTCATATATTGTGATATATAATGTTATATAAAACTTGTGATTGATTATGATGACACTGGTCTGTTTAATTAGTATTTTAAATACCATAAGAAATACTGAAATGTAAAAAGGGAATTTTCAAAGTGTATTTTGAAAATGAAATATATATAGGAACTAAATATGATATTATAAATGAAATATTTATAGGAAATAAATAAAATTATAAAAGGAACATTTATTTGGAAAATAAATATAATTATAAAAGGAATATTTATTTGGAAAGTAAACAGAATTATAAAAGGAAATATTTGGAAAATAAGTATAATTATAAAAGGAATATTAATTTGGAAAATAAATATAATTATAAAAGGACTATTTATTTGGAAAGTAAATAGAATTATTAAAGGAAATATTTGGAAAATGAATAGAATTTTATTAAAAGAGAATTTTACATTAGGAAGGTTTAGACCCGTGCTTCGCACACAGGTGTAACGTGATATGATTTAAAGTAAATATTTAATAGAAATCTATTTTAATAGATAAACTGCGGAGAATAATTTATAAATAGTGTTTATAAATTAAGGAATTATTTATTATTTGATAAATTGAATATATAAATTTGAATTTACATAGAGAAGTAAAATCGGTTTTAACACCGATAATTGAAATGGAATGTGAACGTAGTAGTTATAAAGGAAATTTGCAATGAGATGATAAATGTTGGAAATGAAATAAGGTTTGTATAAATAATTCTACAAATAAAAATATAAATAGAATTTGGGTTTGAGATATTGTTTTTAAATACGAAATCAAACTGTTTTGATTATATATAGAAACATTATTCACATTCTGTGTGAAAAATTAGATTAAAGAAAATATTTTGCAAATAAAATATTATAAAGGAATTTGGAGTTTGAATTAGGAATTTAAATGGAATTACTAAAATTAGAAACTGACTGTAAATTAGTTGAGTTGAATGGCTTTCTGGGTATCGATCTGATTTTGGATTCGGCCTTCGGGGTTTATACTTGGGAAGTTGTTCTCTTACTAGTTTACAGTTAGAGACTGATAGAGGTGGGAAGAAATTGATGCGTGAATCAGAAATGGAAACATTTTCCAAAGTTAATAACGTATATTTTCTAATTTTAGAAAATAAGGAATCTATGAATATATGGAAACGATAAATGGGAAACTGGGAAATGAAATGATGATTGATCAGTAAGATTTCCATTTGGGAATACGAACGTTGTTTGTACACATATTTTCCTTTTAATAGTTAAATCACCAACTATCAAAGATTTTGACATTTCCGTTGTCAATACGGAGAGACCGGGATCATATTTGTTATCTGAAAACCACTCCGTATGGGCATTATCGTTTCGAATCAAATATATCGAAGACAATTAAAGACGGAGTTTATGAAATGGTTATTCTAGTGATCCTAGGTAGAAATTGCCTAAGATGGATTTACAAAATAATTCCTTTGATTTGTTCAGTCCCAGGATGACTTGAATGGACCAATGTCTGACAGAGTATATCTGGTTAATTACGTAAGTTGATCGTTTCAAACGTATTTACGTTGGTGGCGGAGGAATTCGTTTCTATTAGCTTATTCCTGTGGTATTTTTAGGGAAATCAATTTGTGATTTGACGGGTATGACGATGTGGCATTCAAAGTAAATGAAGGGGTGATCTGTTAAAAGATACGTTATGACCTCAAGCCTCATCAATTGGGAAATGACATAAATCGGGCAGGCAGCATAGCTAAGTGGGTCGCACCCAAGTAGGGTATATTGTCACCATCTAGACAATATTCATATTTGTTAATTCTTTCAATTCTGTCTCCCGGGAAAGGTTATGTTGGTATACCGACCGTATGGTGATAATATATTCGGAACATTCTAGCAAAATGAATGGCCGGTCATGTGTGGCCGAGTTATAAGATGCTCTTGTTGAACTCCAGTGTATCGCTTCTAGAGTACACTAATCGAAGATGGTCCCATACCTTGTCATAGTTGGAAATCCATTACCCAATAAGAGTCTGCGGTTTTTGATTGTATATTATTTGTGTGGAACGAGAGATAAAAGTGTTCCACTAGATTGCTATTTAATATCAAAAGAGTATGGATTTTAAAAGATTGTTTTGGGTTATCATAAGGTAAAAAACCATCCGTGTTTAGGTCTTATGATTATTCTTTCTTTTAAAAGGATTTAAAAGTTAAACAAATAGTTGGAGTTTACTCACACCAGTCACATGACTGACCCATAGTTTATTTTGTTTTGTTTTCCCTAAACTCTTCGGTGCCCAATTTTGTATGGGTAGTCAAGTAGTCAGGATTTTTCAGATATACTTAGATGGAGCTTGGAGTAGGAGGCTTCAACAGCATTTTATAGCTGTCGTTTATTTCCACTGTGAGATTCGTGTTTACTCTAATTCTATTATTATGTTCTTCTTCTTCTATTTTAATTTTCTATCTTATCTATTCTCACCCTCTAACTTCTTTCTATTAACTATCCGGTATTTCCGATGCTTGGATAGTCGACATTGAGTTTATGTCGATTACCAAGGTCGTAAATCCCCCAAGCCGTTATAGTGGTATCAGAGCTGAAGGTTAAGTAATTACCTTGGCTCTGTGGCGTAACTCGATGGAGATGGGGTTAGTAATACCCTAGATTGAGTTTGAGTGTATATATATATATATGAGAGCGCGTATTTGTTATTTAATATAAAATGATTTTATATTGTAGAGATTTATTGGTAGAGTTGTTTATAAGTTCTGGTCAATCAGTTTGATCCACCGTATCGGTAGGAGTTCCTAAGCACTTGAATACGATGAACCGACACTGTATGTTTGAAAAGAGGGTAAATGAAATAATTTTACCCAAAATATATTTTGATATAAAGAAAATATATATATTGGAATTATTATAGTATTGGATGTGTTATTTGTTGTTAAAATCGAGTAAGATTATAATATAGATAATATAGATGGTTTTATATACATAACAAAATAAAATTCGTGTAAGTGTTACGAAATGAATTAAATATGAATTTAAATCAGAATTGAAATTAAAACGCTAGAAATTTGAATAAGTGTTTGTAAATGGATTTGGATTCAATATATGGGAATTTTAAAATCCTAGGAGTTTTTAAATTGTTTTACAAGAATTGTGAATGATATTTTGAAATGTATTTCAAAATGGAAGTGTTTAGAAATGGTTTTGAAGTAATACAGTATTGAACTCACTTGGGTCAGTAGAAAATAATTCCGATGATGATCCGGACATCATCGGTGTTCATTTTTGAGTTTCTAAGTGACGGATTACTACCAAAGATTTTGTTTTTGAATTGTTTTGAGAAAATAAGTTGTTTCGAAATTCCGAAATGAATATTTGACTTTGGAGAAAAAAGAAGTTGTTTAAAACCCCAGGAAGGAATTGTTTGAGTCAAAAACAAATTAAAGTAGAATTTGTGAAACCAAATTGGAATTAAATTGAAGTCAATTAAGTGGAAATTGAATTGAATTAGAATATAATGATATCGAGTAAGTTGGATTGATGTCTTAAGAATTTGGAATGGATAATGGAATCTGAGTCCAGAATGGAAATTGGCTTAGTTATAAGACAATGGTTGGATCTGAAGATAAATTGATTGGGATGACATTGGTATATGCTGAATTGATAGCATATGGAAGTGATATAGTTGATACGCCCAGCAAAAAATTACAAGTTTATATTTTATATGAGATTTATGAGTCGATTTGGCAAGCCGCTTGGCTGTTTAATTTTCTTTTGGGTTGGAGAAGGCCTAGAGAGGCGAGTTGTAGTTGTACCGATTGACCCGTACAAAGGAGGTACTGGAGAAATTTTTCGGAATTTTAAGGTTTTAGAAAATTTTCAGATTTTTTGAAAATTTTCATTGGTAAGAATGAATTAATAATTTAATTAAAATTTATTGGTTCAGTTGAAACTGAAGTTGCCCGCCCGCACCAACCGACATTTACCCCCAAAAGTGCGCTGTACACATGTCCAGTTAGTACGGGACGGATCGTCAGAAGAAAGGGAAGAAGGAAATGAACTAACAAGGAACCTGTAGAATGTCTCACAGCGCATAGAACAAAATATAATAATAACATACTTGACATAAAACAGGTGAGACAGTGCATAAGCTGAAACAACTAACATAGCAGCGGAAAATCCAAGTACAGCTTATGATCCAAAGTTAACATTATTACAACTTTTCAAACTGTCTCAAAAAGCAAAAGCAAGATAAGGGAGGTACACTACTAATGCCCAAGTAGCGACCACCAACGACACAGGGAGAATATCTATATATCATACGTGGAAGCCTCCTGCTCGCCTCCGAATCAGCTACTCGCGCATCACCAGCTAACCTGTCTCTAGTCTGCTCGTGTGAGCACCCAGAGTAATAAGAAGAGACATAAAACTCTGGGTCAGACATAAAGCCTGGTATGAGCGATAGGCATCTAAACAGAACAATAACAGGTAGACTAAAACATACCTAAACCTAGACCTGCAACCAAAGAGTTAGCACTACATACTGTACAACACTCTAAGGTGCCATTTCAAATGGTGTAAAGATAACGGGGGTGGGGGTGTGCATGTCATAGTGATGGCAAACAATCAAACATAGCATCCATCCTCACATCTCTCACTCAGTGCATAAAGCATACGATATTCACCACTTCGATCACCCAACATACTTTGCTATGATCACTTTGCCCCATGAAGTCATAAATGGCTTTACTGCACTGATACGTAGCCACTAATCATTTGCTATGTCCACTTTGCCCCATGGAGTCGCAATGACCCCACTGCACTGGCTCATAGCCTTACTAATCCTTTACTATGTCCACTCTGCCCCATGGAGTCACAATGACCCCACTGCACTGGCTCATAGTCTTACTACACATCACTTTCCCCCTCGAGTCATAATGACTCTACTGCACTGATAACGTAGTCTTGCTACCATCACCTTTCCCCTCGAGTCATAGGGACTCTACTGCACTGATAAGTAGCCCATCATCCATTTTCAGTGGTAAATCAAAGTTATGAACGTCGACAACTCCTTAGCACACGTCCCGCAGCAAAGTCCAACCATGAAGTGAACTCAATTGTTCCCAACTAGATCCTGAGCACTAACTTCCCATTTGGACTACCTTTGCATCTCGGGTTATTGGTCATCACCGGATCGGTTCGGATCTTCCCCTAATCACTAGTTCGGTTCGGATCGGAATGTTTCCCTTCACTGGATCAGGTCGAATATCTCGAGCTCCCTCCCAATATGTTGGTTCGGATCGGAAGACGTCGCCTCTAGGGGATTGGGTCGGGTTCATCAATTCCATTCACCACGCGTCGGTTCGATTCGGGGGTGACCATGCGGGTCAGATCGGATGATGTATGCCACGAGAAATGCAAGTGGATAGAAGCTTCCCCAGTCCTTGTTGTCCTCCTCTGTTCGGATCGGGGTGTGGAGCGTAAGAGCGGATCGGAGCTTCTGAATTCGAGTGGGGGTTCGGATCGGGTCCTCCTAACCGATCCGATCCGGTTTGGATGTCTTTCTGCACTTTTTCCAGCAAGCAGTTTATGCCACTCGATGGCGTTTTCGACCATTCCAACTATTCTAATCAATCACAAAGTATATCATACAGTCATAGCAACATGTATAATCAACCACAAACATCAAAACAATAATCATAGCATGTAAAATGGATCAAACATACCCAAAACCCCATATTTTCCCCTAAGCATGTTTAGGTGAAACTAATGATATGATTAGCAAAACTTAACCAAATTAACCCATACTCATATCAGAGGTCTAAAACATTATTTAAGAATTTATGAGTATTTTTCCAGAATTTATTAGTGTATAAATTCGCTAATTAACACTAATTACCCTTAATTAGCCATGATTAGTGAGGAACTATGCAAATCACTCACCTTGGCCACAAATAAAACTTAAATCTGAAATAAATCTCTGATTTGGTGTGAATCCCAATGCTAAGCAGCAGCTCTAACGTTGATTTTGTGTAGATCTCCCTTGATTTGATGTTGCTAAGCTTAATCCTTGATTAGAAGGTGATTTGGAGATGATTCAGAGGTTGGAGGCAATTTTTAGGGTTTTTAAGAGGTAAGTGGAGGCTAGAAAACTGAAATGGAATGAATCTCTAACCCTTTTCAGCCTCCCCATAACCCTAATCCCGAAATGGGTTATGGGCCCATTCACTAATCACCCTATTTGACCCGGTTAAGCAGTTTTTCTCCTTCCAAACCTTATTTCAGCCATATCTCCCAAACGGTAAGTCCGTTTTCCACATTAGACCACTCTACGGAAAGGTAAACCATCAAACGAATCTAATGGAAGTGGTTTCAGGTCAAAATTAATTTCCAATCAAAATTTATGGCCGAAACAAGATCAGCTAAGGGCAAAATGGTCATTTAAAAATCGACAAAAATCATGAACATAGGAAATGACTCTAATGGTTGTCTCCCAAAGTTACATGACCATACGACTTCATATGGGAAAGAAATAAATATTCTACGATCCTCCGATGCGTAGAATGCGGGTTGTTACATTCTCCCCCCCCCCCCCCCCCCTTAAGAAATTTCGCCCCCGAAATTTCCTAACCAAAATACACATAAGGGTCCCGCATGCCTATCAACCATAAAACAACAATCAAACATACAAAACAAGCAAAACAAGTCTATCCTAGCATGCGGAATAACTAAATTGCAAAGTAAATCTTACCAAGCAAAGAGTTCTGGATACGTCTTTCTAATTCTCTCCTCTGTCTCCCAAGTACAGTCATTCTCGTTTTCGCCCCCACTGAACCTTGACTAGTTTCACCGCCTTCCTTCGAAGTTGCTTCGTACCGTGCTCGACAATACGAATCGGCTTGCGGTTCCCTACCGCCTCGGGTTCCACTTCGAAGTCCTTTAACTGATCAGGTGAAATAGCCAAATCTGGGTCGTGCACAAACTTCCATAGTTGGGAAACATGAAATACATTGTGAACTCCCGCCATCTTCTCTGGTAAGTCAACTCTATACGCCAAATTCCCAACTTGTTCGAGAACTAGGAATGGGCCAACAAATCTTGGTGCCAACTTGCCTCTCTTACCAAATCGTATCACGCTCTTCAACGGAGAAATCTTGACAAACACCAAGTCACCAACGGAGAATTTTAAGTCTCTTCTCCTCTTATCAGTATAACTTTTCTGTCTATCTTGGGCAGCCTTCATTCGTTGTTGAATGGTCTTAATCTTATCCAAAGTTTCCCTCACCACATCTGGTCCAAGCATAAACTTCTCGCCAGTCTCTATCCAACATGATGGTGGGTTGCACGGTCTTCCGTACAAAGCTTCATATGGAGCCATACCGATACTGGATTGGTAGCTATTATTATATGCAAACTCTACTAGATGCAAATGGTCATCCCATGATCCACCAAAATCCAATATGTATGCTCTCAAGATATCTTCCAATATACGATTCACCCTCTCCGTCTGACCATCGGTCTGAGGATGATATGCGGTACTGAGATGTAATTCTGACCCTAGAGCCTCTTGTAAGCTCTTTCAAAACCCACTAGTAAACAACAGGTCTCGGTCACTCACAATGCTTTTAGGTACTCCATGAAATCTCACTACCCACTTCATATACAACTATGCTAACTTAGCTGCCGTTCTGGTCGATTTGACTGGTATAAATCTTGCACTCTTAGTCAATCGATCCACAATTACCCAAATGCTATCATATCCCGATCTAGTCCTCGGTAAACCATCGATGAAATCCATCGAGACTTGCTCCCATTTCCATTCGGGAATTTCTAATGGTTGCAACAAACTACTAGGCTTCTTTTGCTCGGCTTTAACTAGCTGGCAATTCATGCATTTGGATATAAACTTCCCAACGTCTCTTTTCATCCATTCCCAGTAGTAAGTCTGCTTCATGTCTCGATACATCTTATTACCACCGGGATGTATAGTCAGTTTTGAGTGATGACATTCTCTAAGCACTTCATCTCTCAAACCATTCACGTTGGATACAACTAGTCTTCCATTCTTTCTAAGCCATCCATCTCGATCAAGCCCATACACATTCATCTCCTCACCGTCGATGTCCATCTCTAACTTGGAGATGATTTCTAATTGATTAGGATCGTCCCTTTGGCTGGAACCAATCCGCTCTATCAAAGTGGGTCTGATCGCCAAACTAGCTAGCATTTCTGGATCCAATTCGCGCTTTGGTCTGAAATCAAACCCTGCGATATACTCCAGTTGCTTCCATTCAAGAAACATAGCCCCTAAACTGGCATGTCTCCTACTCAAGGCATCGGCTACCGCATTACCTTTCCCAGGTGTGTATGCGATATCAAAATCATACGAAGCCAAGAACTCTAACCATCTCTGCGGACAGAGATTTAGATCCTTCTGGGAGAAGAGATACTTTAATGATTTATGATCGGTAAACAACTCAAATATTTCTCCCAAGAGATAGTGTCTCCACATCTTTAATGCGAACACGATCGCTGCCAGTTCCAAATCATGGGTAGGATACTTCTTCTCATGTGGCTTTAGCTGCCGACTAGCATAAGCTACAACCCTACCTCCTTGCATCAATACAGCACCTAGTCCGGTACCACAAGCATCCGTGTATACCGTCATCTCTTCATTCCCTTTAGGAATGACTAATACTGGCGCACGCGTCAACTTTTCCTTTAGACTCTTGAATGCATTCTCACACACTACATCCCAGACGAAGGCCTGATTCTTCTTAGTCAACTGAGTCAACGGTGCTTCTATCTTGGAGAAGTCCTGGATAAACTTACGATAATATCCAGCTAACCCCAAGAAACTTCTTACATCTGTTGCATTCTTGGGCGTAGGCCGATCCTGTACCGTAGCCACCTTCGCAGGGTCTACAGCAATACCATTCTCTGAAACAACATGGCCCAAGAATCTCACTTCCCTCCTCCAGAAGTGACACTTAGAGAATTTCGCTTTCAATTGGTGTTTCCTCAACACCTCCATCACTATCCTCAAGTGTCCCTTGTGTTCCTCCTCTGTCCTCGAGTAAACAAGGATATCGTCTACGAACACAAGAACAAACTTATTCAACTGATCTCTGAATACTCGATTCATAAGATCCACAAAGTAGGCTGGTGCATTGGTCAACCCAAATGGCATGACCAACCACTCATAGAATCCAGACGGCGTCCTAAATGCCGTTTTCGGAACACTCTCATCCGCCACTCGGAGCTGATGAAATCCTGTTACGAGGTCCAACTGGGAGAACACCCTTGCTCCTTCCAGTTGATCAAACAAATCATATATCCGTGGTAAAGGATACTTATTCTTCCTCGTCACCTTATTCAACTCGCGATAGTCCACACACAAACGAAGGGAACCATCTGCCTTAGTGGCAAACACAACTGGTGCTCCCCACTCGGAGACACTTCTTCTAATAAATCCCTTCTTCAAAAGATTGCTGACTTGCACCCCGAGCTCTCGCTGCTCCCTTGGTGCCATACGATGAAGTGGCATCACTATAGGTCTGGCATCTTTCACTAAATCAATACGGAACTCAATCTCTCGGTGTGGTGGAAGCCCGGTCACCTCCTCGAAGACGTCCGGATACTGGCTAACCACGGGCACATCCGATAACTCATCATGCGGGATGTCGAGGGAATTTATAAAACTAGCCATTACCCCATCACTAAGTAGACTACCAAACACTACCCTTCGCCCATCATCCGCCCTAACTATCACTAAAAAGCCCTCACAGTCTACCACCACCCCATATCTTTGGAGACAATCGACCCCCAATATAATGCCATACCCAGTAAAGCCCAAAACAAAGCAATCACAAACAAACATACATCCATGACTCGATAAGACCAAATTTCGGCAAATCATACTAAGGTTAGTTGAACCACCAATCGGGTTCGTCACAACCAACGGTCTATCGACTATCTCGGGTTCCAGTCCCAACCTATCTACCAGGTCACTAGATATAAAGGAACGGGAAGCCCAGTATCAAACAAAACTCGAACTGGTACATCATAAATAGAAAGCATACCTTGGATAACGACATTCTTTCTTTTCTCCGCCGCAGTTGGGCCATTCGACGAAGAAGGAACAACATCAATAGCATATGCTTTCACAATCTATTTCTCTTTAATAGGTTGTGGACACTTATCCTTATGATGTCCCACTTGGCCACAGTTGTAGCACTTCCTATCCGCTGGCTTGGCCCGACATTCTTTAGCATAATGGCCCTTCTTACCACAGTTGAAGCACTCAACATCTTTCTTGTTCTTTTTCTGGCCATCCTTAGATTGGTTCTGTTTTCTCTTATTCTGAGAGTTGTTCTTGCCTCCACTGCCTGCTTGCGGCTTCAGCCCTTCTGCAGATGCAGCCTCAGTCTTTGGCTTAGGGTAAAGACTCTATGATCTCAAAGCTTTCCCCACAATCGATTCGAAAGTCTCATCGATGTGGTTGATAAGCCTTTCCCCCAAGTATCCATCCAATCCAGTAATGAACTTCTCATTCTTCTTCTCAGGAGTATCGATAAGAGATAGTCCATACTTCGACAAAGTGTCGAACTCAGCAATATAGTCCGAGACCGCCCTACCATTCTGCTTGAGTTCCAAGAATCTCTTAAACAACACTGACTTCTGGGCAGCTGGAATGAACTTCTCTCTAAAGCGAGCCTTGAACTGATCCCAAGTAACCTGGTCTTCTGGAGTAACTGTTCTAATGGCATTCCACCAATTCATCGCTCGCACTTGCAGTTGACGAGACGTTAGCCTTCTCTTCATCGCATCCTCGATACCCAAGTCGTCGAAGATACGATCACAGCTATCCAACCAATCTCGAACATCTGTGGCTGACTCCGTTCCGTGGAACGGCTTCCCACCAAGGTTAGTGTAATCCTTGCACAACTTGGTGAAATCGACCCTAGGCGCCTGCACTACAGGACCACCACCATTTCCGGGATTGGGAACTGCCCCTTGAACATCCCTAAGCATCTCCCTCATGAAGTTAGTGAACATCGTCCTCATGTCAGGAGCATTCCCATTATTGGTCCCCCTACCAGCACCTCTAGCATATCGGCTCATCGTTCAATCTGTAAAGAGGAAACGATTAACGATCCCATAGTGGTGCTAGTGCAGTACGACTTCATTCTTGTACTACTAATAGTATATATATATAGCTTTTGAAAACCAAAGTAATCACAAATACGCTCTCTCATATACGTACTATCTCTCCCTAATGTCTTTCCCTAGGTTAACTACGCAACCTAGAGCTCTGATACCAAATGTGACGGCCCGCCCGCACCAACCGACATTTACCCCAAAAGTGCACTGTACACATGTCCAGTTAGTACGGGACGGATCGTCAGAAGGAAAGGGAAGAAGGAAATGAACTAACAAGGAACCTGTAGAATGTCTCACAGCGCATAGAACAAAATATAATAATAACATACTTGACATAAAACAGGTGAGACAGTGCATAAGTTGAAACAACTAACATAGCAGCGGAAAATCCAAGTACAGCTTATGATCCAAAGTTAACATTATTACAACTTTTCAAACTGTCTCAAAAAGCAAAAGCAAGATAAGGGAGGTACACTACTAATGCCCAAGTAGCGACCACCAACGACACAGGGAGAATATCTATATATCATACGTGGAAGCCTCTTGCTCGCCTCCGAATCAGCTATATGGGCATCACCAGCTAACCTGTCTCTAGTCTGCTCGTGTGAGCACCCAGAGTAATAAGAAGAGACATAAAACTCTGGGTCAGACATAAAGCCTGGTATGAGCGATAAGCATCTAAACAGAACAATAACAGGTAGACTAAAACATACCTGAACCTGGACCTGCAACCAAAGAGTTAGCACTACATACTGTACAACACTCTAAGGTGCCATTTCAAATGGTGTAAAGATAACGGGGGCGGGGGTGTGCATGTCATAGTGATGACAAACAATCAAACATAGCATTCATCCTCACATCTCTCACTCGGTGCATAAAGCATACGATATTCACCACTTCGATCACCCAACATACTTTGCTATGATCACTTTACCCCATGAAGTCATAAATGGCTTCACTGCACTGATACGTAGCCACTAATCCTTCGCTAAGTCCACTTTGCCCCATGGAGTCGCAATGACCCCCACTACATTGGCTCATAGCCTTACTAATCCTTTACTATGTCCACTCTGCCCCATGGAGTCACAATGAGCCCACTGCACTGGCTCATAGTCTTACTACGCATCACTTTGCCCCTCTAGTCGTAATGACTCTACTGCACTGATAACGTAGTCTTGCTACCATCACCTTGCCCCTCGAGTCATAGTGACTCTACTGCAATGCTAAGTAGCCCATCATCCATTTTCAGTGGTGAATCGAAGTTATGAACATCGACAACTCCTTAGCACACGTCCCTCAGCAAAGTCCAACCATGAAGTGAACTCATTGGTTCCCAACTGGATCCTGAGCTCTAACTTCCCATTTGGACTACCTTTGCATCTCGGGTTATTGGTCATCACCGGATCGGTTCGGATCTTCCCCTAATCACTAGTTCGGTTCGGATCGGAATGTTTCCCTTCACTGGATCAGGTCGGATATCTCGAGCTCCCTCCCAATATGTCAGTTCAAATCGGAAGACGTCGCCTCTAGGGGATCGGGTCGGGTTCTTCAATTCCATTCTCCACGCGTCGGTTCGGTTCGGGGGTGACCATGCGGGTCAGATCGGATGATGTATGCCACGAGAAATGCAAGTGGATAAAAGCTTCCCCAGTCCTTGTTGTCCTCCTCTGTTCAGATCGGGGTGTGGAGCGTAAGAGCGGATCGGAGCTTCTGAATTCGAGTGGGGGTTCGGATCAGGTCCTCCTAACCGATCCGATCCGGTTCGGATGTCTTTCTGCACTTTTTCCAGCAAGCAGTTTACGCCACTCGACGGCGTTTTCAACCAATCCAACTATTCTAATCAATCACAAAGTATACCATATAGTCATAGCAACATGTACAATCGACCACAAACATCAAAACAATAATCATAGCATGTAAAATGGATCAAACATACCCAAAACCCCATATTTTCCCCTAAGCATGTTTAGGTGAAACTAATGATATGATTAGCAAAACTTAACCAAATTTGCCCAAACTCATATCAGAGGTCTAAAACATTATTTAAGAATTTATGAGTATTTTTCCAGAATTTATTAGTGTATAAATTCGCTAATTAACACTAATTACCTTTAATTAGCCATGATTAGTGAGGAACTATGCAAATCACTCACCTTGGCCACAAATAAAACTTAAATCTGAAATAAATCTCTGATTTGGTGCGAATCCCAATGCTAAGCAGCAGCTCTAACATTGATTTGGTGTAGATCTCCCTTGATTTGTTGTTGCTAAGCTTAATCCTTGATTAGAAGGTGATTTGGAGATGATTTAGAGGTTGGAGGCCATTTTTAGGATTTCTAAGAGGTAAGTGGAGACTAGAAAACTGAAATGGAATGAATCTCTAACCCTTTTCAACCTCCCCATAACCCTAATCCCGAAATGGGTTATGGGCACATTCACTAATCACCATATTTGGCCCGGTTAAGCAGTTTTTCTCCTTCCAAACCTTATTTCAGCCATATCTCCCAAACGGTAAGTCCGTTTTCCACATGTGACCACTCTATGGAAAGGTAAACCATCAAACGAATCTAATGGAAGTGGTTTCAGATCAAAATTCCTTTCCAATCAAAAGTTATGGCCGAAACAAGATCAGCTAGGGGCAAAATGGTCATTTTAAAATCGACAAAAATCATGAACATAGGAAATGATTCTAATGGTTGTCTCCCAAAGTTACATGACCATACGACTTCATATGGGAAAGAAATAAATATTCTACGATCCTCCGATGCGTAGAATGCGGGTTGTTACAAATAGCGTTTATTTTCTACCTTAGCAATTTCGAGGATGAAATTATTTTAACGGGGGAATAATGTACGACCCATATTTTTTAACAATTTAATAATTAATTTTATTTAATTATTTAAATAATGGTTTGGTAATTTAATGGTTTAAATTAAATAACTTTGAATATTTAATTAATAAAATAGTTAAATAATATATTTAAATTCCAGAATAGTCGGAGAATAGTAGAATTCACAATATTGTGTGAATTGGAATATTTATAATATCTAACTCAGTTTAGAATTGAATTATAATAAAGAATATATTATTTAAACGGAGTTTGAACGTATAATTATATTATAATTATAATCGAGCTCGAAATGGCGCGACGGTTCGTAATTTGGCAGTTCGAACTTTAAACGAATATACAAAATCCGTTTTAAGCCGGATTTCTTTGAAACAAGAAACGTTCGGAGCTGGTGAAGTATATATTTCTAATGGAAGAGAAAAATCGAGATTTCGTCATGTATATTTTGAGTTGTGTCCAAATCAAATTTTCAAATTGTCGCTATGGAATTCCTTTATAAATTATAACGATTTATTTATATTATAAATGGATTTTCAATATAAATTAAATACTGATTTAATCGGGATTTGAAATGTCAAGTTATCAAATTCAGATAGGAATATTTTGGAGTTGTATGATATTCTATGTGAATATATACAATAATATTAATTTATAAATATTTAATTTAATTATTTTTAAATATATTAATATTAAAATGGGTTTATTTAGAGCTTTAAAAATGGCCATTTTTGCAAACGACCTTTGTTTACGATGAAACTAATTTTTTTGGATCCGGAATATTAAATTATTGTTAGATTTCAATTTTCGTAATTTTTGGAGTCAGTATGTGGTCGTGCGGAATTTAAATGTGAAAAACAGTCAATAATTTGACTTTTAAAATATGTTGTGTGAGCAAACAGAATCGGAATTCGACGAAACAAGTTTCGTTGGGTCCGTAATATTGAATTGTAGCTGTATGTCCATTTTCGTCAAATTTGGATATGTTATGTGATCATAGGAATTTTTAAACGACAAATGGAATAACGATTGATTATAAATTAATTAAAAATTCGAATAAAAATAATAATTAAACTACTCTATAAATACAACACATATCCACACTCTAACCCTAAAATTCTCTTCCTCTGGTCAACAGAAAAATGCGCCGTATATTTCCTTCGCAACTCAACTCTTTTAAAATTCAATTAAAATTTTTACAAAAATTTATAAATCCTAATATATGTATGTATGGTTTCGCGAGAGCATCAGCTACAACTTCTTGTAGGTTTCGTGCAACTCGCACCACGGTCTCGAACGCGGAAAATAAAGGCAGCAGCCTTAGCGTGATTTAAATCGTGAAATGGAGGTATTATTTGAGAAATTGGAGTTCGCATCTGGATTCTTGACAAGATTTGGAGCAGACATGCAAAGTTTTGGAATTTTAGGTGACTAGAAATGTCGCGACATCTATACTATGCGAGAACTGGGTCTGGGAATCGCGTGAGAGAGGATGTGGAGTTTAGCTTCGAGGGTTTGAAGTTGAGGAGAATTTAAAGAGAGTTATTATGGTGGAAACCATTTATTGAATCATGGATCGAAGAGAGGGAACGAGGCTTTGCAAATATCGGTCGTGGATGGGTTTTTATACGGGTTACTGTAGGCGAAACTGAGGAAGAAGGTTTTGGTGGTCATACATAAGAGATGGGCCGAAGATAATGGGTATGGCCCAATATAAATATAAATAATTTAAGTATAGTTTAATATAAATAGTATATGGACTTGTTAATTTAATATCTCGATCATACTATATCAGAATTTCAAACGGTCAGATCCGTTGGGATCGTATGGATGAGGGCTACGCAATGGAACTAACTTAGAGTGAATTGGAGCTCGTTACAATTTATAATGAAATAAATTGTCTGTCTGAATCAACCGACAATTATCGTTATTTAACGATGATCGTCCAATGTGAGTAAATCTCACTAACTCTACCCAGTTACATTTTTATAACGTATTTTTAGAATTGATAAATGATGGTTGATTGCTATGTGTTGTTTGTTTGGATGAACTGCTAATTGATTGGTTGAAATTAAATATAAAGATATATATATATCATTAATCAAATATTGATTCTGTTTATCAGAATATTTCATATTGAAATGAAGTTAATATTAATTATATTGTTTAACATCTGTGGATGCAGGGAAAAAGGTTAGAGGAATCCAACTGGATTCCTTAATATTTATAATACCGTTTGTTTTCATATATTGTGATATAAAACTTGTGATTGATTATGATGACACTGGTCTGTTTAATTGGTATTTTAAATGCCATAAGAAATACTGAAATGTAAAAAGGGAATTTTCAAAGTGTATATTGAAAATGAAATATTTATAGGAAATAAATATGATATTATAAATGAAATATTTATATGAAATAAATATAATTATAAAAGGAACATTTATTTGGAAAATAAATATAATTATAAAAGGAATATTTATTTGGAAAGTAAATAAAATTATAAAAAGAAATATTTGGAAAATAAATATAATTATAAAAGGAATATTTATTTGGAAAATAAATATAATTATAAAAGTAATACTTATTTGGTAAGTAAATAGAATTATAAAAGGAAATATTTGGAAAATGAATAGAATTTTATAAAAAGAGAATTTTATATTAGGAAGATTAAGACCCATGCCTCGCACACGGGTGTAACATGATATTGATTTAAAGTAAATATTTAATAGAAATCTGTTTTAATAGATAAATTGAGGAGAATAATTTATAAACGGTGTTTATAAATTAAAGAAATATTTATCATTTGATAAATCGAATATATAATTTTGAATTTATATAGAGAAGTAATGTAATAACCCGGAAAATCTGAACCAGTTTAAAATTTTTATTTTGGCAATTTTAGCGAGTTTTGTATATTTAAAATGGATTATTTTAAATAATATCGACGATAAATTTATTTTGAATATAATTCGAACGTATATATTTATATAGTTCGTCGTTAGAATATAAATAATTATATATAATTATATAATAGAATGGAAAATGGCGCGGTAGTTCGATAATTCGATTTCAAACTTCAATTGAATGTACCGGGTGCAAAACAATCCGGATTTTAGCGAAACCAAAAACATAGGATCTAATTGAGAATATCTTTCCAACGAATCCGAAAAATTGAGATTTCATAACGGGAATCAAAAGTTATGTCCAATTGAAAATTCTGAATAGTCGCAAGGGAATTCAGGCCCTTAAAAATAGACATTTTGCAAACGACCTCGGATTTCGACGAAACCGCTTTTGTTGGATCTGTGATGTCAAATTATTGCTAGATTCCAAATTTCATAATTTTTCGAATCAATATGAGAGCATGGCAAAGGAAAACGCGTTTGACCAGTTTCAGTTGATTTTAATCGACTGGAAAATGGCCATTTTTCTAACGGTCTCAGAATTCGACGAAACTAGTTTTGTTAGGACCGTATCGTCAATACGAAGCTAGAAAATATTTTTCTGGAAATTTTCAAGTTAGTATGTGACCCCGGTAAATTGAAATGCGCGTTCAAATTCAATATATAGAGTAATATGTTGATTTTGACGAAAACTGATCGAAATGATCGAATCAGCTTGCAATACATATCCCATTGTGTTCAGAATGGGGGTAATTAGCTATGGACGACAGGCGGTGGGCCTCGTTTGGAGGTCGAAAATAAAAGTTGCTTTTTAGTGAAAAATAAAATAATTAAATAATAAAAAAAACCCTTTCTCTCCTTTCCTTATACCCTGGCCACCCCCCCCCCCCCCCGGTTGAAATTCATTTTCAACAGAAAAAAAAAGAACAAAAAAAAAACAATTCGATCGTGCCCTCCCCCAACCGATCGACGGAGCCGCCCGCCTCCAGGTCGCGACCCCCACCCACGGCGACGCCCTCCCCTAAGCCGCCTCCATAACCTCCGGCCTTATCCCCTCGTCTCCAGCCCTCCTTCTCTCTCCACTGCGAGCGCCCAAACCTCCATCGTCGAAAACCCTAGCCACCATCCCCTGGACCTCCGACCACCGCCTACGCCAGTCCCCACCCCCACGGCCTCCTCTCCGACCCCCTCCAACGATGGTGCAGCAGCCCCCTCCCCCCTTTTTGGCTGGTCGTTGACGTTCGAGATCCCCCCCAGTCACCCGCAAAGCCACGCAACGCTTCTCCCTTCCCTCTCCTTCACAATCGCTGTAAGTTTTGTGATTATTTTAATTAAGTTATATAGTTAAAAATGCAATTTTTATTATGAGAATGACATGATTTTTTTTATATACGTCAAACGATGAAATGAAAATATAATTTTCATATTATATAGATGATGAAAATGTGATCTTTATATGGTAGTAAGTGAAAAGACGATATTTTTAAAAGTGAAAAGACGATATTTTTAAAAGTAAAAAGACGATATTTTGATATAATTAGTGAAGTAAAAATATGATTTTTACTTCGATAAAAATATAAATTTTATATTATAGAAGGAGTAAAAATGAAATCTATATTTTTGAAAAGATGAAATCTATATTTTTGAAAAGGCGAAATCTATATTTTTGAAAAGGCGAAATCTATATTTTTGAAAAGGCGAAATCTATATTTTTGAAAAGGCGAAATCCATATATATGAAAAGAGCCATATTTTTGAAAGTCGATATTTTTATAAGTGAAAGGAATTATAAAAATATAATCTTTATCGATACGAACACTGTTATCAAAATATGATTTTTACCATATATAGTTAGCAAAGTAAAAATTCGATTTTTATATATTCAATAGCAAAGTAAAAATTCGATTTTTATATATTCAATAACAAAGTAAAAATTCGATTTTTATATATTCAATAGCAAAGTAAAAATTCGATTTTTATATATTCAATAGCAAAGTAAAAATTCGATTTTTATATATTCAATAGCAAAGTGAAAATTCGATTTTTATATATTCAATAGCAAAGTAAAAATTCGATTTTTATATATTGAATAGCGATGTAAAAATTCGATTTTTAAATATATGAAGTGATTATAAAAATATGATTTTAAATTGAAAGTGAACAAATAAAAATGTGATTTTTATTTTAAAGACATCAGTATATAAAAAATTCGATTTTTACATATGTAGAGAATACGGGCAACGAAGGTGATAAAAAGGCGAGAACGATGAAGATTTCTATCAGTGAAGAGTCGTGGTATTGGATAGCTATCGGTGAGAATTTCTCACTCTTCAATTTCTTTTTCTAGTTATATATATATACTAGGATGCAGACGGTGTTTAGTAGCACCCGACACAATCGTCCATAGACCATGGACTTGTTTGTTTGGCTATGTTGTTAGTTAGATTGTTTGGGTTGAATTGAATTGTTTGGTGAAATGAAATTGATTTGATTGATGTGTGAATGGCGTGGGCCTTCACTAGACCGGGGATAAGGCTAGACCTCGTCCCACCGAAATTTTCTAAAATATGTTAGAAAAATAAAAATATCATTTTATTGAATAAATGAACTGAATAGAACATTCATAGGTTGAATAAAATAATTTGGTCGTTAAAAATATGATTTTTAACGTGAAAGTGAATAAATAAATATCTATAAACAAATCGGCCGATTTGTTTATATACACTGATTTGACTGATATTGATTGGGTCGATAAATTTTACACATCGTCCAACTGCACAACTAAAATCTGTGTTTGATTGTTTGAAACCCCACACGGGTGTTGGGATGAAATTTGAAGTTCACTCATCCTGATTGATTAAATATGTCGATCGATTGATTGACAGGCTGTTATAAGCGTTAGATATCTATATTTGATGCTTATACAGTGTAGTGCACTTTGGTTGATGGTTGATTATTTTTCAATGATATTATATATGTGTGATGTATGAAAATCCATATAATTAACATTATATGGTGATTGATTGGGCCTCATTCCAATTTGAAAAATAAAGAATATTATAAAATAAAGGTTCATGTGTTGACTGTACTCATCCGTTGAGATTAGTCATGTGTTGAACGAAATATTTTAATAATAAAACTTACATCTTTATCAATATAAAATAAAGGTTCATGTGTTGACTGTACTCATCCGTTGAGATTAGTCATGTGTTGAACGAAATATTTGAAATAGAAATATTTGAAATAGAATATTTAAAAATAGAAATATATGAAGCCGTGTTGATTGGATTGACGCCATTTTGACGTAAACGATATTTATATCGATTTTATTCATTTCGAAATGAATAGAATATAAAACGATTTCGAAATGAATAGAATATAAAACGATTTCGAAATGAATAGAATATAAAACGATTTCGAAATGAATTGAATAGAAAACGATTTCAAAATGAATTGAATAGAAAACGATTTCGAAATGAGTTGAATAGAAAACGAATTTGATTTCAATTGAATATATAACGAATTTGATTTGATTTGAAAAGAAAACGAATTTGATTCGAATTGAATATAAAACGAATTCGAATTGAATTGAAGACGAATTCGAGTTGAATTGAAAACGAATTGAAATGAATTCAAATTTAATTGAAATTTGAATTGAATTCAAATGAATTTTAAAACGAATTTATAAGGAAAAATTCAATTTTGATTCGAATTGAAATGGAAGTTGAAAATGTTTTTGAAACGAATTCAAAACTATTTATAAAATTCGTTTGAATAGTAATCGACGAAATATATATTATATATATTTTATATATAATATAATGGCCTGAATAGAACGCGCCGCGCCGCGGTAGTTCGTGAATTTCGACCATTTATTTCAAACGGACATTACGGGAGATCCGTCCGTCGGATTCTCCTAAAACCGGAACCGTTGGGTTCATATCGAAAAGAGCTTTCTAACGAATATTATAAATTTGAAATCTAACGGTTGGATTTGGAGATACGTCCAAATCAAATTTGAAAAAGGTCGATGTAAGTGCAGTTCGATGGTCGTTGATGGAAATCGACTGTACGGGCCTTGATAAAATTATTAAAAATAGTAATAATTTGTGTAAAATCATAAGAAATGATTTGGGAAAAGTTGGGATGAAAAACTCCATATTTGAAAAGATAAAAGTAGATTTTTATCGAAATGAACTAGTTTGAACTAAATTTAAAACCCAATTATTTTTAAATAAATAAATTAGATTTAAAAAGGGGTTTTAAATAATCGGAATTCCTAATATATTTGATTTGAATTGAATTAGAATTGATGTGGGTTTATCGTGAACAGTGTTTTAAATAACACCAGTTCTTTTACCCGATAATAAGGAGAATGTGATTTGGGTTTGTCGTGAACTGTGTTTTAAAAGACATTAGTCCTTTAACCCAGTAAAAGGAGTTTTAATGAATCTGCAATTAGATTGAAATGTGAATTTGTAATCTAAATTATCAAATTTAGAAAGTGAGCGAGAATGGAGTATCACCAGTTTTGCTCCAAAGCGATAGTTAAATCTTTAATTAGATTTGAACGTGAAATGGTAATTAATTTTACCGATAACACCATGGTAATTAATTAGATATGGAGTATTACCAGTTTTGCTTCATGGGATGAATAGGTTGGGATTGGGAAATAAAATAAATACTTACTTCGGTGTGGTTCGCTAATCTCGACTAGTTTAGAAAACCATAATTTGGTTTGAAATGACATCCAAAGGAAGATTAAAGGATGAATTTGAAAGAATTTATCTTGGATAAAATTAATGGGAACCTTTCCCTAAAAATGTGATTTTGTGAATAAAAGAATATTCTGGATTGGAATGAGGCGTTCGTCGTGTTTGTGAAACCTTAGTTTTTAATATACGCGGGTTGTTCGGAAAGGCCGGGTTTATACCCATTCTGAATAATCGATTCGACGATATGTCGAAGATGAAGACGGTGGTCGAAGACCGGAAGTCTTCACATCGTTTGGATAACTTCTGACGATCCTGATTGGGCTGTACACCCAAGAGGATGGAAATAGTTGGTGGTCGTCCAGACGTACTTGGAGATGGATGGATATGCGAGGAAGTGCCTCCGGTTTCGTTCAGACCCAGAACGAACTTGTAAATGGATTGTGTGTCTGACATTGGATTTTATTCTGTGTTGATTGATTTCTATTAAATATACATCTGTTTGGCGGCGGAGAATTTATTCTTTTGCTTAACGCCCTTCTCTGAGACGTACGAGCTCAGAGGTTGTGTATCGATGGACATCAGTCGCATGGCATGAATTGCCTGTGTGGCACGCTAAGATGCAATAATCAAGGCTTTTGTTGAAAAGCAGAGTCTTGTGGTTGATGATCAAAGCACGGTCTACGTGGCAGCTTTGTGTATAACGTGAATTCGCGAGCCTCACACCTCGGTATGAGTCAAAAACGGGATACGGACTGTAACAACCCGTATTTTTGAATAACATGTTATAAGATAAATCGAGGCAGAATTAAACTGTAAAATTTGAATCAAGGAAAACGGGCTGTGCCATTGCGTTCGTCTCGGAAAAATACGTGAAATAGAGTCCGAGTTTTCGAAAATCGGAGTCCGTATGACCAAGATATGGCCTCGCGAAGTTTCACGAAAAATTCAAATTCAAAACAGTTTCAAATTTCAGAAAATCAGAAGTGGCGGGAAAATTCCCACCAGACCCAAGGGGGTCGACCTGGGTGTCGACTGGGGAGTTGACCTCCCCCCCCCCCCCCAAGGTCGACTGGGGAGTCGACCCCAGGGTCGACCTGGGTGTCGACCTGCCTGGTCGGCCCAGACAACCTGGTGTACCCATTTTGGCTGTTTTGACCTGTTTTGGAGGCTTGTGACGGGATTTGATGGCTTGGATTGAATCTAGGGTATATCCTGTGGCTAATATTACCCTAATTTCCTATAAAAAGGACCTAACACCTAGCCTAAATCACCATTATTCAATCCTACAACTAAACTATGCCAAAATTGTTCCTCTCATGCTAAAATTTCTAAGTTTATTTACATGAGAGATTTTGAGTGCATACAAGTGTTTTCAAGCTTGTATGAGTGTTCTTAGTTTGCATTCAAGTCAAGTTGCAACATTTCTATTTCAAAGCAAGGGTTTTTATTGATTTGGCTCAAGGGTTTTCATTGAGAGCTTTCATGTTTGGGTCTTTTTGGTGATTGCATAAGGGCTTCGTCTCAATCTTTATAAAAAAATATTCATTTGTGTCTTCATAGCATTGTAAGCCCTTTTCTACTTTCATTTCTTGAACTCTAAAGTTAAATGAATGATGCAAGTTTGGGGTTGATCATTATGATATGCAAGTTTGGTTGATCATCATGATATGCAAGTTTGGTTGATCATTATATGCAAGTTTGGTTGATCATTATGATATGCAAGTTTGGTTGATCATTATGCAAGTTGACACATGTTGCTATGTTATGCAAGTTTGGGTTGATCATGTTACCATGTTATGCAAGTTTGGGTTGATCATGTTATCATGTTATGCAAGTTAAACTTGAGTTTGTGAAGCATAAAGCTTCAAGCTTTATGTTAAAGGTTGCATTTTGGCAACATGGAAGTTATCATATCCCTTATGATAACTTGCATGTGAGGCTAAATGCGAACTTCTAGCAACTTCTACATGTCATTTATCACCATGTATGACTTATATGCTAAGTTTGGTTTTATGCATGCTTTTGAAGCCTAATAATGCAATATGCAAGTATATGAACATATGTACATTTCATATGCCACCATGTTAAAATTGTGGCTTCAACACCTTTTTGTCATGATTATGCCAAGTTCCCTATTTTATCCTTTATGCGTTGTTGCGATTATGTAAACGATGGGATTACGTTGGGGTTGGGTAACATTATGACAAGAACATGGTTTTTATAACATGACGTGATATGTAATTATGTTTTGGAAACATAATGGACATGACACTTAGAAAAGATGAGTGTGGCCAACTCGAGGTTGGGTTGAGTTTGTAGCATAAATCTACCCAGACCCGCCCGGCCTAACTAGTGGCTACAAACAATAGGACCCAATGTGAGAAGTTGGTCATGTTGTGCTCAAACCCGAGGTTAGACCTAGTTGTGGTGTAAAGCTACCCGGACCCGCCCGGCTTAACTAGTAACCACAACAAAGGCTAATGTGAGAGGTTAAAGCGCATTAAGTTAATTAATGCCTCCTGATTAGGGTTAAGTCATGGTCCACTTAATACTTAACCAATTTGGGCTTGATGGGTTAATCGGGGTTAAGTCAGGAACCTTGGGTACGCTTAACCAATTTAATCCACGTTTGGATCGGGTTAACCACATTTAACCCATTAAGAAACCCTAGTTGCGTGGTCCTTTTCAGCAGTAACCTTCTAGATAGTATCATAAGACCCTAGGACTAGGCTAGGGTGGGGCACGATTACTGGGCTGATTGTAAGAGACCAAAAGAGACGGCTGAATGATGCACCGGTTGTTCAGGCGGACCATGGTCGTGCACATTAAGTCCGGAGTTGAATACGGGGGCCGGTAGGTTTAGACTGTGCATCCTGGAATTGTGTCTGAGGGTTACACCGTAGGGCCTGATACACCCTAGGGGTGGACCCTGCACAGTCAACTACATTACATGATTAAGCCGTATGACACCGATACACGACGAGTTAGGCCTATAGGGAGCCGATCGACTAGACCGTGTAGTTGGACCTTGATTTAGGTCATCTCATGATATTGGGCCAAGCGTGGGCCAAGGGATCAATTCTTGTTTTTACTTGACATGTTAGAATGCTAGTACAACCGTGGTGCAAAACTTAACCTTGATTATGCGATGACATCTTTATCTATCTTGTTAGTTAATCATCATGCCAGTATGTTGTTAGCCTTATGTTCATCTCAACTTCTCATGCCAGTTAACTTTACTAGTTCATGGACAGATAGTAGTAGGGCTTACCAGTCTTTTTGACTGACCTGTTTTCTTTCGCCTCTTTTCTTCCGTTTCCCCCCCCCCCTCAGGTCCTCAGGGTGGGAGCATTGGAGCTTAGCTTGGATCTTTACAGCTTGCTTACTGGATTTGCTCATGTACGATTTTGGACATTGAGCTAGCTATGGCTTATCACTTCACTTTGGGGATAGTACTTTATGTATTTCAGTTTTTCAGTTTATGTTTTTCTCTAGACTTTGTTGTTGGAAAATAATGACCAAGTACTTTGTTGTAACATGACTATGGTTTTGAAATGCTAGTTTTTATCCGCTGCTTTACTACTCTATTTTACTTATTTGTTCTGTCTTGTGATATCTGCATGCATGTTTACCTCGTTTAACGCCCCTCCAAAGCCAATGTACTTGCAAGAGTTACCTTGGCGGAGGTGGGGTGTTACATTTGGTATCAGAGCATAAGGTTTACAAGATTTGAGCAAAAGTGTTTTTAAAACTTACCTTTTGAAAAACTATTTTCAAAACCAATTAAGTATTTTCCAAGAAAAAGTCTAGTTATTTTAAAAGGCTATTCCCCAAAAGCCATAGCACTATCCTTCGTTTCCTCGTTCTGAATCTATCTTTTTCCTTTTTCAGTATGGCCGATCTTAACCTTCCCGAGGGAGTGACCATTCCCGGATGGTTCCGGAGATACTTGGAAGCTAGGGCCAATGATGTGGGCCCAGCAAATACCCCCAACATAACCGAGGTTCCTCCTCCCCCTCCTCAGAATCCACAAGCGGATTTCGCTAAAGTTTGCAAGGACTTTAAGGCGATGGGTGGCAAGAATTTCATAGGGACGGAGACTTCTGTGGAGACAAGAAACTGGTTGAAGGAAACTGAAGACCTCTTTGCTATCCTTGATGTGGAAGATCGTAGGAAAGTTCTGTTGGCGGTATGGCTATTAAAAGGGGAAGCTGCATATTGGTGGGTAGTCACCACCACTACTAGACCAATTGAGACTTGGGATGACTTTAGGAGAAGGTTTGGACTAAAGTTTCTATCATCGACAGAAGAGAACCTTCAGATGGAGAGGTTCATATCTCTAAAGCAAGGGGGCATGACCATTAGGGAATACGTGGATAAGTTTAATCAACTTGCTCAGTTCGGTCTAGAATTGGCAAACACCGCTCGGAAGAAGGCCCTACACTTTGCTCTAGGATTGAACGAGCCATTGCGCGGTTTGGCCATGTCTCATATACCCCTGGGAGCGACCTTCGAGAGTTTGGCGAATATGGCCCTGCTTCAAGAGGAAGATAAGAGTGGCAAGAAGGAGGTCAAGGCAAATGAGTCTCAAGGCGAGAAGGTAGATTCCGGAAAAGGAGGTAAGAACAACAATAACAAGGACAACAAGTCAAGAGAAAGGAGGAAGTGCAACTTCTGTGGGATTACTGGGCACATAGCCAAAGATTGCAGGAAGAAGAAAAGGAAGTTAGGCGAGTGTTTTCATTGTGGAGAGACCGGACATTTTAGCAAGGATTGCCCTAAGAAGCAAGGGCAGAATCAGCGTGCAGGACCTTCTAGAGGGCAAGTACATGCTCTCAACGCCCCTCCAGTTCAGGATCGAGGTAGTATTTCTGTAGAAAGTCTTGTTTATATTTCTGATTATCCTGTTCGCACCTTATTTGATTCTGGCGCATCTCACAGTTTTATTTCTTCTGACATTGTTGAAAGTTTGCACCTAAGTACTAGCCTAGTTGAGGATCCCGTTTGTGTTTCAAATCCAATTGGGGGTTCCTCCCATTTATCTATGATTTGTGTGGATTTGAAGATTTCTATCTTGGCCGTAGAATTCATGTGTAATGCTTATGTTCTCGGATTCACGGGATATGGGTTGATCTTGGGCATGGATTGGTTGTCCAGTTATGGAGCCATCCTCGATTGTGAGCATAGGGTGGTGAGGCTCGTGACTCGCCTCGGTAATACCCTAGAAATTTATTGTAACCCTAGAGGTCCCGTCATGTTATGTTATCTTGAATCTCTCGACTCGTCCATCGATGATCTGCAATCTGTAAGGGTGGTCCGAGACTATCCTGATGTCTTTGAGGAAGTTAAGGGGTTACCCCCTAAACGGGAGATAGATTTTTGCATTTATCTAGTTGATAATGCCAAGCCAGTATCATTGCCCGTTAGGCACATTGCCCCTCGTGAGAGAAGGGAGCTCAGTAAGCAAATCAAGGAGTTGCTTGAGAAGAATTTTATTAGGCGAAGCATTTCTGAATGGGGTGCTCCGGTGGTATTCGCTACTAAGGCGGATGGTTCGCTTCGTCTATGTGTTGATTATCGAGAGTTGAACAAGCTGACAAGGAAGAATAGGCACCCGTTACCGAGGATTGATGATCTCTTTGACCAGCTTGTTGGTGCTTCTGTTTTCTCTCAACTCGATCTAGCCACCGGGTTCCATCAGCTTAGAGTGGCTGAGGATAGTATCGATAAAACTGCGTTTAGGACTCCAGATGAATTCTTTGAATGGCTTGTCATGCCATTCGGTTTGACTAATGCACCCGCCTACTTCGTAGACTTGATGAGTAGGGTGTTCAGGGAGTTCCTCAACAAGTTTGTTGTTGTCTTCGTGGATGATATTCTGACCTTCTCAAAGGATGAGGAAGAGCATGCTAGGCATCTCAAGGAAGTGATGGATATGCTTAGAGCACATCAGTTGAAAGCCAAGTTCTCCAAATGTCATTTTTGGAGAAGGGAAGTTCGGTTTCTTGGACATATAGTTTCTAAGCAAGGCATAGCGGTGGATCCCGCGAAAGTGGTTGTGGTTCAAGACTGGAAGACTCCTAGGAATGCAACCGAGGTAAGAAGCTTTCTCGGTCTGGCGGGCTACTATAGGAAGTTCATCAGAGACTTCGCTAAGATTTCGGCCCCTCTTACTAAGTTTACGAAGAAGAACTTAGTCTTTGCATGGGACTTGGAGTGTGAGCTTGCTTTTCAAAGGCTCAAGAGAGCCCTTACCTCAGCTCCAGTTTTGGCATTACCCGATAGTGGTAAGATGTTTACCGTGTACACAGATGCACGTGGCACGGGGTTGGGGGCTGTTTTGATGCAAGAGGGAAGAGTGATATGTTATGGGGGTAGGCAACTTAAAGTTGATGAGAAGAACTATCCCACCCATGATTTGGAGTTAGCGGCGATCGTCTTTGCACTCAAATCCTGGCGCCACTATCTTCTGGGCGAAAGGTTTGAGTTGTATACTGATCACAAGTCACTCAAGTACCTCTTCTCGCAAAAAGATCTGAATCTAAGGCAGCAAAGGTGGATGGAATTCTTGGCATCTTATGACTTCGAGATAGCTTATACCCCTGGCAAGGGTAATGTGGTGGCAGATGCACTAAGCAGAAGGAGGTTGACTTTGAGCCCCTTGTTCATTGAGATGAAGAACTTAGAATTCTTGGCGACCTTTGATTTCACGAAGACTGTTGAGTCGATGACGGGTTCATTAGCATCCCTTGAGCTTAGACCCACACTTCTTGATCAAGTTGGGGCTTCACAGAAGGAAGACCCGCAAATAGTTGAGGTCATGGATAAGTTGATTCGGGGTGAGACGTCTAGTCACCTTGCTAGATATACCATTGATGATAAAGGTTGGCTAAGGCGTGATGGAAGGCTATGCGTTCCGCAAGTAGGAGACTTGGTGCATAAAGTTCTCGAAGAAGCACATCACTCGAAGATGACTATACATCCGGGAGGGGATAAGATGTATAGGGATATGAAGCGCATTTTCTTTTGGGCTTGAATGAAGAAAGATGTGGCAGAGTATGTTTCAAAGTGCATGGTGTGCCAACAAGTGAAAGCCGAGTCAAAGAAACCAGGTGGGCTATTACATCCATTGGAGGTCCCGCAATGGAAGTGGGAGAGTATTTCTATGGATTTTGTGGATGGATTGCCTAGGTCAAGGAGAGGGAACACAAGCATATGGGTCATAGTTGACAGACTTACAAAGAGTGCTCACTTCATCCCAGTAAAGAGCAAGAGGACCGCATCATGGCTAGCATCTATTTATCTTC
This sequence comes from Allium sativum, assembly GCA_030737875.1. Taxonomy (NCBI): domain Eukaryota; kingdom Viridiplantae; phylum Streptophyta; class Magnoliopsida; order Asparagales; family Amaryllidaceae; genus Allium; species Allium sativum. The sequence goes on along the minus strand of CM060926.1, from coordinate 278,285,354 downwards.
GAGAGATAGTGCGGTTGCATGGAGTTCCTTCTAGCATAGTTAGCGATCGTGACCCAATTTTCACTAGCCAGTTCTGGAACGGTTTGCAAGAAGCGATGGGTACGCGATTGAATCTGAGTACAGCCTATCACCCCCAGACGGATGGCCAAACCGAAAGGGTGAATAGAGTGTTACAAGATCTCTTGAGGCTCTTTGTTCTCGACTTTGGTGGTACTTGGGAAGACCACCTTCCTCTTGTAGAGTTTGCGTATAATAATAGCTATCAAGCCAGCATAGGGATGGCACCATTTGAAGCTTTGTATGGGAGGCCGTGTAGGTCACCATCTTGTTGGTGGGAGACAACAGATAGGCTTATACTTGGGCCCGATATGATACGGGAGACATCCGAGAAAGTTGAATTGGTGAGAAGAAGGATGAAAGCGGCCCAAGATAGACAGAAATCCTATGCTGACAAGCGAAGGGCAGATTTGGAATTCGAAGTGGGAGACATGGTTTTCGTGAAGGTTTCTCCTTTGCGTAATGTGGTACGTTTTGGAGCAGTTGGGAAGCTGGCACCAAGGTTCGTAGGACCCTTCCCTATCATAGAGAGAATTGGAAAGATGGCCTATAAGGTGGAATTGCCCGAAAAGCTAGCCGGAGTGCATAATGTCTTTCATGTCTCGCATCTCCGAAAGTGCCTACATGAGTCCGCTGAGGTGGTTGAACCAAGCATTCTCGAATACATTGAGGTAGAGAAAGAGGCAACCCTGAGAAAAGCTCCGATTCGTATTTTGGGAACAGAGATCAAGAAGCTAAGGAATCGAGAAGTCAAGTTAGTGAAAGATCAGTGGGGTGAAGCCGAGGAAGATGCAACTTGGGAAACCGAGGAGAAGATGCGTGGGCTTTATCCATTCCTTTTTGAGGGTACATTCTCGACCCCTTAATTAGCATATCTTTCTTTTGCTATCCATGTTTGTCTTGTTCATCTTGCTAATCATGTCATGAGGACCTTAGGTAGAAACCCGTTGGATGAAACATGTATTTGAAACATGTTATGCTTGATGGTTGCAAGTGGTTGCAAGTGTTTGCAAGTGGATACTCGTGGATGCATGATGCACATTAGGCACTAAGATCGGCTCACACACTTTCATGTTGCATATGCATGAGTGCTTATACTTATTCATGGATGAAACTTGTTATGCTATCACATGGATGTTGCATATGGATGAATGTTATGTGCACTCATGTAGAGATCATAAATTATGTTAGGAATTCGCATACATATGGACTCATTTCACTAACATTCTTTGCATTAAGGAGGTTTACTGTATCAGTAACCGCCTGATTTTCGCATTAGATAAGTACATATACACACACCTTTGCATATGATCATACAACATTTAGAATCCTTTAAGGACAATGACTGCACGTGGATGATGTTTTGAGTAGATGGATGATGGATGGTAGGATACGTTCTTCCTAACTTGGAGATTTCGGGGACGAAATCCTTTAAGGAGGGGAGAATGTAACAACCCGTATTTTTGAATAACATGTTATAAGATAAATCGAGGCAGAATTAAACTGTAAAATTTGAATCAAGGGAAACGGGTTGTGCCATTGCGTTCGTCTCGGAAAAATACGCGAAATAGAGTCCGAGTTTTCGAAAATTGGAGTACGTATGACCAAGATATGGCCTCGCGAAGTTTCACGAAAAATTCAAATTCAAAACATATTCAAATTTCAGAAAATCAGAAGTGGCGGGAAAATTCCCGCCAGACCCAGGGGGGTCGACCTGGGGGTCGACTGGGGAGTCGACCTCCCCCCCCAAGGTCGACTGGGGAGTCGACCCCAGGGTCGACCTGGGTGTCGACCTTCCTGGTCGGCCCAGACAACCTGGTGCACCCATTTTGGCTGTTTTAACCTGTTTTGGAGGCTTGTGACGGGATTTGATGGCTTGGATTGAATCTAGGGTTAATCCTATGGCTAATATTACCCTAATTTTCTATAAAAAGGACCTAATACCTAGCCTAAATCACCATTATTCAATCCTACAACTAAACTATGCCAAAATTGTTCCTCTCATGGCCTCCACTCTCATGCTAAAATTTCTAAGTTTATTTACATGAGAGATTTTGAGTGCATACAAGTGTTATCAAGCTTGTATGAGTGTTCTTAGTTTGCATTCAAGTCAAGTTGCAACATTTCTATTTCAAAGCAAGGGTTTTTATTGATTTGGCTCAAGGGTTTTCATTGGGAGCTTTCATATTTGGGTCTTTTTGGTGATTGCATAAGGGCTTCGTCTCAATCTTTATAAAAAAATATTCATTTGTGTCTTCATAGCATTGTAAGCCCTTTTCTACTTTCATTTCTTGAACTCTAAAGTTAAATGAATGATGCAAGTTTGGGGTTCATCTTTATGATATGCAAGTTTGGTTGATCATCATGATATGCAAGTTTGGTTGATCATTATATGCAAGTTTGGTTGATCATTATGATATGCAAGTTTGGTTGATCATTATGCAAGTTGACACATGTTGCTATGTTATGCAAGTTTGGGTTGATCATGTTACCATGTTATGCAAGTTTGGGTTGATCATGTTATCATGTTATGCAAGTTAAACTTGAGTTTGTGAAGCATAAAGCTTCAAGCTTTATGTTAAAGGTTGCATTTTGGCAACATGGAAGTTATCATATCCCTTATGATAACTTGCATGTGAGGCTAAATGCGAACTTTTAGCAACTTCTACATGTCATTTATCACCATGTATGACTTATATGCTAAGTTTGGTTTTATGCATGCTTTTGAAGCCTAATAATGCAATATGCAAGTATATGAACATATGTACATTTCACATGCCACCATGTTAAACTTGTGGCTTCAACACCTTTTTGTCATGATTATGCCAAGTTCCCTATTTTATCCTTTATGCATTGTTGCGATTATGTAAACGATGGGATTATGTTGGGGTTGGGTAACATTATGACAAGAACATGGTTTTTATAACATGACGTGATATGTAATTATGTTTTGGAAACATAATGGACATGACACTTAGAAAAGATGAGTGTGGCCAACTCGAGATTGGGTTGAGTTTGTAGCATAAATCTACCCGGACCCGCCCGGCCTAACTAGTGGCTACAAACAATAGGACCCAATGTGAGAAGTTGGTCATGTTGTGCTCGAACCCGAGGTTAGACCTAGTTGTGGTGTAAAGCTACCCGGACCCGCCCGGCTTAACTAGTAACCACAACAAAGGCTAATGTGAGAGGTTAAAGCGCATTAAGTTAATTAATGCCTCCTGATTAGGGTTAAGTCATGGTCCACTTAATACTTAACCAATTTGGGCTTGATGGGTTAATCGGGGTTAAGTCAGGAACCTTGGGTACGCTTAGCCAATTTAATCCACGTTTGGATCGGGTTAACCACATTTAACCCGTTAAGAAACCCTAGTTGCGTGGTCCTTTTCAGCAGTAACCTTCTAGATAGTATCATAAGACCCTAGGACTAGGCTAGGGTGGGGCACGATTACTGGGCTGATTGTAAGAGACCAAAAGAGACGGCTGAATGATGCACCGGTTGTTCAGGCGGACCATGGTCGTGCACATTAAGTCCGGAGTTGAACACGGGGGCCGGTAGGTTTAGACTGTGCATCCTGGAATTGTGTCTGAGGGTTACACCGTAGGGCCTGATACACCCTAGGGGTGGACCCTGCACAGTCAACTACATTACATGATTAAGCCGTATGACACCGATACACGACGAGTTAGGCCTATAGGGAGCCGATCGACTAGACCGTGTAGTTGGACCTTGATTTAGGTCATCTCATGATATTGGGCCAAGGGATCAATTCTTGTTTTTACTTGACATGTTAGAATGCTAGTACAACCGTGGTGCAAAACTTAACCTTGATTATGCGATGACATCTTTATCTATCTTGTTAGTTAATCATCATGCCAGTATGTTGTTAGCCTTATGTTCATCTCAACTTCTCATGCCAGTTAACTTTACTAGTTCATGGACAGATAGTAGTAGGGCTTACCAGTCTTTTTGACTGACCTGTTTTCTTTCGCCTCTTTTCTTCCGTTCCCCCCCCCCCCCTCAGGTCCTCAGGGTGGGAACATTGGAGCTTAGCTTGGATCTTTACAGCTTGCTTACTGGATTTGCTCATGTACGGTTTTGGACATTGAGCTAGCTATGGCTTATCACTTCACTTTGGGGATAGTACTTTATGTATTTCAGTTTTTCAGTTTATGTTTTTCTCTAGACTTTGTTGTTGGAAAATAATGACCAAGTACTTTGTTGTAACATGACTATGGTTTTGAAATGCTAGTTTTTATCCGCTGCTTTACTACTCTGTTTTACTTATATGTTATGTCTTGTGATATCTGCATGCATGTTTACCTCGTTTAACGCCCCTCCAAAGCCAATGTACTTGCAAGAGTTACCTTGGCGGAGGTGGGGTGTTACACGGACCGCTGGGAGAGCACGACGTTTCTTTCTAGCTTTGGTGGTGTCAGTGACTTACCAGCCCTGACATTTATATACTTTTCACCTTTGTGGTTGTTGGAATGAGGCGCCTCGATTATAGGTCTGTAAGGACCGGGAAACGTGTGTTCATGCATAATTAATCCTCTAACGTAAGTGAGGACCGGCCCAGCCGCATCCGGGGTTGCCCAAAGTGTGTAGTCCCGAGGCATTTGCTAGAATGTCTCGAAGCGGAGAGGAGCTTGCCCCTTGCCTCGACTCATGACGGAAATCCAATTTCCAATACGTGTATTGCTGTTTTAATTGTAGAACTAGTATGGCGACATGATATATGGTACCCATGCCGCCTATGATTGATATTTATGATTGAAATTGTTTTGACACTATACACTTATTATAGTATCAAATGATTTGTTTTTAAACGTACCAAGCATGTTTGGCTATTATAAGGGAAAACCCTATCCTCCGGCTTGCGTTGCATTGTGTGATGGGATCTGGGTCTTATAATAGCTTCATTTTTCGAAAAAGCATTGCGTTGTTTATTGATATGCACTGGTATTCTTGGGAGGAAACCCGTTCCGTGTTATACGGCGTGGTCCCTTGAATTACTCTCTTTTAAAGTAAAGTTTTAAATAACTGTTTTAGTTCTCACACCAGTCACATGACTGACCTGGAGTTTATTGTTTTAACCTAAACTCTGGGTGCCCTTATTTTCCACACGGGCAGCTAGTAGTTTTGGTTTTGCAGATTTATATTCACAGGATCCTAGTTTACAGCTGGAACGATGCTCGGAAAGCTCTGTATCCGTGTATTACTTTCAGTTGTGTTTTGTATTATTTTTCCGCTGCAATATTGTATTTAAATCTCTGATATTCTTTGTTGTATAATATTTATTCATTTATACCCTGTATATTCTTGTATCTGATGGAATTGTTGTAATATACAATGAAATGTTCTTCCGTCTGCGTTCTGATTTGTCCTGTTCTCAAACAATCAGGAGTTTCGAACGGTCTAGATCGGTTTAACGACTGATTCGGATCGAGCGAAATTTCTGGGCCCTCACATTTGGTATCAGAGCTTTGGTTTACAAAGCTCGAGAACAAGACACATTAGAACCATACGAAAAAATTCATCAGATATTGGATTAGTAATATCCAATTAGAATGACTCGTTAGAGATAGGATCAGTAGTATCCTAGAACGAGGTGAAGAGTATATATTTCAAATGAAAACAATTTTGTTTTGAAAATTTAAATCAATTATACGTATTTGATTATTTATTTATTTTGAATTTGGACAATCGAGTATATAAAGGTTTTGCATATACGCGTCATGAACGTATATTCGAAGTTTTAATATACTGGATTGATATAGAATCACATTCTAGTCGCCCAGAGATGTTCTGATGGTGGTTCGAAATATCATCAGCATTTATTTTCGAGTGACGAAGGTGTGATATCTATATATTTCCATTAGACTGGTGTGAGAACCAAAAACTTATATAGCTAGAATACATTGTTGTGAATTGGCATCAAAAACATGATTTTTGTATATATATAAAAATTATGAATTTGAAACTCTAATCCACTAATTGATTGATGTTTGTGTTGTTTGTTTAATAATTTTGAACCATTTAGCCTAATATAATCAAATATTGAATTGTATTGATAATTGGTCGCATTTGCTTGCATATACATGTACTTACATTGAACAGGTCATAGCAAGGAGGCTAGAGAAGAGAATAAAATTTGTTTGCCCAACAAATAGGTACATATTTACTATAATTTACTGTTTTGTTTGGGTGATGATGATTTTATGAGCCTATTGGCTAGCCGCTTGGCCTTTTCTTTTTCTTTTTGAGATCAGTAGGCCTATATGGCAATTTCGGGATTTTCCTGTGGCTCCCGGTGTAGGGGAGGTTATGGCGAAATTTTTCAAAAATTTAGGGTGTTAGCCAAATTTTTGAAAGTTTGAAAATTCTCAAAAACTGAAAAGTTGGAGAATGGAAGCCAGATCGAACGTAGAGTTGATTAATCAAACCACTTTCGACTTCGTTCCTTTTCGGGGATGAAAAGTTTAAAGTGGGGGAGATTGTAATAACCCGGAAAATCTGAACCAGTTTAAAATTTTTATTTTGGCAATTTTAGCGAGTTTTGTATATTTAAAATGGATTATTTTAAATAATATCGACGATAAATTTACTTTGAATATAATTCGAACGTATATATTTATATAGTTCGTTGTTAGAATATAAATAATTATATATAATTATATAATAGAATGGAAAATGGCGCGGTAGTTCGATAATTCGATTTCAAACTTCAATTGAATGTACCGGGTGCAAAACAATCCAGATTTTAGCGAAACCAAAAACATAGGATCTAATTGAGAATATCTTTCCAACGAATCCGAAAAATTGAGATTTCATAACGGGAATCAAAAGTTATGTCCAATTGAAAATTCTGAATAGTCGCTATGGAATTCAGGCCCTTAAAAATAGACATTTTGCAAACGACCTCGGATTTCGACGAAACCACTTTTGTTGGATCCGTGATGTCAAATTATTGCTAGATTCCAAATTTCATAATTTTTCGAATCAATATGAGAGCGTGGCAAAGGAAAACGCATTTGACCAGTTTCAGTTGATTTTAATCGACTGGAAAATGGCCATTTTTCTAACGGTCTCAGAATTCTATGAAACTAGTTTTGTTAGGACCGTATCGTCAATACGAAGCTAGAAACTATTTTTCTGGAATTTTTCAAGTTAGTATGTGACCCCGGTAAATTGAAATGCGCGTTCAAATTCAATATATGGAGTTATATGTTGATTTTGACGAAAACTGATCGAAATGATCGAATCAGCTTGCGTTACATATCCCATTGTGTTCGGAATGGGGGTAATTAGCTATGGACGACAGGCGGTGGGCCTCGTTTGGAGGTCGAAAATAAAAGTTGCTTTTTAGTGAAAAATAAAATAATTAAATAATAAAAAATAAAAAACCCTTTCTCTCCTTTCCTTATACCCTGCCCCCCCCCCCCCGGTTGAAATTCATTTTCAACAGAAAAAAAAGAACAAAAAAAAACAATTCGATCGTGCCCTCCCCCAACCGATCGACGGAGCCGCCCGCCTCCAGGTCGCGACCCCCACCCACGGCGACGCCCTCCCCTAAGCCGCCTCCATAACCTCCAGCCTTTTCCCCTCGTCTCCAGCCCTCCTTCTCTCTCCATTGCGAGCGCCCAAATCTCCATCGCCAGAAAGCCTAGCCGCCATCCCCTGGACCACCGACCACTGCCTACGCCAGTCCCCACCCCCACGGCCTCCTCTCCGACCCCCTCCAACGATGGTGCAGCAGCCCCCCCCCCCTTTTTGGCTGGTCGTTGATGTTCGAGATCCCCCCCAGTCACCCGCAAAGCCACGCAATGCTTCTCCCTTCCCTCTCCTTCACAATCGCTGTAAGTTTTGTGATTATTTTAATTAAGTTATATAGTTAAAAATGCAGTTTTTATTATGAGAATGACATGATTTTTTTTTATATACGGCAAACGATGAAATGAAAATATAATTTTCATATTATATAGATGATGAAAATGTGATCTTTATATGGTAGTAAGTGAAAAGACGATATTTTTAAAAGTGAAAAGACGATATTTTTAAAAGTAAAAAGACGATATTTTGATATAAGTAGTGAAGTAAAAATATGATTTTTACTTCAATAAAAATATAAATTTTATATTATAGAAGGAGTAAAAATGAAATCTATATTTTTGAAAAGGCGAAATCTATATTTTTGAAAAGGCGAAATCTATATTTTTGAAAAGGCGAAATCTATATTTTTGAAAAGGCGAAATCCATATATATGAAAAGAGCCATATTTTTGAAAGTCGATATTTTTATAAGTGAAAGGAATTATAAAAATATAATCTTTATCGATACGAACACTGTTATCAAAATATGATTTTTACCATATATAGTTAGCAAAGTAAAATTTCGATTTTTATATATTCAATAGCAAAGTAAAAATTCGATTTTTATGTATTCAATAGCAAAGTAAAAATTCGATTTTTATATATTCAATAGCAAAGTAAAAATTCGATTTTTATATATTCAATAGCAAAGTAAAAATTCGATTTTTATATATTCAATAGCAAAGTAAAAATTCGATTTTTATATATTCAATAGCAAAGTAAAAATTCGATTTTTATATATTCAATAGCAAAGTAAAAATTCGATTTTTATATATTGAATAGCGAAGTAAAAATTCGATTTTTATATATTGAATAGCGATGTAAAAATTCGATTTTTAAATATATGAAATGATTATAAAAATATGATTTTTAAATTGAAAGTGAACAAATAAAAATGTGATTTTTATTTTAAAGACATCAGTATATAAAAAATTCGAATTTTACATATGTAGAGAATACGGGCAACGAAGGTGATAAAAAGGCGAGAACGATGAAAATTTCTATCAGTGAAGAGTCGTGGTATTGGATAGCTATCGGTGAGAATTTCTCACTCTTAAATTTCTTTTTCTAGTTATATATATATATATACTAGGATGCAGACGGTGTTTAGTAGCACCCGACACAATCGTCCAGAGACCATGGACTTGTTTGTTTGGCTATGTTGTTAGTTAGATTGTTTGGGTTGAATTGAATTGTTTGGTGAAATGAAATTGATTTGATTGATGTGTGAATGGCGTGGGCCTTCACTAGACCGGGGATAAGGCTAGACCTCGTCCCGTTTCTAGTATCGTGCCGTTATGCCGCCGAAATTTTCTAAAATATGTTAGAATAAAAATACCATTTTATTGAATAAATGAACTGAATAGAACATTCATAGGTTGAATAAAATAATTTGGTCGTTAAAAATACAATTTTTAACGTGAAAGTGAATAAATAAATATCTATAAACAAATCGGCCGATTTTTTTATATACACTGATTTGACTGATATTGATTGGGTCGATAAATTTTACACATCGCCCAACTGCACAACTAAAATCTGTGTTTGATTGTTTGAAACTCCACACGGGTGTTGGGATGAAATTTGAAGTTCACTCATCCTGATTGATTAAATATGTCGATCGATTGATTGACAGGCTGTTATAAGCGTTAGATATCTATATTTGATGCTTATACAGTGTAGTGCACTTTGGTTGATGGTTGATTATTTTTCAATGATATTATATACGTGTGATGTATGAAAATCCATATAATTAACATTATATGGTGATTGATTGGGCCTCATTCCAATTTGAAAAATAAAGAATATTATAAAATAAAGGTTCATGTGTTGACTGTACTCATCCGTTGAGATTAGTCATGTGTTGAACGAAGTATTTTAATAATAAAACTTACATCTTTATCAATATAAAATAAAGGTTCATGTGTTGACTGTACTCATCCGTTGAGATTAGTCATGTGTTGAACGAAATATTTGAAATAGAATATTTGAAATAGAAATATTTGAAATAGAATATTTGAAATAGAATATTTGAAAATAGAAATATATGAAGCCGTGTTGATTGGATTGACGCCATTTTGACGTGAACGATATTTATATCGATTTTATTCATTTCGAAATGAATAGAATATAAAACGATTTCGAAATGAATAGAATATAAAACGATTTCGAAATGAATAGAATATAAAACGATTTCGAAATGAATTGAATAGAAAACGATTTCGAAATGAATTGAATAGAAAACGATTTCGAAATGAGTTGAATAGAAAATGAATTTGATTTCAATTGAATATATAACGAATTTGATTTGATTTGAAAAGAAAACGAATTTGATTCGAATTGAATATAAAACGAATTCGAATTGAATTGAAGACGAATTCGAGTTGAATTGAAAACGAATTGAAATGAATTCAAATTTAATTGAAATTTGAATTGAATTCAAATGAATTTTAAAACGAATTTATAAGGAAAAATTCAATTTTGATTCGAATTGAAATGGAAGTTGAAAATGTTTTTGAAACGAATTCAAAACTATTTATAAAATTCGTTTGAATAGTAATCGACGAAATATATATTATATATATTTTATATATAATATAATGGCCTGAATAGAACGCGCCGCGCCGCGGCAGTTCGTGAATTTCGACCATTTATTTCAAACGGACATTACGGGAGATCCGACCGTCGGATTCTCCTAAAACCGGAACCGTTGGGTTCGTATCGAAAAGAGATTTCTAACTAATATTATAAATTTGAAATCTAACGGTTGGATTTGGAGATACGTCCAAATCAAATTTGAAAAAGGTCGCTGTAAGTGCAGTTCGATGGCCGTTGATGGAAATCGACTGTACAGGCCTTGATAAAATTATTAAAAATAGTAATAATTTGTGTAAAATCATAAGAAATGATTTGGGAAATGTTGGGATGAAAAACTCCATATTTGAAAATATAAAAGTAGATTTTTATCAAAATGAACTAGTTTGAACTAAATTTAAAACCCAATTATTTTTAAATAAATAAATTAGATTTAAAAAGGGGTTTTAAATAATCGGAATTCCTAATATATTTGATTTGAATTGAATTAGAATTGATGTGGGTTTATCGTGAACAGTGTTTTAAATAACACCAGTTCTTTTACCAGATAATAAGGAGAATGTGATTTCGGTTTGTCGTGAACTGTGTTTTAAAAGACATTAGCCCTTTAACCCAGTAAAAGGAGTTTTAATGAATCTGCAATTAGATTGAAATGTGAATTTGTAATCTAAATTATCAAATTTAGAAAGTGAGCGAGAATGGAGTATCACCAGTTTTGTTCCAAAGCGATAGTTAAATCTTTAATTAGATTTGAACGTGAAATGGTAATTAATTTTACCGATAACACCATGGTAATTAATTGGATATGGAGTATTACCAGTTTTGCTTCATGGGATGAATAGGTTGGGATTGGGAAATAAAATAAATACTTACTTCGGTGTGGTTCGCTAATCTCGACTAGTTTAGAAAACCATAATTTGGTTTGAAATGACATCCAAAGGAAGATTAAAGGATAAATTTGAAAGAATTTATCTTGGATAAAATTAATGGGAACCTTTCCCTAAAAATGTGATTTTTTGAATAAAAGAATATTCTGGATTGGAATGAGGCGTTCGTCGTGTTTGTGAAACCTTAGTTTTTAATATATGCGGGTTGTTCGGAAAGGCCGGGTTTATACCCATTCTGAATAACCGATTCGACGATATGTCGAAGATGAAGACGGTGGTCGAAGACCGGAAGTCTTCACATCGTTTGGATAACTTCTGACGATCCTGATTGGGTTGTACACCCAAGAGGATGAAAATAGTTGGTGGTCGTCCAGACGTACTTGGAGATGGATGGATATGCGAGGAAAGTGCCTCCGGTTTCGTTCAGACCCAGAACGAACTTGTAAATGGATTGTGTGTCTGACATTGGATTTTATTCTGTGTTGATTGATTTCTATTAAATATACATTTGTTTGGCGGCGGAGAATTTATTCTTTTGCTTAACGCCCTTCTCTGAGACGTACGAGCTCGGAGGTTGTGTATCGATGGACATCAGTCGCATGGCATGAATTGCCTGTGTGGCACGCTAAGATGCAATGATCAAGGCTTTTGTTGAAAAGCAGAATCTTGTGGTTGATGATCAAAGCACGGCCTACGTGGAAGCTTTGTGTATAACGTGAATTCGCGAGCCTCACACCTCGGTATGAGTCAAAAACGGGATACGGACCGTTGGGAGAGCACGACGTTTCTTTCTAGCTTTGGTGGTGTCAGTGACTTACCAGCCTTGACATTTATATACTTTTCACCTTTGTGGTTGTTGGAATGAGGCGCCTCAATTATAGGTCTGTAAGGACCGGGAAACGTGTGTTCAGGCATAACTAATCCTCTAACGTAAGTGAGGACCGGCCCAGCCGCATCCGGGGTTGCCCAGAGTGTGTAGTCCCGAGGCATTTGCTAGAATGTCTCGAAGCGGAGAGGAGCTTGCCCCTTGCCTCGACTCATGACGGAAATCCAATTTCCAATACGTGTATTGCGGTTTTAATTGTAGAACTAGTATGGCGACATGATATATGGTACCCATGCCGCCTATGATTGATATTTATGATTGAAATTGTTTTGACACTATACACTTATTATAGTATCAAATGATTTGTTTTTAAACGTACCAAGCATGTTTGGCTATTATAAGGGAAAACCCTATCCTCCGACTTGCGTTGCATTGTGTGATGGGACCTGGGTCTTATAATAGCTTCATTTTTCGAAAAAGCATTGCGTTGTTTATTGATATGCACTGGTATTAATTCTTGGGAGGAAACCCGTTCCGTGTTATACGGCGTGGTCCCTTGAATTACTCTCTTTTAAAGTAAAGTTTTAAATAACTGTTTTAGTTCTCACACCAGTCACATGACTGACCTGGAGTTTATTGTTTTAACCTAAACTCTGGGTGCCCTTATTTTCCACACGGGCAGCTAGTAGTTTTGGTTTTGCAGATTTATATTCACAGGATCCTGGTTTACAGCTGGAACGATGCTCGGAAAGCTCTGTATCCGTGTATTACTTTCAGTTGTGTTTTGTATTATTTTTCCGCTGCAATACTGTATTTAAATCTCTGATATTCTTTGTTGTATAATATTTATTCATTTATACCCTGTATATTCTTGTATCTGATGGAATTGTTGTAATATACAATGAAATGTTCTTCCATCTGCGTTCTGATTTGTCCTGTTCTCAAACGATCAAGAGTTTCGAACGGTCTAGATCGGTTTAACGACTGATTCGGATTGAGCGAAATTTCTGGGCCCTCACAAGTAAAATTGGTTTTAACACCGACACTACACCATAAATGCAATTTCGCCACGGCCTATAGCCGTTACAAAATGATTTCGCAACGGCTTTAAGCCGTTGCGAAATAAGGGGTAGTAAAAATTTAGCAACAAGTAATGGCCATTGCTAAATTTGTTTTCGCAACGGACATAGTCGGTTGCTGTTTTTTATTTAGCAACGGCTTTACGTCGTTGCTAATTGACATAATTTCAAAAAAAAATAGTACTGCATTTTAGCTCTCATTTACTTCATATTCAGCACAAACCTTCGCAAATTTGACATAATAACACAAAAGGAAGATCAATAAACCAAATATTTCCGATAGAATTATGTTCGACCGGAGAGCGTAAAGGCCAAACTTCACACAAATTGAGTTCAACAATATATATCATTACAAATTTTAAAAGTGTTAACAATTTGCAATAGCAAAAATAATATTACTGTACATTACAATTCAATAGCAGCAACAAAAAATGGTATTAATGTACATTAACAACTTTTCCAAAATAGAATTATATTCCATGATAAGGTAAATAACGTACACCACATATATGGCTAGAGCGGTAGAAACAAGAGAGCTAAACAAGAGTCCATGCATTGAAAAAGTGAAAAATTCCAAGAGAAGGCAGTCTATGATGCCGTTTAGAAATGTTGTAATGGTCCATGTTAATATCTGCATTTAAAGATACTTAACAAGTCAGTACTCATTAAACTCAGAAAAATAATTCATATTAGTCAAATGCAAAGCAGCACAACATACATTTGTTTCTATAAAGTGAGTGATCAGTATAAATATTTCTAGGCATTTAATGAAGTGAGTTTTACTATACAACATACATTTTCCTACATTCACTTCACAGTACAACACACAGTCCCATCCAATACCCAAACACTCCACAACCATCATCTCCTACCCCCTTTGCCCAAACTGTCAACACTGTAAAACTCCTCAACGACGTGAACAGTCTACCCCTCTTGCCAACATCCAGGCATTATACTTATTTAATCCGATATGAATTTCGAGACAAATTTTTGTTATGTATTCGTCGAAACTAGACTAGAATGGTCGTGATTTTGATCGGAATCTAAAAGCAACTTACCTTTATTTTTGAAGACATTTAAGACACTTTTCATATATCATGTTCCAAAATTTAAGCTCTCCTCATCTTAACAATGCACTGGCATAGTTCACAAGATCAAATTGTTTCCGATATGAAGTTAGCAGGTTCTGCCATGAACATGAATGATATGTTATTTCTCTCTTTCCTTGGTTCCTTCCATCTCATAGGGTGTCCTCCATTTCAACTGTTTTACCTTGGGAAGAATGGGAGCAAATCACATGGATTGGATTTTGACTGTGTGCCAATCCAATCAATTAACCATGAAGTTATTAATATGTTGCAGTAAGTTTGAACGGTTTGTAAGAGAGAATGAATTCTAAGATAAATAGATTATAAATTTGTACAGGAATAGTCGGTTGTCGTAAGTACAACTCAGCTGATAAGAACTAAAATAAGAGTTGAGTGTAGCGAATAGTAATTTATGATGCTAGTTTTCGAACCTATTTCTTAAGCGAACCCAAATTCAATGTAGAATTCATGACTGCAGTACGGTCATAATAGTCTTCAATAAGAAATTTTTACACTACATAATGCATTTATTTGCAAGATGAGGAAGAAATATTTTTACTCAGAAATGATTAACGTACAACTCATCAAAGACTGAAAATGCAGGAAATATAGAAGCACCATTAGCAAAAAAAACTAAGTTAAATGTTTTGCATTTCAATAAAACGGGAGCATGGTAAATTGTCTTCATTTTTTTTTTTTTGACTAAGCACACTATAAAAAAAATAAAGCATAGTACAAACATTTATAACATGCCCTTGTTGAACAGATAAATAATGAGGAAAACATGGTCAGCAATAAAAGGAACTCAATAAGTTTACCTTTGAATACAGGGGTAAAATACTAAGCAAATCCACTATTTGAATAATGAAAATGGAATAAAACCTGGCACACATTTCTAGGATTGCAGCTATCTTAAGCTTCCACTCTTGGGCCACCTGCACACATGATTAACTAATTAATATTGTTACCAAACTATGGATAGAATACGAGTAAATGACCAATATCATCCATGATTAACTACTCTGACTTCATGTTACTAGAGAAATATCCATGATCACAACGAGTATAGTAAACATTATATATATATATATATATATATATAGTTAAAAAGTAATCTAAAATCATTAAATTCAAGGATGTAAACAGAACAATGACTAGATTTTTTAAAGGAAAAATCTATTTTTTTGTCCAACTTCAACGTTGAGCTTATAAAACCAGCTACACTTTGAAGCATCCATTTGAGCTTCCTCACGAGCTTTGCACTTTTATGGACCAACTACCAGTACTAACAATACCAAAAACTTCAAATTTTCTTCCTCATTCAAAATAACCATTCTGATATATATATTCTCCCATTCATTCACACAAATATTCAACATTCTCAAAATCTCAAAAGTGTAATACATATTATAATGGCCAAATATTCCTAGTTAGCTCAAAGCCTGTCACGTTTTTGTGCTATGTTTTTTACATATCTCTTATTTATGAGCTACATGATTCAATTCAAAGAAGCAAAGCAGCATGCATGAGAAGAATATTATGTGGTTGGAGAAGAAACTCTTCATAGCCAAATATTTCTATATTACTAATTATGCATTAGCATGTTTACTGTAACTGAAAGCGGAAGATAGCGAATATAGATCGATTACTCTCGCATAATGCCATCGTCTTCACGTAACTGGTTGTGGAGCAGAAAAATTCATGAAATAGATGTGTTAAAGGGGATGAGAAAATGAGAATGCGGAGAAGATAGTATTTTAAAATGCTTGTATATTGTTGTTCCACCTCAGCATGTAGTTTCTATCTTACATTTTAACTAATAGAATATATTACATTAAAGAAAATTCGGCTGAATTAATTATACATCATCACTGTATGTGTCTTTCTTTTGGGATGAGTACCCATATCAAGATCATGATACATCGCTATCAAGAAAGCTAAAAGCAGCACAAGGATAGATTTTCGCTGATACAGCTATCTTTATTATACTAAGTTGGAAATTTAAACTAACTTTTGTTATAATCCATGACATCTGGGTAATAAATGTTTTCTAGTCAACCTATGCTACATATATTTTTACTGTTTTAAACACACAAGTATGTTGGATAGTGAAACTTTTCAGAATGTTTATTTTGAAGTACCAGCACTTTGGGGCATTAGCAATATAATTTAACCAAATATTTTTCTTTGGACTTGATATTTACATGAATATTAACTGTTGCCTTGCATGCTTATAGTATGTGGTGATCACAATATATTTTACTATATATACTTGAGAGTACAAATTTAATATTACTCTGGAGAGTATAAATGAAATATAAGTTTGAATTGAAATTTTGTATACTGCCAATCATCTTAGCAACGTCGATAATGCCCTTGATATCGGACTCGTGTGACATAAGCGGGTACTGCAAAGCTAGGCACTGCAACAAGGAGCACAACTCGGACTGCTGAAGAATGGGCAAGCTGTACCCGCAGTACCGCTGCTCGCCCAAAGTGTCAAGCCACACGAAGGCGAAAATGACAATTGACAGCTTCACGGGGGGAAGGGACGGAGGAGACCCATCGGAGTGCGACAACCATTACCATAGCGATGAGGAGATGGAGGTCACGCTGTCCATGGGGTGGTACGACAAAGGCAGCAGGTGCAGCAAAAATATCGGTATCGGCGCGAATATAAGGTAGGTGCTGGCGAAGGTGGTGGGCGAGTGCGACTCAGTGGAAGGGTGTGATGTTGATCATGATTTAAACAAAGTGTGCAACTCAGCATAGACCAAAATTTCTTTGCCTTACTGTTCCTTGTTACTACCATTTCAATAATAAAACATAACACATGTTTAAAATCAAGTTCTCTCTTTTTTTTTCTTTATTTGCGTGTGTGTTATCTATTTATTTTGTAAGTATACAAACAAAGTGCATTTAAAAAGAAAATTGATATATTTATGCTGGTGTGATTTATTCCACAAACAGTAGCAGGTACATATACAACACGCAAACCTGATTTTCAAAGAGGCATAATGACACATACGACAACAAAACAAAAATGCAAAAGCATAAGCTTTGAGAAATCAATTCATTCTCCATAACAGTAAGGGGGGTTCAACAAACAAGAAGATAAGGGATTGCAAGAATAACAAGTTCAGCAATATGCCAACCGAAACTAAGGAGGAACCAATAATATCTTATCCGAAAATTTCCATTTTGCTTCCCAAATTAAACTGAATCAAAAAAAGTAAAAGGTTCCTAGATGTTGGATGTTAAATTTTCAGTCCAGCAGCCGAAACACTTGAATAAAAATACAGTCCAAACAAAATTTCATATATGTTCACAATTAAAGTAATAAATATCCAAAATATCTGAGATGCCTACGATTACCTGAGGATGCAAGAGATGGACGATTAAAGCTGGTTACGAGTTGATCAGAGAGGGCCACTACGATCAAGAGAGGTCAGAAGCTCGACTTGTCCAGATCTAGGGCGCAGCGTCTTTTTTCCCCTTCTGTGAATAACAAAATTAGGAAAGTGGAAACGAGGGTGTAATGAAGGGGTATTGAAAGGGTAGATAATTTGAGAACGGGTTAAGTCTGCCCTAAAATTCAGAACGGCTGCTGACCGTATCAAAGCACATTGCAACGGACAGTAGCCGTTGCAATTTTGCAACGGCTAAAAGCCATTGCGAATTTTCCGCAATAAGGTGTTGCAGAATTGCTGTTATGGTGTAGTGCGATAATTGAAATGGAATGTGAACGTAGTAGTTATAAAGGAAATTTGCAATGAGATTATAAATGTTGGAAATGAAATAAGGTTTACATGAATAATTCTGCAAATAAAAATATAAATAGAATTTGGGTTTGAGATATTGTTTTTAAATACGAAATCAAACTGTTTTGATTATATAAAGAAATATTATTCACATTCTGTGTGAAAAATTAGATTAAAGTAAATATTTTGCAAATAAAATATTATAAAGGAATTTGGGGTTTGAATTAGGAATTTAAATGGAATTACTGAAATTAGAAACTGACTGGAAATTAGTTGAGTTGAATGGCTTTCTGTTTATCGATTTGATGTTGGTTTCGGCCTTCAGGGTTTATACTTGGGAAGTTGTTCTCTTACTAGTTTACAGTAAGTGACTGATAGAGGTGGGAAGATATTGATGCGTGAATTAGAAATGGAAACGTTTTCCAAAGTTAATAACGTATATTTTCTAATTTTAGAAAATAAGGAATGTATGAATATATGGAAACGATAAATGGGAAATTGGGAAATGAAATGATGACTGATCGGTAAGATTTCCATTTGGGAATACGACCGTTGTTTGTACACATGTTTTCGTTTGATAGTTAAATCACCGACTATCAAAGATTTTGACATTTCCATTGTCAATACGGAGAGACTGGGATTAGATTTATTATCTGAAAACCACTCCGTATGGGAATTATCATTTCGAATCAAATATATCGAAGACAATTAAAGATGGAGTTTGTGCAAGCGTTATTCTAGTGGTCCTAGGTAGAAATTGCCTAAGATGGATTCACAGAATAATTTCTTCGGTTTGTCTAGTCCTAGGACAACTTGAATGGACGAATGTCCGACAGAGTATATCTGGTAGATCGCGTAAGTTGATCATTTTAAACGTATTTACGTTGGTGGCAGAGGAATTCGTTTCTTTTAGCTTATACCCATGGTATTTTTAGGAAATAAATTTGTGATTTGACAGGTATGACGATGTGGCATTCAAAGTAAATGAAGGGGTGATCTGTTAAAAGGTACGTTATGACCTCAATCCTCATTAACTGGGAAATGACAGAAATCGGGCAGGCAGCATGGCTAAGTGGGTCACACCCAAGTAGGGTATACTGTCACTATCTAGAGAATATTCATATTTGTTACTTCTTTCAATTCTGTATCTCCCAGGAATGGTAGTGTTAGTGTAACGACCCAACTTTCGAACACATCGGAAGTCGTGTCATTAATAAGAATAAGAATAGATAGAATATAAAATCACAGAAACATCAGAATCTCACAGCGGAATTTTTTACAAAAGATAATACTTTATATTACACAGCGGAACATACTACATCAGAGCATCATATATCTAGTGATACAAGCCATTCATAGTACATCTTTAATTATACATATCATCGATGACTAACTTGCAGACTTAATTATACAGCAGACATGATAAGTAGATCGACAACAGAAAGTCTTCATTCAGTTTCTCAAGTTTTATCAAATCCTGATTCACTTGTCTATTCATTAAAAGTGTTATGAATACCCTAGAGTTTAAGGGAAACACAAAAAAATAAACTCCGAGTCAGTCAGGGGACTGGTATGAGTAAACAATTTAAAACAGATTTAAAGAAATAAAAATATCTCATAAGACCATGCCGTGAATACGGAACGGTTTTTTACCTTATGAGATCAAAAACACTTTGTATACTTTAAAAAAGATATTATCATAGTATCTATAAGTTTTCACAATTAAATTAGAATTTAGAAGAATGCTTGCATCTCACATTCTCTTACATAGTATACAAATAAAAACCACTTGGCGCTTATGGAAATTGGATTTCCAACTATGACAAGGTATAGGACCACCTTCCGATGATGTATCTCTAGAGGCAAATACACCTGGGTTCAATAAGAACGTCTTGCAACCCGGCCCACACATGACCGACCACTCATTTCTCTTGAGTGTATCGAATGTATATCACCAATGGTTGTGTACGACAACCATTCCCGAATGGGCAGAATCGATAGATTAAGAAACAAAAGGAATTTCTCTAGATAGGTGACGCTACACCCTAATGGGAGCGACCCACATAGCCATGCTGCCTGCCCGATTTTTTGTCATTTCCTAGGTGTGAGGCTTGAGGCTAGACTTACCTTTCCATCATCACTGATTATTTTCTTTGAATGCCACATCGTTAAATCCATCGGAAGTCACTAATTGAATTCCACTAAAATACTCTGGTTGACAGGCTAAAGAAGCTTCCCTTCTGTGCCAGCAACTGGTACATTTGAAGAAAACAATGTACGTGATTCTTTTGGAAATACTCTGTTAGACATTCGTCCATACAAGTTGTCCTTGGACTGGACAAACCGAAGGTACTATTCAAGAATAGTCCTTGTATATCGCCGTCCTCAATTTAAAAATCTCAAACGCGTGGCGTATAATCAGATCAAAGTGAAATATTTATTTCGGCCTCTTTGAAATGATTAACGAACATTTTTCTTTTTAAATTATATATCTAACAAGATTATAATCTAATCTGCATATACAATTCCAATCAAACTAATCAGTATAAGATCATCTGGTCTCTATTTGATCATCCTTTCAAAACGGCCAATTTTAGTGTGTGCGTCCAACACTGTTTTTCTTTCCGTTTTATTCGTCATCTTTAAAATGAATACTTACCTTATTTTTCTTTAGAAAAATATTCCTCATAATCATTCCTCAATCTGATCATTTCTAAATGAATGATAACTTACTTTACGACCTTTACACTTTGTACTTTTTCTCGTCAAATTCCCCTTTGATTTCTTATACTCGATTTAGTTCTTCTTCTTCTTTCTACACTAATAAAGTTTCTCTTTTAAATTTTCAATCCAAACACAATTAAAATATTATTCATAATTTATAAAATACAGAACTGAAATTGACAAGTTATTTGTATCAGGGAATATGGTTTAAAGCCGACAAATCTAGCATATGTTTGACATACAGTTCTTCTTTATCTTGTTTGTTTCAAATTTAAATATTCCATTTAAATTCTTATTTAAATTATAAACTAAATTTATAATTTAATAAAATTACAGCTTTTGTGTTAACTGCTCGACTTTCTGTCAAAACCATGTCCGACCTTCTACACTTGATCGACTACATTTTGTTTGACTTTACAGTTTGAATATTCTTTAGAAATTCATCTCTAATTATATTTAAATATATAGTTTAATTTAAAATTTCAGTTTCTGTATTTGAATTTCAGTTCTTGACAAAAACTGTATTTTAAATTATGATTCACTTCTTCTTTTCTTCTGGATTTGCTAATTTCAATAAAATTCTATTTTTATTAATTTTCCCCTTTTATTTAAATCAATATTGTATTTAAAAACTAATTTAAATTTTAAATATATTCAAAAACCTGGTTTAAAGGTTAAAAATAGTAAAGTATCATATTGAAACACACGTGCGCCCCTTGCCAAATCACCCGAGCCACCACGTTTTTAGCTTGCCCGATCCCTTTGCCACTTTGCCCAAAGTACCACACTGCCTAAAGTACCACCCTCATTTTCCACGGTGTTTGCTTGCCTGATCACACAAAAACCCGTGTGCCACCCTTTGCCCGATCACCATCTTCTTCTTCTCCTCTCCACCATGGCCGTGCACGTGCACGACCAGTTCACCCACCATCACCTCCTCCCGACCATTCCTTCAGATGTCGCTTCACCACTTGAGACCGTCTCCACCCTCGAGAACCCTAACCAACACCTGGAGCGAAAACTGATGGTGCCACCCATCTTCAACACCAGACCTCGATGCAAGAAAACACCTCGCACTGCCACCCTCCTCGTCCAGTCATCACCGTACTCCACCACCACAACGTCGACTCTCTCCTCCTTCGATCCCACCTAGTGCGACGCCCCCAAATTCACCCACGTCGGAGCAGTTCCAGTTTTAAAACGACATTAAATTTTCAACCCAAAAACTTAAATCTCCTTCGTTTATTCAATTCAATCATTAGAAAAATTATTTCACATTTTTCCTCGAATCTCTAATCCTCAATGATGCTCCACCCCCAACCACGTGCCTCCCCTCGGCCTGGATGACCGGAATTTGACCAGAGTTCTGATTTTGATCATCCTGGAATTTCTCTTGATTTACTAAATTAAAAATCATGATTCTTCTTCTAAAAACCATCAATTCCAATGCTGATTCCATTTGTATATTCAATTCGGTTTTATATAAGTTTTGAAAATTTGATCAAACAAAGAGGGTTTTCAAAACAGACTGTGTATTCTTTTTCCCAGGTACCAGTGTTGTTTACTTTCTTACTGACATTTAAATGGTTTTAAGGATGATGTTGTGTTAGGAACTGACCTGAATTCATGTCACAATCACCTAACTTAAGTCATTAACCCAAGTTTCCACTATGTTTTAGCAAAACAACAGCATTGGTTAACTGGTGAGTATAAGCTTTCTAAACACATGTAATCAATGAAACTAAAGTAACCATATCCTTAGCTTATGATTAAATAAAGAGAGTAATGCATTCAAGTGTACATGATCAAAACAAAACATGGCATTCAAATGGATAGCTCAAACAGGAAAGGAATGCAGGAAAATTTCTGAAAAGGTTTACTCACTAAATTTTTCTTGCACCCTTGGCTTTCTCTTCACTGATCAAGTAGGGAAGACTTTTGTTTGTGTGAGTGAGAATGATGTGTGCTCATGCCTTTATATAGTGGTAGAAAACTATAAAATATGTGCATTTAAAAATTGTTTTGAAAGGTGCATAAAAAACTTTTTTCAGATTTTTGTTGTGACAACTCAAAAATATATCTTTTCTTGCTTTCAAATCAAGGCAACATCCCCAAAAATCACATGGCCTACCTCAGTAAATCTCCACCTAAAAATACCCTACGCAAACACCCTTTTCTCCCTATTGGTTTTCATGAAACATCATAAATAAATGCTTATGTACACCCTATGATCCTCTCAAATCTTTTCTTGGTTTTAACACATTGTAGCATCCTTCTTAGTATCCCGTAGGTTCAGTTTTGCAAAGGGTTCTCAAACCAAAATCTTACATGATAAATTTGATTTAACAACAATTTATATAAAATTTTACTTGCCTTGCAAGGCTATACAAAAATATGAAAATCCTTGCATCAAAATTGATCTTAGTATGATAATTTTGACATGGAAATCTTTGAAGAAATCTATGGCTTTGTATGCATCTAGTGTAGGTGAGATCCATGTGATAAATGTAAGATTGTGTAAATCTATATGCACATGGTTTATACCAAAGTGATCATGTTTTGAAAATGAAAGAGGAAAGTGTCAATTTTGGAAAATCTTATGATAGAAAAAGAGATAGATTTCAAACTGAAATTGCTTTTATCCAGAAAGGTTTTGTCATGTGCCAATATCTCCTTAAAGATCTGAGACGACCCGAAATCCCGTTCAGACGGAAACAAGGGTTATCTTTGGAATATAACACAGAAACAGATAATAGCAGAACAGAATTAAATAAATACACCCGATAATGAACAATAGAATATACTGGATAAAAGTAATCATCAGAGTTATACAGTATACAGGATCTTACTTAGTACAAATACAGTTCAACTATACATAAATGTCTACAGCGGAAATAAACAAAATATGTACAATAGGAACTGAACAGCATAAAAAGAAATAAATGATAGAATCCATCTTCAGCTCCAACTATCCAGAAAGAACCAGCTAAACCTGAATACAAGGCTGCCCGCGTAGAAAAAAGGGCACCCGAGTTTGAAAGTGAAACAAACTACGAGTCAGTCATGGGACTGGTATGAGAAATCCACTCAACACATATATAATTGGCTAATCACAGGACCACGCCACTTTCGTGGAACGGGTTTACTCCATTGGATTGCCAGTGCTTTAAAACAAATCTTTCTTTTAAACATCGCTATGCTTTTTATAAAAATGAAGTCGTTATAAGACTCAGTTCCCATCACACAATGCAACGCAAACCGGAGGATAGAGTTTTACCTTATAACAGCCAAAATATGCTTGATACGAATAAAACAAAGGCATTTGATATTATTGCTACTGTTTATATGTTTTGAAACAATTTCAAATCATAACTATCAATCATAGACGACATGAGCGTCCCATGCCACTATGTCGCCAAATGTATATGTACAATCGAAACCGCATCGTCACGTATTTGGGAATTGGATTTCCGTCATGAACCAAGGCAAAAGATAGTCCTTACCGAATTCGAGACAATCTAGCCCATGTCTCAGGAACAGCCGCAACTGCCCCTTGGAGCGACAGGGCCGGTCCACCGATGTGGATTATTATGCCTGAACACTACGTCTCCCCGCCCTTTGGGGTGTAAACGAGCCAACGAATGACTCCATCGGACCCGGATCGTCCGATCAAACCGAGGCGCCTCGCAACAGCAACGACCACATAGGTGAAAAGTATATAAATGTCAGGGCTGGTAGGTCACTGACACCACCCTAGCTAGAAAGAAACGCATGCCCTCCCTGAGGTCCTTCTCCCGTTTTAGGTTCATACCGGGGTGTGAGGCTCGCGAATTCACGTTATACACAAAGCTATGCCACACAGGCGGTGCTTTGATCATCACCACAAGACTTTGCTTTTCAACAGAAGTCCTGATCACTGCATCTTAGCATGTCACACAGGCAATTCATGCCATGCGACTGATGTCCATCGATATACAACCTCTGAGCTCGTGCGTTTCAGAGAAGGGCGTTAAGCAAAAGAATAAATTCTCCGCCGCCAAACAGATGTATATTTAACAGAAATCAATCAACACAGAATAAACTCCAATGTCAGATACACAGTCCATTTACAAGTCCGTTCTGGGTCTGAACGAAACTGGAGGCACTAAATACCTCGCAAACCCTTCGATCACCACGTACGTCTGGACGATCACCACTCATTATCCATATTTCGGGATGCCTCCCAATCAGGACCTCGGTTACCATCCAAACGAGGTGAAGATCTCCAGTCTTCGACCGTCGTCTTCATCTTCGAATTTCAATCGTCGGTCAATTATTTGAAATGAGAATTAACTCGGCCTTTTCAAATAATTCACGTATATTTAGAATTTCAAATCAATTTATTTCAATGGTTAAATTATTCGACAACACCAATTGTGTTCTTTAATGTAATTTTCACACCAAACACATTCAACCATCAAAAGCCACATAAATCGAGCAAATTCAGTTTATTTCCATTCCATATCGCTTATGATATTTTATAACTATTTATCGCTATTTTTATTTATTTTAAAATAGCCAATTTATTCAAAACGACGCTTCGGGCCATAACGCGGCCGTGGCGCTGTTTTTCTTCAGATTTGATTTACACATATCTGAAAATCTAACCGTTGGATCTTCGTAAAATTTACATCATTAGAAATGTCTTTTCAAAACGAATCCAACGGTTCCAGTTTTGGGAAAATCCGACGGTCGGATCTCCCGGTACAATCGTTTGAAATTTCGATTTCAAAATACGAACTGCAGCGTCGTTATTCGATTAAATATATAATTATATTTATATATATATAAATATAATCGCTTCTGGCGCTGTTTTTCTTCAGATTTGAATTAAACATTCCAAACAATCCAACCGTTGGATTTTTACAAGGTTGGTGCCGTTGGAAAGATTATTCCAAGGCGAACCCGACGGTTGAGGTTTTGGGAAAATCCAATGGTCGGATTTCCCCCATTAGTTGTTTGAAATCACGGTTTCAAAATATGAACTGCACGGCCTCGTTTCGTTTTAATTTTATTTATATTCATATAGTTATATAAATATAGTTCATTCAATGATTTCAATATCGTTTTCACTTCAAATATTTCACTAACGCCTTAAATTTTTGGAAAATTTCGCCATAACCTCCCCTGCACCGGGAGCATCGGGAAATCGCAAATAGCTTTCCCGGTCCTTCTAATCTCAAAAAGAAAAAGAAAAAGCCAAGCGGCTAGCCAACAGGCTCATAAAATCATCACCCAAACAAAGCAGTAAATGTGTACCTATTTGTCGGGCACAAAATTTTATTCCTCTTCTCTAGCCCCTTTGCTATAACCTGTTCAATGAATATGTATGTACATATATATACAGTTCTTATCATTTATCATTTTCTATTCAACTTCATATTTGATTTCTATTTGGTTTAAAAACACCATTCATTCTAATGTTACATAAATAGGTGCAAATCATTTCATTAGCTAATTAATGAATATTTCAACTCAAATATGTTTATTTTGAACAAGTGGCTATTTTTAACACTTCACATTTCAACGATTTATGCATACAATAAAAATGTGATTTTTATTGTAAAACAATTCATTTCAAAACACTATTATTTCATGTATTTCATGTTGGTGATAAAAATGGGATTTTTATCATAAAACAATTTCTTTTAAAACGAGATTATTTTACACAGTTCATATAGTCGATAAAAGGTGATTTTTATTATCAAACAATTTATTTCAAAATATGAATACCATTCAACACATGAATTTCTAATCAACGAATGAATATCAATTCAACACATGAATGTTTTCTATAGTTTCTATATATAGATAAAAATGTGATTTTTATTATCAAACAATTTATTTCAAAATATGAATACCATTCAACACATGAATTTCTAATCAACGAATGAATATCAATTCAACACATGAATGTTTTCTATAGTTTCTATATATAGATAAAAATGTGATTTTTATTATCAAACAATTTATTTCAAAATATGAATACCATTCAACACATGAATTTCTAATCAACGAATGAATATCAATTCAACACATGAATGTTTTCTATAGTTTCTGTATATAGATAAAAATGTGATTTTTATTATCAAACAATTTATTTCAAAATATGAATACCATTCAACACATGAATTTCTAATCAACGAATGAATATCAATTCAACACATGAATGTTTTCTATTCAATGAATAAATATAGTTTAAGCAGATGAAAATAATTCAAACATACGAATATTATTCAAAATTTCGGCAGTATAACGGCAGGGTAGTTAAAACGGGGACCGTCCCTAGTACGGCTCCTCGCTCTACCTTAAAACCTCGCGGTTTTTGACAATGGGAATCATGCATCTAGTTCGCACGCAGGCGGCATGTATATATTTATTTCATTTCCACAAACTAATCCTATGTGGTTTCAACCAAATATTTCTCAATCACAAATGGGTATTTTTCAACCAATATCATCCACAAACAATCCCAAACAACCATTCGCCATCAATCAATTTTCACAACAATTTCAATCAATAAATATCGTCCATGGTTTGTGGACGAGGGGCGTATATATATATATATATATAGCAATTCACTTTTATTTCAACACATATATATATAGCTAGAAAAAGAAATTGAAGAGTGAGAAATTCTCACCAATTAGCTAACCAAACGCCGCGACTCTTCCTTTATAGAAATCTTCGCCAATCTCACCTTTTGTCGCTTTCATTGCCTGTATTCTCTACATATGTAAAAATCGAATTTTTACTATGTTATTCAATATATAAAAATCGAATTTTTATTATGCTATTCAATATATAAAAATCGAATTTTTGACTTCGCTATTCAATATATAAAAATCGAATTTTTAACTTCGCTATTCAATATATAAAAATCGAATTTCAAAAATATAGATTCCGCCTTTTCAAAAATAAAGATTATATTTTTAATATTCCTATGATGTAAAAATTATATTTTTATTACTTTAAAAATATAAAAATCATATCTTACTTCTTCTACTTAATAAAAATTCCGTCTTTTCTATTTTAAAAATATGATCTTTATTTTTTCCAAGTTCAAATCTTTTTCTATTTAAAGTTCAACTCTTTTTCTATTTAAAGTTCAACTCTTTTTCTATTTAAAGTTCAACTCTTTTTCTATTTATATCTTAAACTTAAAATCAGTTTTAAACCTTTTAAAATAATCAGTTTTAAACCTTTATAAAAAAAATCAGTTTTAAACCTTTAAAAAAAATCAGTTTTTAAACCATTTTTAAAATCAGTTTTTAAATCATTTAAAAAAAATCAGTTTTAAACCTAATTAAAATAAAAATAGAAATAGAATAAAATACTTACTTTGTCTGCGAAGAAAAGGGGGGGGTCGTCAGAGTCGGCGGCAGGAGGAGGTCGTCGGGGCGGTGGCTTCGAGGGGGGCGGCGGAGGCGGGGTGGCTCGATCGGAGGGCTCGCGAATTGGGCGTCGCGATGGGAGGGTTTGGGTGCGTCGAGGGGAAGAGGAGCGGGAACGGCAGCGTGGTGGGGGTTCGGCGATCGTGGGTCGTCAGGGCGGAGCTTCGGTGGAGGCGGCGGCTGCTGCTGTTCCGTTCTTCTTCTTTTCTCTTTTTTTTTTGTTTTCTGTTTAATGAATTGGGGGGCGGGCAGAAAGGGAAAAGGGAGGGAGATAATTAATTAATTTTTTTTATTAATTAATTTAATTGCATATAGTTGACTTTTTCCCACGACCTCGAAACGAGGCCCACCGCCTGTCGCCCATAGCGTTTTACCCCCATTCCGAACACAATGGGATATGTATCGCCAGCTGATTTGATCGTTACAATCAGTTTCCTTTTGATTTACATTTAAATCATTATATTGAATTTTAAACGTACATTTCAAATTACCGGGGTCACATACTAACTAGAAAAATTCCAGAAAAATATTTTCTAGCTTCGTATTGACGATACGGTCCTATTAAAACTAGTTTCGTCGAATTCTGAGACCGTTTGAAAAATGGCCAATTTCCAGTCGATTAAAATCAACTAAAACCGGTCAAACGCGTTTCCCTTTGCCACGCTCACATATTGATTCGAAAAATTATGAAATTTGAAACCTAGCAATAACTTGACACTGCGGATCTAACAAAAGTGGTTTCATCGAAATCCGAGGTCGTTTGCAAAATGTCCATTTTTAAGGGCCTGAATTCCATAGCGACTATTCAGAATTTTCAACTGGACATATCTTTTGATTCCCGTTATCAAATTTCGATTCCTCAGATTCGTTGGAAAGATATCATCAATTAGATCCTAATGTTTTTGGTTTCACTAAAATCCGGATTGTTTTGTACCCGGTACAGTCCGACAAAGTTTGAATTCAATTTTTGAAACTGCCACGCCGTTTTAGGCCTTGTTTATAATTATAATTAATTATATTCGTTTTCAATTGTTGATTCAAACTCAGTTTTCATCGCCATTATTTAAAATATTTATTTTAAATATTTAAAATCCATTATTTTAGCCAATTTAAAATTTTTAAATTGGTTCAGATTTTCTGGGTCGTTACAAGATCCTCTCTCTAGCTAGCATGATTCATAGTGTATGTGAGATCATGAGTTTTCAAGAAGATTTTGACAATACATGCTCTTGGTTTTATGCATATGAAAATACAAATATTCCCTTGCATTTGTATGAGAACATAAGGAGAGTGTTAAACATGTTTTGTTTATGTATATGTAACTTAAGTTTTGCTTAAATCCTTGCTTTTGACAAGAAAATGGCTTTGACCTATTTTAAATTTAAGTGTCAAAAGCTTTTAGATCTAAGAATTTTCAAAAACTAAATTTCTAAACCTTTTGAGAAAAATGAACAAAACATGTATAATAAAAATGGCATCAAAACTTGCTATTAAAAGTGTTGTTTTTCCATATACATGTGTAAAATAAAATTAGAAAACGCTATTAAATTCATGCTATCATACTTCAAATGTGTAAAAACTTGTTTTATCAAGTGCTGTGATATTCACCTGTGTACATGCTATTATTCATAAATTAACAGGGTTTTTGAAAACTCAAAGTCTGGATTTTTAAATCGTATCTGTAAACACGTACTTACGATCATTCAATAACTGTGTCAGTGATAAGTGTAATCTGTGTCAGTGATAAGCGTAAATACCCAGGTCATTACAGTTGGTATACCAACCGTAAGGTGATAATATTCGGAACATTCAAGCGAAATGAATGGCCGGTCTTGTGTGACT
Source organism: Allium sativum (assembly GCA_030737875.1). Taxonomy (NCBI): domain Eukaryota; kingdom Viridiplantae; phylum Streptophyta; class Magnoliopsida; order Asparagales; family Amaryllidaceae; genus Allium; species Allium sativum. The sequence continues at coordinate 278,255,190 of CM060926.1, read as the reverse complement.
GAGTTACAAGATGTTCTTGTTGAACTCCAGTGTATCGCTTCTAGAGTACACTAATCGGAAGGTGGTTCCATACCTTGTCATAGTTGGAAATCCATTACCCGATAAGAGTCCACGGTTTTTTATTTTATATTATTTATGTAGAACGTGAGATGAAAGCGTTCCAATAGATTGCTATTTATTTGATTTAGACATTATTATAATATCAAAAGAGTATTGATTTTAAAAGATTGTTTTGGGTTATCGTAAGGTAAAAACCATCCATGTTTATATGTGGATTGGTCTTATGATTATTCTTTCTTTTAAAAGGATTTTAAAAGTTAAACAAATGGTTGGAGTTTACTCACACCAGTCACATGACTGACCCAGAGTTTATTTTGTTTTGTTTTCCCTAAACCCTCGCGTGCCCAATTTTGTACGGGTAGTCAAGTAGTCGGGATTTTTCAGATATACTTAGATGGAGCTTGGAGTAGGAGGCTTCAGCAACATTTTATAGCTATTGTTTATTTCCGCTGTGAGATTCATTTTTACTCTGATTCTGTTGTTATGTTCTTCTTCTTTTATTTTAATTTTCTATCTTACCTATTCTCACCCTCTAACTTCTTTCTATTAACTATCCGGTATTTCCGATTCTTGGATAGTCAACATTGAGTTTATGTCGATTACCAAGGTCGCAAATCCCCCGGGCCGTTACAGTGGTATCAGAGCTGAAGGTTCCATATTAATGAATATATTTGAATAATATAATATTTAATGAAAAATCAAAGCTTGATTTCGATGTCCGATTTTGGATGGACGCGTAGATATTAAAATATCAATGAATATTCATAACTATAGCGAATGGTTTTGAATTAATTTTCATTCAATTTTGACAATATCAAAGTTTATGATTTGAAATGAATAGCAACTTTAAAAAATGAAGTTCAGATAGGCCGTATACCAAACATTTAAAACAAATCTTTTCAAAAGTTCCTTGTTTATTTTTATTTCGAATGACAAGAAAGTGTGAATTTAAAATAATGAGTTTTGGAAAAATGATATTATTTCAATGATTAAAATAATATCAAAAATGTCTTAATGTTGAAATATGTAATTTTGAAGAGAAACAATAGAAACATAATTTCCCACAATGATTATATATATTTTATACAACTTATAAAATATTTTGGAAGATGTTTCAATTAATTTTAAAATTTAAAAATCGATTCGGGCTTGAATAGAATGCATCGCGTAGCGACAGTTCGCGAACGTCAACTCGAAACTTCGAATTGACATAACGGGAGTTCCGACCGTCAGATTCTTCTGAAACCTGAACAATTGGGTTCATATCGAGAAGATCTTTCAAATGATAATAAGAGATTTGAAATCCAATGGTTAGATTTTGAGAAATATTCAATTTAAATTTGGATAAAAACGGTGCCAAAACCAATAACAGCCTGTAAATGAAGAATATTAATATGGACTATTTTATATTATTAAAAATAGAGAAAAATTATGTTAAATCATAATAAATGATTAAAAAAGATTTTAGATGAAATATTCCCAGGTTGGAAAAGATAAAAGATATTTTATCTGAATAAACTAGTTAACAACTAGAATAAAACACCAAAAGGAATATGCGATGATTCCTAAGAGTACAGTCTAGTAGTACCCATGAGATCTACTTAGAAATTATTCCATTAGGCGAGGGGTGGGAAGAACCGAAGGGACATCAGATATTTGACTAAAATCAAATGATGTTTTCTGGAGTTAAGTAATCCAATGTTTTTAATATAACGAATTGGATTGAAAATTGTTTTGATATAATCAGAGTTTTCCAATGGATATATTGGAAATGATTTGAATGGAACTTATCTTCGGATATTTCAATATTGGATTACATGATTATACGGATACTCTGGAGGAATTTGGAAGATATAGATATCGTTATTCCCAAAACGGTATCTGTTGGTTTCAAAATTTGATGCTGAATATAAGTCGATATGATTTCTATTTAAAGCCTTGTATTTAATATCAAATTGGAGTTTAGGTTTGTCGTGAATGGTGTCTTCAATAACACAATTCTTAAACCCGGTTGAGAAAAGAATAAACCTTTTAATTAAGATTTAGTGAAGTTTTCTAGTTTAATTAATTAAACTGGAATTGAATGGAATTCGATTTAATAATAATCTAGATGAGCTTCCATAAAGGAAGACCGTTACTACTTATGGAATTTAAAAGGATTAGTCGTTATTCCATTTATAGTATTAGTCTGATATGGAAATTTATATCGATTACGGCTGATCTGATTTCCGTGAAGGTTCTGTATTAATGGAAGAGGATTTTGGGTTTATCATGAGTGATATTTTAGACGACATTCCTTCTTTTAACCTAGTCAAAAACCAGATTAATTTCCTTAAAGTTGAATAATCATTAAGTAATGAATTTTTAGATTAAAACTAAGTTGGAATTTTAACGAATCTTTAATTATATTGAAATGTGAATGGGGGTAATTAAATTTACCAATTCGAGAAGTGTTCGAGATGGAGTACCACCAATTTTACTCCACGCGATAGTTAAATATTTAATTAGATTTGGAGCGTTAAATGGTAATTAACTTTACCGATAACATGATGGGTGCTAGATATGGGGTACTACCAGTTTTGCTCCATGGGATGAATAAGTTGGGATAATAAAATGAAAGATTACTTCGTTGAGGTTCGTTAATCTCGACAAGGCGCATAAACTTTAATTTGGTTTAAGTCTGCGAAAAGTGATTATAAATCTTTTGCAGTGGTTTCCAAGGAAAGATTTAAACAAGAAGTTTAAATGAAGTAAATCTTTGAAAAATATTTGTGGGAATGATTCCCAGTATAAAGAATATTTTGTATTGGAATGAGATGTATGATATGTTTATATATCACTTGATTATAAAGTTGCGCGAGTTATTCGGAAAGACCGCATTTAACATATTCCGAGTAACTGTTACGATGATTAAAAGTCGAAGATATGAAGACAGTGGTCGAAGACCGGAGATCTTTACATCGTTTGGATTATTACTAATGTCTCAATTGGGCGGTACACCCAAGATGAGGTAATCGGTGGTGATCGTCCAGACGTTCTTGGAGATCGATCGGATATGCGAAGGTCTCTCTCCTCGATTGGACATGTGGTATGAGGGATAAGGCGCTACAGTTTCGTTCAGACCCATATTGGACTTGCAAATGGAGTGTGTGTCTGACATTATATTTTGTACTGTATTCGGTGATCTCTGCTAAAAATATATTTGTTTAGTGGTGGAGAATTTATTCTCTTGCATAACACCCTTCTCTGAGACGTACGAGCTTAGAGATTATATATTGGTAGACATCAATGGTATAGTATGGATTGTCAATGTGGCATGCTAAGATGCAGTGATCAAAGCTTTTTTTGACAAACAGAGCTTTTTTGATGATAATCGAAACGTGGCTTTTATATAGCGCAGCTTCGTGTTGTAGCGTTTATTCGCGAGCTTCACTCCCCGGTATGAGCTAAAAACGAGATGAAAGATAACAGAGAAAGGACATGCGTTTCCTTCTAGCTAGAAGTGATGCCATGATATGGAGCCGAGGTAATTTACTTATGTGGATATTGGAAAGCGAGGTGACTCGGATATGGCCGCACAAGGCCAAGATGGTCGACGGACAGACCAAGAGGTCCAATAGGACCAGGGAACGTTATGTTCAGGAGAAACCCGAACTCACCAGGAATTGGTGGTCGGCTCTGCCGCTCCAAGGGTGTAACAACAAGGAATCTCGCTCGATCTGAATCAGTCGCTAAACTGACCAAGACCATTCGAAACCCCTGATTGTTTTGAGAACACGACAAATTCGAACTCAAACAGAAAAACCTTTCATTGTATATTACAACAATTCATCAGAATACAAGAATATATAAACTATAAACAAATAATATACATCAGAAATATACCAAAGATTACAATACATTACATAGCAGCGGAAAAATAATACAATACACAACTGAAGGAGATATACAGATACAGAGCTTTACGGATATCATTCCAGCTGTAAATCAGGATCCTGTGAATATAAATCTGCAAAACCAAAACTACTAGCTGCCCATGTCAAAATAAGGGCACCCAGAGTTTAGGTTAAAACAATAAACTCCAGGTCAGTCATGGGACTGGTATGAGAACTAAAACAATTATTAATCTTTATTTTAAAGTTAGGTAAATCAAGGGATCACGTCGTATAACACGGAACGAGTTTCCTCCCAAGAATACCAGTGCATAAAACAACAGCGCAATGCTAAAATAAAGAACAATGAAGCTATTATAAGACCCAGGTCCCATCACACAATGCAACACAAGTCAGAAGATAGGGTTTTACCTTATAATAGCCAAAGAATGCTTGATATGCTAAATTTCATCTTTTATTATTACTATAAGTGTATAGTGTCAAAACAATTTCAATCATAAATATCAATCATAGACGGTATAAGTGACCAATCCCACTATGTCGCCATATATAGGTTCTACAATCAAAACCGCAAAGTCGCGTATTGGAAGTTGGATTTCCATCTATGAACCGAGACTAGGGATCGTCCTCCATCGAATTCGAGATGCTCTAGCCCGCCCCTCAGGTCAGAGCTCGAGTGACCTTTGGATCGTCAGGGCCGGTCCACCGATGTGGATTAAAATGCCTGAACACTGTGTTTCCTCACCCTATGGGGTGTCAATGAGTCCAATGACTCCATCGGTCCCGGATCGACCGATATATCCGAGGCGCCTCGCAACAGTAACAACCACATAAGTCAAACTCGTCAAGGCATGTAAAACCACCGATGCCACTTCTAGCTAGAAGGAAACGCATGCCCTCCCTGAGGTCCTTCTTCTGTTTCTGGTTCACAATCAGGGTGTGAGGCTCGCGAATCAACACTACACAAAGCTATGCCACACAGGTCGTGCTTTGATCATCAACCACAAGACTTTGCTTTTCAACAGAAGCCTTGATCAATTGCCACTTAGGCATGCCACATAGGCAATTCACTCCATGCGTCTGATATCCATCAATATATAACCTCTGAGCTCGTACATCTCAGAGAAGGGCGTTAAGCAAGAGAATAAATTCTCCGCCGCCAAACAGATATATATATATATATATATATATATTTAATAGAAATCAATCACATAGAATAAAATCCAATGTCAGACACACAGTCCATTTACAAGTTCGTTCTGGGTTTGAACGAAACCGGAGGCACCTAGTACCCCGCATATCCATCGATCTCCAAGCACGTCTGGACGATCACTAACTGATTCCCTCCTCTTGGGTGTACAGCCCCATCAAGATCATCAGTAATCACCCAAACGACGTGAAGGCCTTCGATCTTCGACCACCGTCTTCATCCTCGACACCACGTCGAATCAACTATTCAGAATGGGATAAACCCGGTCTTCCTGAATAACTCGCATATATAATAAACAAGTGTTACACAAACACAACATACGCCTCATTCCAATTCAGAATATTCTTTTATTCAAATATTCTTATACTTTGGGAAAGGTTCCCATTAATTTTATCAAAGATAAATTCTTTAAATTTATTCTTTAATCTTCCTTGAATATCAATTCAAACTAGTCGGGATTAGCGAACCACACTGAAGTAATCATTTATTTTATTTCCCAATCTCAACCTATTCATCCCATGAAGTAAAACTGGTCATGCTTCATATCTAACACCACGGTGTTATCGGTAAATTCAATTACCATTTCACGTTCAAATCTAATTAAAGATTTAACTATCGCTTGGAGCAAAATTGGTGATACTTCATTCTCAATCACTTTAATCCAATTAAAGATTCATTAAAACTCCACTTAGTTTTAATCTTCCCAAAAACAATATCAATGATTATTTAACTTGGAAAATCATATCCTGTCTTTAACTGGGTTAAAGAGCCAATGTCATTTAAAACACGATTCACTATAAACCCAAAATCACATTCCAAAGGGTCACATGCGTGCTGTCCTCGGCATCCCGCTAGAGATGACCCGAATCAGATGAGGAAGGATCCCTTACCTCGGCTCATAATGGAAATCCAAATTCCAATCCGCGACTTTACGATTTTAGTTGTAAACCTATATGACGACATAGTAAGATGAGATACTATGCCGTCTAAGATTGATATAGTTATTTTCAAAATTGTTTTCTACATTATGCACTAATAGTAATAAAAGATAAAATTTCGCATATCAAGCATGTTTGGCTATTATAAGGTAAAACTCTATCCTCCGTCTTGTGCTTGCATTGTGCGATGGGACCTGAGCCTTGTAATAGCTTCATTTTTTGTTTTAGCATTGCGAGTTTGTTCTACGGTATTCATGGGAGAAAACTCGTTCCGTGTTATACGGCGTGGTCCAGTGATTTACCCAACTTCAATATAAAGTTTGATAACTGTTTTTAGTTCTCACACCAGCCCCATGACTGACTCAAAGTTTATTGTTTCCCACATAAACTCTTGGTGCCCATATTTTCCACACGGGCAACTAGTAGATTTGGTTTTGCAGATATTTATTCAACATGATCCTAGATTATGGATGGAGTTGTACACTGGTTTATTTTGTAGTCTTCCGCTGATTATATTTATGTATTTAAGTTTCCTTTGCTTTGTAATTTATTGATATTTGATATTTTTCCGATATATATTATTTATTTGTACTCTGATATCTTGTACTTTGATGTAAATTGTTGTAATAGCAACCAAATGTTATCTTGTTCTGTGTTCTAACGCGTCATGTTCTCATAACAATATGCGCTTTCCTATCTTTCAGATTGGACCTGTGAGGTTTATGGTCAGTTCGAAGGCTGGGGAAATTCGGGTCGTCACAACTGGACTATCATCCAAAATCTCTTTGAAATCACTAATCCAGATATGAATAAAAGCAGAAAAAGATAAACATAATTTTCATAGTGGTTCGGCTTACTTCGATCTACATTCATTTCAATTAGTTTTTAGTATGGGTTCTTAATTAAATCTCTCCAGCAACTATTTTGTCCTTGGATCTAAGTTACAGTGAGTTTGAATAAGTTTAGAAGATATAAGAAGTAAAGAAGATCCAATAGGGCATTGGTGTTCAATCTCTCAGGAAAAAAGTAAAGGAAATCCCTCCTTATTTGCAGACATGAGAACCATGCAAAATCGAGTTAAAGATCCAACAACACAAAGGTCCAAATAAAGAGCCGAAGCAACATTATAGGCCGCGAGCCAACTCGAGTCATAGGTCTGACTCAGGTCAGAACTATGTCCATCGTCGGATCCGACCCGTAGGCATGGGAATTTTTTGTGTTCTCTTGTTTTATGCTTTTTATAACTTTTGGTTGAGTTGCTTGATCCATTTCCTTATCGTCTTATAGTCAAGTTTTGTGATTTCTTGCATATCCGTCTTCTTAACTTTTCACACTTAACTAGTCAATAAAATAAGTCATCGGTTCCTTATACCATCACTTGGGTACGAGGTAGTAAAGTAGTTTGTTTAGAACAAGAAGTCCGGGAAGTCAAAAGGTGAACCAGGAAGACTTGGTGCAGACTAATCCCATGACTTGGGGGTGAGTCTAACCCTTGGTCCTAATTCAAACGCAACCTTTTCTACTTTGTTCTTTAGCTTTTTAACTGCTTCTGTGAAACTTTAAGTTAATCTAATTACGTTTGAATTTCCTAAGTCCAATTGAAATTTCTTTGATAAAAAAAGGGGGTAACAAAGAGATTTTGCTACACTATCTATTTTTTTATCTAAGTATTTTTATGTATTTATAACCCCATTAGGGGACTCTCATATTTGGATATAGGTAAAGGAAATAAGTGTAGCTTAAATGCATGCTTTTATTTGCTTATGAGAAGACAACGAACTTTTGTAAGAAGATAACATATGGTAGTTAATAATGGTTTAAGCATCTTTTTATTTGTAATATAGTGAGGGTAGATAACTTAAAGCTAATTGCTCGACTTGTGAACAAATCTTGACTATATGATAGTTTTGCTATGGTTTATCATGAGATGATAATTCATAAATGATATAATATGTGAAAATTACTGGAGGCTATGTAGGGTGCTACTGTGTGGTTTATTTCAAATCCATATTGTTCCATAAGAATATTTGAATGAGCTGTTAAAACACTAATGTCAGTTAGCATACAAAACATATTGAAAGCTTGTCGTGTTGTAAGTACCATCTATTTAATGCGGAAAGTTGCATGCATCTCTATATGCTTCACATTAAGGAATGGTACTAATGGACAATTTTATTGTGCATCCATATGATATAGAAAACTAGCTCCTCTTCCAATTTCCTTTTATAAATCAAATCCTTGTTTTTAAAGTAAGATGAAATTCAAGGAGTTGTTTGATTAGTTTACTCATTTAAACGTGTTCTCCTGTGATATATATGTTCATACCTTATAAGCACTATAATCCATTTTGTAACGATCACTTTTAATTCTGGAAGTGGTAGAACTAAAAATAATGAATTAAAAAAGGACATAAAAAATAATTTTAAATATGAGGGATGCAAAACATATAAGATTAGAAAAGAAGGATATATCTCTAATTTACACTAATATTTAAGAAAATGATTAACATTAAATATGATCATTCATTGTTGTACTCATTAGGCCATTTTTGGAAAAATGGGTATTTATGTGAATTTAATTGTTTTCTTAAAGTTTTCAATTAAAATAGTCCAAGTCGCTTAGTAATTAATATATCATAGTTTTCATCATTACATTAGATTCATATTTGAAAGAATATAAACTATGTTACTAATTTTTAATGATTAATTTGCACTATAATTTATTTCTCTATCGGATCTAAAATATAATACTTTCTGGGCTTCACTGTGTCAAAGTACGTTTATTCTGGGGGAAAATGAAAATATTTGTGCTACAACCTTAAATTATGGAGATATAAAACAAAAACATGCTACTTATAAGATTAACCTTATTATTTTAATTTATGTCCACATAGTTTGTGTTTACAAAAAGAAATATCATTAAGGCCTCATGCCATTCGAATGTTACCAAACTATTACACTAAAATAATATGGTAATGACAAACACCTTGTCCAAATTGGTTAAGGCACTTGAACATGATACAAGAGAACATGAGTTCGATTTCCGCATTGCGGGTTCTAACCCACTTGTCATGTAGTATGCTATAATACTACCTAAAACTTGTATATAAAGTATCCAATTACAAAAATACCATGGTAATGCATTCCTTTTCTCGTTCTCCATACATTAAATCTACACATGTCATTAATTCTACATAGATTGCATTCTGCTCTTTGGTTTCATTTAAGCAATCTCCTTACAATTTAGGCATAAAGTGTTCATTATTCTTTAGAGATGTATATTCTTATATATGTGCTAGGCTTCCCACAAAATTATAATACGGTATTGTATAGAGAATCCACGGGATCCATATGTAGATCCCATATATCTTTATATGATTTACCAAATATACTTATGCTAAATACTTTTATGTTTTTCCTACTCGTATATTCATTTCCACATAAAGTATATTGAGGCAGTTGAAACCTTTTTTGACTGAAAGGATATGCATGCACAACTATATTATCATATATTATATATTATAAGTAATCTGACCAACAAGGCTCGTCGGTAGCCAAAATGAAGTAGTTCATAAGGCTTAAGGGAAGTCCCCCGCAGTTGCAACCACACCAATAAGTACTTGAACATTTAAAAAACACAGCTTCCCACACAATTTACATACATAAGATTAAATGAACCAAAGTGAGTACTTAACACTTTAACAACTAAAAAACGTTATTCTTAAAGATCTAATAACATCTTATGTGTCTGCAAATAGAATATACTGATGCACGTAACATAGATGACTGATACATACGATACATGTTTTGCACATAAAATACTAAATAGAATAAATTAGACTTTAATATTAGTCTTGTATATGCAAAGTCTATAAAGAAGTTTAATATATAATCCTCTTATCTGTTTTTCAAACTTGACATTGGCACTAATTAAAAAAATATGTAAAAATGGCAAAATAATCAAAAACTGATACATCCTAACCTCCAATGTTAACCATACTAGTAAGCCATTATAATTCAATTTTTTATATGTAGCACTATATTCTGACATTGTTTATCAATGGTCAAACCCCAAAAAAAAAAAAAAAAAAAAAATTGATTGAAAATTATTCATGAATGACATCGACAGTTATGCATGTTAACATTTTCTATTAGGTTATAGTAAGTTTTGCATGTGCAATGCATGTGTTATTATCGAACGATTGATCGAAACATTCATATTTCGCGTATCGTTTTACTTTCAGTTTGATGAAACCTGGTAAAACAATTATTTTTAAGTTTCATTTAAAAGTAGGCTATTAGGCGTAAGAAAAAGTTTCATACAAAATACTATGTGGAATAGACAGTGATTATCCGAAATCAAATTTATTTTTAAAGAATGAAAAAGGGCACCCTTCCAAATAAAACTAGATTTTACAAAATTAAAAAGAAAAAAATTCAACTTCATTTTAGAAAAAGACTAAGAGAAGTAACCATGATTTATTGATAGAGCAGTCTATCTTCTCCGTCCTACAGCACTAGGCATTTTCCTATTATTTATGGTCTCTTCGACCCTTATTTATGTATAAAAACATCAGTTTAGCATTCTCAACTATACCTGGTGCATTGTTCCTGAGTAAACAAAGTAAAACAACTCTGCTATGTTGGTGTTCAAATTTATGAACATTTATTGAAGAAAAAAAATCGTCAGATAAGGAAAATAATAACGTGCAGTTCAAACTTCCCAACCCAAAAATAAAGAATACCTTCTTTTTTTGTCGAAATCCAGTAATTCTATGTACAACTTATGCTAAATTTATGAACTTCGCGACGTCTAAAAGATCACCATTATACTTCCAGTCTTCCATCATCTACAAAGCGAATATGTGAAAGCAACTTAAATTAAACTAATAAGATTTTCGTTTATTTTTACAAAAAAATCAGAATAGTTTGAACGAAGCAACAAATATAAGGTTCTAAAAGGGAAATAACAACATTATTATTGGGAAAATAAATTTAAATGCAACTCGTACTCAGTTTGTACCCCAAAATAAAGATTATTACATCGACAAAGCATGTGCGAGGCTCCATTTTGTTGGGATGAGAATTGCCGCACCCTTCCCTCGGACAAAGCCCCTAAAAACCACAGAGTAAACCGAAAAATGAGAGAAACATGCTAAAAAGGATTTGGCCATCACTTCTGAAAAAATCATTCTCCAATCTAGTTTCAGTAACAGTCAACTAAACACTTACCATCCGATCTGAAATAATTCTAGGGTTCTTTGAGACCTAAATGGCTCTCCACCACCTCAGAATCAACGGCCGCGATCCTGTCGGAACCGATGACTTGAAATAGGTCAACGTTGGATTCGTAATTTTGAAGAATTGGCCAGTTCGTGACGAAGGAGACGGCGATTGGAAGACCCATGCTTCTCTGATCTTAATCCGTTCAGCTCGTTAAGAAAAGATTGCAGGTTTTCTTTGTGTTATTCTGGGAAAGTTATAGTTTTAAGCGTGAAGTAGTTTATCTGTATGAAAATAAACGATCTTATAACATACGTCATGAAATATTGTCTTTTCCCCTTTTTGAAGATTTTAGGACCTGTTTGGAGCAAAGATGGCGTGGAAGCAGAAGTACCGAACGGTGCTTTACAATCCAAACGCAAGTGAAATTTCTTCTTCTGGATGATCAAAACAGCAATTTGAAAGCTAAAAATTAAAATGGGGTAAACACTTAACTAGAAATGAAGCATGAAAAGCTGAAGTTTTTCAAATGTTCCATTCTGGTTCAAATGCCAATGGGAACTATATGTTAGCTCTTGAAGTTGTAATTATTATGGAAAAAATGTATTGCAAAATCCCACTTCTTAAATGTATTGCAATACGTCACTTCTTAAATCAATAACATGACCAAAAGTATGCTATGAACTAATTCAAAACTGCTTCGAACAGTAATCTGTGTTTTAATATGGTATTTGCTTGTACTGGAACATACAAATAAGTTGCTAATAGGGAACTTAAATCAAATTCTAGTTGATACTGGAGGACTTAAATCAGGTACTTTTTTTTTTTTTCAATTCAAGACAGTGAAAGAGAAGGAATTGAAAAGAAACCTATCGTAAGTTCTCTGAACCAGATCTTTGCAACAAGGGAAAACATGACTGTCATCAATGCGTCTTTCAGTTATTCTTAAGGTCATAAAGATTGCCAGTGAGCATTAGAGAAGGACCGGCACGACATCTGAATTGACAATTGAACTTACACATCCCACTAGATCTAGGGTTTCACCTTTTTTTTGGTCGCCAGTAAAGAAACTGGAAAAGTTGTAATATTTTAATTAATGAAGTGATGTTTTGTTTGATTTTTTTTTTTTAGTGGTGATTCAAGAATTCATATACCCCTCTCCTTTTAAAAAAATAATCTAATGTGTAAGTGGAGATATTGTTTGTTAAGTTACGAGTGATACTTTTTTTCTTAGTTTATTATAACACCTTTATTTAGAAACTAAACACAAATCTACCTTCCTTCTCTCGGCTACAAAATTCATTAATGGTATGTCGAAGAAAAATAAATACGCATATGGTTGATTCTTGATTCACGATGTATTTCATTACTTAGTTTCGTATATATGATGCGACCCATGTCTCATGAAAGCAAAAGCATGGCTGGCAACCAGCGAAACACACAATACAATTTACGGTCGAGTTTACCTTAGAAATCCGATGACTTGCACTCATATTTCATTATTTAGTTTCTTAAACTTTATCATACCAATAAAGGAAAGAAAGCAATCACCCTTAATTTTTATGTGAGAACTTATAATTTATAAATGAACCCCTTATACCATTTATCAAGTTTGTTTTTTTTTTTTTTTTTTTTTTTTTTTTTTTTTTTTTTTTTTTTTTGGACGGTTGTGTGGAGCGGATCTACACAGCCGGTTCATATTAAGCAGCAATACCATTTATCAAGTTACTAAAGAATATATCTCCCTTGACCCAAAATGGGATTTCTTCAATAATCCCTAATTTTTTACCATCAGTTTTTGTGTACGCAAATGATAACAATGTAGATTATTAAATTTGTTTAGTGGATTTCGGTGGAAGCTTGAGAATTAGAATTGGGGTCAAGCCGACGACAATGAATTAAATCTATTTTACGAAAACTACTTAATAATAAAAAAGGATAATTAGAATAAATTGATGTGACCTAATAATAAGTCAAAATATATTTTTCTTCGTTGGTAATGCATCATAGCAAAATATCAATAACATATATGATTGTAACATTTGCTATACGATTAAATAATCAAATTAAAACACTATGACAAAAAAATGAAGTATTTAAATTTCATGGTAAAAAATATTTTTCCCCTTCGAGACGCATTTTTTACAAATTTTTTGAGCTTTTGAGTACTATTTTTTCCCTACCGTTTCTCAACTTCTCAATAATTTTAATATAAGATCAAAATTTATATTTTTAGTTAAATGTTTGGCTTTATTTTGAAGAATTCTATTTATGCTTACTTTCTTTTCCCACTTGTAAACGATCGTTAATCATATTAATTTTCTAATATCAAACTGTACTAAATGTTGTTTCGATTTTAATATTGATATTTTCTTTCTTTAATTATAATATATGATACGATCCAATATTTTTTTAGTGATTTGTAGGCTATCCTTAGTGGAGATACTTATTCTATATTTCAATGTCATCACCTAAAATATAGATTACTAATACACATTTACGTAATATGTTCATGTCAAATTTCAATTTTCTAACTAGACATGAAATTTCTTTAATGTTTGTAGGAATATCTAGGCCAATTATTGGTTATTTAGTATGGTACTACTAATTTTCGTAGTCAAAGAAAAAGTTTAGAGAAAACGTTTATTATGGCTAAATAAACAAGTAATAAACTAGAGTTACATGATAAATGACAAGGTAAATAAGTAATAAATTGAACCCAACACGCGTCGAATGGTGATGTGAAGACGGACCAAATATTCATCAAATAAGGAGTCTAGATATTCATATTCTTATTCAGATCATTTCCCATAAGTTTATATAAAGAGACCTTGTACTTATCTCTAGGAGTTTAGGAGATTCAAGAGTTGATGAGATCGAAAAACAAAATAAAAGAAACGCATAAATTCAAGAGTTCTTATGCAAAGTTATGTAGGAGTATAATCCATATAGAATGTGGTTTTTTGTGGAGAGAGAGAGTACACAAGTTCATGGTGTGCATAAACTTGATGTGATACAAATATTATACATGTAAATTTTCTCTTTCCGTAAAGTATACAGGTCTATCGTCTATTTTACTTGGTTTTCCCATTTATTGAATTTTGCAATACACGCGGGACAAAAAAGGCTTCCCTAATAGCATTACATTTGAATTTGGTTTTATTCCTATTTCGTGCATTTTAAACTTTTGATTATGATTTCAGTTTTAAATTTTAGTATTCTAATTTATAGAAATACATTGATAAACACCTAAGATTAAAGCAAATAAAACGTTATTTCCCTTATAAAAGATAGGTTCAATTATTGACTTCTTTATATTTCCATTTTTAGTTGAATTGAGTTGAAATCAATAAATGTATCTTGTTTCTAACATTATAATGTTTCTTTTGGCATTTGCTGATTAATTTTTTTTTATTGCATTTCTTTCATCTTTGTTATAAAAAAAATTAAGCATTAAATTTAAATAAAATTTTAATTCAAAAGCAAAATTTCGGTCGAACCGATATGGTGAAAATTTCAACGTTATGCATCTTCCTTTGAAGTAGTATTTAAAAAAAAAACTATGTTACAATATTTGTTTTAATGCGTGCTCAAAAACATGAGTATGCAATGGAGTAACGTCAACAACAACAAATCCAGTCATATGCTTTAGTTTCTATTTCCCAACAGAGTAATTATCATTGACATTTTGTTGGATGTTCAAATTTTGATTTAAAAAACCAAATCAGCACTGGACCCTAATTTAGCTAACGTCTAACGTTGAATGCTTATTTAATGGACGTCCAAGTTTATAAAATATAATCTTTAATAATAATTGTAATATCTTTGGTGTCACATTTTTTTGTGGCATCATTAACTTACCATAAATGTCTCTTTATAAATCAGACTTCAATATTACTTGAAATATGGTCTAACAATTAAATCTCTTTTACAAATTCAAAATAATGCCCCACAAATATTGCCAAATCTTTGTATTATTATTACTCAAAAATAGAATCTAACGAATAAATTTTCTTTATAAATCCGTTCTTTAATAAATACTGTAAGTGAAAATTCAAATGGACAAAAATTTAGATATTGCAATTTATAAATAAAAATTCAAACCAACTATACATGAATTTAACACAAAAATATTGTTAAATATTTATGCAAATCAATTTCTTTTCAATGTGAAAACATATAGAATTTATAGAAAAACAATTTATGCATGACATAGTGCTTGTAAGCATTAATGGGTGCCCATTAAATGAATGTCGTGCACCCACTATATGGGGGTCTCACGTTGAACGTCAATTGAATGAAATTCTGACATTGAACGCTACGTCCAACATTAGACATCCATTAAATGAGTGAATAATCGTTGGGTTTTCCTTTCATCTCTAGTCTTGAATGGCTTGCTTCTTGAATATTTAGGGTTGAAGCCGTTGGATGTGCCCTTAATTGTATATTTCATGGTTGAAAAATATGTGTATACTCTCATTCATGAAGAAATTACATCCATTATGTTTTTTGAATTAGAAAAATATTTGTTCAAGTAGAACACTTATCTGATGTTTCAGAATTTCAAATGCAAGATCCTTAAACACTAGTCTAGAGCGTTTTGCCGTTTTGCCACTTACCATTTAAGCTGGTGGTTCTAAATTCTATTCAATATTGTGCTGCATATATTGTCTCTTTAAAATTTACTTCTTATAAGTGCCAATTTTTGAAATGTCCATTCTTTGTTTCATTTTAAATAATGGGTGATACATATGCATATTTTGAATTGATATTTTTCAAGTTTTATCATATATTAATTACAAAATTAACAAGATAATTTGAAACGTTGACGACTTACTTTTAAGGTTGTCAATGAATACCTAAAAAAAATCTAAATCCATTCCTGTCATATCCAAAAAAGGGATAAATTTCCGATACTTGAAAAAATAATATCGTTATGAGACATCCACGTCCAAAGATCATTCATTTAGTTTTTTTTATAAGATCATTGCTTAAATTATGTGTATTTTAGTATGTTGAAAGATATTTTTATTGTTTTATTAAGTTTAAAGTGCATAATGCATAAAGTGCACATTAACTACTCAAAGTTTATTACTATTATCATGATTGTTTATCTTTAATACTTTAATCATCAATGTTATTGAAAGATGTTTATGTTAAATTAAAATTTTCCATTTATGTTTCTTAATTTACCGATCGTTAGTGAATATGATAATTATTCGATATCCGTTTGTATCCGTGAATGTGAATACCTGAAATTGATTCCGGATGCGGATATGACACTATTTGCATTCGAAAGCTTCCGTTAACGGCCACTTTTGTATCTTTGTCAATCATGTAAAACATGATTTTAGTTATGAAATTGTAAAATAAAAATATGAAAACAATTTAAGAGACGATTTCCTTTCTTAGTTCAACAAAAAAACATTTTTTAAATTTTCGTATATTATTTATGGAAAAACCTCAACCTTGTTTACAAGTAACATTACGTTGTGTTAGAACATGAAGTGCATAGCATCGACTAGTACAAAAATATTTCGGATATCGGTCTAGATATCAAATTCAATCAAGATCAATGTTAAAGATTTGTTTAGTTTTTGACTTTTAATGCTGCAAATTCTTTGAAAACAGAATCTCAAATTAGGTTTTTCAAGATCATCAAAGTGCAAACTATATGCATTGTTCAAATCATTGACAATGCGGAATTTATTAAATATTTTATCGACATATAGATATAGCTTTCCTTTATCTTGAAATAAATAAAATTTAACATGCATAAAATGAATAAATAATCGGTGGTTCATGCAAGGGTTCAAATTTCAATGTAGTCTCATGTTCGAATTCATAAATGGTCATTAATTTAACATGTTTTAATTGTATGTTTTGATAGTATTTATTTATTCATATTTATTGGGTAACCAATCGTTTTGAAGATTGGAGGACTATATGCTATATTTCTTATTTTCTAAAGATGTATTTGAAACTTTTCAGATTTACCTATTATATTAATTATCCCTACTACTTTTGAATGCAATGTTCTATGAACTAATAAACTATCCACTACTGGTTCATAGATACTTGTATTTAAAAGATAAAATGTATGTAGTCTCCATTTATAGTCCATTCACGACCCTCTTATATCTACCATTTAATCCAATATATGAGTGAATTCATTAATGATGTAAGAGATAAAACAAATAAAGGATGAGATAATGTCATCAATTCCTCCAATAATCCGTTGGATCCAACAATTGTTATAAAGCGGCTATCAAGGAATCACCTCACGCACGAACAAACTAGTTTTTTCACTGATGAAAATATTTTTTGCTAATTTTTCCTAAAGAGCGTACATTTAATAAGAATTTCACTTAATAACAGATAAAGATATTTCTAGTCTTTTTTTTAAACTCAGTAATGCATGAGTATCCTTGTAACAATGCTAAGATCTAAGGTGCGACAATGGAAGGTATGAGTGTACTTTTTCACTGAATGAAAATTAAAATTCGTTTGGAAGCATTTGTATTTTAACTTGATTTCAAATCTCTTGTAAATCAACAATTTTGTAAATAAAAGAATAACGTAACAGGTACACATAAGCAACTTCGGAGGTTGATACATACTATTTAAATCAAGTTCCTCGCTATAAGTCATTATAAACTAATATAATTTAATGAGATTCTTAATTGCAATATCATAAATAATAATTATGGAAAATAGTTTGAAGACGCAAACCATTTAAGAGTTAATTGATTGGGAAGTCCTTTTGAATTGCTTTATTTTATTTTCGAAAGAATCTACTCAGTACTGAAGGATCAAATTTTCATATTGTCTTACCATAGGTGTGTAGTATCAACTAGAATATAGAACGAGGATATCACTCTATATATCAAAATTCGATCAAGATTAATGCAAAATCAAATTTATGTGAGATTTTGTTTTTTGGTATTGTAAATCTATCAAAAAGAAAACTCGAGTGAGAAAGTTTGAATGCATCACTCAAGTTATGGACACTGTCAAACCTGTTTCACAATTTTATAAATCTTCTGCCATATTTTTTTCTCTTTAGCATTTCAAACTTTGAATTTAAATAAAAAATAAAAGCTAGTGGACGAGGCACTAAAATAGTCAAAGCAGTATATAGTTCATATGAGGAATATTATAACCTCATGTCTGCAATTATAGATGGTCGCATATAGATTGTATTAATTATACAATTTACAGAATTATTTTAGTATGGTATGTATGTCTTCACGTATATTGAGGCATTTTAGTAGTTTAGAAGGTTGGTAGGTGTGTGTTTTTTATTTTTAATTTTTTATTTAAACTTTGCATATTTACCCATTCGATTGCATTAAATTTCCTATACATACTTTATCTGTCTATAAAAAAAATTAAATGAAAAATTAAGTTAAATTAAATTAAGGATCAAAACATATTGTCATCTATTTTTACTTAGAAGTACATATATTTTTCCGAACATAAATTTTCATACATGATTATCAATTAGTGATGGATAAAGCTAGAACTTTTTAACTAATTAATGGTGGTAATACCAGTAAGATGCTTGGTTGTACCGCCAGAGGTCTTGGATTCAATCCCTCATTCTGATGCGCACACACACTTTCATTTGTGCCAAATTCAAAAACTAAACAAAGAAAGATCAATATGAATATTCTTGCAACAATTCTAAGATATGTGGCAAGATAGATTCAATATGTTTGTTGATATATACAAACTTGATAGATACCGATGGATGCACTTTTAAAGATAATGAAGGTCTATTGTCATACGAAACCGTATTTGGTTTAGTCTAGTATGCTATCTTTATCTTTATACATGCATATGTTTCTTGATAGACATTGATTCTTTATCTTTTAGAAAGTTTTGTCATAGTTAAAGAACATAAAATAGGCCTCTCTAAAATTTCATTTGATGACAAGTTTGATATTCAGGATTTAAAACGCCTCTGAAAAAGGGCTTGTGAATTAACTAAAATTTTCATGTTGCTTCAAGCAGTGGTAGATTTCAAACAGCTGAGAATTTTTCATTTTAACTAATATTAGGGATTTTCTGTTAACGTTGGTGCCCAGTGCTACTCTGAATCAGTTTTACTATTTTTAGGTTTGAAATGTTGTTGATAATTGTTCAATGTTGACTAGCTAACTTTCTTACCGACAGATCCAGGTTCTTTTTTCCTCGTGAAATTCTCCTTAATTTTGTGTTATTTTTAGCACAAATATTTTGAAATCGTTCACACAATCAAAGATTACATGTACAGCTATTTAGATATTCAACCTATTTGTTTTAACCAGTTTGTTTGCATATGCCGGATTGACAGCTATCATATTTATTCCTCCACAGCTCAATGTTTCTATGAGCATTTGTGTGTTCCTACTATTATTTCTCGAGAGCATGTGCCAAAGGCTGTGCGCCACTAATCGACCACCCCCAGACCCGGAAAGCCATGAGAATGGTACTAGGACGTGAGACTGCCTGAGAAGTCCTCTCGCGCTTGAGTACGGGAGTCTGACACTGGGTATCCACCATGTGTCGATTTCAATTTTCAGTCAAACAAAAAGCAGAGTATCATCATTAGCATATGGGTGATAGACTTTATTCTCCTTTGTGTTTTTTTTCTTTGTTTATTATATATATATATACACACATATATTATATATATATATATATATATATATATATATATATATATATGTATGTATGTATATAACATTTTATCATCATCTGAATGATCAGTGAAAGCATTACTCGAGATGATTCATGCTTTTATCCAGGGGAACTTGGAGCATTTATCCAGGGAAAATGATTCATGCTTTTGTTATATTCCCATTTTCTTTGCTACATCTTAAACTAAATCTGATATTAAAGGAGCTAGTTAGTCTTGTAAAGCCAGCATAAATTATCATATTAGGTTCTTCTTACTTTTCAAGTCTGCATAGAATTTGTTTTCTTGAATATTTGAAGTAGACTGACACGGTTGGTCCTCCATTTCATGGGAAAATTAATTCTTAAATCCAGTGTTTTTAGTTTGGGTTCAAACTGAAATGTTCACCTGGCAACTATGGATCAACTTTATGATTATGTCGCCTTGTGTCAACTATTCTATTTGAATATTTTGATGCCTAGTCAACTATTCTATTTGTATATTTTGATGCCTACGTAACAATATTCTCTGTTGTAAAAATCCTTGCAGGCTCCTGCCCAGACACTAGGCTAGCCTTACCGGCTATCGTTTAGGTTTTTGCCTAGTCTGTCTATATGAAATGTACTGCTTTATCTAAGCAAATAAAAAGGTTTACCATCTATGCACCAGTTTAGGTTTGATGCCTCTTATAAGCATCAAAATGTTTGTTTCAAGTGAATTTTTCTTTATGGTTGCTTCCAAATCCCTGATATCCCGGTGTAGATCGTAACCAAATACTACAATTTTATCTAGAATGCATGAGTTTATCAAAAACACCCAGCTTCGATTAATCCTTGCCTAGGCGATTAATCCACACTTACTGCCTAGCGATCTTTACAACCATGATGATATTGTATCCATTCCAATTCATAATAATAAATTAATAATATACGACTGTATGCTAGAGAGGAATTTGCACTGATTAATAATTTCCTATTAATTTTCAGGTTCAGGCAGGAGTTGGTAGAACAGAGCACGGATTGGACTTCCATGGTAATGAACATGTACTTGATGTGGAAACAACGGCATGGATATGATGTTACAGTCGTTGATCGAATGCCTGGTGAGGTAGCTGGTATCAAGGTGTGTTTACCTGCTTTAATTTAGTTAGGGCTGAATGTATGCCAATGATGTCATTCTTTAGCACATACTCTATGAAAGTCGTTTTTTCGTTAGCTTTCGCATTGAGGACAGGGATGTAGTCCGAGGTTAGCTGTAGAGAGTTTAACTTCAGCTAACTCTGACAATATTTAATAGTTGGTAGTTATTTCTGGTAATCTATCTATTGCACCAATTTAAATTCAACTATTTAGCCACCTTCCGGTGATAATAGACATGAAAGTCTGTACAAATAATCTGCTTCTTTTAAGCTAAGCATAAAAATCTCATGTATCATCTTCATCACATTATAGGATACCAGACATTCGTTTCGAAGATAAAATTGTTTTATTTCGAAGGACAACCAACTTCCTTTTTACACACACACCAAGAACAACTTTAATATTTTAGTAAAAATAAAAATAATGAACTGACACTCAGTGACATTTCACAAAAAATTAAAAACTAGTTTTGGAAACCTTTTTTGTCAGTGCGAGCAAAAAGAATACAGGAAAAAGCAGTGTGAAAAGCAAAATGTATTTGGTTTTATTATTTACAAATATTATATTTTCAAATGTTAAATGTGAATAATTTGTAATCAAAAATTACATTTCTGTAAATGCTAATGCGGGATAGGCTGGTTAAAGTAAGATAGCCTAATAAATGCAGAATGAAAATATCCTTATATAACATATTTTCAGAAATATAAACTGAGTTTGGCTTTGTCAAAATAATAGTTACAAGCAAATTCAAAGTTTAAGCTACACTAGATTTATAAATAATAGTTAACAAACCCTTCTCTAAAAACTTTTTGTAAAAATAAAGTTAAAAAGTACCTTATTATTAAACGACGGACTAACTCAACTTTTTAACACTTCGTAAAGCCAACTTTATATTGCTAAAATGAGATAATTCCTTGTAAATGTTTTATAAACTCAGCTTTATACAAAATAAGCTACTTTTCGTTAAATGTTAAGTAAAACGGCTTTGCAAAAAGCTTGTTCATGTGTACGCCTTGTCTGAATATTATACATGTATATCATTGTTTGAGTTCTAAGGTAAACATACGTATCCATTACCAAGTGAATTAGCATGTAAATGTATAAACAACACTATTTTGAAGTCCCAAACTAAATATTCATTTAGATTTCCGAACTGTTTGGTTTTATATTTTGATGCTAATGTTAGCTGGTTAAAATACTTTCGAAATCTATCTCGACCCTTTTTCTCAGCCGTGTTCTTCTTCTTCTTCTTTTGAATTAATTGAAGTGAAAAGGAATTTGGTTTCTTATATTTTTTGATGAGAAATCTAATCATTAAAGTTCATTTTTCTTGAATCTTATTTTCTTCTAAAATTGTAATTTTTAAACTAAATACTCCTTTAGAATATATGTGTATGCTCGATCAAGCAATTTTATTTACTTAATATGTTGAAATAGATGAACTAGTTATTGGAAGCCACTACATGAAAAATTATAAATGAAGAGAAATAAGACCAATTTAACTGAGAGGAAATAACTGAACATGTAACTTATAGAACAATAAGTTGAAATTAATGCTCGTTAATTTATTCAAATTGAGTTTTAGTGTTTGTTTACATATGTACTAAATTAGACAATTTTATGTGCATTGAAGTTTTCTCATGTTAATGTAAAGCTATGCTTTGTTCATCATGTTGTAATCAAAGTGGACGGCGAGTATGCATATGGATGTGCCAAAGTAGAAGTAGTCCATAGATTGATGAGAACAATGTTTTAAAACGCTAAAGCGTACATGAGTCATGCCCGTGAGGTTTGGCGTAAGTCCCAAAATGTTGAGGCGTAAGCCTTTCAGGAAGAAAAAAAAAAAAAAAAAAAAAAACACAAGTCATATAGTTAAAATAGACTTAGAATAATGTCAAATAGTATATAAGAAGCATAAATTACTACAAGCAATTCAGACAAAATATAGTTGTTCAAAAACATACAAAGTGTAGTTTAAGATCAAATTGAAATAAGTGAATATATAAACATGTTACCATCCAAGCTATACAAGCAGCACAATACATGTAAACTGAAGTACGCGAATACACGTAAATTGAAGAAATATACACATGTAATTGGACGGAACCAAAATTGATTCCACTTTCAGGAATCAGAACTGAATCGTGATCTAAAATCGATGCTCAGGAATCTATTTCGATTCCAGAATCAGAATCAATTTCGGTTTCAGAACTTGGATCGATCAATTTTTTAAATCCTTTTAAAAAGTTACATGTTATGTTCTTTTTTTCGGTATGGAGTTCGAACTAGTAAAAAAGAAGCAAAAATCAATTAAGCAGCGCAATGTAAATTTATTTTACTAAAAAAGTATGCACCAAAATGTTTTTCAACATTTTTTTACTTTTTCATTTTTTACGCATTTAACGCTTTTTTACGGTTTTTTTTTTTCACCTGAAAAAGTTGAGGCTTATGTTTTTATGGAAAAATGCCTCAATGGTTGTGCCTTGGTGCTTTTTTGGGGGCGTCTCCCCATGAGGCGCACCTCAAGGCACGCTTCGCTCGTGTTTTTTAAAACACTGGGTGAGAATACCACTATTTGATAGTGGGAAGCGTAGGCAAACTCTAGCAGTCACACCTATACTTGGGGATGTCTCTTCTTATTTTCAAATTAAAGAATCAGATCTCCATATTGAACGTTTCAGATCTGGTGGCCAGTCTGTTAACACTATCGACGGTGCAGTGAGAACAGTGCATATTCCAACTGGAGTTAAAGCTATATGTCAAAATGAAAGGTATCATAACCTTTACAATTAGTTTATTGCCATGTCGTTGATACCATATGATATTGAATGGAAGAATGACCTGTAGAAAAATGCAGCTTAAGGTGATGGTACATATTTCATAAAAAGTGAAAAATCTGTAAATGGTAGTTAAGTTGGATGTAGTAGATGAACTTGTTACCATCACAATACAAGTATTCTTACGTTGGATGATTGTATAGATATCTGTTTAGTGCTGAGCTTCAGATTGATAATTATATAAAACATTTTGATGATCAGAGCATAAGAATAATGCATCAGCAATGGCAGCCCGTCAGTCTCCGTTAGATCAGCTGGAAATGACATGTCAAGCCCAACTCAATTCAGAACACACAGTAGCTGACAGATATTAGCTGGGGCAACCAACTCCGGACTCATGCCCTTCACGTAAGATTCCTTTCTCATCATTGCCTAAATTTGCGGTAGCTTTCATATTGAAATATGACATCCTTTAAAAATATCTATGCAACTGAAATTTCCATCTAGCATTTGTTATAAATATTGTTCTAAATTCCACAAACATGATATGACCCAAACAAAGCACTAGGAATTTTCTACCTGACATGTTTCAGTACAGTTTATGCAGATCTCTCTCTCTCTTTTTTTTTTTTTTTTTTTTTTTTAAAAAAAAAAAAAAATTGAATGTGAGATATAAACTGAGAACACAAGTCATCCTTGTAGCATATTTAGCTTTCTGAACACCTGATTTTACCAACAATTTTTCTTCTTTGTCTTGGAGCCTTATATGTGGTTAAAAAATTTCAAACAAATAAAGAAGTGTCAGACCGTGATTCTGTTCTGTTCTAGAGGGAGACCTTGATAGCTTCATTCTCAACTATTTATCTTCCTCACTCTGAGAAAGATGAAGGCATGAATTGAACAAGAAATTTCAAAATGGTATTCTGCTGCATCCTTGAACAAAATATGTTATCCGTAGGTAAGCTACAAATAAGATTTGGTACGTATTCCACAGACTTATGTAATTGCTTTGCAGTTCAATTTTGTAATTCTGAGCTATTTCCTAATTCAGTGCTGAAATTATTGTCATTCACGGTAAATTGGTTACAGAATTGAGATGATTTGCGACCAACTCTCTTGACAAAAAGAAAATGTTCACATTTTCTAGCAAATCACTGTAGTTCATCTGAATCTCTTAATCATATAGCATAAATAGCTTCCAATAATTTTATTTTATTTTTTTTTTAAAAAAAACAAGCACAAAATAACATAGACAAAATTGGTTTTTCATTATTCTTTATGGGAAAGAAAGAGAAGTCTGGTATACAAAAAATAAACGGTAGCAGGGTAGCTGGCTACGTCGCCTATTCATACTCTTCTTGTTCTTTCTATCTAAAATGCAATATAAAAAAAGTTTCTTTAAAACAAACGTCTATAAGAGGCTATGAGAAAAAAATAATATTTACAATCCTAAACCTTATATTTCTACAAAATTTCCTCATCAATAAGATGAAAATAAAAATGTTTCTTCCACCCAATCCGATAATCTATGCAACTTGACTAACATTTGGGCATTTTTGCCAAAATAAGACTCGTAATTCAGAACCATCACTGATGCATCATGTTTGATTGCTTCTACAGTTCGATAATAGTTATTCTCTAAACGGCTTCTGATTACGTCTAGAGATAGAGGAACAGGAAACCTAGAGTGAAATAAGAAAGAGACGAAGTTAGTGAAATATTGAATAAAAAACAAAAGAATTATAAATTATGTAATATGCTGCATAGACGAAAATGCATTGACAAGTTTTCTGCCTTTTCAGTTTTTACCACATGGGTTCATTTTAACAGTATAGACATATCATTTTAACATTATAGGGAGGATGGTGCAAAACATTAAGTGAAGAAATGTAGATGCAGCAAGCAGTTGTATCATAAAAATAGCAAATACATGTTCTTTTGCTATTTGAAAGTAGAATAATAATATTTTGAATTATCAGATGCAGATCAAATTTTGAATTGTGTTATTTTGCAAATCGATAGAGCTATTAAATGATTGTACCTATGATTAATCAAAGGGAATCAACAAAATTTAACATTTAAAAATAAACTATAATCTCCATATAGGTTAAAGCCTAAACAATATATCGACTCATCGTAATTTTATCATCTACTCGATGGTTGAAACATGGGAATTTTGGTTAATAAAAATGAAGATTATTTTTTAGAAATTTAACCTTAAAACAAATTTAAGTGACTATCAACCTAAGAATAATACCTTTAGATATATCATACCCCCTTAAAAAAGTAACTACGCTAATTCTACTTGAACTTTATGAAATACTTTTGATCCCAAAGTAAACTCTATCCCTAGTTGCCTCTCTATACCATGTATTATCTAATATCATGATTCATGCATCCCTATACATTAAATAATTTTTATTTTTACTGTGTTGAGAAAAAAATGCAAGTTGTTTAGTTACTACAATACAAGTATTTTTAAACTTAGCAAATTTGATTGTGCATAATACGATTTTTGTCTTTATTCTAATCTACAAATCATTTATACAAGTTTTTTTTTTATAAAACAAAAATTCCATAATATTTAAGTTGACATGGTTTTGGTATTTGGATTTGAAGTAGGATATTAGAATTTATGAATAAAAAGTATGGCATTTTATCTGTTTTCCCATGTGTATGAAATGTATTTTTTGAAGGTTAAATTTTGATTGGCATGTATTTCATCAATCGATAGCTGTAAAAAAATAAAATTCATTTTTTTACCATGCAATTAAAATTTAAAATTACATTTCACCACACACTCAGAATATTGGGTTTTTGTATTCGGAAGTACAAGTTATAACTGATTAATGGTCTACCGACCACTTGACCGATTGATAACTGTGATTATCGATTCAGCTAATAGTTAAAAACTTGCGTGGTCGGTAGACTATTAATCAGGTATAACTGACAACTTTCTGGCCCAACCCAGTATAATATATTATGACATATATCGCTCATCATCATTGCACTATAGTCAACTTGCTTGTATCTTCTACAGATTAGTGGCTTTAAATGGTCAACATCATAATCTGCTATCAAATTAGATAAAAGCTACAATACCGCCTCTTGTTTATACTGGTTTTTGTCAATGTCACGACGAAGTCAGTGACCAGCTCTAGTGTATACTAGTTTTTATCAATGTCATGATGAAGTCAATGACCAGCTCTAGCAGTAAGTCCTGTAAATTGAAATTTTAGCGATTTTGGGTTCTATCATCAAAAACATAAAAACAAATGCTCTGCTTGATCAAGTACCACTTCCGTTTTGAGAAAAATGTCATTACACTGTCGAAAGAACATCGAAGCTAACTCTTCTAAGTCAATTGATTAAAATATTACCAATATTATATTTCTTATATATCAGTGTTAATATACATTCAACCTACATTCAGGTAGAACCTCACCGATTTCGTGAGAAGGATTTCATTTTCTTCCTAGGTTCTCTGATTTTATTTTATTTTCCTTTAGTTGCGTGATTTTAACCGAAGGGGGCGAGATTTTTGTCGACGCAACATGTTTTATTATAACAGCCCAATCCTCTTTTTTTTCCGCTTAAAACTTTGAAGGTGAGGTGAGGTGCAGACAAAGCACCTCATGAGCTCTGTTCAGCCAATGCTATTGAATTTTGAAAAGGTTAGTCGTTCAGCCAATGATTACTGCTTAAGTGGTCTGTTAAGCATTAGCTTAAGCGTACTTTTTCGTCAACACATCCATATTTCCTTATTTTCTACCAGTGCTATATTCCCTAATGCAACTTATCTTACATCTCAAAATGAAAGCATTGCCTTTATCAGCATGCTAAACCAGTTATATCATTAAACATACAACCATCTTACAATGAGAATTATAGAAATCTTTGTAGCACTGAAATAGCACCTGTTCAAAAATTCAGACTTCTGTGCCACCTGATTCAACTTTTCAATACCATATTTATCCTGCAACGATTGAAAAACAATTGAAGGCTTAAGTTTAGGAAGAAGAACGGAAAGAATAGCAGATAATGTTATAAACCTTCTTTACCGAGGAATCTTCTAACTTGACTATACATGATAATATATAATCCCTAATGTCATCATCGATATGAGGATTTTGCCACCCTAGTTTATCATCATGTAGTTCCCATGGGCTATGCAAGTGCCTACCAGGATCGTCCTTGTAAGTAACAATTAATCTTTCCCATGGACTGTCTGGGAAATCAACAGACTTAGGTTTAACCTCTAAAATTCTACCTTCCCACCAACGACCATCATTTCCATCTTCATTTCTCCACCAAACAAAGCATTTATCTCTACGCACCCAGTTTCTCTCAATTGATGCATCATATCGGGTCCTTTCAACAATGAAGTCTGGGTACCCGACAAGCTCGGGCAATGTAAGTTCTAATGTTTCACCGAAGGCACTTGAAGAAGAATCGGTAAATTTGAGCATGATTTTGCAACAGCTTTCACCTGATCCTGGGAGAGTGGCGTAATCAAGGGTTTGAACTTTACAGAATTCCACAGCTTTTAAACTTTTGAATCTGAAGGGAACTGCCTCGCGCGAATGACGTCTGTTTCCAATGTATTCTTCATAGCCCTTCAAAAAAAGTAATAATTTTATATCAATGAAAACATATATGGACTAAAATTTTGAGTGCATGTTGTTAATTGATCAATATCAATGAAAGAATAGATAGATAACTTGACACTTAGGTGGGGGAGAAGAAGATAAGAGCACAGTTACATAGTTGCATTGCATAATGTATGGTATAAATAACTTAACTGACCACCAATGGAAATTGCAAAAATTACAATGTCTGCAGCAATGATGATAGTTAAGCTGCTATTATCGACATCATCAGTTACTATAATCCATGAATTCTCGAAAGATGATTCCTGCCTGAAAAGATGCTGAGGGAGGGAGATGCATCAATGTATATATTAAATGCTTATATGCATTATTCTTATTCCACCCTTTTCATTTTCGTGATTGTTTGCATAAAAAAATAGTAGCGTTGTGTTATCTACAGTTATTCATCTGTTGTTTGGCATTGCCTTATCTTTGTAAGTTCGAAAATGATCAAATGAACCAGTTGGAAAATTATAATATTTATCCTTCATATTCAACAATTACTAGTATTTACTCCCATTCATGATTCATACATTTCATAAATTTGTCGAATTTCATCATTTTAATCATCCACTATAGTTGGAATCTCTCTGGCTAGTGAATAGTTGTCATTATTGTTTGCTTGATTCAAATATGCTAGTGAGATATTGAACTTCCAGGTGTAAAATGAGTAATTATGTGTGTATCTGCGTCTCCTTTCTTTGTTTTTTTGTTTTTCATAGGAAGAGTGTATGAAAAGGAAGCTCGGTGACAGATCTTGTTTGTCTCAATAATGCAATAAGTTTTTAGAAGCTGGAAAAAAGTGACATTAATTCAAGAAAGACTGAACAATTGTTTACATTCTTTGTATTTGGACACTGTTTGAATGCCTGATTGTTTAGATAATCGGTGTATAATTGGTCAAATGGCCCTGTAATTATAACTGAACACCATTAGATAATTGTTGTTATTGTTAATTGTGTAGTGCTTTCATTTTAAAGATGCCCAATAAACGTTTTAAAAAAATGCTATGTTTGCAATGCATGTTATCAAGGAACATAGGTTGTATAGAGTACACATTAGGGCTGCACAAAGTATGGGTTGGGTCCG
Source organism: Allium sativum (assembly GCA_030737875.1). Classification (NCBI taxonomy): domain Eukaryota; kingdom Viridiplantae; phylum Streptophyta; class Magnoliopsida; order Asparagales; family Amaryllidaceae; genus Allium; species Allium sativum. Next base: position 278,225,551 of record CM060926.1, on the reverse strand, counting down.
AGTAGACCAAATACTTCATCCGACCCGCATAGGTATGAATTTAAGATATTTCAGGCTGTATCCGACTCTATCTGAGGTTGGATATGGGTCAGGTTGAAGTATGAGTTGGGTCGGGTTTAGTAGAGTTAGATTGCTTGATATAATAAAAGTGTGATGCTAAGGGCACCTCAATATGTTTTTCCTAATATCGCAATTAAAAAAATAAAGCTTGTTATTTGTATGCTTTCTAATACCACATTACTTCATTCTAATTTTTTATCCAACCATAATTTGCCGAACTAATCATGTATTCAGTCCTAATCTAAAAACCTCAATCTCTCTTATTGGTAATCAATTGTTGTCTTCTACACACTTCTTGCAGGAAATTCAAATTCGTACGGTAATCTCTCAATTGTTTGGTGATCTAAAAACCTTAAAATCGTGATATAGTGATTTATATTTGGGTAAATTTGTTTAGATATAGTCGATGTTAGTCGAAGTCTGTTGAAGTCGAAGACGAATGTTTTTTCTGATCGAATGTAATTTAGGGTTTTCGAACGCATTGACAGAGATGGAGAAATACGAGGAATACGGTAGTAGCCCCTATTTTTAATTCTTTGGTATTCGGAAGTTGGGAATGTATTATTTTATGGTATTTTTTAGTTGCGGTATTAGGAAGAACATACTGGGGTGCCTTAGAGCACCACACTAATCTAATAAAAAATGAAAGCATGAAAGATTTTTTTAGAAATATTATTAAATGTTCAGCATAATATATCATATTTTAGTTAGCATAATGATTTAAAATAACTGATTCATTCTAAGACATTTTTTAAATTTCATTGTAAAACACATCATATGAAATTAATTTACTACATAGTAGAACAATATATTAAAATGCTCTTTAAAATATATTTTACAAATTCTATCTAGTTTGGATTGACATGAAATATGTTTTTTTGTATATTTAATATAGAATACATAAACATTATTCTAGAATTATACTGTTCTAATTTTAAGTTGGTTAATATTAAATTAGTTTTTTAATATAAGGTTGGGTTGGGTTAAAATAAGGTTTGATTGAACAAAATATCAAACCCGACTCGTATATAGGATGAGTTACAAATCGTAAATCATATCCGATCCGAGCTATGAGGGTTGGTGGATTGGATCAGATTGGATATGAGTTGTGTTCAGCCCTAATACACATGGTCTGACCTATCTGCTCATAAACAACAAATGGAAGGATGGAAATTTGACATCTTATCAAAATAGTAATACCAAATTGATGTCTTTCATCAGCTGCAAAATGTCAAGATATACGTAAATGTAGTGGCGAATGCGCTTAACCACTGGATTTTGGGTCTGTTTATGCACTCTTTTTCTTTCCTTCCCTTTTAAAGGCGTTCAAGTATGGAAGCTTCTATTTAAATGGTAGCTAAACGCACATTCATCCTTTGGAGGTAGTTTAATCATTTCCTTCGGCAGGTTACTTTATAAACCTATTTATAAAACACTCGAATACAAATGAGCCTACAGTAGGCGGACCTAAAGTGTGCAAATAATAATGATGCTATTCAGGGCCAGAACCTTCATTAAAATTAAAATTAGAGTCGTGCTAAATGCACACATGGATCGATTGGTGCAACTGTTGGGTAAAATGGTGTGCATCTTTGTGATGGTGGGTAAGATGAAGATCGGTTAATATGAAGCTCAAAAGTGTGCAAGATATGATATTACCATTAAACAACAGAGAAACACCGATTACGTTATATATAATTACAGTATTCTCAAGTTGCGATTTTAAATTGGAAATAAAATAGAGTCAGATCAGCATTTACCTGTCTCAAATATACAACGTCATCTCCGAGTTGTGGAATATATCGATAGCTTTCCTCATGCTCTGTTAATAGCAACCAAGACAACTTCTTCCTTAGCCGTTTATTTTTGCTTCTGAAATCCAAAGCATTATCACCATAATTTTCTCTCCTTACACCGGTGGACCTTACGCCAGAACTTGTAGATGGACTCAGATCATCATGTAAAGTTCTTTCATTCCCATTCATCTTTGGGTTCACATCATTTTTTGATACTTTTGAGTACCCGTATCTTTCTTTGCCTCTACCATTATTAGTTACTGGCATCTCATCAGTATCCATCTTCGTACTCATAGACCTTGTTTTACATGTATCATTCATGTTTGCACGATTTGAAGTACTTCCTTCTACACAGCATGCATCATCATTAGCTAAATTTTTACCCTTGGATGACTTTGACGACTTCGACCTCTTATAAACATACATAAACATTTTGCCATCTGATTTTTCTTGAACTTTCTCATTATTGGTATCATGTATTTGACATTGATTAGCACTATGTGAAGCATCATTGCTACCAACCAGAAATTCACAATCGTTTTCCAATTCTTTTCCTACACTAACGTTTTGGCATTTCTTAATTACACTTCCATCACCGCATTGTTCAAGATCAGTTGATTTATGTTTAACATCATATTTCATAGCACTTTTTGCATACCTGCCTCTAATGTGTGAATTATTTTGAGGTGATAGAAATACATCGTTCTCAGATATCTTAAGCCTGGTGTTGGTAAAATTAGAAATATTAAGCAATTTCACACTGGACGACCGCTTTTTGACTTCTCCCCACTTCACGCCAGAAGCTTCGCCCAACTGAAAAGAGCTTGGTATTCTATTCAGGTCAGTACTAGCCAAGATACCTTTGATAGATATTTCCACTTCAGCTTCTTGTTCACAGAGATCAAAATTAGCCTTTTTAGAAGAATTAATCAAGCTCGGATCGCTTGATGGTAATTTATGAACAATTTTCCTTTTTTCATGGTCCGAGCGAACATCAAGAGGTTGTAGAGGCATTTCTGTAGTGTTATCTGATTCAAACGAGCTTGGTTCTCTATTCAAGTCAATGCCTATACCTTTGGGAAAAGTTTCTGCTTCAGCTTCTTGTTCACATGGACCAGAATAAGCCTTTTTGGAAGAATCAATCAAACTCGGATCACCGGATGATAATTTATGAACAATCTTCTTTTTTCCATGGTCTAGCTGAATGTTAGGGGGTTGGAGACGCGTTTCTGCATCTTCGGACTCATTTCTAAAATCTGACTTCGTTGTTTTATTACTGCTTATGTATTTTCCAGAATCACTTGGATACAAATTAGCAGATTCACCTTCTGATGAACTGATCTCCATGTCAAAATCTTCTCCATCAAAAGAAAGAGATTTCATCTTTGAAAATAAATTTAGCGCATTCTTTGCAGTGCGTCTTCTAGGCCGCCCAGCTTTTGCTTCCAGCAGTATTTTCTGCGATTTTCCACGCCTCAACCTACGTTTTTTGCGAGTTTGCGGCATTGAGGGACCACCATCATGTCCATCGATATTTTTTCTCTTCACCTTTCTACCAGAAGATGTCAAATATCCATCCTGCCAGGCAAAATGCAAATTAGACTATGGGGAGAAAATCCTGACTTTATTATGCTGCCATGGTATTACACCTTTTCTTTTTAAAATTACATGGACAAATGTCAATTTCAGTCCAATATATATATATATATATATATATATATATATATATATATAAAGAAAACATAATGGGGAAGTATTTCTAGTAGAGGTAAAAAAAAGATTTGCCTTTTTAAAGAGTATTTTAAGCTTACAAAAAGAATAACCAAAAGGTAGAAGATCCGCTTGTAACTAATTAGAGATGGTTAATTGGTTGCAAGCAATGTAAATGAACTCCTCCCCATAAGTTGCACTAAAGCAACATTCAGGAGTATTTCAAATTAGAACCATGTGTTGTTAGATGGATTGCATATGATGATAACAAATAATAAAGCAACCCAACATAATATATATAAAAATATACGCAAAGATACCTCGAATACTTGTTTCTTCCCTCTGGATCTGCGAGGTTGGTCCTTGTGACACTGGTCAGCACCACTGCTATTGCTACTGCTACCTTCTACTTCCCATGAGGAGCTGCAACTAAATATTTCATTATCTGGTTCGCTAAATACTTCGTCAGTAATATTATACTCCGGATCATTATCATCACTTTGTATTTCATTTTCTAGTGGGTCCCAATCAATAGCATCTAAAAATTCAGGTCCAGGCTCGACCCACTGTTCTAAATCAACAATCGGGGGAGTTGCAAAATCACCCACATTTGTACTAAAGGTGGGGCCTACAGCAAAACTGGAAGAAGGTGGACGCCATTCAATGCCTAGTATGCCCAATCTTCTCTTTTGGTACACACTTTGAAATGGGTCTGGATAGGGGATCATACCTGGTATTGTATATATTCCACATTTCAATATGTATATATCATCGTTTTAAAATGAATAACATACGATGTTTTTTTTTTTTTTTTTTCACTTCAAACCCAAATGTCAAGTTTTACTTTTTATTTTATTCGATTTAATTCAGTTTAATCCACTGATATGACTAATTAAACAAAACAACAAATTTGTAATGATCTTAAACCCATAAAAAAAATCTTGATCACAAAAATCTCGACATGTCCATTACATACAAGATACAAATGTCACAAACTCAAAGCTAAACCTTAATTTTTATTTGAAACTTTTGATATACAAACAAGGTTGCGAGTTCGAGCAACAATGATCAGAAGAAAAAAAATGTATCTGTTTCTTTCTATTTAGAATCCGTTTATGTCTATAGTATTGTCAACATTGATTCATTTTTTAAGTATGTGTTTGTGTTGAACTATTATTTTGCTGTTAGGGCAACAGACTAGTTTCTCGCCTCAAACAAACCAAAGCTCTGAACCAGCCCTGCTTTCAAAACTTCCTTAAGTTACAATTATATAAGAACAGAGTACCAAATGCAAAAGTACATTACTTGAATCGCAAAGCAAATCTTGAATATTCCTGCAGTAGGGTACAAGCTGACTTTCCTGTAATCATAAAGAAAAATGCACAAGTTATACACGACTTTCCTGTAATCATAAAGAAAAATGCACAAGTTAAACATGCATGTTTAACAAGTACTTTGTCATCGTGCAACTTTTATTATTATTGTTGTTGTTATTATTTCTTTTTTGTTGGGATGTAATATTGTAAGAGGCAACTAAATTTAAATTGTGCTACCAAAATAAATATGAAAGGAGTGTCTTACAGGAAGCCAAATGCAAAGTAAAAATATTTCAGTTCTAACCCTATTTATTTCCCGTTCGACACGCGCATCAGCTAATCGAAATGTATAACATTACGAGTATAATGCTACTAGCAACATACCAGATCAACGACATTTCCACTCGTGTCTTGGATAAGGGGACGATAATCACCAAGGAAGAACTGTCATCATCAGTATTAGAATCAATATCAGATAAAGCTTCCAGATTTATTTTTTCTTGAAGCATTCTTATTAATATTTTGACAGCTAAACACCTGATCGTATTTTGCATCCTTTTGAGACCCTCCTTGACCAGTGGCTATCATATGCATTTGTCCAGCTTCATCGGAAAGAACAATTGATGTTCCATCCCTAAATTATAAACATAGGTTTCCCATCAGACAATATCATCATAGGATTCCCATTATTAAACATGAATAGTCATGTTGATATGCAAATAGCATGCTGAGTATAACCAGAACTACCTAATGAAAGTCATAGTGCTCAATAACTTTCACTTCACTAGGAGTTTAGTACGCAAAACAAAAAAGCTCCCTGACTATTCTTCTTTTGTGGTACCAGAAATTTTTTGTAGGTGGGTAACACACTTACAAGTAACAACACAACATTATCTATAAATCTCCAACGACTTTTACAAGGTCGGTAATTTCATACCCACTCAAAACAGCCAAAATGTCAAGTTAAACAGAACGAAACCCCAGCTTTTTTCACAGAAACCCACAAAAGTACAGCAGTTTTTACAGAATACAGCAAGCTATTATACTGGGCTATCCAGCGATACATAGAAAATAAATAAAATTAAATTTATCTTATATTCAAACTAAGCAGAAAGATTTTGTTGAACAACTTTCATACAAACATATAGGATGAACGACTCAAGGTATAAAGTTACGGTGGTTGGAATATGTGCACAAGAAAATATCAAACTAGAAATTTATTGCTTTAGATAGGAATGACATCACAAAGATTCAATATAGCAGTAGCCAACTTACGGTGAAAATTTTCCATCAACCAGCCTGAAACGTCCAATTTCATATGTTCTTACAGGCACGCCCTCCCATATCTACAAATGCCAGATATTAAGAAACCCTGAAGCAATATAAGAATGCAAAAGAACTAACACGAGAGTGCAATTCAGAAACTCACATCCCATATGATAGTCTTCCCATCATATCCAGCTGTCATAGCTATTCGAGGATTGAAAGGATGAACATCCAAAACGAAGGCCTAAAATAAATAAAAGGCATTGATACAATATCCACTTTACAAGAAGAGAAAATTAACTGCAAATAACCCCATAAGAAATTCTCCTAAAAACAACAAAGAGAAAAATTTCAGTTAACAATTCATATGAACAAAAAATAGATCCAAATCATAAATGATTGAAATAAATTCTACCGTTTTTTAACAGAGCATACTAATGACACCTTACTAAAGTTTGCGCACTACCAGGTATACTCATGGAAAATATCAATATTTCCTACAGCTTCAAAAGTTTCTGCCTAGTTGAGATATGGTAATTTAGAGTCTCCGTCCTATTTGACATCAGAATTTAGAGAGATGTTAAGGAATCAACCATAAATTTTACTATTCAAAATGAGCATCTGATGTACTCAAGAGAATTGCAAAGCAGAATCCATTTTCACAATTTAATTTATAAATAAGGCTTTTATCTAAATAAGTTTCCATTTACAAGTAAAATTTATATGTCAAATGCAAAGTGCTAATTAATCTACTTAATAGGACATATAATGCCAAGTGTTTATGGATGTTTTGATATTCGAATTTCAGCACTGATTTCCATTGCTGTAATCGAGTAAAGAACAAAATTATATCAAAAATATGTTTGATGCTCTGATAGTAAATAAATATTAATGGCTCAAAGCTTATATATAGCTTAACTAATGCTGAATCAGTGTAACCGGGACTTACTGATTCACTATGACCATGTAAAGAATGCACTAAACTCCCATCTGAAGCATTCCATACACAAATCCTGCAATCTGAAGGGAAAAAGTCACTAAGTAATGGAAACCCAAAATGCATAAATTTTGTATGATAATAGAACACGCCATCAAAAAAACTTCCATCTCAATTCTATGTAGATCCCACTTACCAGTTTCACAGTAATTTCAATGCAGATTAAACTTCAACTTGCATCGAAAGCCATGGTTTAATAATTAAAATGAAAAAAAGATGTTCACAATTACGACCTTATAGGATCTAACCATGTCCTTATAACTTAATAAGGAAAGGAACTCGGTCTTCATGATGACAAGTGACCTTGTTTCCCTAGCATGATTAACGAGCTACCATGTTGTTACTGGATCCATCTTGTACAGGATTGTTCCTACTGGACTCCTGGGTCCGGCCAAGGTAGACTCAAAGCTATCGGAACATATTTGATTACATCTAGATTGGGCTTGTATCAATGTTCTGAAGGTTAGGTTTTTGCTCCTTGGACTTCTAATAAACCATTAATATATATTTACATAAAGTGCTGCAGCATTTTCTCATCCTTGTCATTGCATTAAAATAAGGATTTTGAAAGCTACAAATGAAATTTGCTGCAGCTCAAATGCAGTTTCTTCGCAAATTCTCTCCCCCACTCAGGCGAGTTTTTCATTAAGAAGTTTATTTGCTTATTTTAATTTTAAGATGTGACTTTTATAACGTTTTCCATTGAACCGGAACTTTTAGCACTTTTCCCTTTCATTCTGACCAAAACCAGACTGAAATGGCCAAAATTTCGAATTCAGGTTGAAACTTAAAACCCTTGTTTGTGTCATAAATCTATATCACTACTTGCATTTCTTACACTACTTGTGGAATTTGTTCGTTATAAGTTAAATAAATTATTCTCCTGTTCATCTTACTAATAATTTTTCCATAACCTCAATGATTGTTCAACTTCTCTTTACTCCTGTTGATCATAAAATTGAAGAAAACATAACAAAAATGTCACAACATACAATGTTTAGACTTTCCACAATCACAACATGACTTTATGAATATAAAACATATGATAAAATAACTTAAAAATACAGGAATAGATGCACGCCACATAAATGTGTAAGTTAAAATGCTTTATTTTCCAGCATGATAGGCTTAAATAGGAACTTACATCGAAAGGATGATAACATGGTTCTTGCAATTTAGTCACCCACAAAAAGGTAATACTAGTTACTACCAAACAGAAACAGAGACAACGTGATATGCAGATACTAAGCAGGTTTCATATTGTAATACACTTGTTTAGCAACTAGTAACAATTATCCCCTCGGTCATGTGCACTTTTATCTAGCGATTATAAGTGATATGAGATGCATGTTTCATGCAATCAAAACATTACTTTGCAAATTTATTAAATTCAATATACAGAACAAATCAGAAAAGCACTTTTGCATAAGCAAAAACTGTGCGTTGGCTATATGTTCTATCCAAATGCTTAAAAAAAAATATAAGCACACTGAAGTACAGCAATTTTATACTACAAAATTGACTATGCTGCGTTCAGATGTGCCAAAAATATGAACATAAATAGCAATGCATTCTTTCTAACTAAGAAACAAAATATATATGTTAAATTTACCCATTATTGAAGCAAGAACAAAACGATTATCCAAGCTCCAAACTATCATATTAACCCCGCGTGGCGTTGTCTGATATCTGTGGCGAGGCACCCCACGTGGTGGCTGAGGCAGCACTGGCGGTGGAGGAACTTTTAGGTGATAGGCACGTTTCCAACGCCCAACCTTTCCCTGCAATGATCTACAAAATATCATCTCCATTCTACTGACAACAACAATCACATAAAGGAATAAAGCATGGTCACAAAAAATCAACTCACAGAAATGTGGAAACTTAAATAGATTATAAAATAAGTTCAGCTTTATTTTTCGCTTGCACCCAATCACTTCGACAGTGCATTATCCATTTGAGTAAGACTTGAATATTTTTTAAGGATTTTGTGTTTTGCTTTAAACGGTTGAAGATTCATAGCCAAATATATTTATCAAATACCCCACACAGTTCAGATTAAGCAACCTTTTTTTTGGTATACTATCTTGTATGTGGGCTTCACTACTGACTAACACCAACATTAATGAATATCAACAATGCTACTGTCACAGCCATCATCACTAGCTCCAATTGCGGCTGTACCTACTCTCATCGTTCATCCTCATCCAAAAATGTATGACAATTCAAGAACAGTAAGCATCTTCGGCTTATTTTAGTAATAAAAATGTGTGTGTGTGTGTTTTTTTTCTTATTCTTTTTTGAAAAAGAATAAACTTATTCCTTTTCAGATCCATCAAAATGCATTTCCCTAATTAGCAAGCAACCTTTTTAGCTCTTTAACTCTGATGTAAACAGTGAAGACCACAAAATAAATGATTTATTTTAATGACATTTATAACAACATTTGTTTGGTTAGCTAATTTAGGAACATAATAACTTCATAAGGGCATCTCCAGTCGGTTAAGGGGATAATATTCAGAGTGCTGAATATTACACCCTGAACGGGGGAGGAAATGCCAGTGGACTGGCGCCTATTTTATAGGCGCCAGACGCCTGGTGCCTATAAAATAGGCGCCAGCCCCATTTAGCAAATTTTCTCAACTTTCAAAGTATTGTCTGCCCAATTGTTTGCCCCAAAAGTACAGAATTATCTATAATCAAGCCACGTTTACAACTTTTAGTATTCATAATCAAGCCACATTTACAAAAGCACATAAATTGTCAGCCCATTTGTTTATTTAATACCATACTTTTGCGGCTTTGGTATAGGTATATCAAATATTGTTATAGAAAATGTTCAGGGAAGTAATTTTTATAGTCTGGCTCCTATTTTATAGGCGCCAGGATCCCATTCAGGATCCTGAATTGGATCCTGAATATTACCCTTTAATATTAAGGTGTAATTGAACGATTGGATAAACTTCTCTGAATATTACGGATGTAATATGCACCACAGGAGATGCTCTAATGAATTATTGAATTGCCTAACAGCAATCGACTCTAACCACTTTAAGTATACTATCCTTGAATTTTGAAGATGCTTTATTGTGATGGGCAATACATATATACAGATGAGAGAGATGAAACCAAGTCTTTTGAGATTATAAGTTCCTCAAACTAGTTTATGAATGTCTGGCATGTATGTTAGTATTTGGGTTAAAATTCAGTTGTAAAGTAGGATTTCGGAATGGATTTACATTCATTAAACATTCAGAATAAGAAAATTAATAGTATGATAAAGATATATTAAATTATATTTTTCGGAGATAAAATGAAATGATTAATTGATATCTTATGTAGTCAAAAATGCAGAAGTAAAAACTGTAGATGTGCCATCTCACTGCTGTCTAAGCTCTCTGACCACCAGTCCAACCCAAAATCAAATTATATTTTGGCATACATCCAACCTCCAATTATGGTACAAATTTTAGTCCTAGCACCTTAATAAGTAAATAGAACTACAATTTTACGTAGAGTTAGTAGAACTAGAAAAATTCAAATGAATGTCACCTTAAAGGCACAAATTTCATCATATTTAATTGATAAACTTAAAGCTTTAGTCTTGGTATCTACTTTGCCAATGTGATGTTTTTGCGAAATCATCAACAAATAGAGCTAACTATACTGCAGTGTTTTACATCAACAATTCAATACATTCACGCAAGAGCAGTTGCAAAACTGGAACAACGCTAAAGAACAAAAGAAATAAATGATTACAGTAAATAAATAAATAAAGACATAGATTATAAACTAAGCTCACGTGAGAACGCCGGGATCTTGGAATCCAAATAACAGCACTTCCATCACGAGAACATGTTACTATATTGTCATGGGTGAACCTAGAAAAATTAGATGTTTGTTACATGCACTACAGTTGCCGTAGTGTGTATGCATAATTAATTAATTGTCCAAGTAACATGAATAGGTTACACATGGTCTGGAATAGTTAAAGAAACAATCCAGCACATACCATGAGTTCTTAAACTTTGGAACGTTGTCCTCCCTAGAACCGTCGGCTATAGAAGCTCTAGATGCAACAGTGCTGCCACTAAATCATGGAGTTAGAGTATAAGAATGGGTGCATTCGATATAGAATGAGTACTAGTTAATGCAGTCATCCAACCTAAACTGCACAGAATTAACATCATCTTCATGGCCGCATAATATATCCATCTCATGGATCGGATGTCCAAGCTCTTTGGAGTTGCTTTTACAAGCATCCCACACCTGAAATCAATTAGCATATTATAAATATACACAGATAAAATATGTCTAATAACAATTAAATTGTACCCAACTTGTTTGGAATTTATGGCTTAGTTGTTGTTGTTGTTGTTAACAATTAAATTGTACAAGCAAGTTTGTTATTCGAGTTAATAGTGAATATCTACCTTGATCATTTACCTATAACGTGCATGTATACCTCATATGCACATTGAAACATCATAATCAAACAACACTTAAAGAGTTATAAAAGGTCTATGCCTACTCAAGAAGCAAGGTACGGTGCCAATCTAGTGCCTTTAATGCTAACAAGTAGGTGATATTTGGAATAATTATTGACTTACGCTTCCAGGGATTTTGACCGAGTGCAAGGCATGTAAAGGCACATCATTGGTTATTAAGCGTTGGACTTACCTTTATGTAAAACCGATCGGTGGAAATTTAGATGCATGTCTAATTTTATTGTAGAGTGCACTACTAGATAGGTTGCTATGTAAAACCCTTTGAAGAAATGCCATAGTGCCAAATTGATGGATAAGATTGATACATAAATAATATATTAATTTGATTATTAATTCATTTTTTTTAACTGTTCCAGGTGTGTAAAGTACTACACACATAATTGTGAATGCTAGGCTTTAGAAATTATTGCAAAGCATGTTCTTAGTCAGACTATGTTTATAACATGTTATGTACATGTCTGTGCAAGTGTGAAATACACATATGTTGATGACATTTGTAGGTTACTAAGAATTACAAACACAAAGTTTGGATAATGAAAATGATATGTTCATGTTTCATTAAAAAGACGAAGAAAAGTTTTTGTGGCTCAAATAAGAACATATGGCTTTTTAAGTAGATAACTGCTACATCCACAAAACAAAATGCTTACATCATCAAATTGTGCATACATCTAATTTATGTAAATATCTCTTTTTACAAAGCCACCGCAATTGGATGAACAAAATATTATTTTGGTTCAGATGGTCAAAACGAGTAGATTGAAATATTGAATATAATATCAACATTGTAGTGCAAGATATGTTAACTATGGTACCCAAACTTATCTTGAATATTTGCAGAGTATTGTCTATTTTTGAAATTCTTAGTGAAATGGCTCTCTCTAAGCCTCACCCATAGGTTTTATTAGGTCCACATGCACATTTCTTTATGTATTTATGAGTTTGAGTAATCTTGTTTATTCACTTTTAGTTCAGTATTTAGTCTACCCTTTTTCTTTTGAAATTTAAAATCTTAAATTTTATAAAGTTGAAATCCATGAGTTTTTAGTTTAAAGTAGAATTAATTATTCAAAAATGATGAAATTCTAAGTGAAATGACTCTTAAGCCACGTACAAGTTTAATTAAATAAGCATTTGCACAATTCTACGTATGCTAATGAGTCTGAGTATGTTCATTTACTCACTTTTAATTCAGTGTTTTGTTTCTCCTTTTAGTTGAAATTTAAAACCTGCGATATTACCAAGTTGTAATCCATATAATTAATTAATTATTTAACAAAAATAATAAAATAGTACTACACTTCTGTATCCACTAATGTAAACTTTTAGTTTATCCTTCTTGTTGAAATTTGAAAACATGGAATTTTCAAATTTGTTGTAAAATATTAGTTTTTAGTTTAAAGTAGAATCAGTCATTATTGTCAAAAATCTTAAAATCCTATGACTTGGATACTGTTTTAAATCGAATTTCTCCTTTTACCGTTCGATTTATATTCCGATTCGAACCTAGTTCAATCTTTGTGCTTTTTCACTTTGTCTTGCATTGTGCCTAAAATAATATAGATTTTTGCTTATTACAGTCAAGACAATGTTTTAAAACGCAAAAGACGCACATGAGGCGTTTCCAGTCCATGAGGCGAGGCGTAAGCCTCGAAGCTTTGAGGTGTAAGCCTTTCAGGTAAAAGAAAAAGCGCAACACATATACTCAACTTTTAATACGGAATAACATTAAACGTCAAATAATAAGTAAAAACCATAAAGCATTTGAAATGGCCTCAAAAGTTTGATTCCGCTAAACGTCAAATACAATCAAAATGGCTTTCCATTAAACACAGCAAACAGAAAAGGAAAAAAAGATAGTAAAAAAAAAAAGGCCTCAAAAGTTCGATTGCACCGAAATCGAGTTCGATTCCAGTTGAATCGATGGATTCAAGTTCGAAATTCAAAAAATCATTTACCTCTGCAGTAGGGTAAAACGAAGTAGCAGTAAAAGGGAAACACATGTAGCTGAGCTGTAAATAAAAAGGGTTGATTTTTTTTTTTTTTTTTTTTTTTTAATACACGTACGCCTCAGCCAATTGAGGCTCTGAGGCGTACGTTTTTTTGTGTTTTTTATGCCTCAATTGGTTGAGGCTTAAGCCTTAGAGGTAAAACGCCTCTTGACATGTGCCTCAAGGCGTTTTTGCCTGCGCCGCGCCTCAAGGCACGCCTCAGGCGCTTGTATTGTGTTTTAATACACTGAGTAGAGATGAGAATATCGACTCATGAATATGAAATTTTGCTAGAAATATTATTTCATTTGTCGTAATATCTCGTGAATGGTGTTACACTTACACATCAAGGTCTAACTTACAAGCATGTGGGATAAAACTTATTTGTGTCCAAACTTAAAGGGAACTGGATATTATCTTATGCATGTTGTTATACGGTCAAACATCTGGCTTATGCTTCACTTAGGCTTTATCTTGAGATTGACAACCTGTGGCTGAACTTAGGCTCAACAAGATTGTATATTAAGGGTCGTGTCTGATATTCCAACTGGTATTGTGTCAAACAATCCCTAAAATATACCAAAATATATCTATGTCAAACAATCCTTATAATATATCAAAATAGGAGCTGAAGGTCAAGTTTTACAAGCTTTTGGTACTGAAATTTTTATGCTACATGTGTACCCTTGCGTTGTTGTCGGAGCTCCCAGTAACAAATACAGTTCCACTGGCATTGAAAGCACAGCATAAAATCTGATGAGTTTGATGACTTGGTTGAGCAATACTGGTGGAAGGCTGAGAACTAGTTCCTGTAATTTCTGCTGACAGAATGAATTATTTTCATAAAGCACCAAATTGATCAAAGAAACAAACAGCTTACTAGAGCATGACTAACCAGGTAAAGCATCTGGGGGTTTTGGGGTGTATATTTGTGGGCTAAGCTGTGAATGTCTAGTATCCCATATACGGCATGTTCCATCATCAGATGACCTGACAACATCGACATTAATTATACTAGCACAAACTAGTGCATAAATATTTTTCTTTCAGGAACAATTGAAATGGTTCAAACATGTGTGTGTGTGTGTGCGTGTGTGTGTGTGCGCGCATGTGTACACACACACATACACACACACACACACACACACACACACACACACACACACACATATATATATATATATATATATATATATATATATATATATATATATATGTGTGTGTGTGTGTGTGTGTGTGTGTGTGGAGTAAGGAACCATAACACCCTACTTTTGTGGCTCTCTTATTATATGTTATATTACACAATCTCACATGCTACAAAATTTGGTGAATATGCTTATTTCATACTTAAGATGGAAAAAAATCAAACTAATTTGAATATTTCTAACGCAATGAATGAATATTTCAAATCAAGGGTTAAATATATGTTCAAAAGATTGATATACACTTGTAATTTAGAAGAGGCTAATTTATTGAAATGTTCTCTTTTTTTTTTTTTTTTTGTAAAGATGGGATTCATAACATAAGTCAAACAACTTCATAATTTTGTAGTATTTTAGATAATGCAACATAAAATATGATCGTGGTGGCTAACGGTCTGCTACATAAGAAGGGCGCTAAATGTGTGAATTGGATAAGAGTTCGAACCCCGCATGTTTATGTTAATGCTTGGGTGTTACACAGCTCTGGAAAAATAATGCCTAAAACGATTAGCTGATAATGCATGGAGAATGGTGACGAACTTATTGAACAAACAAAATTGTACTAGCAATGCCCTAACCACTTCAGATACCACATTTAGCATTTTGATTACATAACTCAAATTGTATTGTAGCAGATAACATTTACATGTATAACCATGCATAAATGCATGTGAACACACACACACACACACACGTCTTTGTGTGTATATGACACGTGTATGGGTAAACATACACGCACACATTGATACACACACATGTGCATTCATGCACACACATCGTGAAGCCGTATGATAATTATATGAAGCATGCACTAAAACTAACAAGACTATATCTTATACGTCCAGGGAAAAAAAAAACTGAAGGATAAAAATGTCAAAAACTACTCACGATAAAAGCTGATAGAGGGAACGTGGACTAAAGGCAATAGCAGTAACAGTTCCACTGTGTCCATTCAAAACTGAAATTGGGAGTCCATCAGGTAAACGCCACTGCATAATTAAGCACAACATAAATTAGCGTGAATTAGTTGTGTGCAGACTATTTAGTTTGACTGGTACAAGTCAATAACTTACAACTCTGATAATGAAGTCATTTGATGATGACGCCACCAAAGTATTATTGTAATTAACAGCCAAATCAGTAATATCACCCTTCACAACATTAAAGGATAGTTACCGGAAAGTAAAGACATTGATAAAATATTGGGGAAAACGAAGGCAAAGAAATAACAAGAAACAATCCTTACTTCATGGCCCCGACAACTGGCCAAGCAAAATGCAGACTCTATGGACCATACTTTCACAAGGCGATCATCAGAACCAGTAATCACATATCTTCCAGTACGATCAAAAGTGGCTATATAAAAGAAATAACAAAAAATGATGTGTTCATAAAGAATCAGAGAACAAGGCAAAGTCAACTGAAATGGACAACAAGAAATGTTTTTCACCTCAACTTCGTAATGAATTAAGATATGACCGTTGACAGCAGTTCTTTTTTTTTTTTTTTTTTTGGATGGTAGTAGACAGTTGTACAATATATGGCATATGGCAAAGTTCACTCATTCATGGGCTGGTCTTAACAATAAACTGGGATATGACAAAACACAATGGTTTGAGATGGGGCAAATGTTTGAAAGGGCACAAATTCTAATTGAATTGTAAAATTCCAGGTGGTACTCTGGTCTGGCAATGCTCGCTGTATTCAGATCTCTTCCTGGGTGATTCTAACCATTCAAGCTTTACACGTTCAAGTCATTTTCTATAAAGTTGACTTCATTTAGAACTACACCTAGAAAAAGGCTAGGCACTTGTATACTTATTTTTTAACCTATCATTTTTTATAGAGTTTGCTTCTTTTAGAACTACACCTAGAAAGAGGCTAGGCAATTGTATACTTTTTTTTTTTTTTTTTAACCTACTTTTATATACTTCGGTGATTTTTTTGCCCTAGGGAAGCTCTCAACCCATAAAAGATCTCTGGTCTACAGCCTACTGAAAAGCTTCTTCCTCTTTACTTCTGATTTTCTGTTGGTACGAATTAACCAGGGATATTTTGATAATTTTTGATGGAAAATTGATCTTCAAAATATAACTCTTCAAAATTTTCAATATCTTGACTAGCTTGAGACTTGTGTAGCAGCTTAAAAAATTGCCAACAATTTTTTTACTAATTGCAGTACCACTGGTCTAAGAATTGTTTCTTTTGTTGATGTTTTTTGCGCTAGCTGGGTTTGAAGCTAGCTCAGC